>OX465094.1:37667449-38362449 GCA_949987625.1 Chalcis sispes | reverse complement strand
AGGAGGAAAATTGTGGAGAAAGTCAGTAGAGGAAGAGCAGAGACCCAAGTGGCGTAGTTTCTTCCATAGATGATGAGGGTCAGTAAGTCTAGTAAGTCTGTCCTGAAAGTAAAGTAGCCGGGCTGATTCAGTTTGTTCGTTGAAGTCGTCGCGTGCTATTCTATACTGTCGAAGTTCTGAGGGCAGTCTAGTATGTTTATAGCGTCTATATAGTCTGTCTTTGTTTTGTAAGAGATTAGTAAGGGAGAAGGTAAACCAAGGGCGATGTGCTCTCCTCCGAGTGACAACCTTAAGTGGCACAAATGTAATAATAGCGTGTTGTAGATGATCGTATAAACAGTGCAGGCGTGTATCCAGAGAAAAGTCACTCGTACATGTAAGACAATTCAAGAAGCGAAAGTAATCAAGGAGAGCTATAGTGTTTATGGAGCTGTAATCACGGAAAGCAAAGCTGCGGAAAGGCGTCGGTCGTGAGATTGAGCATTTAACAGTAGCAGTAAGTCGTGTCCGTCAATAAAGGGGGTATTGGTCTTCCAGTAGTCCAGTACACTATTGTTAAGTGTTGGTAACAACCTCAAAAAAAATTCTAGACCCCTCATTTGTTTAGTACCTACTTTTGATTTCGTTTTCGTTGGTTAATTTAGCATATATATAAAAATATTATTTCATAATTTTAAGTTGCTTTTTAAGCCGATTTAATTTTTTTATACTACTTCTTTATTATAAAATTTATAGTTTCTATAAAATGACTTTTTAGATGAATTTTTATTTTTAAGATCACTTCCCTTTCCCCGCACTGCGGGTGCGAAAGTGGGAGACGGTACCAGAAACGAAATATATTTAATAATAAAAGAAATTGAATAAATGTAATATATTTAATCACTTTAACAAAAATATTTATGTTTTATTATATACTTAACAATTTTTTTTTAGGATAGGCATAAAATAAAGCAAAAAAAAAAATTTCCTGTTTTTCTCAAATTTTCAGTCAAAAATAGGGGTTTCTATTTTAAAAAATGATTTTTACCTTGAAATGACTTTAAAAATTGATCTCAAGATCAAAATTAATGGTACAACTAAATGGTCTCCTCTGTCCTAGTTAACATTTGTCTAAACCATTTTCTGGTGAATAGAGTATTCTAGAAGATAATTGGATTTATAGATGTATAAGCAGCCTGGTATCCACGATACCAGGCTGCTTATCAAGCGTCTTGTCCACGTACAGTCTGCCAAGTAAGAGCGTGGTCGACTTCACTGACAGGTAATGAAAGACTTCGCTCTAATTCCTTCGCGAGCCAATAGAGGGAAGCTTTGTTCCTTTGCATCCACCCGAAAGGTCCAAAAATGTCGCAATCAGCGGCTGCTAAATGTATGAGAAAGTCGAAGGTATTTGTACAGAAGTGGATACAGCAATATAAAGTGGCTAAAAATGTCGATGATTTACCAGAACGTGGCTCGATAGGAAAAGTAAACAAAAAAGATGAAAAAAGAATAGTGAATCTTTTTTCGCGGAATCCTGCTTTAACACTGCGGCAAGGACAAGCAAAATTAATAGCAAAAGGTTTAGATATATCCTACAAAACTATCCGAACCCATCTTCGTACTCATCATCTGAAATGGCGCAACACAATGAAGAAGCCTCTGTTGACTGAAAAACATGTGACAAAGCGACTCGCTTGGGCGCATGAGAATATTGGTAGAGATTTTGAAAATGTCATTTTTACTGATGAATGTTCTATATGGGCACGTTCTGTCCTCACGCGAGCCTGGTCAACTTCCACCAATAGGCTTGTTCAGCAGACCGTAAAACATGGAATAAAGGTGCATCTTTGGGGCTGCTTCTCAAAGCAGGGATTCGGCACTTTGCACCTCTTTACTGACAACCTAAATGCCGAGAAAATGATAAAAATCTACAAAAAAGCTTTACTGCCATCTGCCAAACGATGGTTCATCACAAAAAATTAAGATTAGATTCTGCAGGAGGACAACGATCCTAAACACCGCAGCAAGCTCTGTACTCAGTGGAAGACTCAATCTGGCATCGTTACATTGGATTGGCCGTCGCAGTCGCCCGATGCAAACCCTATTGAAAATGTGTGGGCATATATTAAACGGAAGCTTCGTGGAAGACGCACATACACTTTGAAGCAGTTGTCTTACGAAATTCGTCGGATCTGGAGATCCTTGCCACTAGAATACGCCGTCAAATTAGTAGAAAGCATGCCTCGGAGATGCCAGGCAATTATCAACGCTGGTGGTGACTGGACACATTATTGACCAAATTGCATCATTGTTTGTAATGTGCACAATGTATATATAAATATGAAAGTTTCATCAAATAAATTTTTTTATATATTAACACGACCACGCTCTTACTTGACAGACTGTACGTACCTCTTTAACTGGTTGACGTATATGGGACGGATTGTATAATCTTCTCCGTCTCGCAGCTGGTAGGTGTTGCTGCTGAGGGCCTTGCTGACCTCATAAGGCCCTGCGAATTTAGGTGCTAGCTTTCCCGCTATTCCCTGTGCGGTAGAAGAAAGAACCTTGTTCTTCTTTCACGATCATCGTCTTGATCGTCTGTTTGGCTTGCTCAACCGAATTAGCCTGCGGGTGATAAGACGGTGTCGTGGTGTAATAGATATCGTACTTCTTAAGGTATCCATCAATTACTCGATTTTCAAACTGCGTGCCATTATCGAACAGGAACACCTCCGGTGAGCCGAACCGAAGGACGACTAACTCGACGAATGCCTTGAGGACGGCTTCGGCTTTTACTTTTCGCAGCGGGACGCATTCAACCCATTTGGTGAATAGTTCTTGGAATACCAGGATGTATTCGAAGCCTTGACGACTGCAGACAAATGGTCCCATCACGTCAGCAGCTACTACCACCTGCCATGGCCGTTTAATGAGCCTCCTTCCCTTTAAGCCGACCGGAGCTTTCTGTTTCACTTTGCATTGCTAGCAAATTTGGCATCTGCGTACGAAGTCAACCACTTTCGGGCAGTAGTACTGCTGCGTGATGCGGAGGTGCGTTTTCTCGCAGCTAAGATGCCCTACCGTAAGGTCATCATGGCACTCCTGGAGGACCTGCTTCCTGCGTTCTATGGAGACGATGACCCTCCATGCGTCGTCGTCGTCTCCTAGTGCATCCTTGATGCTCGGGTTGGGGTAATACATATATAGTTGACTCCCAACCACCTTTAAGCGGGGACGTTTTAAGGGCTCCTTCTTCAGTGATTAAAAGCCATTCATCTTTGGTACATCTTGCCCAGAATAATGCGGCTATGGCCGGCCCTTTCTCTTCTTCGAACTACCGCGAAAGGGCATTGGACACATGATTGAGTGTCCATTTCCGGTGCTAGATGGTAAACCGATGGCCTTATAGCTCCAAGGGCCACCGTGCCAGCCTTGCAGTCGGGTTGTGGAAGCTACTGAGCCAGTGAAGGCTGCTGTGGTCGGTTATTACCTTAAACTCGTAATCCTCCACATACGTCCAGAACTTCTAGATGGCCTAAACCACGGTGAGTCACTCTCTTTATGTGACACTGTAGTTCCTCTCCGCCGGGCTCAGGGTACGGCTCGCGTACTCGAGCGGTCGTTCCTCCGCATTGATCACTTGGAGTAACACGACTCCGACTTCCATGTCACTCGCGTCCGTCTGAATAAAATTTGCAATGCCATGACGCCATGCCTATGAATCTGCGCAGCTGTCGTAGATTCTTGAGTACTGGGAATTCGATCATATAAGCGACTTTGACTATATCCGAGCAGAAGCTTTTATGATTCACCAGCACCCCGAAGTATTTTGCTTCGATTTGGCAGAACGCACTCTTCTAGTGGTTGATCTTTAGACCAGTTGCTCGAATGCGCCTCGATACTTGCATGAGGTAGGAGAATGGAAACGGCTCAAGCTCCAGACCTATCACCATATCAATGAGCCGCTGGAAGGTTGCGCCAGCACAGCTATTTCCATACTGCAACCTCGTGGACTGGAAGAGTCCAAGTCTAGGCACGGTAAACGCTTTGAGCGGCCTCGATTCCTTCTTAAACCGTATCTGATGATAGACGCTGCTCAGATCGAGAGTCGAGATATATCTCATTCTTCGTAGCTTGCGCAGGATGCTATTCATCCTCGACAGTGTATAAGCATCCGGACTGGATACTGCATTAATATTTTTAAAGTCAATGCAGAATCTGTATTTGCATTCCGTCTTCTTGATCATCACGACTGGACTTGACCAGCCGCTATGCGATGGATCGATAATGCCACCCTCCAGCATCTCCCTCGTCTGGTCGTGCATCTTTTTTTGGATCTTCCGAGAGTACAGATAGGCTTTCTGCTTGGTCGAACGAGTATCTACGACGTTGATTGCATGCTCGATCCAATCCATACACTCCAGTGTCGCTGGCTCCTCTGCCAGCATTTGATCCAGGAGCTGTTGGAGCTGCTCTCGCTCCAAGGACTGTACGTCAGCCAGGCCTACGGCTGACACAGCTGGACTGCGTGATGCGTCTAGTGAATCCAGTTTCAAAGCCAGCTCTTCCTGGCTTTCTGCCTTTGAATCTTTGAATGAAATTGACCCCGAAGTAACAATATTTTGGCAAACTGGTCAGAATGGTCACCTTAATGTCATTGGTCATGCTTGCCACCTCGACGGATAGTTAGTCAAACTCAACTATGGGAGTATGATGGCTGTTTGTCAACATTGCACCCTCCTCTTGACTCGGTATGACCACGTGTAGGTATCTCCTCTACGCTCTTCCCTGGTCGTTTCCCGAGCAATCCGGGCAAAACCTCCTAATCATATTCGGTCTGCCGCAGCCGTGGCAGCTCAACTCCTTTTCCTGCCTTAGCTGTTTGTTTCGCTCGTCTTTCTTCTTCTTTTCCCTTTTAAAAGACGACGGCTTAGGACTGCCCTGGCGGGAGCGCGACCTTACTTGCTTTTTAGGGATCCGTTTTCTTGGCGAGCTTCTACCTTTTCGTTCTTTCGTGCCCGCCATGACGGTAGTGTGTTAAGCAAGTGCCTCTATCATTTGTGTCAACGCCTTAGTCATTTGGTTGATCGGCAATGCCGGCTGATCGACTTTAGCAGAAGCGACCTCTATTTTCGTTGCGCTTACCTTAGGCGATATACTGCTTCTAGCATTATCGCATGGTTCGGGGGAACGGGCGTTCTGTCGCCGCGTTCCTTTTCTAACGTTAACTCGGTTTTTTCCGCACGGTTTATTAACTCGTAGACTGTGCGTCACTCCATGTAAATCACGATCCGCTTTATCTGCCGGAGCAGGTTGTCGTGGAGGCTATGCACCATCTGTTCCTCGCTAAGTGCTGGCGTTATCTTAAACAATATCGCTTCTAGGCACGTTATTTACGCGCGCGCTGGCTCGTCTGCTTGTTGAAAACTGGCCTCATCCCTAAGCCTCTTCTGAATATTCACCTTGGAACCCCAACGCGCACGTGCAGCCTGGCAAAACATTTCCTAGGACTGTCATTTGTGTTAATGGCCCGTGTACCACATCTCTGCGATGCTATTGAGTAACGCGGGCAGCGACTCCAGCATCTCTGGTTTGCCGAATCCCGCATCATTCTTCGCTTCCTTTACCTTGCAAAAAAACGCGTCTATATTGTTGGTCGGCTCTCCACGGAACGAGATATTCCACCGACCGACTATTAGTCTGATGTCTTGCTTGCCCGTCACTTCCATGTTGCGCCACGCGCTGTTACCCTACGCGTTGGTCCTACATTCACCCCTCCTCCAGGCTCCATTAGGGCCGGAGTATGGGAGTATATAATAATTTTGTATGATTTCGTTCTTTAACGTGATCGCGTGGATAAAATATCACGGCATGCATGCGTACTACTTAAGTAGCCACTTACTACTGTTTAGCGAGCATCGGACTTTACTCTTCGTCAATTTTGGCAAAAAAATCGGTGCCTTGTATTCTCGCACGTGAGTTTCGTTTCGGTAGACAAAACAAGAAGAAGGATCCCCTCTTGTCCGTTTTGTGTCGCTCCGATCGATTTCCTGCGATGCGCTATCGATTCCTTGATCGATTTACCGTATGACAGGTGGCCTAACCTCTCATGGCCATCTATCACATAATAATGTTGTAAATTATACATATCATGAATTATAAATATTATATACCATGTATATTATATATTCTAAATATTGTGTTTTTATTAATATATTTGTTTAAAATTAATTAAAAAATTTTTTACGCTAATTTGTTTGCAAGAAATAAATTGAATACTATGCTACAGGCTCCTTCTCATATATAGTCGATTTTTTATTTTACATAGAGTATTTGAAATTCAGCGATGGAAACTTTTCTTGAATATACATTTTGATGCGATGCCAAAACCATTGAAAAAAAAATTTTAGTGTAAAATCCAATGGAAGCACTTATTTATCTCCTTTTTTGAGTTTTTATCTGAAAACACTGTGCGCCGAGTCCTTTTAAGAAAAGTGTTGAGCTCTTCAAGGGTGCGAGTTTTATTCTCAATAAATGTACACTAAAAATATGTGTCAAGTTTTGTGGATCTCAATTTTTTTTAATTTAGTTTGGTACTACTAAAAATGTCAAAATGCCCAAAATCATTTTTAAACTTTTCAAAAAATTTAGTCTTTAATTTATTGTTTTTATAAGATCATTTTTTCATTTTTTTGGAGTACAAATTAATTCGGTCCGTATTTTTGCGGTTAAAAATGCATTTATTTTAAAATAAAAAAAATTAAATGATTAACCAAAGCATTGCCCATCGCTAGTTACTACTTCTTCCCACTTCTTAGGCAATTTTCAAATTCCATCTCGAAAAAATGTCTCGTCTTTTGAGGTGATCCAAGTTAGGAGCTAATTTACGATTTCTGCGAAAGAAGTGAACCGATTGCCTGCCAGATCGTGATGCATCCCTCGGAACAACCAGTAATCAGAAGGAGCAATGTCCGGAGAATACAGCGGGTGCGGCAAAATATGCCACTTGAGCGTTTCCAAATATTTTTTCGCGACTTTTGCGACATGAGGCCAAGCGTTGTCATGCAGAAAAATAACTTTGTTATGTCTTTCCTTGTATTCCAGCCGTTTTTCTCATAATGCACGGCTCAAACAAATCAATTGCAACCTATACCGATCGGCCGTTACGGTATCGCTAGGTTGTAGCAACTCATAGTACACAACACCCTTTTAGTCGCACCAGATACACAACATGATCTTCGAACCATGAATATTCGGCTTTGGTGTTGATGTTGAGGTCGATAGCAACAATTGACCCGGCATAGCGTAGTATTTTCTATTCTTGGAGTTATCATAGAATATCCATTTTTCATCCCCAGTAACAATTCTATGTAAAAAACCGTTTCTTTATTGCCTTTGAATCAGCTCGCAACAGAAAAGCTACGTGCGCCCTGTATGCTTCGCACAAAAAAAAAAAATTATTATTAATTCTTATATTCACTCCCTCGCTCTCTCTCTCACTCTCTCTCTCTCCCTCTTTCTCTCTCTCTCTCTCTCGTAGCAGCGCACGCTTACGCCGTCTCTCTCCCGCACACTCGAATATGCATGAGATTCTCCCCGAAAATGCAGGCCGGCCGCTCGCCGCTGCTTCTATAGCCAGCAGAGACCTTTCACTTCCGCATAGCAGGGAAGTGGTAATCAGTCGCCACACCAAAACACGAACCCGATCACTCACTCTTGCTCTCCCTCTCTCTCTCTTTCTCTCGTACTTATTACCCCCGGACATGATAAGGACACTTACCGTTGGTGTCCCGGTGACTCGCCCGCTTGCCGTCGAACGCCTGGCTGTTCTCGCCTGTGCCGCGATTCTTGGCTCCGGCTGCTTCTCCCCCGGAGAAGGGCTGCTGGACCTCGGGAATAGCCCGCCTGTTCGCCGACAGCTTCCTCCTGAACCTCGGTTGCAGATGTAACGGTGGCAACTTCCAGTCGCTGCCCGCTAACACCTACCCTCCTCGTCCCCCGTCTCACTTTCTCGCAATTATTCCTCGTCGTCGCTCCTGTCCTTCCTCGCACTGTTCTCTGTCCTTCTTCTTCACTCTCTTACTCTTGCACTCCTTCAACCCGGCTGTCTCACTCACGACGCTCACCCTAATTAACAAGAAAAATAAACCAATATGTTCAACCGCGGGAATGATCTCAACCGTCCTGGCGGGAGCGCGCAGCGTAACTGTCCTCGCAGGAGCATACCACGTAACTTCCGTTGCGCTCTCTTCTCTCTCCTTCTCTCGCGGCTTCTAAAATTCCTTGTCGATCGTCGCCGCAAGTTTGAAAATTGCGTGATTTTCAAACTTTGTCGACTTTCCGAAGAATCCACATTTTCGCGGCTAAACAGGCTTATACAAGTCGGCAACCTAGCGACGGTCGCGCAAGAATGTAAACACTTACATTCTTCGTCGACAACCTATGACAGACTCTCCATCACACATTTTATCAACATTATCTAATTTTTGCTCTATCACCAGCGTTAACAATCATAAAGGTCGGAGACAGTCATTATTAAAATAGGGACATTACACCACTGGCTTTGGCACTACCCAAAGCACACTACATGGAGTTTGCTCAATCGGATTTGCGCTTATTTATCTGCCCGTCAGTTGTATGTTTGTCTTTTTTATTAATCCGTTGGTTTGTGTCTAACCGTCTTCGTCTCTGATTTTTTCTATCAACATCGTCATATTAATACTAAGTATTGCGTCCTCTTTTTTATAACACCTCTCTCAAACGTTCCTGCATGTTAATACACCTTGGTGTTGCTGCCTGCAGAACCCATTGCCAACGTTCCTGGAGGGCTTGAGCCAAATGATATACATGTCCTAAATGGGGATATTTTCGTCACAAGCGACGTTCAAGCATACCACATACGTGTTTTAATGGATTTAAGTCCAGGCTCATTTGTGAATACCCCACGACAGCAATACAATTTTTTTGTAAAAAGCATTGCGTGTATTTAGCGACATGAAGATGCGCATTATTCTGCATAAAAATAAAGCGTCGTCTTATGCGTTGACTTAAAAGAAGTACTAACCAATGCAGAACTTCCTCGACATGGCGTTTGGCATTAAAGTCTCTGCGTGGAAATACTACTAGCCGCATTCTGAAAAATCATGTTATCCTAGCATGAACGATTATCGATCCACCATGGAATGCAACAACTGGACTAACATGGTTTGGATTGTAACGTTTTCCACGACCTCGCCAAACTTGCAGACGTTTATTATTGCCGTAGAGACAGAATCGTAATTGGTCTGTAGAAAGAACATTATTTCACTTGCGTTGACCCCAATTGTCGAGTCTACGCATAGAGAAGACGTTCTCGCCTATTTCGCAAGAAACTCGTATTCTCCTAATAAGGTGTAGTTATTTGTCCTAGACCTTGTCCAGATCATTGACTAAAGGTGCCAGTCTCTTGATAGCGAACATATGCTTGGCTTACAATAGACCGACTTACACCAAGATTATTGGCAACGAAACATTGACCATGACCTTCCTGTATAAGAATTACCAAAGGAACAACCTCTTTAGTCAAATATCCTACGATGTTAACAAAATAAACAATAAAGGTAAATTATTAAAAGACAAATTAATAAAGATACGACCATTATTTTTATTATTATATTTTTTCCTTAATATCAAACGTAAGTATTAAATTAATTTATTTTAAATATAACTCTTAGTAAGCAAATTCTGTATCGATCCGTCTCCTCATCTTTAATGATTTGTTTTGAAAGTAATGTCAATGCTGGTGGTATAGCAAAAATCAGATAATGTAAAAGTTGTTCATTAAATAAAAATGATTTTTCTTATAAAAACGATAAATTTAAGATTTAATTGAGAGATTATGCATGATTTTTGGACATTTTGACATTTTTAGACGTATTAGACAATATGAAAAAAAATGTTGAGATTCACAAAACTTGACACGTGTTTTAAATGTTCATATTACGAGAAAAAACATGGCAACTTTAAAGAGCTTAACACTTTCTTTTACAAAGACGCGGCGTTTTAAGAAAAATGATAAAACCACAAATTTGAGTGTAACATTGGATTTGAGAAAAAATTGGAAAGAAAGCTGTGCTGCTAGAAAATCTTTGGCTTCTAAAGCAAATTTTACTAGCTTCAAAACGAGGTCTCGCTAATTTTTATACAATCATTTACTCACAAGTTATAATGATTTGAAATAATTTTGTAATTTTTATTTTCTTTATAATTGATACTTGCAGCCACGTGATTGCTGCATCTACTTTAGCCCTCAAACTTATAGTTATAGGGTACTCTGCAACTATTTAGATCTTATGATGATAGGATGAAGTTGATGGCTTCCCTCCCTGCCACATTAAAGAATGTTGACTTAGACTTTTATTCTGGAAGAGCTTAATTGGTTACATTACCTCATCAGTTGTAACCTTATCCTCATCATACGAAAGATATGTCAAATACTACTTTTATTGATGTAGCCGCCTATGTTCAGCCTTATTTCAATGTAACTGCAAGTTTTCGTGTTGCCAGTTCCAGCAGCAGTGTTTTGTCCAGTCCTTTGGTCCAAATACATGCTTTTGATTTGGTTGCTTTAGGATCTTTAATGATTCTTCTTGCAGTTTCCAAGTCTTTGATCATACCATTTCAAATCCAAGGTTATCGGATTAATAATATGATTGTGTGCCTTGCAACTAGGCGCCATGGTAGGTTTTCGTCATTATGACGATTTTCCTGTAGCCATTACCTTACTTACGTTGTTAGTGGAGCTAGGTTACTGCCCAGACTCTCTAATCTTCTGTTTTCAATGTGATGTTCTACCTGCTTAGCCTCCACAGAACTTCTGCAGGGTTTTTAAATGCCCCTGGAATAAAGATTACAACTCTGATCATGCATTGTGCATGCTTGACTCCCCTTACTCTGACCTCGAAGTCACATGGCTTATTGCAGGACTTCAATGAAGCCAGCAGCTATCCCTTGGAGATCTGATACTCTGGTATAATCACCGTCACACCTTCGTTGCAGAAGGTGTTTTCGAAGCAAAGCAATGCTCCAAAATAAATATTAACCAGCTACTTCGCAATTACCGCCTTGAACTGAAAGAGATGCCCTAGTCCCCAATTCTCCTCGCGATATTCCTTTGGAACAATAATTACTGTCAGTAAATTCATTCGCTGAGCGAGTCACTGCTGAGAGTTTGCCTGCCAATAGTGCACAGGGTGCGAATTTGGACAAAAATCACTGGACTGCTTAATATTTGTACAAAATCAATAAATCGGGTCTTAAACAAATTCTAAAGAAGTTAGCAGTATGATATTACCGCAACAATTGTGATATACCGCAACCAAATATGTATATTAAAATATAAAACTTTAATCTCAAAAACCCATAAATACTAAAATTACGAGGGCAGTCCCAAAAGTACCCGACCCGACAAGGAAAACAGTAAAAAAATTGCAAAAATGTTTTTTATTTCTAACATATTCTCCTTTCAGTTCGATACACTTTTCCCAACGATGTGCAATAGCTTCGATACCCGCTTTATAGTAGGAACCGTCAAGCTCCTCAAAATACCTATTAACCGCAGACTCTACCTTCTCATTGTTGGCAAATCTTTTGCCGCCGAGCCATTTCTTCAAATTCGAAAAAAGAAAATAATCCGAGAAAGCCAGATCTGGCGAAAAGGGTGCGTGAGGAAGCAATTCGAACTTCAACTCATTAATTTTAGCCATCGCAATGACGCACGTGTGGACTGGTGCGTTGTCGTGATGAAACAACACTTTTTTTTTCGTCAGATGGGGCCGTTTTTTCTTGATTTCATCACTCAAACGCTGCAATAAGACTGCATAATATGCGCCGTTGATTGTTTTTCCTTTTTCGAGATAATCAATAAATATTATTCCACGCACATCCCAGAAAACGGGTGCCATGACCTTGCCAGCTAACTAAACTGTCTTTGCTTTCTTTGGAGCCGGTTCTCCCTTTTTGGTCCACTGCTTTGACTGCTCCTTGGTCTCAGGTGTAAAATGATGGACCCATGTTTCGTCCATGGTTGTGAATCGACGCAAAAACTCGGCTTTATTGCTGCGAAACATTGTCAAACACTCGATGGAAACATCCTCACGTTGCTGTTTGTGCTCCATTGTGAGCAAACGCGGCACCCATCTTGCGCACAGCTTTCTCATGTCCAAATTTTCGGTCAAAATGCGATGCACTGCACTTTTTGAAATGCCTGCCATGTCTGCTATCTCGCACACTTTTAGTCGACGGTCATCCAATACCGTTTCGTGGATTTTCTTCACATTTTCTGACGTAGTGACCTCACTTGGTCGACCACTACGGTGTTCATCTTGACAGTAAAGCCTTAGCTTAGACCCGCTTCTCGAGCTCGACACTTACGCTTCGGCGACTGCCTTGAGTAGTCGCCTCCGCCTCCTCCTCCTGAGAGCGATCTTGCGCCTGCCGCATACCCGCTCTAAGTCGATGCGAACTTAGCGCCTCGCGCTGCCCCGCAGATCTATTAGACGTTCGTCTAATCCTTCCACGTCCTTTCCTCGTATTCCGGCGATCGCCGCGAATACCTCCGGCTCACGAGCGATTTTGCGCCTGGCGCATTTTACGCTCTGCAGTAAGCGATCTCTGCGCCTGGCGCTGTACGCTAACCGTGGTTCGAACGCAAGTTCGACGAGCTACTTGCCTCCAACGGTCTAGGCGCCCTGAGCACCTAGGTTCGGGCTAGCGATTCGCGTTCACACGCTAAGCGCTGTAGTCCCGGAGATTAGCGAACACCGCGCTTGGCGCGAACCGCTGATCTCGTCCCACCTTGCGGGACTTCTACGGGGCTCTAACGACTCCTTTCTGTTATCCGTTCCCTATCGTACCTTATCGTTTTTCTTTTCTCATTCACTTGCTTTCTTTCACACACTATCATCATACACTCACACATATCCACGCGCACTCGCACATCTCGCAGACATACACAGCCCCATAGACGCGACATAAATCTGACCCTTTTTGTTGTGTCCACTCATTTCTTTTTCCCGAATATTCTTTTTTTTTCACCTCCCCGTCCTCCTACCAGACGGCTTTGACAGAGCTCTGCACTTGAGCTCAATTCAGTTCTGTATTTTATTATTTTTCGTTGCGGTATATCACATTTTTCAGAGTAATATTATATTACTAACTTTCTTAGAATTTCTTCAAGACCTGATTTATTGATTTTGTACTGATATCATGCAGTCCAGCGATTTTTGTCCACATCAGTGTAGCGTGACCACTGACAATTTGGATCTTCTGTTTGTAGAGCAAAAGCTGAGTATTACTCCAAGATGCTTCTCACAGCCCTTCTTCTCTCCCTGTTCTCCTACTAACTGGTGGAGGTTCCCGGCTTCCCAAGGTTTGCAGCCCGGTCAACCTGAGGACTGCTTACCACTGCTCACTCTTTCGAGCTTGATATAGTATAGGTTAATAATTTCCTCGTTAAGGTGCCCTTACGTTCCGTAGGAGCGGCTTTTTCCACCCTTTCTCATTGATATGCAGTCTTTTAATTTCAAGATTTCGTTTTGAATTCTACGGAAAGCCAAGAAAGTTAGCTTGTTTGTCTCGGCAGAGCTTGGCATGGAGAGATAACGCTAATTACTTAGGAAAGTCGCGCGGTAGCCCAAGGTACCTTTTGCCCCTGGTACCAAGCTCCAATGTCGCAAGAACCTAGTATCATTCTATTACGGATATGAATGCACTCACCACGTGTCTGGTATGGCTTTCATCGTGCCGCTCTTCGAGAGAGTTAAATTAGAGCTCCGCCACCCCTATTCATTCCATTGATATCCCTCCGTTTATAGTCATATTTGTTCGAGTTGCCCTATTTATAGGGAACGCTAATTCACTTATCGCATTCGTCTCATGCATACGATTCCCCATTTCGGTAGAGGGAGAAGTTTATCTGTTTAGAGTACCTTTTTCAGAGGGTCTCCAATTCATACATATGCAGCACCTTGGTCAAGCCTGCGCCAATCGCACTCTGATTTGGCAACGGCAGTAAACCCTTACGCGCCTGATATATCAGTTCCGCCAGTCAATAAACCAAGCTATTTTAAGGTAAAAGACCATTGAAAAAGATCATATGAAATAATTCGCATTAAATTTTTTACATAAGTTAAAATAGTTATTTTTAAAGAATACTCAGTAGCGATGCGACCTGACGAAGAATTTGAGTAGTACTCATGCTTACCACTGGAGCGCTATTGCACCCCTAGAAATCAAAATTTATTAAAAAGTCGTAGAGTGATATGAAGGAAAAGTTAATAAGAAGATAACTTTTTGCATCCATGCTTGTCAAAAGTAGGAAAAACGAGGAAAACCCAGCATTTTTATTCAGATAAGTGAAAGAAAAAAATAATGAACAGAGGTGATGAGTCAGACAACGAACAAGAAGGTATTTCAACCCTCAGTAAGCTAATTTGAAAGTCAAGCAGCCCGTTCACAACAAGCCAAGAAGCCTGCACCTCGGTTTGTCTTTCCAGTTAAAGATTCAATGAGTTGAATTGCAAGTCCAACCTAAACAGCCGGATCACAAGCCAGAAACACCTGCACCTCGATCTGCTTAAAATCCTTCGTTGAAAATCCAACTACTAATCGGACTATCAACCACCCTGGAAATCTATCACCAGCAAAAGAGAGATTTTAGTCATTATCGACTACAATAATGTGAGTCAAATTAATTTATTTAGTGTTCTTTAATTCTATTATCTTAAATTTTTCCGACAGAGAAGACATCGCAACACGCATTATCGGCTAGTTGTTCTTTTGCTACGAAATTAATTTGTCAGGACCTCGTCCAGAGAGATATTTAGGGCCAGTATTAGAACTCAAACTTCTAAGCTTTAGTGTTTTGACTTTAATAGACAAAAATGATCGACGTCCAAGGACAAGTCTTACAGATGACAACATCCGTGCCATTCGAGAGCTTATTGAATGTGATCGGCGGTTAAATATTTCAGAAATCTCGTGAGGAGTGCGTATCAGCTATGGAAGTGCTCAGTCCATTATCACTGATCATCTTGACTTCCGAAAAATTAGTGCTCGATTGGTTCCGAGGTTGTTAACTGGGAAACAAAAACATATCATATCGAAGATAACTGAGACACTTCTGAATCGATTTCGATGAGAAGGGGAGAATTTTTGAGGCGCATTGTCACATGTGATGAGACGTGCGTCCACCATTATACCCTCGAATCAAAAAAGGCGACTAAGGAGTAGCGGAAAAAGGATGACGGCTACGCAGTGAAAGCCAAAACTCGCCTCTCAGCCGGAAAAGTGCTAGCAACGATTTTTTTTTTTAGACTCAAAGGGAATTTTACTCATTGATTTTCTTCACGATCAATTAACAGTGAGTGCGGCCTACTATTGCCAGTTGTTACAGTCAACGAGAATCTCCTACCGAAACAAAAGACGAGGTATGCTCATTAGAGAGGTCATCCTTCTCCATGATAACGCTAGGTTTTGCAGCTTTGACAAGGGATAAACTGGAAGAAATGGGCTGGAAAACACTTGAACATCCTCCTTATAGTACAGACTTGTCCCCCTATGACTACTTTTTGTTCGCGCCACTGAAAGAATCACGTGGAGAAAAATGATTCAAAAGCAATGAAGAATTCGAGGAGCACGTGCGCAATTGGTTAAAAACTGGTTCTTAAACTTTTTATAAACAAGCAATATTCAAGCTTTCAAAACGGTGGCAAAAGTGTGCAGACAACGCAGGAGACTGCATTGAGAAATGTTGATATGGTTTGTATGTAATATTATTCAGCAAATGTATAAAAAAAAATTACCGTTTATATTTGATTCACCCTCGTATATCTTATATATTTTATTTCCAGTTTACGCTATTATTCGATGTTAAGATATTCGTTATCTCTTCTTTTTATGTCTGCGTTTCAGTGTTTAGTAAGATTTCTTAATTATTATGGTTCATACAATGTTATAGGCATATAAATAAGCAAATAATATTATAGATATAAAGTATTTTATAGACAGATAAGCTAGCCATTTCTTAACCACTTTATATTATTCTCTCTAACTCAATAGTAAATTTATATCTATTGCTTCAAACAATAAATTATTGATAATTTATTTAACCTTTATCTAATTAAATAATTAACAAATATCGCACTTTTTAACATATTTAGTTCAATAACATATCATTTATACAAGTATTTTGAATCATTTTTTATACAAATTTGATTAAATATAGATTTTATCATCTTTGATTATTTTTTTTTATATATAATAATAATATATAGTTTGTTTATTAATTATTTTTTATTCATTTTTTAAGGACTTTGTTTCCTCCAGATTGCCGGAAACAATTATCCAAAATGCTTCATAAACTGGCAGATGTGAATCCTGAAAGTCGAGCTGTTGATCTCACTGTTGAAGACATTAGTAGAATGGCAAGCGCTTACAGTTACTTGTGTCAAAAACACCCAGAAATCGGCAATTATAATTATAGAGCTTCAAGAAAGATACTTTCAAAAAAATATACGAAATCTATAAATGTTAAAGAATATTTAGAATCAGATAAAAACAGTAAAAAAACTCATGCATTGTAAAAAGCTACAAAATTGCGAATATATGTAAAAATTAGTTAAATATATATTTTTTTTTTTTTATTTCATTGATTATATATGACAAAAATAATGATATTCAATAGTTTAAATGTAGTGTTAGGGTTGGCGGTAATTAAAAGAAATTATCGCTCCTTAAACTCGCGATATTTTTTTTTTTTTTAGATATATAAACCGCGTGTTAATATTGCCGTTTGCGCCTATCTTTCGATACTAGCGCGGGTGGCTTCTGCGAACTATTTTTTAGATTGAATTTACTAGGTTAAAAACTCGAACTGAACTAAAGATAATTTTTGAATTTTCTCTTCATATACCGAATTTTTCTTCGCGGCGCGTTTTCTTTAAAATACGTAGGGTAGGGTTTTATTACTCTCCCTTATCTTATCTCGTGTTTTTCCGTAAATGCTCATTTACGGTTTAAGGATGGTTAAATCCTTAGAGTTAGTAATGCATGCCATAAAAGAGGGAATAGCGAATGTTCGAAAGCGTTACCAGCTGCTCGGGAGGTCGACTTTAGCACAGTCTCACCTTTCCGACGCCACACACTCTTTCTAACGGAGGAAAATTGGATAATTAAAGGCGTTACCAGCTGCTCGGGAGGTCGACTTTAGCACAATCTCACCTTTCCGACGCCACACACTCCTTTGATGGGAGGAAAATTGGTTAATCAAAGGCGTTACCAGCTGCTCGGGAGGTCGACTTTAGCACAGTCTTACCTTTCCGACGCCACACACTCCTTTGATGGGAGGAAAATTGGTTAATCAAAGGCGTTACCAGCTGCTCGGGAGGTCGACTTTAGCACAGTCTCACCATTCCGACGCCACACACTCCTTTGATGGGAGGAAAATAGGTTAATCAAAGGCGTTACCAGCTGCTCGGGAGGTCGACTTTAGCACAGTCTCACCTTTCCGACGCCACACATTCCTTTGATGGGAGGAATCGAAAGCGTTACCAGCTGCTCAGGAGGTCGACTTTAGCACAGTCTCACCTTTCCGACGCCACACACTCTTTCGATGAAGGAAATATTGGGAGATGACGATGTAGGTAGGTTTAGACGTTAGTTAGATGAGAGGTATAAGGAATAAAAAGATAATTTTGTTAAATCTTACGTTTAATTAGATCTCTCAAATAATAATTTTAATACAATTATTTATACAAATTTTAGTCACAAAATTTGAATGTAATAAAAGTTCGAATATAGAAAAATTTTGTACGTAATATAGCAAGAGTTTGAATATAGTAGGATTAGACTTAATATGGCAAGAATTTGAATATAGAAGAATTAGAAGTGGGCTTCGAGGTCGCTCTGAGCCTTGCTCTTGGAGTTTTCCTCAAGAAAAGCCGTCGAATGCATCGATGCACCGGCTTTTATACCCGCTGGACCGCGAGTTTTTCGGCGGCTGGAAAAGCGGCGAGAATAATTTGGGCCAATAAGAGCATTTCCTCGGCCCTTCCCTTGACCTTTGTAGCATAGAAGGGTTACAGTGGCGGGAAGAAGTCACGCCTCCGCCTACGCATTTTATGTGAAAGAGGGAGAAAGTGCATCGTGCGAGGGAGAGCGCATATGGTGTGAGTGAGAGAGAAGATAGGCAGCAGCGTCTGCCTGTCTCTCTCGCTCTCATTGGTAACTATCAGCTTTCTTTCTATCTCACATTTACAACATTTATTTATTAAATATATAAAACTTATAATAATAAAACTTATATAATTATATTTATACATAATACAATTAATAATATAAAATACAATAATAATAATACAATAATAATAATATAAAATACAATAATAATAGTGGAATTACATATTGAATTATTAGATTACTTATCAAATTTATTAACAAGGATCTTTTATATAATAATAATTTTGCCGTTTTTAACTTAAATTACAAGAAAAAGTAAGACAAAAATAAAATACAAAAACGCATGATAATTTTAAGACGGACCTTTTAAAGCAGTAAAATAAGCAGCGTGCAGGTATATTGTTGGATTTAGAATTTTGTTGATATATTATTGTTAATTACGGGTGGCTCAAGCGATTATATTTATTGTATAACATAAAAAAAAATTTATACTTATAACGGTTACATTTTTGAACTACGCGGATGCTATCGTTTATCTCTTTCTATTTTCAAGCACTTGGCGCACATGTGGACAAGATAAACAAGCATTCTAGAGAAAACGTATCTGAGATTTTCTTTTAGACTCGTTTTAAAATTTTCGAAGTAAAAAAAAATTTTTTAAATCGGATAAAATATAACGGGACGTAACATTAGTATAAATTACGGTATTTCTTAAGGTAAAAGAAATATTTTGAAGACGTGTTCTGTATAAGAAAGGAAAAAATAAGAAAAGTAGTCCTCAAAATTTTCTATTGTGAGATACAGCGTGTCAAAAAAAATTGTTCAATATTTTTTATTTTCTTGGAAACGATCTATTAGATTTTATCAAATTTCTAAATGGGCCGCAACAATTTCAAAAAAAATTCTTAAAAAATTGTTAAATTTTTCAAATAGTTAGTTCCAGAATTGTAATAGTAGGTTTCAATATGCAATCTATAGAATAGTTGATTTCAGTAAATCTTAATAGTAAATGCAAATAAATTATCAGGGGTTTTCATAGTAACAGTATTTTTAACAGTAGTAGATGTAAAAATAGTGAAAAAAGTAATGTGTAATAATGACAACAATGCATTTGTCAGCTAATTTATTAATGACTTAGGTAACACGTTGAATTGGTGCGGTGATTATTTCTCATAACTGTTGATGATTATTAATGTATTATTTTGAAAAGAATTTATAAACAGATTGGTTTTCTTTTTATTACATTGTGACATCCCAATAATGCTGTCAGGAGAAGACAATTTAATTTTTACTTAAACATCTTTTCAAGCGAAGTGAAAAAATGATTTTTCTTTAAAATAACACATCGTTCAATAAGTCCCGAGACTAACCCAGAGATGGTACTAGTAGTACCAAACTGGCCACGTTTCCATAGAGTACGAACCTTTACATGAACCGTGTAAAAATTTCACGTCGATCGGATCACAGACAGCAGAGTTATCGAGATTAGAGTAAAGTCACTTTGTAATTTGTTTGAAAAATTGAAAAAAGCGAGTTTCGCGTGTTGATAAAACATTGTTTTTTAATGGGTAAAAGCACCGTAGAAGCCCAGCAATGGCTTGAAAAACATTACCCGGACTCCTCTCCATCCAAACCAACGATTTGTCGTTGGTATGCTGAGTTTAAATGTGGTCGTACGGACACAAACGATGCGGAACGTTCGGGTAGGCCATTGGAAGCCGTTACACAGGAAAATGTGAGTTAAGTGTTAAAAATTGTAATGAAAAATCGCAAAGTAAAGGTCCGTAAGATTGCAGAAATGACACAGATATCATCTAGAAGCGTATTTACAATCCTTCATAAAAAATTGAGCATGAAAAAGGTTTTTTTCAAGTGGGTGCCGCGATTGCTTTCAGTGGAACAAAAACAACAACGAGTCGACGATTCAGAGAGCTGTTTATCGCTATTTACTCGCAATAAGAAGGATTTCCTGCGTCGATACGTGACTATGGATAAAACATAGATACATTATTTCACTCCGGAGTCGAATCGGCCATCATCTGAGTGGCGCATGGCTGGCGAAAGCCGCCCAAAGCGTCCAAAAACGCAGCAGTCTGCTCACAAAGTCATGGCGTCTGTTTTTTGGGATACACATAGCGTGATTTTTATTGACTACCTGGCAAAAGGTAAATCGATCAACAGTGATTATTATATTCACTTGTTGGTACGTTTGAAGGAGGAGATCGCAGCAAAACGACCGCACATGAAGAAGAAAAAAATCCTTTTTCACCAAGACCATGCACCATGCCACAAGTCTATGAAAACAATGGCAAAATTGAACGAATTGGGCTTCGATTTGCTTCCCTACCCCCCGTATTCGCAAGATTTAGCCCCCAGCGACTACTGGCTCTTTGCTGATCTCAAAAAAATGCTCCAGGGAAAAAAATTTGGCTCGAATGAGGAGGTCATTGCCGAAACTTAAGCCTATTTTGAAGCAAAGGATAAATCCTTCTATAAACATGGTATAGAAATGTTGGAAAGGCGTTAGAAAGATTGTATCACTCTAAAAGGAGATTATATTGATGAATAAAAATGATTTTTGAAAAAAAATGTTCTTTTCGTTGTTAGTCTCGGGACTTATTGAACGATGTGTTATACTATGAATGAAGAAAATAATATAATTTATTATATTACTTGTTATAAAAACAGTATTTATATACCGTTATTGTATATACAAAAATTCGCTGTAATCTGATATCTGAATTGTAAAATATTTTTAAAAAAATTATTCGAAAGTTTTTTTGACACTTTGCATCTTGCATACGAAGCGTTCGCTAACCTATGATTATATGAACTTCTGTACTTTTTGTACAGGGTGCGTATGGTATTTGAGGACAACTTGAGAGTAAAATTAATTAGCTTGTATTTTTAATAAAATTTGATAAAATTTTAGGAATTTTTAATACAACGTTAAATTAATATATGGCTATAAAGTTATTCAATAAAATCGCCATTAGCAGCAATAACCTCTTTGATCCGGGTCCGGAAACGATTACATGCCCGAATCAAATGCTCCTTGTTCATATTGACCATAATGGCATTAATAGCAGTCTTCAGAGAAGAAGTGGTGTTATGAGGACGCTTATTGGTCTCACGCACAACTACGCCCCATACGTAATAATCCAAAGGATTAAGGTCTGGGGAGCTAGGTGGCTATAGGTTCGGTGTTATGTGGTCATGAAAATTTTCGGCCATCCAATCTTGTGTCGCCATCGCTTTATGTGAAGGAGCAGAGTCTTGTTGAAAAATGTATGGTCTGCCTTTGCTTACATTGTCTATCCAGGGTTTCACTACTGTCTTTCAAACCTCGATGCATGCAGCAGAGTTTACTCGAAGTCCTTGAGTAAAAAAGTGTGGTGGCATTACATGCCCTTCGTTGCTGACAACACCTAAAACCATAACAGTGGCTGGAAATTTTGTGTGCATAACAACAGGAACCCCCGTAGGATTTGAACATAGCCATCTGTCATTTCTGCGATTAGTCTTTTGATCTTGGTCAAAATTTTTTTTGTCGGAAAAAAACCATAACATCTTGGGCGCCTCAAAGCGTTTGATTTTGTTTAAAAGACGTTTTGATCGGAGAACTCTTTGTTTCCGTGTTCGTTTCGGCATGAACTGTCCTCTGCGCATCACGTAAGACTTATGCCGAAGGTCTTCGTGGACAACTCTACGAATAAGGCGCTCAGAAACATGAAGCTCACTCGCAAGGACCCTCATTGATTTTGAAGGGTCCTCGTCTATGATCGCTTGCACTTGCTCTAAAAATTCTGCAGTTCGGACAGTGTCAGAACGTTGTTCGTGCTTTTTGCGTTTTGCAACCGATTCTGTATCGCCTCCTGATGCTTCTAATTCACGGCGAACCTTATGTACGAATGAACGGGCGCAATTAAGAAAATTAGAGATCTCTAAATTTGTATGGTTCGCACATATAGCGACGATGACAGCATGTCTCTTCATTTCTTGAGTGATGTTGTAGTCCGCCATTTCTTATCTGAAAAGGAAAAAAAATAAAAAAAAAAATTCGCGAACTTATAGTCACATTTATGCATGTCCTCAAATACTGTACGCACCCTGTATATACTCATATGCATATAACGTCTATTTTTTACTACCTTTTGGCTTGCCAATTAAAATGGGGCCTTGCGATGTAGTGGGAACCATAACCCATAAACATATAAACGAGGTGCTTTTTTAATCGACAGAAGCAGGAACCGGACCTCGATCCTGCAGATCAGAAGTGCAGTGCTTTACTGGCCAAGCCATCGCACGGCAAATTTTTATTATGACTAGTAAAATACGTCTAGGTTATGAAGATAACTCTACCTCGAGCCCCACGGGGCGCAAGCGTAATAAGTGGAAAGGAAAAAAGAGAAAACAAACAAGCGAAACAAAAGTGGTAGTTCTGCAGTCTGTATTTTGCTCAGTTGATGAACACTTATGTCGACGGTTGTGAGTGATATATTTTATCACCAATTTTTTTGTTGGTTACAATATACCGGGTGAATCAAATTTGGTACAGCGGTATAACTTTTTAACGGCAATATTTTAAAAAAAGTTTAAAAAATAACTTCTAGGGTTATTAAAAGGTCAAGTGATGGTAACCTTTAACTTGACATTGACCTTCAAAATCGTTTAATGGTCAAGTTAATTTTTTCAAACGAAAACCTTTATTTTTGACCCTGGAAATGAAATAGGCTAAAAATAAGTCCAGATATAACCTTGACTTTTTAAATTTTTAAAATCGCGGATCTTAGATAGAAGATTTTTGATAATCAACAAATTGTTGATCATAAATTGGCGGTCAAATTTACTAAATTCGAAACGCCAAATTGACTTTAGTGGACTAAGTCAATTAAATTTAAACTCACTGTCTTGAATTTTTAATCTTGTGTCAAATCCTGATCATTTTGGATTGCAAATCTGACCTCGCATCAGCGACTCCAAAAACCCCCGTGCATACGAAATTCGGTAGGAATCGCTTGACTTTAAAAAATGTCGTCCGCCATCTTAAATTGCAATCTGACCTTAGATTCATGATTAGTTATTTTAAAAACCCTTTATACGATTCTTCTTATCGGATTAACAAATCCTACTATTATCAACAGCTTAAACAAGTGTGTAAGTTGAAACTCTCAGACTTCTTAAAACCGTTCTCAGATCATTGAATATCTAACAGTCATTTTGCATCATTTTCCATTTAAAATTGAACATTTCTTTTTACTGTGCTTGAAGTTTGTATTATTGTTAATAGGTACACTTGTAAAATTTTTTACCTTGAAAAATTTTAACATTTCTCAAACTAATTACTTTAAATAATCGATCAATTCCATTAAATCGAAAAATTGAAATGGTTCTAATTTATGGACAATGTTAAAGAAATATCGATAATCCTTTTGCTTTGCATGTTGAACTTTTCTTCGATATGCCACAGTCACGAAGATCTTATCGAGTCATAAAACAATTTACCACTAAAGAAACTACAAGAAAAAAATCTTAAACGTACCTCCACTGGTAAAAATAATGGAATTAACGTTCTAGCTCAAGTGGCTGTTAATCCGCATGTTAGTACTCGACAAATAATTCAAGATTCTGGAATTTCACAAACGAGTGTATGTAGAATACTAAAACGCAATAAATTTCATCCGTTACGTTTTACTTCTGGAGTGTTGTTAACTCTCATTGGATACGTCAATTTAGATGTCAGCGGCTGTGGTCTATGAATGGTTTGGTGCGTAATTATTGAGGATGATTATTGGTCCGGTATTAATTAATGAGATATTTAATGAAGATAAATATCGAGGCTTGTTAAGGAGTGAGCTTCCAATATTGTTTGAAGTTATAAATTTGAATGTACAGCAAAATATATAGTTTCAGAATAATGAATGTTTATCCCATTATTCAACAATTGCTCGAAACGAAAGTCGTGCGCTCAGATTTACTGATGTAAGTATATCACACATCTTCTTTTAATGTAAATAGTACATTTTAAAATAGGTAGATAAATAATACTACAATAATGCAATAATACGTTACAAAATAAAAAGTACTCATTTAGAGAAAGCGCGGTTGCACTATTTGGGATTCTTTGGCAGTGTTTTTTCAATATCCCCTGGGACTCAAACGATTAGAATCTTAAGTCGACAATGAAGTGCCAACCACCTCTGAAAATATGAGACAATCTATCAGAGAAGCTTGTACTCAAGTATCATCTGAAGTTTTTAATAGTGTACATTATTTTGAAGAAGGTATCAGATGTATTGAACAATGTATGTATTGTAGATGTATTGAAGAAGGAGGTCATCATTTTGAACATTTGTTATAATATTTTTCCGAAACAACAGTGAGAGGCAAGGGGACTCACTGTAAAACAAGCACCTTGATAGTGGAAAGCAACGGTAATTACTGAGAACAAGCACCCCAAAGGAAGCAGAAAACTACTACGTCTACGTCGTTGCTTCTGGGTAAGGCTAAAAGTAGTAATTTCTAAAACAAAACATAAACTTAAGATTTTAGAATGGTCTTTCAGCATCAGAATCTGATTTTCATCAAATTTTGTACATGAAGATCGCTAATCATGAATTCGACATCAGATTGAAAATTCAAGACGGTAAGTCTACGATAGCAGACCGATTAAATTGGGGATTTTGAATTTGGTAAATTTGTCCGCCGATTCATGATCAACGACTCCAAAAATTCCCATATGAGGGTGGGGTGAAAATTTTTCGGTCTAATAAAGAAAAATAACTTTTTTTTCTTTATTTTTTAACATAATCTCCATCAAGATTAATACATTTTGCACAACGGTGCTCAAATGCAGTGATACCATTTTTATAGTGCGATATCTCAAGTCCCTCAAGATACTCAGTTACAGCATCCAAGACTTTCTCGTTGCTATCAAATTTTTTACCTTTTAGCCATTTTTTAAGTTTAGAAAACAAATAATAGTCGCTAGGGACTAAATTTGGTAAATATGGTGGCTGGGGTAACCAATTTGAACTTTAATTCGTTGATTTTAGCCATCGCAACAACCGACGAAAAGGCAGATGCGTTGTCGTGGTGAAATAATAATTTTTCTTCGCCAAGTGAGATTGTTTATTTTTCACTTTGTCTTTCAAAAGCTGCAATAACTCTGCGTATTATTGACCAGTGATGGTTTTATCCTTCTCCAGGTAGTCCATGAAAATAATTCCTTACTCTTGCCAAAGAACAGTTGCTATAATTTTATTCGCCGATTAAATTGTTATCGCCTTCTTTGGGATTGGTTCGCCTGGTTCACCTTCTTATCTAACGTTAGCAAATGCGGCACCCACCTAGCACAGAACTTCTCCATCTTCAAATGTTCATGTAAAATATTGCGTACATGTTCAGTTGACACCTTAATAGCCTCAGCTAATTCCTTTACTTCCAATCTGCGGTCCTTCATCGCTATTTTATGAATTTTTTAATCATTTCAGGAGTTGTGACCTCAACAGAGCGTCTTAAACGTGGTTCGTTAGAAGTGCTCGGGCGACCCTTCTTAAATTCAGAAACCAACTGTTTAACCGTTGAATATGATGGACAAGAGTATTTAGTGTGGAATCCAGCTCTTCTTTAATTTGTAATAGTGTTAGGCCTTTTGAATAGAAGTATTTTATGACCGCACGCTTCTCTGATTTTTCCATTTTCACGTAAGCAACTAAGGCGTTTTGTTCAATCAGCTCTCAAATGTACACCAATAGAGCAATCGATCTGAAAATTTATATATCAGCTAGTCACATGTCGGACTATAGAATACAAGCCAAACACTTCACTTTCTAGCGCATCCAACCCTTGTAAACTGAGTCTAGCTTGAATTTATTGATTGATAAAAATCTTCTGCCACCAAGAGCCGCCATTTTGGAAATTTGAAAATCAGGATCATATCTGTACGTGAAATTTTCCGCATTTTTCATTTTCTGGGTGAAAAATAGGGATTCCCATTTAAGAAAATCAACTTAAACTCCAAATAATTCTGAAGGTTAAGTTCAAGGTTAAATTGAAGGTTACCATGAATTGACCTTTTTGAAACCCTAAAAGTCTTACAAACTTTTTTTAAAGAAACCCTGTTAAGAAAAGTTAATACGTTGTTTCAAGATAAATGACTCACCCGATATATAGGGTGATTCATTATGAGGTTTGGTTTCTAATCTCAAATAAAAGGCATAAAGTTGAATTCTATAGTAAAAATTTTATTGTGAGTCGAAAGAACAATCTATGACATTTATTTTTTAAAGATTATCTCATTTAAATGTTGACCACGACTTCGCCGTAAATGGTCCATCCCAAGGGTCCAATTTTGGACGACGCGTTCCAGCATAGCGATCGGTATCTCGCCAATAACACAAGTAATGTTAGCTTGCAAAGCGTCGATTGAAGCTGGCTTATTCCTGAAGACCAGAGACTTTGTGTGACCCTAAACAAAATAATCTAAAGGTGTGATATCACACGATGTAGGCAGCCAATTTACTGGTACAAAACGTGAAATCAGGTTCTCACCAAAATGATTTGTCAATAAGTTCATTGTTTCTCTCGCTGTATGCAAAGTAGCGACATCTTGTTGAAACAAAAGTTCACCGATACCACGGGCTTCAATTTGAGCTAGCAAAAAATCCGTTATCATGGTGCGATAGCGGTCGCCATTGACGGTTACGTTCTGACCGAACTCATTTTGAAAGAAAAATGGACCGATGATTTCACCGGCCAATAAACCACACCAAACTGTGCATTTATGTGGCCTTAGTGGTAACTGCTAAAGCTCTTCAGGTTGTTAATCAGCCCAAATACGGCAATTTTGCTTATTGACGTTTCCATTGAGCCAAAAATGCGCCTCATCACTAAACGAAATTTCACGATAGAACAACGGATTTTCATTTAGCTGATTTAGAGCCCATTCACCAAAAACACGACGCAAACCTAAGTCGCTCGGCTTTAATTCTTGCACGAGTCGAAGTTTGTATGCCTTGAAACCAAGATCTTTACGTAAATTACGCCAAGTTGTTGCGTACGACAAACCAAGCTGTTGAGAACGACGCCGAATCGATTCGTCACGGTCTTCAGCCACACTCTCAGCTACAGCCGCTATATTCTTTTCACTACGTGCTGGATGTAGTCTAATCGGTCGAGTATCATCCAATAATGTATACTGGGTTTAAAATTGGTAATTGGTGGTATTGGCTATAGTGGTTTCGGTAGGTCGATGATGCACACCATAAGTTGCTCTAAGAGCACGAAAAACATTTCTCACAGAACGCTGATTATCGTCATACAGCTGAACAATTTGGATACGTTGTTGAGGTGTAAGTCTTCTTATGATGATTTGTCAAACAATACTGAATAAAAATTACGTTACAGTTTGACAGAAGTCACGCGTTATCTGTAAAAAAAGCTTATTGAAAATCAAACCTCATAATAAATCACCCTTTATAAATAAATATTATTATAATGTTTTATACATTTTATAATATGTAATATTATTTTATAATGTATGATAGGGGAAGTACGGATAATAAACGAAGCTTATATATTTAAAGGTTATACGCAGTTGCGAGGCTCAAAAAAGACGTTTTTTTATGAATTTTTTATAGAATCAGTTTTTATTTATCAATTACAAGTGATGGTAATCCAAATAGAGCCAACTTTTAAGAATACAATAGCGCGTCGATTATGTACAAATATTGATGTACACCGCTCCTGTAGATGATGTCCCGAACGACCTCCGACAAAAGGCGCTTGGCGGTGATCTCCATTTCGGCGGTTTGGATTATCTCAAATCAAAAAATATGTTGGATTCCTTTAAAGGATAGATCAATACAGGTATTGAACTAAAGAATAATAAAAAATTTGATTTTTGACAAAATGGCGTCTATTTGAAGAAAATTTTTCGTTTTTGACTGAAATTTTTGCTCCCAATTGTTAAAAAAAAATAGTAATAATTTTCTAAATCTTATTTCTTCGTTCAATACTTGAAGAATATATCTAAGTAGATTGCGTTGAAATTTAAGACTGATCGGTTGAGCCATTTCTGAGAAATCGAGATTACCGACTTTTAAAATACCGTTCTGAGAAAAATGCGTTTAAAGTTTAGAAGTAGTTTAGTCATAGTTAAAATTTTTTTTCTTCAACTTACATGGTATCATGTATTCCAGGGTTATAAGAGGGACCTTCTGCAGTATCGTTAGCTTCTAATATTAAGTGTACAACTTTTCTTCCGCCGTTTTTTTCCGAAATTTGAGGCTTTATTGTAAAAAACTGGTTATACATTTATGATTCAAAGTATTGTCCATCGCTGGCCACTACTTTCTCCCATCTTTCGGGCAGCATACAAATCCCGCGTTGAAAAAACTGGTCATCTTATAAATCGATCCACGAATCGATCCAATTTTTTACTTCTTCATAAGACCGGAAATGCTGGTCAGCCAGGCCGTGTGCCATTGATCGAAACAAGTGATAGTCCGAGGGAGCAACGTCTGGAGAATACGGCGGGTGGGATAGGACTTTCCATTTTAAAGTTTCCAAGTATGTCTTGACTACTTTCGCAACATGGGGTCGAGCATTGTCATGCTGTAAAATCACTTTATCATGTCTCTCGTTGTATTGGGGCCGTTTGTCTTCCAATGCTCGGCTCAAACGCATTAATTGCGTTCGATGACGATCTCCTGTGATTGTTTCAGTCGGTTTTAACAACTAATAATATAATACGCCGAGCTGGTCCCACCAAATACTGAGCATAACCTTGGAACCGTGAATATTCAGTTTGGCCGTCAACGTGGAAGCATAGCCGGGATATCCCCATGATTTTTTGCGCTTGGGATTATCCTAGTGTACCCATTTTTCGTCCCCAGTCACAATGCGATGCAGAAACCCCTTCCGTCTTTGCCTTGCAAGCAGCTATTCACAAACACACAAACGCCGTTCAACATCTCTCGGCTTCAACTCGTACGGCACCCAATTTCCTTGTTTCTGAATCATTCCCATGACTCTCAGGCGTTTTGAAATGGCTTGTTGCGTCACTCCCAATGATCCTGCTAATTCTTGTTGCGTTTGACACGAGTCTTGATCAAGTAATGCCTCCAATTCTGCATCTTCGGAAACCTTCTTTCTTCCACCGCCATGCTGGTCTTCGACGTTAAAATCGCCGTATTTGAATCGTTGAAACCACTCTCGTCACGTTCTTTCACTAATAGCGGCCTCACCATAGGTATTTGAGAGCATTCGATGAGCCTCAGTCGCAGATTTCTTCATATTAAAGCAGAAAATTGAAACCTCTCGCAAATGAAGAGAATTTAGCTCGTAAGCTGAAATACTTAATCGAGAATAACTTTAGGATGCAGACACAAATCGACTAATATTTCGATGGCGTTATATTTACAAATATCTAGGCTTATTGTATGACATCTATGATCTATTTATTTCAACTACCACTCACCGCTACAGCCATCTATTGCAAAACGGCGGAAGCAAAGTTGTACACCCAATAAGTCCAGCTGGTGTTGTCGTCGAGCCATTCTTCCTTCTCGCGTGCTCCCATGCGCTCGTGCGTCGGAGATTATCACACGCTCTGCGTCCTCTTTGTCGATATAAGCATGAGCTGCGGTGCCTAATGAAACTGCTAATGCACTCATAAAGTACAATAATGATTTTGTACCTTCATTAAACATTTCAGCTGCAATGTAAGCCGCTATTTCAACAACTTTACCGCTACATGGAACAATTTTTGGAGTTATTTTCCATATTTACTGATTATAACTGTCATTATTGTTTTGTGTAAATCCACCAACACACCTCCCCAATAATTTTACGTTGCTAAGGTCTTCATAAATTGGATATGTAGCTTCAGCAACATCAGCTGGTAAAGTTGTATAATCATGGGTGTAAGAAGATAATGTGTCTGTTGCTAGCGCTTGCTGCCAACTACGCCATGAACCGTCTCCACCTGGGCACATTTTGTGTTGAGGCTTCTCATCAGTCGAACAATAGTGATAATATGTTATCCGAATTGCATTATACATATTATCCACAGAATCACAATTTCTCCTCATTGCCAAACCATAGTTAACTGTCAGCTTATATATTAGCTTAGCCGTGAGTTTACCTTTCCCTGAAAGTACTTTTTTTGCAATTTTTTTCCGCCTTTTTCAACTGTTTCTGTTTTTTTTTTTTACTAGCTCGTAGAGTCGTAAACCTATTCTCTTCTGAACATGCCCGATACATTCTTTTTTGACAACTTCGACTTTACCGTAAGGAGCAGCTTTCAGAATTCCAGAATATGTTTTTGAATCGCCATCACCTATATAGTTTCTATAACGAACTTTAAATTTTTCTATTGAACGCTTAAACATTTCAATAACCGCATCGACTTCCATTTCACCTGAAGAGCTCTGGTGATTTGCAGAACAAGCATCTTTGTGACCATTTTACTAATCATTATACTCTTTAGTATCTTTTTTAGGTTTCCAAACCTCACACTGTTTACAGTATGAAGTTTTTACAATTATATCAATGATTTTCCAGCGTAATATCCAATCAATGATGTTACTCCATACAAAGAATTGAACCCTCGCTTCTTCCACGTTCCGTCACTCGAAACTGTTAATTCTTCATTATTTTCATCACCTTGGTTTTCAGCAGTCGCTTATTTTTTCTCGGTACAGGCTTTTTCAAACAGTTTTTCAGCTGCTTCACTCAAGAGTAAATGTTGTCAACAATCAAGTCATAAGTGTTTTGCGTTAAAAAAGCAGGCATGTCCATTAAGCCACAAAATTTAGCTGCGCCTTTTAATCCTAGTCCTAGAATTATCATCATAAATATAAATCGTCTGTTTATTTCGTAAGAATGCTTCACAAAAGAACTAGAGTTTATAACACGATTTTTACACTTATCACATACTATAACGATTTTAAAACCAAGTCCACGGGGAGAAGCAGTTTCAAATTTTATTTTTCCGTCACAAAAGTTACATTTCACATAATCACTTATTGCAGCAAATACAGAAATGGAATTTAAAATTCTATATTTAATCGAAGGATCACGTGAAACTAAAATCTCTTCCTGCACTTTAAATTTTTTAGCGGATGCACTAAAACTGCTCTTATCCGTCTCAGCAGTCTTTGGATTAAAGCCTGTGTTCTTTTTTTATCTTTGGAAATTTGAATTTTTTCGGTACTTCTGCGTAATCTTGAACATTTACGAGGCATTTTTATAACTTTTAAATAAAATTTACTTCAATATAAAACAAAAAATCACGAAAAACAAGTTTGAACTGAACGCACGACTTTACCACGTGGCAGAACTCTTTAGACTGACGAAATACTTTTATTTTAGGTTATAATAGCCAAATGTGACCTTGAAGTACTTAGTAGACTTATTATACTCGCCTTCTACGAAAAAACATAATAGAAAAAGGAACTTCAGGTAGCGCGTGCAGTGAGTGCAGCTGCTACTCCGGTTCTTACTCAACCTGCTTTCTAACACTTTGACGTGGCCTTAGAAATTCAGGTATATCTCCGAAAATATTTATCGGATTGGCTTAAAATTTTCAGAGAATATACTTAATTATATGTACATTCCGAAAATGCAAAAAAAAAAAAAAAAAAATCAATTTTTACAAAATTCTAACTACGTATAACCTCTTCAGGGGTTAGGCCACTCTAGAGGCCGAAAAAATAGGCTTTTTTAGGATCCTTTTTTTAGAAATACTACAATATAAATCGAGATTCCAGTAAAAAGTATTTTTAATACATATCAGTGACTGTATACAAAAATTTTTTTGAAGCAATTAATTTCAAAATGGCGGCTGTGCAGCGTTTTTCCCATGACGTCTCCGTTTTTTCAGGATCCACGGTCGGACAAACAGCTCCTGTAATTTTTGAATTATAATAAGCCAATTTTGTTTTTTTTTTTTTTTATTTTATATAATAACTGTTATAGAAGTACGTTGGTTTTTTTTAATATATTAGTTTTTGGCCAAATGGCTGTTAATATCGAATCAACTATGCAATATAAAAAGAAATCCTACGTACTTCCATAGACAATGTATTTTTCACGATATATATTTAATATTTTAAGTAAATCGTTGTAAATTGTCTGAGTCATGTTTCCAGCCAACTTAAAATGCAGTTTAAAAATACACGCTGCACAGCTGCCATTTTGAAATTAATCGTTTCAAAAATTTTTCATATACAGTCACTGATATGTATAATAAATACTCTTTACTGAAATCTCGATTTATTTTGTAGTGTTTCTGAAAAAAATTCTACAAAAGTCTATTTTTACGGCTTTTAGTGGCCTAACCCCTTAGAAAAAAACGACGATATATTTTTATCTAACTTAACTTTGAATATTATCAGGAACTTAAATATGTTCTCGCTGTTTCTTCAAAAATGGCATTAGCAGTACTCCGTGCATAGAATTTCGAATAGTTACGCACCTGCAAGGAAGTACCACATCTAACCTTAAATTTCAGTGTATGATAGTTCACTTTAGTGAAAATACGAGGGTGATCTGACAAGTTCCCGACCTCAACGTGAAGATAGCAGCACTCGTCAATAAATGCTAGCAAATTACGTTGTTCATCTGTTAACAGTTGCTCACCAAAGTTCCAGCCATTTTAGATGCGCAGTTGTTAGTTGACAGTCGTTTGAGTCAGTCGATGTGAGTGTTGTTGTGAAAATAAACAAAATTGAGTATCGAGCTGTCATTAAATTTTTGTTTCTGACAGGCAATACGCCTACGCAAATCAAAAATGAGTTAAGCTCTGTGTATGGGGACTCTGCACCATCATTTACCATCGTGAAATTTTGGGCAGCTGAGTTCAAACATGGCCGTGAGAGCTTGGGAGACGATGAACGTACGGAACGTCCAAAAATTGCAACCACTGACGATAACATCGCCAAAGTTCACCAAATGGTGCTAGACGACTGCCGAATTAAAGTGAAAGAGATAGCAGAGGTTATGAACATGCCCAAAGAACGTGTTTGCTACATATTAAATCAAGATTTAGACATGAGAAAGCTGTCCGCACGTTGAGTGCCGCGTTTGCTCACGTTAGACCAAAAACGTGTTCGAATGAACATTTCCAACACTCTATTGACTAATTAATTAAGATTAATTACTGTAAATAAAACTTGGATACACTATGATACGCCCGAAACAAGAATACAGTCAAAACAGTGGACTGCAAAGGAGGAACCGGCTCCAAAAAAAGCAAAAACTGTTTTTTCGGCTGGGAAAGTGATAACGACTGTTTTTCGGGATAGTCATGCAGTTATTTTAATCGATTATCTTAAAAAAAAAAAAACCATTACCGGAGCATACTACGCATCATTACTTGACAAGCTAAAGGCAGAACTTGCGGAAAAATGTCCACATTTGCAGAAAAAAAAAATCCTGTTTCACCAAGACAACGCGCCGTTTCACACCTCAGCGGTTGCCATGGCGAAAATCCACGAATTACGATTTCAGCTGCTTGACCATCCGCCTTATTCATCAGACCTAGCCCCAAGCGACTTCTTTTTGTTCCCTCATCTGAAAATTGCACTCGGAGGACTGATTTTTGTCAAATGAGGTGGTGATCACCTTTGTGAACAGTCATTTTGCAGAGAAAAACGCCGAGTACTATTTGGATGGGTTAAAAAGATGGGAGCATCGCTGGGAGAAGTGTGTAGAATTACAAGGAGACTATGTTGATAAATAAAAATAAAAATCAAGAAAAAATGTCTTGTATCTGTGTTAGGTCAGAAACTTTTTAGGCCACCCTCGTAAAGTAATTTTTCATTGGTTTTAAAAATGTCTACTTTTGTGCCAAATACCACATCGTTCAATAAGTCCCGAGACTAACAACGAAAACAACATTTTTTTTCAAAAATAATTTTTATTCATCAAAATAATCTCTTTTTAGAGTGATACAATTTTTCAAACGCCTTTCCAACCTTTCTATACCATGTTTATAGAAGGATTTATCCTTTGCTTCAAAATAGGCTTTAGTTTCGGCAATAACCTCCTCATTCGAGCCAAATTTTTTTCCCTGGTGCATTTTTTTGAGATCAGCAAAGAGCCAGTAGTCGCTGGGGGCTAAATCTGGCGAATACGGAGGGTGGGAAAGCAAATCAAAGCCTAATTCGTTCAATTTTGCCATTGTTTTCATGGACTTGTGGCATGGTGCATTGTCTTGGTGAAAAAGGATTTTTTTTTCTTCATGTGCGGTCGTTTTGCTGCGATCTCCTCCTTCAAACGTACCAACAAGTCAATATGATAATCACTGTTGATCGATTCACCTTTTTCCAGGTAGTCAATGAAAGTCACGCCATGTGTATCCTAAAAAACAGACGCCATGACTTTGCCAGCAGGCTGCTGCGTTTTTGGATACTTTGGGCGGCTTTCGCCAGCCATGCGCCACTCAGATGATTGCCGATTCGACTCCGGAGTAAAATGATGTATCCATGTTTCATCCATGGTCACATATTGACGCAGGAAATCCTTTTTATTGCGAGTAAATAGCGATAAACAGCTCTTTGAATCATCGACTCGTTGCTGTTTTTGTTCCACTGAAAGCAATCGCGGCCCCCACTTGGAAAAAACCTTTTTCATGCTTAATTTTTTATAAAGGATTGTAAATACGCTTCCAGATGATATCTGTGTCATTTCTGCAATCTCACAGACCTTCACTTTGCGATTTTTCATTACAATTTTCAACACTTTACTCACATTTTCCTGTGTAACGGCTTCCAATGACCTACCCGAACGTTCCGCATCGTTTGTGTCCGTACAACCACGTGTAAACTCAGCATACCAATGACAAATCGTTGGTTTGGATAGAGAGGATTTCGGGTAATGTTTAAGCCATTGCTGGGCTTCTACGGTGCTTTTACCCATTAAAAAACAATGTCTTATCAACACGCGAAACTCGCTTTTTTCCATTTTTCAAACAAATTACAAAGTGACAACTCTAACCTCGATAACTCTGCTGTCTGTGATCCGATCGACGTGAAATTCTTACACGTTTCATGTAAAGGTTCGCACTCTATGGGAACGTGGCCAGTTTGGTACTACTAGCACCATCTCTGGGTTAGTCTCGGGACTTATTGAACGATGTGTTAGTGCAATAAAATTTCCTGCTAATACAGTTTAACACATCGTTCAATAAGTCCCGAGACTAACTCAGAGATGGTGCTAGTAGTACCAAACTGGCCACGTTCCCATAGAGTGCGAACCTTTACATGAAACGTGTAAGAATTTCACGTCGATCGGATCACAGACAGCAGGGTTATCGAGGTTAGAGTTGTCACTTTGTAATTTGTTTGAAAAATGGAAAAAAGCGAGTTTCGCGTGTTGATAAGACATTGTTTTTTAATGGGTAGAAGCACCGTAGAAGCCCAGCAATGGCTTAAACATTACCCGAAATCCTCTCTAACCAAACCAACGATTTGTCATTGGTATGCTGAGTTTACACGTGGTTGTACGGACACAAACGATGCGGAACGTTCGGGTAGGTCATTGGAAGCCGTTACACAGGAAAATGTGAGTAAAGTGTTGAAAATTGTAATGAAAAATCGCAAAGTGAAGGTCTGTGAGATTGCAGAAATGACACAGATATCATCTGGAAGCGTATTTACAATCCTTTATGAAAAATTAAGCATGAAAAAAGTTTTTTCCAAGTGGGGGCCGCGATTGCTTCCAGTGGAACAAAAGCAGCAACGAGTCGATGATTCAAAGAGCTGTTTATCGCTATTTACTCGCAATAAAAAGGATTTCCTGCGTCAATATGTGACCATGGATGAAACATGGATACATCATTTTACTCCGGAGTCGAATCGGCAATCATCTGAGTGGCGCATGGCTGGCGAAAGCCGCCCAAAGCGTCTAAAAACGCAGCAGTCTGCTGGCAAAGTCATGGCGTCGGTTATTTGGGATACACATGGCGTGATTTTCATTGACTACCTGGAAAAAGGTAAATCGATCAATAGTGATTATCATATTGACTTGTTGGTACGTTTGAAGGAGGAGATCGCAGCAAAACGACCGCACATGAAGAAGAAACAAATCCTTTTTCACTAAGACAATGCATAATGCCACAAGTCTATGAAAACAATGGCAAAATTGAACGAATTGGGCTTTGATTTGTTTCCCCACCCCCCGTATTCGCCAGATTTAGCCCCTAGCGACTACTGGCTCTTCGCTGATCTCAAAAAAATGCTCCAGGAAAAAAAATTTGGCTCGAATGAGGAAGTCATTGCCGAAACTGAAGCCTATTTTGAAGCAAAGGATAAATCCTTCTATAAACATGGTATAGAAATGTTGAAAAGGCGTTAAAAAGATTGTATCACTCTAAAAGGAGGTTATATTGATGAATAAAAATTATTTTTGAAAAAAAATGTGGTTTTCGTTGTTAGTCTCGGGACTTATTGAACGATGTGTTACATCGGCCACGTTCGAGGTTGAGTGTAGTGTTTGTCGCAGTGGCAAAGATGCATTCTGAAACCACGGTGGAGAGAATACGGGCCTTTTAAGACTGTTGCAACCCGATTTTTCTACAGCGACGCAGCTCCCTCTCTCCCTCTCTCTCTCTCTCTCTCTCTCTCTTTCTTATGTAACTTCCAACGTGCAACAGTCGCCCATGCAGCTGCCCAAAACTTGTTTATAAGGTTTTTTAAAAATTGATAAATTATTCTTTCAATTATTTGTTTATGTTCAATGGGTACTGTATAAATCACCTGGTAGGTCGCTCACGAAGTTGGTCAACACTTGGATGTGCGTGTCCTAATAAATGCAGCATTGAAGAGAGCTGCAGCAGGTCATAGCGGCTTCATGCATTGTTCAACGAGTAATCCAGCAATCTATTGGGTGTACAACTTTGCTTCCGCCGTTTTGCAATGTATCTTCTTAATTTATTTTTAATGCATATTCATTTTTATTATTAATATAATCTAAGATTTTATTTTTTTTTTTGTTCTTTTGCATATGTAACGAGGGACTGCGTAGAAGAACTACAGTAGTTGGGATGAGGCAAAGTTATTAGTACGAAGGCCTTTGCTGCAGCTAAAAAATTTGAGTAATACTTAAAATTTTTTTTTTTACTAGACCAACTAATTATTTATAATGTTTTACTGTTTCTTCAGTCCACAAGAGGCATCAGGTGAGGGTGACGGGCCAAAGAAGAGACAGTGAGGGAAAACAGGACTAGAGTGGGCGTAGAGCATCACACAATAAGGTATTCATCTAATTTTAGTATTCTCCTAGCACCAACTTTCTTGCTAATAATTAGCCTATTGTCTTGCATGTCTGTATTTTGCATCTTTAACTTCTTACGTTTTTCTTTTCAACTATTAACTTGTGTAATAGCAGGGCACATACTCACATACAATGTTCTACTGTTATGCCTAACTTAACTCTAAGATTCTTATTCTATCCCAACTAAGTTATGTAAATTATATTTTATTAATATTTTATATTTCTTTTAGGTTCAAGAGGACAGCCAAAGAATTTTCTTATTATTTAATTTTTTAACGGAACACCTCAATGTGTGATGTTACAATTTATTATGATGAATAAATTATTTTAATTGGTGGTACCGGTGGAGGATAGGTACGCCATTTCAACAATCAGCATGGATATAACCTTTTAGTTTGGTGTGATATAGCGAATGGTTATCTCATAGGCCCTTATTCTTCTGATGAAAATCTTGATTCCCTGCAGAATGAGTTACCAAGATTATTGACAAATGTGGATTTGGAAACAAAACGACGTTTACGGCTACAACAAGATGATGCACCGTGTCATAGCTCACTGATAGTTTGTCAATTTCTAAACCAATGATACCGAGAACGATGGATAGGCATTGGTAGTAACATTACTGAGTCGGGTTAAAGATCATCGTATCTAACAAGGCCAGTTTTCTTTTTATAGGACTACTTAGAAATGTAGTTTATGCACAACGACACGGCAAGATATGATGCAACGCATCGCCCAAGTTTGTACAGCTATTCTGCGGCACGTTCTGTTTTTAACAGTCAAGAAGTTTGAACTTAGAATTCAACATTGCACAAACTTGAACGGAAGTATTTTTGAACATCTCATGAGATAAATGTTTATATTAAGATCTTAAAAGTAACTCTCTGGTAGTCAATATCTTGCCTTGATCGGCTGGACATTTCTACCTTGCCTTCATTAACTGGGTAATTCAATATCTTGCTATCATTCGTTTGACAGTTAAAGTTTTGCCTTAATTTACTGGACATTCACCCTTTGCCTTTATTTGTTGGGTGAGTTCAGCTACCTCATTGTAGTAAAAAGTCACGTGGTGACTAAATGATCAAACAAACTAATTTTAGGATCGCGTTATAAGTTATTGAATAGCTAAATTTATCGTAATGTTATTTGATATCGTTATTGAGTGTAGCAACTAACTGTGGTGTTGGGCTATCTGATCACAGGTCAGGCAACCTATCCGTTGTGTCAAATTTGATCATTAAGTTGCTTGGTCAAACTGTCGTTAAATTAAGTGGTTATTGATTCTACTGCCTAGCTGTGGTATCGCGCTTATTAGCAAGAGAAAGAGGCACATTTAGTGTGTGTGTGTGTGTTTGCGCGCGTGTGTGTTCGAATGTTCGGACTGGTCCGTCCATCGTTGTTAGTATCAGTGTATGGGTCCTGCCCTCCTTCTGATGTTGGGGGACCAAGCTGATCGTGATGTTGGTTATCAAACATCAGAGAGGTTTAATTAGTGAGCACTCAGAATTATTCTCAACCAGTTTTATTTCCTTAACCAGCAAAAATTATTTGGTACAACACTATTTACTATTTACAAACACCGAGAGGTTCGCAGAATCGCGAGATCGCAGATGCGCGAACAGCGTCGCGATACAACTCAAAGAAAAACTAAACTCCGCAAGAGCACGCGTACACTTATATAAGTTGCCCCCACCACTCGTCGATCTCTAGCGCCAATGCTGACGCCACCTGCGAACTGATGCAGACAAATATGTCCTCTTTCTCTGAAAATAAGCTAATTAAATAATTCATTTAACAGAAATTAACATTTAAGAAAATAATTTCATTTATTTTAGCGATGGATGGTGTGGCGTGGCACCTCGTCGTAGCCAATTTAGCTACGTGCGCCCTGTGTGCCTTGCACAAAAATAATATTATAATTAAACAATGTTTCAATCTTTCTCGCTCTCTCTCGCGCTCTCTATGACGCAATGTTATGCAGGCCGGCCGTCCACGACTGTCTCTCCAGCCGACGGAGGCCTATCGCTTCCCCAGGGCAGGGAAGTGGCAATCCCTCGCCACCCTCACCACAAACCCGCTAACACACACGCTCGCTCTCTCTCTCTCTCTCTCTCTCTCGCTATTTCACGCGGATAAGTGAGGACACTCACCGTTGTTGTTCACGAGGCTCGTCCGCAGGCCGTTGAACTCCTGGCTGTTTCCTTCTACACCGCTGCACCTGGCTCCTGCTGCTCTCCCTGCGGAGAAGGGCTGCCGGACCTCGATGTGAGTTTGCCTAAACCCTGACTGCCTCCGCCTCACCCTCGGCTTCAAAGGTCGCGGTGGCAATCTCTAGTCGCCGCCCGCTGACACCTGCCCTCCTCGTCCCCCGTCTAACTTCTTCGCTGTAGCTTCTCGTCTTCGCTCTCCTTCCTCGCACTGCTCTCTCAACTTCTTCCTCACTCTCTCTCTCTCACTCTCTCTCGCACACCTTTACCTCTGGCTTCACTCGCGACGCTTACTCTAATCAAAGAGGAACAAAACTAAGTTCTACCGCGAAATCTATCTCTACCATCCTCGCGGGAGCGCGCAGCGAAACTCACTGGCAGGAGAGCACAGCGTAACTGCTGTTGCGCTTGCTCTCCTCTCCCCGTCCCTTGTGGCTCCCAAATTCCTTGCCAATCGTCGCCGCAAATTCGAGAATCGCGTGATTTTCGAACGTTGCCGGTTTTTCCGAGAAGTTCGCATTTTTGCGGTTAAACAGGCTTACACAAGCTGGCAACCTGGAGACGGTCGCGCAAGAATATAAACCTTACATTCTTCGTCGACGACCTATGACGGATTCTCCGTCACAACGGACAGATGAACACACACACGCACTCGCACGCGTACACGCACATTCGCACTCGCTCACGCATTTGCACATGTACTCACGCATGCATGCACGCACCCACGCTCTCGCGCACTCACGAACACGTGTAAAAAGCGTAAATCCGAATGCGCAATCTCCACATGGTACGCTTCGGGTAATGCTAATGCCGGCGGTAGAAGACAGGGGTTACAAAAAAAACAAGTAAATTTTTTTGACAATAATGAAGCATTGTAAAGATGCTAAAGAATATAATTTTGAAAGAAATTTTTTCTTCAGATTTTTTTAATAATTTTCCATTGATCTTCTTAATAAGAGAAATAAAGATTATTGTGAAAATATTTTTTTTTATTTGGAAAATGAATAAGAATTAAAAATTGTCGTATATTTCTTCGTTCATCCATTATATCAAAAGTTATACGAAGTTATCCATATATCCTTAAATATTTAACACACATCGAGTTAGTAAGGGAAGCATTCAAGAGGTGAACGCTGAGGGAACCCGGCTGCGTTAAGGGAGGTGGGGATAAAAAAAAGGGAAGGACGGACGGAGGGTGAAATAATTTAACGAAATGCCCGCGTACTTTAACTTAAACGGTAGAGCAACTCCGTCGCGGTGTCATTTAGATTTTTGCGGACGCGGAACGCGACGCGGAATGTACGCGGAAGTCGGCTTGGCTTCTCGCTCTCAGGTTGCCAGACGCAGTTTCGAGCTCACCTACGGCGACGGTCGTCGCCTTCCTTTTGCTCGAGCGGACTTGGTCCGCTGTGAGCGGGATAAAAGGTTAGCTCACTCGACTCAGACGCAGGCGCACGAGCGGGTCCGCTCTGAGCGACGTCTTGGGTCGAGGCCCCTTTTGCCTGAGCGACTCGAAGTCGCGCCTTGGCGAGGGCAGGTCGCGTAGCGTTCGAGAGGCGAAAAGTCGCGACGACTGACGTCTATACGAGTTCGGTCGTCCACCTCTAACTCGTTCTGACTACCGACTCGAACTGATTCTCTCAGTTCGCTCCTCCGCGAGCTCGGCGGAGAGCAATGCATGCCGGTAGCGGGATGGTGGGGGCTCGACGTAGTGAGTCGCGATTGGTTCGCGACTGTCGCACGACTCTGCTGAGCCTAGCCCGTGTAAAGTGTCGCGGTGGTGGGGGGAAAGCCCGCTTGCACGAAATTTTGTGCAAGTTAGCGCGTGCCGCAAGAAAAAAGCGAAATAATATAATTATTTGAAAAAAATACGTTAGACGCAGGCTAACGTCAATCCCCCCCCCCCCCTGAATGAACGACTTTTTCTTCGGCGCGCGAAGTTTGACGATTTTGCACGATGTTTGACGATTTTTCCCGCCGCAACGATGTGCTCTACCTTTCACAAATGAATGATTTATTTTTTTATTTTTACAGGTCATTATTAACAATTAAATTATAGTCAACGTCGCGATTGACAAAATGATGTGCTAGTGTGTATATGTATACGAATGTAGATACAAAAGTTTATCAAAAAGCGCAAGTGTGGATGAATGTTTGCGCGTGTGTATGTGTGCGTGTATGTATGTGAATCTTTATACTATGAACGTCTTTATCGTTTTTTCTCTTTTTTTTTTTTTTGTTTTTATCAGTTAACACTAACTTAAACCTACACTATAATTATATAATAATATATAATATAATATATAATAATATAAATTAGAAAATTTTTTTTCTTAATTTTAACTAAAATAACACTGAATACTGTCACTTTACGCTGTCTTCAGTTCTCTTCCAAGAACTCGTCGATTTCTTGAATCTTTGTGCCGTCTTCTAGGTCTTTTCGTTTATCTAAACTCACTGTTTTCCTTTCAGCGTGGACAACCTCTGCAGACCTTGGCGGCGAAATATCCATTTCCGCGTGTTGTTGTTCGACTTGGCCTTTTATTGTAGCTTGTCTTCCGATTCCTTGTCGCGTAAGTGTTGTTGGATCGACTTCATAGATCATGCAAAGGCAATCCAGTGCACGTTTCTTCATCTCCTCGTCGCCGCGTCGATGTGCAAGTTTGCACATATCTAATGTAATGCGAACCTTCGCATCTCGCCCTCCTCGCGGTCTCCTTCGTTTTGACATTTCTTTTTCTTCCTTCATTCTTGTTACACTTATTCGCAATATTACTAATTACTTTCAGTCACTTTCTTTTTGATTAACAATGTCTTTTTTTTTTTTTTTAATTATTTTTAGTTGTTATTTATGGTTTTTCGCGAGCGTAGAAAATAAGGGCACGGCGTGACAGTATGATTTTCATTCACGAGTCGTTTTGTAGTGTCGGTCTTTCGCGGTCTTCCGCGTTTACGCGGTGGCGGTGCGATCGCGGCGAAGTCCACGCAATTGCTTGTTGAGCGTACGTTATCCAACGACGCTGCGTTCGAATTCACTGTTTTGTTGATTTCTTGCTTGTTGCTACAAGCGGGTGATGAAACGCGTTTGCTTGCATGTTGCGGCTGCAACGCAGTTTTCTCTTGAAACGATGCATCTTGATTCCTTGTCTCGGACGATGAAATTTCGTAGGTTTGTTGCGGAGAATGGCGCATCGGCTGAGGCGACGGAGATTCTCGGCGGGGTGGCGATGATGAGTGCGTCGACTGAGGCGACGTCTCTGCATTTTCAGGTTGCTGTGATTGAGCGTGCGTCGGCTGGGGCGACGTATCCGCGCGGTCTGATTGCTGTGAGAGAACGCGCATCGTCAGGGGCGATGGAGTCTCTTGGCAGCGTGGAAAGGATGAGCTGGAGCGCGTCGGCAGGGGCGACGGCTCCGTGCTTTGGGCTTGCTGGGCGGCGTCCACGGCCTCAGCATGCTGTTGATGCGGCACTCTTTTCAGAGCATTGATGTGCAGACGAATGTTCTCCTGGCCCGGTCGTTCCAGGATGTAGATGTCGTCGCTGCACCTTTCTTTTATAGCGAATGAGCCAGTCCAGCGGGGAGCCAAACGAGCGTTGAATCCCTCGACGGCGTTGGACAAGGCGAAGTTCTTCGCGAGTACAAGTTCACCAACTTGCAGCGCTGATTTCGATGGAGTCGACGCGGTAGACGGAAGCTGTCCTTGTACTTGTCTAGCGCTATCGATACGAGCTTGAGTCGGCGCATCGTAAGAGAATGTCCATTCTCCCGGGCGCGGTAATGTGCGACCAAGCAGCATGTTACTTGGTGATTGTCCAGTGTTCCTGTTGGTGCGTCGTCGCATGGCGAAAAGGATGGATGGCAGCTGCACATCCCAATCTCTGTGTCGCTTGCCTGCGAGTTTAAGTCGTAACCCTTTCTTGAGTTCCTGATCGCGTCGTTCTGTAGGGTTAGCTTGTGGGTGATACGCTGGCGTTACGTAGGCTAACGCACCCCACGCTTCACAGTTCTTCTGCCAAGCGCTTCTGCGGAATTGTGGCGCGTTATCGGTTAAAACGACTCTCGGATAGCCCCATCGCATGAACACCTCGTTTTCTAGCACCGGAGTGATTGATAAGAGTTCTGCACTTGAAATAGCGAAGGCTTCCGTCCAACGAGACATCGTATCAGTGGCGACGAGAATAAAACGTTTTCCGCGCGCTGTACGAGGATAAGGGCCCATTAAATCGATGGCGACGGTGTCCCATGGTGCGTAGGGTTGACGCGGTCGTTCTTCTCCTTTTGCGATAGGCGCAGCTGCTTTTGTTAGGAGGCACGTTGCACAAGTATTCACGGCAAAACGTACATCTTGACGCATCCGCGGCCAAAAATGTTGTTCGCGTATCGCACGCAGCGTTTCTTCGGCTCCTGGGTGACATGCCAGCGGATCGTCGTGATAATATACAATGACGTCGTTTCTACACGCGTATGGTACGTATAAGCGCGGCTCCTTTCCTTGCTCGACGATGTAGTAGGTGTCATCCGTAGATCGTAGTTCTTGATTCGGTTGTAAAAAACTCTGAATATCTTTTAAATCAATGGTGTCTTCTTTCTGAGCTTCTATTATCTTTCTTTTTAAATCTCGAGCGACGGTTGATGCTAAGTGTCTTCTTCGCGGCGGCGCTGTTCTTTCGGGAGGCAAAAGCGTTTCTAATTCTTTCGCTCTATCTTCATAAATTTCTGCTGCAGGCTCGCGTGAAAGAGCGTCAGGCAGTTGATTATCCTTTCCAGCGACGTGTTCGACGCTGAAGTTGAAGCTTCTTAAATACATTGTCCATCGATGCAACTTTCCTTTTCCATCCTTCGTTCGGTCTAACCACGTAAGCGCACGATTGTCTGTACGTAAAGTAAATTTACCATCCTCGAGGTAATGTCGAAATTTGCGCAATGCCCATATCACTGCCAGGCACTCTTGTTCGTTGGAATGATATCTCTTCTCCACTTTCGTGAATTTTGCTAAAGCGTAGGTAATGATCCGTCGCTCGTTTTCTTCGCTAAGTTGATATAGTACAGCTCCCATCCCCGTGGCGCAGGCATCTGTTTGCAGAACGAACGGTCTCCTTGCCTCCGGGCGGCAAAGTGTAAGCGGTTTCCTAAAGGCTTGCTTGATGTCGTCGAAAGCTCTCTGAGTTTCTTGATTTCACTTCCAAGCGTTGCTTGTCGACAGAAGATTCGTTAACGGTAGTGCCAGCCTTGAAAATTCAGGTATATACTCCCGCAGCCATCCGCAAACGCCGAAAAATTTACGTAGATCTTTGCGATTTCGTGGAATTGGAGCATCGAGTATTGCACGCACGTGTTCACTCTTCGCTTTATTTCCATCACTTGTAATCTCGTGTCCGAGAAAGTCTAATTTTTCTTTACCGACAAAACACTTTTTAATAGAGCACGTTAGTCCGTAAAGTCTCAAACGTTCAAACACGCGCGATAGATGATTCAAATGTTCTTCCCACGACGCAGAATATATAACGAAATCGTCGAGATACGATCGCACGAAGTCATTAGTAAATCCGGATAAAACTTCCTGAGTAATGAAATTGTTGAAGCATCCGGGCACATTCTTGAGTCCAAATGACATTACGCGCCATTGATAAAGTCCGCCGTCGGGTGTGGAAAACGCTGTATACGACTTGGCGCGGTCAGTCAGCGGAATTTGCCAATAAAAATGTTTTAGATCAAGCGTGGTAAAAATCTTGGCTGTTCCAATATCCTTGATGACTTTTTGGATTATAGGCAGGTTTTGCGCGGTACCTTTTGTTACAGCGTTGAGGTGCCGATAATCTACACAAAATCGATATTGTCCATCTTTCTTCTTTGCCATGACGATCGGTGAACTGTACGCGGACGACGAAAATTCGATCAAGCCATTGGCAAGCATTTCGCGAACTTGTTCTTGAATTGCCTTCTTTTTATCGGCGGAATAACGATACGGCGCGAGACGGAATGGTTTATCCTCGATTAGTTCGATATCGTGTTTCACATATTGAGTTTGACGCAGTGGTCCACTCCAGAAAAAGACGTCCGCGAACTCACGTAGCACATATTGAAGTTTATGCACGTATTCGTCCGGAAAATCATGTTGCACTTCGTTGAAAAAACCTTCCGGCGCGGTAATAAGTTCGGGCGGTGCGCTATTATCGCGTGCGAGGAAAATACGGCGACGCGAATTCACTCCTACGTAGAGGCAGTCTAACTCGTGATCGTGCACAACTTTTTGTGCTTTTAACCACGTTTTTCCTAACATCGCTTCGGATCCGAGATTATCACAAATAGGAAAACGCACGGTTTCTGTTTGTCCATCAATTGTCACCGGTAATTCACACGCACTATGTACTTTCATAATATGGTTTCTGTCCGCTGTGTATATCTCGCACTCTATCTTTTGACGTGGTATGTCCGGAGTTAAATATTTTTCACGCACAAAACAGTCACTCGCTGCCGAGTCCACTAGTGCACATGTCTCCTGTCTATTTATCACTATAGGTAAAAATCCAATTAGTCCAAGTAGTGCGTACGCCGACGCAGCTATTCTGCGGCTGGTCTCGAAGCAGTTTCCGCCGCGGTGACTACTGCCCCGCGCTCGTTTTCCGACCTTTGTTGACGCTGATTGCGCGGACAATCACGATTCCAGTGACGTCCTGGACAAATTTGGCAGCGTGGTAAGACCCTTTCGACGTTGGGTTGATTCGATGTTGGCGCAGGTCCTGTGTTCTCGAAGCGTGGCGGCGGTGCCTTATATTGTTTTACGTGTTGTATTGTAGCGGGCGCTACAATTGGTGTGCTTTGTCTTGCTGTGTTACGTTCTTCGATCTCATCCTGTTCTATCTGTACCGCGCAGAGAATTAAATCTTCAACCGTGACGAAATTCGATGAGCGCAGAAGTTTCTTTATTGATCCACAAAGAGCTTCAAGTAAAACGGCGATTATTTGTTCTTCTGCTGCTTCTGGAAGAAGGCGTCTTGCAAGTAGGTGTCGCTGTTCGAGGAATATTCCGACCGGTTCTTTATCTGTCTGCGGTTGTCCATATAATTTTGTCGATAATTTCATTAGGACGTTCTGCGACGCATATAGGTTACGTAAAAGTTCACAAAACTTCGGCCAACTTATATTTAAATTACGATAAGCGGCCCACCAACGCGCGGCATCTTCCTTTAAGGCACGGGAGGCAAGTCGAACGCGCGCGTGTGCCTCCGTGTTATTCGCCACAAATGATTCCTCACACTCACGAATAAAAATGTTTGGATCTTCATGATCTTTTCCTCCGTATTCGGGCAATTCACGATTTTCTCCCACTAGTGCACGCAGAAGTTGACGCCAGTCATCTATATTCGGCTGCGGCTCAAGTAACGGAGCGCGCGGTTGTTGCTGCTGCTGTTGCTGCACAATCGGTACCTCTTGCGCTGGTCGTGGATCTTGAGATGCCATAATCGATATTTGTAAATTTTCTGAAGAAGTCTCGTTGCTTTCTGGTTCTTCGATAAATCTGTGCTCCGTTGGCTGAATATCGATATTTTCGATGCTTGCGGTCGTTTTCATCGAAGAGCGTTGATGTAGGCGAGAAGTCACACTCTGACTTCTAGTAATGATTGTTTTTGTTAGTAAATGGGCGCCACTGGCTGTTTTTCGACTGCCAGAAGTCGATGTTGACGGATCTGATTTTTTATTGGATGGAGGCGTTCTGTACATGCCTCGTTTCGGGCGTAGGTAGGTTGAGTTCTTCCAAACTCACCTTTACTTCATGCGGTCGCGGTAAAAATAAAGGGCCCCACGTTCGGGCGTCAATTAACACACACCGAGTTAGTAAGGGAAGCGTTCAAGAGGTAAACGCTGAGGGAACCCGGCTGCGTTAAGGGAGGCGGGGATAAAAAAAAAGGGAAGGACGGACGGAGGGTGAAATAATTTAACGAAATGCCCGCGTACTTTAACTCAAACGGTAGAGCAACTCCGTCGCGGTGTTATTTAGATTCTTGCGGACGCGGAACGCGACGCGGAATGTACGCGGAAGTCAGCTTGGCTTCTCGCTCTCAGGTTGCCAGACGCAGTTTCGAGCTCACCTACGGCGACGGTCGTCGCCTTCCTTTTGCTCGAGCGGACTTGGTCCGCTGTGAGCGGGATAAAAGGTTAGCTCACTCGACTTAGACGCAGGCACACGAGCGGATCCGCTCTGAGCGACGTCTTGGGTCGAGGCCCCTTTTGCCTGAGCGACTCGAAGTCGCGCCTTGGCGAGGGCAGGTCGCGTAGCGTTCGAGAGGCGAGAAGTCGCGACGACTGACGACTATACGAGTTCGGTCGTCCACCACTAACTCGTTCTGACTACCGACTTGAACTGATTCTCTCAGTTCGCTCCTCCGCGAGCTCGGCGGAGAGCAATGCATGCCGAGAGCGGGATGGTGGGGGCTCGACGTGGTGAGTCGCGATTGGTTCGCGACTGTCGCGCGACTCTGCTAAGCCTAGCCCGTGTAAAGTGTCGCGGTGGTGGGGGGAGAGCCCGCTTGCACGAAATTTTGTGCAAGTTAGCGCGTGCCGCGAGAAAAAGGCGAAATAATATAATTATTTGAAAAAAATACGTTAGACGCAGGCTAACGTCATATTTAAATTTTTACCTTATTTTCAGTCAAAATTATCGCTTTGAAAAAATTTTTTCATCAGAGATAACGCCTGAAGGGGAATGTTATGCCGTTTTTAAAACACTACCTTAATTCTCTGTACGCTCGTTATTTTCCAAGTTATTGATTATCAAAGACAAAAAGGGCTTTTTTTGCTTTGATTGATGATAACTCTGCAGCAAATCATCGTACAAGCTTTTAACATAAGTAATTTTAAGGGCATTAAATTTGCTAAAAAAGTTTTATAGTGAAATTTTATAAAATACTTATAAAGCCCGAAAATCTGTTTTAAGAAGAACAAAAACTCGAAAAATTTTTTTTTGGTGGTTTTCTTAGGATTACTCCGGAATCGTACATGATAAAAAATATTTACAGCCAGATCTTAAAACTAAATACTTGGAGCTATAATTTGCTATTTTTTCTTTTCTTTTCTTTTTTTTTTTTTTTTTTTCTATAAGACATATTTTTCTGAGTTACAGCCTGCTAAAAATTACCCAAAAATTTGGAATATTTTCTATACCCTTAATTTTCGTAACCAGTGTAATAATTCGTGAATATTATTTTTGATCGAATAATTGCGTCTTTTCTTTTATAATTAAAATTTTCTATAAGTTTATAGAACTTTTGTTATCTTATTTAGAAACTTTAGGAAGACACAATCAAGTATTCACATATTTTAAAAGTTTGCAATGAATAACTTATGAATTTTGTATAAAAAATAGCATTTATATGATTTTTGCTGCGATTTTGGCATCATATTCAAGCCCCTATTTTGCATTTCGAAAAAAATTAAAATGGGATAGAAAGAAGAAATATCTATACCAAACTATGACATAAATTTAATGGTCTCACAAAATTGTTTTTCTTAGAAAAAAAAACGATTCTTAAGAAATTGCTTTAAAAAATTTGCATTTTTTCCCAAAAAAATGCCCATGATTTTGTTAATTTTTATCATAGGTAATAATAATTATGATTGGCAGAATAATAATAAATACAATTGGCAGAATTCAAAAGAAGAGGCTTAAACCATCAGAAACTTTGCCTCAAAATTTTTTTTATGACTTCTTATAAAAAAGTTATAAGATCAAACAGTTGAAAAAAAAATTTTGGCTTTTGGGTTGAAAAGGATTAAATAAACGTTTGAATTTTGGTTCAAGTTTTGTTTGATTTTGTCCAAGATTTTATAAAAGAGCGTAATTCCATATTTTAAAAGGTTGAACTTGAGCTTTGTTTTATCAAGTCTTCGTTTTTCCCTTATAGCGCTGTTTCTTATAGACCTGGCAGCCTGATTTTTAATTTCAGCGAAATTGACGTTGACTTCATCTAATTTTATATCCACATTCATTAAATTCAACGGTCTTGCAACTTTGCCTATTAATAACTGTGAAGGGCTTGACTTAGTAACGTGGTTAACCGTACTATTTAAAGCCATTTGAATGTCAGCTAGTGTGTCTTGCCAACTTTTATTATTGTCTACTTCAACAGCGGTAAGCATATTCTTCAACGTGCTTATTTCGCGTTCAACTTGACCTTTGGTACGACTAGCAGTTTCAATAACTATTAAGTGAAGTGAAATGTTATGGGAATCATAAAAATCTTTAAAATTTTTAATAGCAAAACACTTTCTCTGATCAATGATACGGACTGATGTTCTAAACAGTGAAACAATGTATTTAACGGCTTCGATAGCACTTAAAGCATCTATATTTAATGTATATTCAAGAATAGTGACTTTTGTAAAAGTATCTATCATCACGAATACGTACTCCTTAGTGTCATTTTTACCACTTAGTTTCCCTGTGACGTCTAAATTAATAGTGTGCCATGGTATGAGTACTTTAATAATGGCATATATAATTCAGCTTGAATTTTTCCTGAATTTGATTTAGATATTCTGCAAGTATTAGGTACGCAACTAAGTTCTCACTGCTTTTCTTGATTGAAATGCAACTTCATTGTAATAAAATGGTTACAAATGAATCATTCGAAGTGTTGCCCTTCACTAGCTACAACTTTTTCCTATCTTTCTGGCAGAGCTCAAATACCGTTACGGTAAAACTAAACGCTAAAACGGTAAAAACAAAAGCAACACTTCTCACAAATGACGATTATTTGGCATAAAATGAGACATTTTTACACGATCGAAAGTATGACGCCAAAACAAAATCACTCATGTGTCAAAGCGATTTGTTCGTCATATGTCTAAGCTTGCTTCATGACGTTTTGGATGTTGAGATCGGCAAGCACTTATTGCTGGAGCCATCTATTGACAAACTGCGAGAACTTAATTGAGCACATAATAATACAGTTCTTAATGAATTTTTTTACGTATATATTCATGATAGGAAACCAATAGTAGCAATAGACTTTTTCTAACGTTTTCTGCCAGCCAATTTTCCTATAAAGTACACCGCGCTTAAGGTCATAAGTTTCGTGATTCAAAAAATTGTCACTTTGTAAATTCGCTATTATTTTCGGAATTTCGGGAACTTCTTGTTCTGCTTGAAGCCAATTGTTACAGATCTCTGTAAGTTTAATTCGATTTTGGACAACTTTTCAGAGGTATTTATGAGTAGATTTCGTGAGAAAAAGTCCTACATATTCCATTCGTTTTCCTGGTCGATACACAATATCAAGGTCAAATATTTAAAGAAAGCACCGCCATCTACGTAAACGAGGCGTTAAACCTATCTTTGAGTTTGACGCTTTCAGTGTATTACAGTCAGTTACTACAAGAAATTTTTCATTTTGTAAATAATTTTTGAAATGTTTTATTGCGATTACTACTGCCAATGTCTAGTTTATAAGAGTTATATCTCGCTTCACAAGGGAATATTCTGCGACTAAAGTATTCAACATGATTTGCTATCTATTTTATGCCTGAGCATTGCACCATAGTCATCTAAGATAACGTCTGTATACAAATCAATGGAAAGATTTGGATAAAAAATGATTAGAATAAGGTTTTTAATTAATTTAGAAATAATGTGTTCGATGTTTCCAAATTCTGAGGTCCACTGAATATTGCGTTTTCCTGATGTCAGTTTGTAAAGTGGTGCAGTGATTTCGGAAAAGTCTAGGAAGAATTAGTGAATATATGAAGCAAGACCAAAAAACTGCCTGAGTTGGGTAACTGTTTGTGAAGGAAGTAACTTAGTTAGGGTTTTTATTTTACGTGGGTTTGGCATTATTTGGCCTGATGCGACTTGATATCTGAGATAATTAACTTGAGTTTTTAACATGGCGCTTTTTTTAATTTAAGAGAATATCTAGACTTTGTTATTAATGTAGCAAAAGATTCAGAGAGCTTACCTAAAGCTTTATTTCTAGCTCGATGATACGAGGTCTGGCTATTAAATAACGAGACCGCGCGCCTAGAGCGCTCCGTAGAGGGGTGGGGAAAAAAACGAGTAGTGCGTTGGGTATCTAGATATCTTGTCTATGCACGTACCAAAACACATTCTCGTCACTATAATTGTATTTGTGCAGTAGCGGTTTGAAACAAATGTTTTTCTTGCGTGCCGAAAACCATGTGTGACGAAAAACAGGAGCAACGTATCAATCTCAAATTTCTCGTTAAGGGGTTACCCCCAGTTGTAGCTCAACAAAAAAGGCCTTTTTCATGAATTTTTTTTAAGAAAACTACAAAACTTTTTTAAACGATTATAATATTATCTTAAAGAATACATCTTGAAGAACTTTCAGTAATTTTTTTATTGCGAAATTGTTAAGTGGCAAATGGCCGCCAATAATATAGTGTTTTTATTTATACGGTTGGCAGTGACCAACATTGCGGCAAAGTGGATCATTTGAAACAAAAAATGTGGATCGATTTAGTTAAATATAAGTATAAACTAGTCTTAAATCAAAGGATTTAGAAAAATATTCATTTTTCACAAAATGGCGGACAGTCAAAGTTAATGGTTCGATTTTAACGAAAAATCGAACGATTAAAAACTACATTTTTATGTATTAAATAAGCCTGCAAAATTTCAAAAAGATCGGTTGATTAGTGTTTGAGTAATCTTGGTCACCGACTTCAGAAATGCCATTTCGAGAAAAACGCGTTTAAAGTTTTAATTTCAGTTTATTCTTTCAGTTAATTCTTCTCTTTCAACGCTCATATCTCAGTCAATTTTGTTCGGATCGACTTGAAATTTCCAGGTCATATTCTCAGATACTTATACTTCAAAAAAATGCAATTAACAAAAAATCATATTTTTCAAAGTCGCAAGTAGGGGTAACCCGTTAAATTGAAAAAAACTCCGACTGAGTGCTGTAAATTGTTGCAAGAGGCCTATGGGAACAATTCTCTATCTCGTGCGCGTGTTTTTAAGTGGTGTAAGCGCTTCAGTGAGGGCCGAGTGAGCACTGAAGATGACCAACGCCCAGGTCGCCCTGTCACTATTTCAACTCCGGAAACAGTGACCAAAATCAACCAAATTGTGCGTGCAGATTGTCGAATGAGCATCCGGATGATTGCCGAGGCTGTAAACGCCGATAAAGAAACGGTTAGACAAACTTTACACGAGGAATTACACATGACAAAAGTCTGTGCGAAGTTGGTGCCAAAAAACCTGACTCCTGACCAAAAGCTCTTGCGTCAACAGGTCTGCTCAGATTTCCTTGAAAGGTTAAAAAAAGATTTCGGACTGATGAAAAACATTATTACTTGCGACGAAACGTGGATTTTTTAATACGATGTTGAAACAAAGCGGCAATCGATGCATTGGAAGACGCCTGAATCGCCCAGAATCAAAAAAGCAAGGATGTCCAAATCAAAATTCAAGGCAATGTTGATCGTTTTTTTCGACATTAACGGTATCGTGATGACTGAATGGGTTCCGAGGGTCAGACTGTCAACCAGACTTACTATTTATCAGTTTTGGTAACACTGCGAGAACGAGTTCGTAAGAAACGGCCCGAGTTGTGGAAGAACAACTCGTGGATTTTGCACCAGGACAACGCACCTGCCCATAACGCGCTATCTGTGAAGCAGTATTTGGCCGGTAAGCGCACTCCAGTGTTCGAACACGCGCCGTCCTCGCCAGATTTGGCACCGTGCGACTTTTTTTTGTTTCCGAAGATAAAATCTGCTTTGAAAGGGACCCGATTTGAGTCGATGGAAGCGGTAAAGCAAAAAACGGCAGAGCTCCTAAAGGCCCTCACCAAAGAAGACTTTCAGCACTGCTTTGATCAATGGAAAAAACGTATGGAAAGGTGTGTGGCGAGGGAAGGGGAGTATATTGAAGGGGAGCATTCGAATGAAGAATAATTTTTATAATAAAACCCTTTTTCGTAGCCAGTCTCGTTATTTAATAGCCAGACCTCGTAGATTAATGGCGCGTTTCTAAGACCAAAAGGCATTGTATTAGGTTGCAAAAAGTGATCCAAATGTTAAAAGAAATGGTAATCTGTTGGTGAGAGGTCTGGTGAATATGGAGGGCGAGGAAGAGTCTCATAGCACAATTCGTTTAATTTTTTGACCGTTATTCTCGATACATGAGGTCGTGCGTTATTATGAAGCAGTATCACTCCATCCCTGTTAACAAGCCTAGGTCGTTGGACTATCAATTTTTGATGCATTTCATCCAGTTAAGCACAGTTTTCCTGTTACCATTATTTTCTTTGGATAAAGGCTCGGTTTCGGCATGTGTTGGCGCTTTATCGGCATCTAGCCATTGGGCCGATCGGCGACGATTATTGTATAAAATCTACTATTCATCGCAGGTCACAATTCGGTGCAAGAACGGTTCCTTTTTGTTGCAGGAGAGAAGAGAACTTGAAATCTCCATTCGACACGTCATGTTTTGCTCGGTAAGATCATGCGGAACCCATTTGTCAAGCTTTTTCACTTTTCCAAGTTGTTGCAAGTGGCAGCAAACTGTCGAATTGTGAACGCCTAATTTTTTGGCAAGATCCCTTATGGTTTGGCGGGGGTCAGACTCCACTAATGCACGCAGCTCGTCGTTATCGATCGATGGTCCTGGATGTCCACGTGGCTCATTTCCAAGGTCCATATCTCCGGATCAAAATTTTCCGAACCACCGCCAAGGGGTTCGTTCGCTAACTGTATCAGGCCCAAATGCGCTAATAATATTCCTCGTTGCTTCTAATGCGTTGTGATCTACTTTGAATTTGTATAGTAAAAGTAGCCGTTTTTGATTCACTTCCATGTTTACTTTCTCTTTTTGTTTTTACGATCACTATGAAGTCCAAAACAGAAATGACTCCATAAACCAAGGTAGCAGTATAATACTTTAATATGTCATATCATTTTCGCCGCCTTGTGCCAACATAATACACTAAAATTGCAACCAACTTTATGTCATTGCTAAATCGGCCATTACATCTGCAGCAACCTAATAATACATTCAATCAGGCCATCAGGCATCACAAACGCAGTTTTTTTGATAAAATCATGGTGTATAGGAATTTGGTGGTAGCCACGTCTCATATCGAGTCAAGTGAAGTAATTAGCTCCAACGAGCCTGCTGAATTTGATCTCTAATCAAAGGAAGTGGGTATCAATTAGGAATGATGTTGCTGTTTAATTCGTGATAGTCTACACAGAATTGATCGGTGCCATCTTTCTTTTGTAAGGGGAGAAATATTTACATATTAAGCCATAAGCAAGAAGTTCTTTTATTTTATTTTGTACTACTTTGCGCTCGACAAGGCTCATTCGATATGGACGACGTTGTACTGACCAGGTTAGGTCTAATAATTTATTTTCTAATTAACTGATATTTTTTCTACTGAGAGGCATTCCTTCAGCAAAATTGTCTAAATATCTTTTTAGCAAAGTTTTTAACTCATTAAGAGATTCTAGAAGTACATCAGTATCTATATGTTCGTAATCTTTTATCTTTACACCGACCTCGCATTGATTTACCACTTTTTTCTTTTTGATAAATATCCGATTTTCCGATCATTCGATTAAAAAGCCTAACATTATTAAATCATGGCCTACATAAATATCTTTCGTTAGCGCCCTATCGGAAAAAACATGAAAAAAAACTCAACAGAGTAGCCTTTAATTGTAACTGTTAATTAAATTTGGCTGTTACATTTTCAATCTGAATTTCCAATATCTAAAAGATTAACCACGTCATAATGTCTTTTACCTAAAAAATTTATAGATACGCTATCTTTTATTGAAGAACATTTTGCTTCAGAATCAAAAATAAAGAAAACTTCTCACTCAAATTGTAGTAGTCAGTAACAAGCTCAATGGTGCAGATATTAGCTTAAGAAGATTAAACAACTCATTTTGTCTAGTTGGAATGATCAGGCTGGTCCGTGCATCATTGTAAGTATCGGAGTCTAGGTTCTGCCATCCTTCTGATGTTGGAGGATCAAGCTGATCATGATGTTGATTTACACACTTTAGATAGTTTTAATCAATGAGCACTTGAATTTATTCTTAATTCGTAAATTATTTAGCACTACACTATTCACTATTTACTAACACCGTGAGGTTCGCAGAATCACAGATTTGCGAACAGGGTCGTAATGCAAAGAAAAACTGTATTTCGCAAGAGCGCGCATACTTACATAAGCTATTCCTGCCACACGTCGAACGCTAGCGCCAACTCTGACGCGACCTGCGAGCTCACGCAGACAAATATAATATGTGCCCTCTTTCTCTAAATAAGTAATAAACATGTTTAAACTAATTAATTTACATTAATCCCTATCTATCGATCTTGGAAAGCAGCATTTAAATAGTTACGAACATTTATTTCGCAGTGCTGAGCAAAATACAGGCACGTTATTAAAATTATCTTTTGCATTATTTGATTGCAGAACATATTTTCATATTAAGCAAAATCTAAATTTCCATCAATAAAGAAGGAACCAATCAACTAATCATTCAATATCCTAGCCCAAGCATTCAACTTATGAAGATATTAAGTTTTGTGTTCTCTGATCAAATAAGAATTACTATCTACCTATAAGCTACAATAATATCTTTCAATATTTCCGTTTAGTTTGAATGTGGCTTCGTCAGAGAATACTATGAGCGGAAGAATCTTACGAATTTCACCTATACGGTACTTTTCGCGGTTAAAATTAAGGTGTTTTAAGAACCTTGAAGGTCATAGTCAAGGTCAAATCTGATGTCACTATCGGATAGCCGAGGAAAAATCGTAACTATTACATATCTCACTTTTTTACCATAGTTAGTTTACAATTTATTGTGTTATCAAAAAGAAATTAAGGCATCAGGAAAAAATCTTAAATTTTTCGGTAATTTTCGACAGATTGTATTTTAATGAAAAATGATCTTTTTGGCAAGAAAAAAAAGCAATTTTAAGCTTTAAGATTTTAGTTTTTAAATCATTTCGTCCCAATTTTTAGGAACTACAATTATTAATGCAATCTAGAGAAATAGCGCGAAAAAAAAGTTTTTGTTATTAACCAGATTATTGTATTAACCAGATAGTCTGTTTTACGTGACAAAATTTTAATAATTAAATTAAATTAAAAACCTATAAAAAATTAATTAAATTAAAATTAAAATCAAGCAGATCAATGTACTACAACTGCAACATATAAATGTATACGTTTAATGTGTGAAAATGCTGAGCGCGCAATTCAACGAACTCTATACAACAGAGTGTTAGAATAAAGGTGAGTGATACTTGCACTCACGCTGCAAATTGTCTCTTGTGGAAAAAATCCAGGAGACATGGAAAATTAACTTATTCTTATAGTTAAATATTTTTCCCACACACCTGTAGAGAGTCGTGTTGTTCAACTCGCCTCGGCACACACATTTGAACAAATAAAATATCTAAAGTTGCATTTTAGTTGGGAGGCGCGGGGGAGGCTCGGGAGTCCACCGAGGCTCGCGCCGATGCCAAATAAGCGAAAATCCCCACGATGCCTCCACCTCAAGGTCTTTAAATATGAGTACCAACGGGCCGCGAGGAGTTGACCGCAGTGACCGAGGGATAGAGTATTAGTCTGATTTTCATCGCGTTAAGGACAAGTAGGAAAAAACTTTCTCATCATTTCATTTTTTTTATCATTTTCCGTCACGGACTACGGCGCGCATCGTGCTGTGTTGTGTGTTGTGTAGCATAAAAAACTGTGAATTCGAATAAACTTATTGAAAGAGACAGTATTGTTAATCATAATTTTCAACCCTTACTCCTCACGGCGATCCCAACGAAAAACGCAGAGGTCAGGGACACTCATCACAAGGTAAGCTTTTAATCATTTCTATTAATGTTTCGTTAATTATTAATTAATGTGGCAGAGGCGGCAATTCCCGCCCGAAGTATATGTTCGGCGCAACAGTAAGGGTCCCTTCGGTTCGTGATGTGCGGGCGGGCCCGTACGGGACGAGTTGGCGGGTCCCGTATTAAAATAAATATTAAAATTTCGTCTTGTGCGTGTAGCCCCGCACGTAACAGTCTGTCTAGCCAGTTTTGATTTCGGTTTTTTTCTTTTTCTCTATGTCAATTTTCCGCGGAGATATTCGACTTTTAATAAAAAGAAGACCCTCTTATCATTAACTATTGATATCTCAGCAAACAATAGTTTCACAGAAAATGAAAGAGCAGTTTTGGGAACTAGATTAAATTTTCTATAAGATTTCGTCGTGATTTTCAGCAAAAGAAACTTTTTCCGCTCAAAATATTAATTTCAAAAAGGTTGTAACGGGATGCTTTCATGCTCACTGCGCAAAAGGGATAGTAATTACTTGGTCGAGGAATTGGCGTCTCGACCATGTACATTCTCGCAAGGAAAACGCTTTTTCCTCGGTCTGACTGGGATTGGCAGCGGAGGTTAGTCGCAGACACAATTCCAACCTCGTGCTATGTTGGCGGCCTCCGTCACAACGTGATTCGTGGATCACTTTCCTCGCGGGAGAAACTTACTCAACTGCTCGACCGCGCTGTTCAGAATGCTTTTGCGAACTTTGCACGAAAGCCTGTGCAGGCGGCGGTATCCAACTCCAAGCCAAGAAGCTGAAAGACGCGAAGAGAGTATCTTAGGCGCAGGTCATACTCAAAGTAACTCGACACGTTATTTATAATAAATAGTTATGGTGATTTATTAATATCGAGGGCTAAATTTACAAGATAAAGTAGTGAATATCACAGCTCGCGCGAAATAATGGTAAAATACGGCTATTTGCCAAAAATGCGCTCTGCGCGTGTGTACACTTTCGCTGCGTCCCTCGCACAGCATAAAAGCTAAAGCGAGTCTCGCTTTGCTCGCGCGCGGCAGAATTTTCCTTCTGCCGACACTTACAGTTTCGTGCCGAAAGCTCTTCTACCGAGAGTCTACTCTCGATCACCTCGGTGGTCCGCGCCTGAAATCATAACAAAAAATCGTACGAGCTCTACCGTGCGCCATGCGACTAACCTAACCAACGCTTGCTGTGCCACTTATATTTGACACACACACACACACACCACGCAAAAGTTTCCTTTTCCTGGAGACAACGTCCTCCAGGAAGCCCTCTTAAAAACGCGTGCCTTTCGTTACGGCCATGGCAAATTAGTTGAATTCACGTGTGCGAGCTCTTCTCTTTTCTCTCGTACACGTGTAGACATTACGCACTCTCTCTCACTCACTCTTATGGCTCTTCCCTGGCAGGACGAGCACACACCATAAACCGCATCGCAAACTGCAATTACCAGAATGGCCACTCACTTCTATCATTTATCCGATCCAGCGTCGTTCTTTCCGCTCGCGTCGTTTACCTGGACCTTTGTCGTCGCATGGAAGACGTGGAAATCTCGCAGAACAGTTTAGCGTGCCGCAGTTACTTTTCTCCCGCGTTTGATCGACGATCTAAGATGGCTGCGTTCGCCGACCAGTTCGCTCTTTTCCCGTTTTTACTCTACGCGTACGCCTTTGCTTCGACTCGGAAAAAGTCAATAACTTTCTCCCGTTATGAGGTAGAAAAAAGTAACTTTTTTCCATGTTACGGTAAATCAACCGCGCCTTTACAAATATTGACAAGAATACTAATGTTTTTATAAATTTTCACAGCTTGATGTACCCTTAAGAGCTCTGTTAATCACCAGATCGACGCATCGAGATGTTTTTTTTAGACCAATTGATCAAAGTTTTACTAAAGAATTGAAGGAGCAAGTTTTTTGTTTCTAAACAACGTGTAATTTTCATCAAAAAGAAAAATCGAATTGTCTTTACCTATTTTGACAATAATGTATCTGTTACTCGTTAAATTTATAGAAAAAAAGAAAAAAATATTAAAAAATTTTAAAAAAAAGTTTTCTTTTTCAAATTTTTTTTTAGATTTTTTAAAGAATTAAATAGAAAATATTGCGGCATTTTTCAAGCCATTTTTTCTTTCTGTACTTTAACTTTTCTTATTATAAATGAAGTGAATTAAATAGAAGTTGAAACCCCCACAGTGAATACAGTAATATTACTATAAAGTGATGTACTTTTTCTGCAAAGCTAAGAAGTGCCAAAAAACAATTTATTTCCAAACAGATCTTTTTTTTTTGTGTAATTTTGGCGAAAAAAATCAGTCGAAAGCTTTTGTAAAGTTTGATTTCTTCCAATGTTCCATTATGCCTAGGCGGAATTTATTAGCGCCAGAAGTCGCTCAACTAGTGACTCTTATCCAAGAGGGGTATTGATATCGGAAAGTTAATGAAGAGACTAGGTATCAGTTCTTCGGTCATGTCTTGGGCCTACAGTCGATATCGGAAAACTACTGCATGCAAGCGATAAACTGGATAAGGTCGACGTCGTGTAACGACACGTCGAGACGATCGGACAGTTGTTCAATAAATTCGTCAAGAACCATTTTTTCATGCGAACGTTGTCGCGCAGAATTTTCACAGCTTGTCTAGTGTACGCTCGCCAATATTTGCACTGGATCATGAGGCAGCGGTGTAATGTTCTATTTTTGACGAACCTTGATTATTCTGCGAGGTAACAATAGAAGACTCCAAGTTTGGCTTCGTCAGAAAGAGCGTTTTTCAAAAAACTTTAATCGTCTCGTAGCAGCTTACAATAAAGGATTGGTGATGGTTTTGGTCGGGGTTTCATGGTAGTGGCGGACTTTTCTAGTGGTTGTCCACCAAAACGTAAACGTTAGGCGCTATATCGATTAAATTCTAACATGCGATGTGTTGCCTCGACGAAAAAACACGAGGAGTTTCGTTTTTATGCAAGACAATGCTCGCTCGCGGACAGCGAACGTAACTCATCAGTTTTTGAAAGACGCGATATAACTTTGTTGAGGCACCCAACAATGAGTCCCGAACTCAACCCCATTGTGCACATTTGGGATATCATGGAGCGTCGATTGCACAAACATTACCGCAACTACCATAGTTTGGCTGTACTAGAGCGCACATTCATTCAAATTTGACGAAGGATTCCGCAGATGATGATGCGAAACTGCATTTCGAAAATGCGTAAAAGATTGCAGGCTGTCATTCGAAGTTGAGGCAGCAATACGAGAGGCGTTTGAAAAGTCCGTGCAAAAATAAAAACTGCTTACGTGTTTGGGGTAAACCTTTTTTATTTTTCGGCATAGTCTCCCTTTAGGCTTATACACTTTGTCCAACAATGTTCTAGTTTGTTGATCCCTTCCGAATAATAGAATTTGTCCAAGTCTGCAAAATATCCATTAGTGTCTGCAATCACCTCCTCGTTTGAATAAAATCTTTGTCCCACCAGCCATTTGTTTAAATTGGGGAACAAATAGAACTCCAAGGGAGCCAAGTCTGGAGAATACGGGGGATGTGAAACGAGTTGGAATCCTACTTGGATTAATTTTGCGACCACAACTGATGAGGTGTGTACTGGTGCGTTGTCGTGATGTAAAAGGACTTTCTTGTGGGCCAATCGCGAGCGTTTTTCTTGCAACTCGGTTTCCAAACGGTCCAATAACGATGAATAGTATGCACCTGTAATAGTTTTACCCTTTTCCAGGTCATCCATTACCATATCATAGATTTGATCAATGATTTCTGGAGTCGTAACCTCCACAGGCCGTCCAGAACGTTCAGCGTCACTTGTGCCCATATGGTCAGTCCGAAAATTTTGAAACCAGTTATAAACTGTTCTAATCGAAGCTGCAGAGTCACCATAATGTTTATCAAGCTTCTCTTTAGTCTCCTGAGGCATTTTGCCTTTCATAAAGTAATGTTTAATCATCACGCGAAATTCTTTTTCGTCCATTTCTTGAAAATCACTCGACTTTCTTGATTTACACGAACGCCAAACACAAAGAAATAGACCAATATGGCTGCAACTTGAGAGAGAGAGAGAGAGAGAGAGAGAGAGAGAGAGAGAGAGAGAGAGAGTTTGAAAAGGGACTGTCCACTTTTACAAAACTGTATAATAACTTAAAACTAATATTAATATTATTCTATTTTATAAATTTTTATTTTTATGGTAATTTATGCAAAATTTTAACTAGGCTACGAAAAAGAATCAATCTTGTAGCTTAATTCTAACCATTTTCGTATAAAATTTCACATTCGAAGATTAATGCGAAAAACAGAAATCTTAGGTGTTATTTAGTATTTAAGAATGATAATTTTTATAGAAATATAAAGAAAAAACGCGAGAAATAGCTTTTATAAAAATATAACATTTTCGTTAATGCTAGTTGTTAGTAAAGGAAATTTATAATGTTTATATGCTTATTCGTAATGTTAATTTTACAAAACATTTTGTTTTTATATTAATCTTAAAATTCTAGAGCGTTTTAATTTAATCATTATTATGTATAATTGCATTATATATAATATTTTTTGTATTTACGATTAGATTTGACATAAAAACGTATAATTACATATATTTTTTGTTTCATGCACATTTTCTTTTGCATTTTCTTTTTTTAAAGAAATAAAATAACGAACTTAAATTCTAATGCTCGTGTTTCATTAAACTTAAATTGTTTGTTCTGTATTAAATGTTGGCTTCTTTTTGATAAAAAGATAAAACGATTCATTTATAATTTTTAATTATTTTTAAACGTTTTTAAAGAAAATGTTATGAATAAAGAAAATTAATACAGGAGAACATGTATTATGTGTGTTTTTTTTCCTTTTATTTTGAAAGAAAGAATAGAAAAATTATTTGATTATTTTGTTCAATATTTTAATTGAAACGAACATGGCCAGGTCGTTTGTAATAATTTGTTGTTAGAAAATTTATTATTGTATATATTTAGTATAATTCTTCTTTATAATATATATATTTTTATTTGGAAGAAAAAATCGGCTGCGTTATTTTAAAGTATAATCAAGTTAAATTAAATTTAAAGATAGATGTGTTTTTTTTATTTTATTGGATATACATGTTCAATTTTATTTAAAAATAATTACCTTTTTATAATATTAAAAATGTAAATTTGTCGTAAATTATACAAGAAGCAGGAGTTTGTTGTATCTTTGGGAAATAAATTATATAACTGTTAGAAACTTATTTTTTTGAATTTTAAATTATTTATAAAATTTGAATTTTTATTTGGTATATTTTAAACAATTTCAATAAGTAATTTTATTTAATATTTTTCTCTTTCAGATTTAAATTATTATTTCTGAATTTGTTTTGTATAAAATATACCTTGCGAGGTATTAATGAAAATCGCAGTTCTTATACTTCTCATTAAACATTGTACTTTTTATTTTGTTTAAATATTATTCAATATATTCCTAGTTTAAAACAGTTACTTAATTTATTTACTGGAGTCCTCTTAGTGACCTATTTATTGTTTTATTACGCTACCTGTGCAGTGTATCGGTAAGCGAAGGTTACAGTTATGATATGCGTTAATAGTTATAATAAAGTAATTAAAGAATATTTGCTATTCTTCACATAATGTTATAGTGTATTACGCAGAGAAAGTTTGAGTAAGAAAATACGCATTTTAGATAGGAAAACTACGGGTAGAAAAAAGAGTGTTTATGGGACAGTTTTATGGTTTTCGGCGCCGAGTTGACGTGCACGTGTTCAGCTTGGCGTACCTTCGCTAGCCTCAAGTTCATGTCCCTTTTTTTCTTACTTTTCGGGAAAACTCGTAAACTCTTGGCCCACGCTTAGGGTATCTTCCACAACGGTCTGTGTCAATAGCCCGCGCGTTGAGTAGGTTTTAGAGGGAAAAATTTTCATTGGAGGAAAAATTTATCATAGTTCGATCCAAGTGGTCGATGAGATCAAAGCGCCTTTTCGCTAACCGGCAAGGGCAGAAAAAGCAGAGAGGAAACTTATCGGCTAACACAGGGAAAAAAAAAACGGAGGTCGTGTACCGACGTTACATTACTAATTATATTTTAAAAAATTAACAATTATGATTATAAATGGAGTTAAGCAATGAGATTTAAATTATATTTGTCTAGATTATGTAATAATAGTCTTAATTTGAAATCGATTTATATCTTAAACACAAAGTAAATTATTTAAATGCGATTCATCAAATGAACTTTCACTACGATTTTCTTATCTAAATTCAACAAAAAGGAAACAATTGTCACTATTATTCATTAAATTACAGACAACCATAAAAACAAATATTTAAGCTGAACTCTTTTTAAAAACGAAAATATTATATATTTAATAACATGATAATAACGTCAGAAGAGGCAGAAAATTTTAAGCGTTATAATGAATATTAAATTTAATATATAAAACAAAAAACGTAGCAAAAATAAATTAACTAATTGTAATTATAGTTAGAATTTAACTACGAAATTGATTCTTTTTTGTAGCCTCGTTTAAATTTTACATAGATTATAAATAAACATGAAAATTTATACTAAAATAAATATTAGTATTAGATCTTAGGTTTAACAAATATTTTGTAAAAATAGACAGCCCCTCTCAATCTCTCTCTTTTCACCATCAACACGACACACCCTCGCAGAGGCTTTCCACACCCTTTCCGAGAGGCCCGCCGAGAAGAAGGGGCCCGAAAAACTTGCCCTTTCCCCGAATTTTCGGGCCAATAGGGAAATTGCAGGACAGCTTCACTAATGTGCTTAAATACCGCACAAAATTTTCGACAATCAGCAGACCTCAGGCAGCACTCGAGGAACACGCAACCGTTTGGAACCTTAAAGAATTCAGAAGCACGACGAGTCGACAAGCAGCACCGGCAGCCGCACTGATCTTCCCTTCATTTTCACACATATATATATATATATATATTGTAACGCCACTGGGGATCAGGGTGGCGTACAAATGTAGGGGGAAGCGGGCGGGTTGCTTGCTAGTGCAAGTTAAAACAACCGATTAAAAATGAACAAAAACGAACACGTTTATTCAAACTTAATCTTTAGCTACAATAATTTTATATCTCACGTTTTTACGCGAGCCCAGGGCGCTAGCTACACTCGTGTAGCGCGGTTTCGTGCGTGGCAATTACGTTCGCACGGCTATCTTACGGATAGAGCGGTCGCGGGCATATAACAGCTAAACTTTCCCAAAATGGCGCGTAACACGCATCGCGGTCGCACACACACACAGCCGGGTAGGAAACGGGGACGATTCGTTAAAGGGATGCCTTCTGGTAACAGCCACTGCATCTCGGCACTTACCAGATATACTCTACACGCCTCGAATACAACAAGAACGGTTTGTCTGCTCTTACACGCTCGTTTCGTTTACAAAAAAAAATGCGGATGCGGAGTCGAACTACGAAGACCAACGATCGCGACTATGGCACCGGACGGAGTGTCGACTGCTCGCTAATATCGTGACTCCTCGCTAAAACGGACCTGAACGGAGTGAACGAAAAGCTCCTGCGTGGCACTTTCGCGAGCGCGGATTTTAGATAATCGTTCTGCGCCGGCGCAACGTACGTGTAAAATACGTTACGCAGCGCAGCCACCGCGCGCGCCTAGCACTGTCGGCAGTTGACATTACCGCGCGCCAGCAGCGCGCGTTTAGGTTATCTGCTCGTAAGTGCCAGTGTTGTTTTATTTTCTCTTGAGCGGCGAGAATCTACATCCTATGTCCAGGGAATCCAGGTGAGTCGACGCGTTCTATGGCTGGTAGGCGTCGACTAATTTGTCTCTTCTCTCTCTCTTTTTCATGTGCGGCATTGCGACGGATCAACAGCAGGCGAATCGGACGATGAGCGGCGGAGAAGGCGAGGCGCCGGTGTCGGGGACAGCGATGGCCTGCTAGCAGCGGCAGCGAGGCAACGCTCCTAAATAATTCCAGATGCGTAATTACTTGCACGTAGATGCAGTGCTTAGGTGTCTTTTCTTGCCTCCTAACCTCCCCTTATCAATTCTCCTTTGATGTTATGAGGCAGCCTGTGCTCTCCTCCCAAGGTGCGGCTGCTACTAATATTTTTCCTCTTCTACTTACTAATTGCTGTCTGGGAGGTTGCAGGTACGAGAACCACGACAAGAACAGGATGGAGCTTGGGAAGAAATCCCTGCTGCAGGGTGTGCGGCACTGCCGTCGCTTAGCCATGGGCTCCTGAGACTGACTCCTCGCTAGAGCCTTACTTGAGCTCCGAGCCCCTGTACCTGGAGTAGGTACAGTATACACAGGCCTGCGTGGCTGTTGTTCAGAGTCAAATGTGGCAGTCCTGCGAGACTGCCAAGATTGTAAAGGGTATTGTGAGCTACGAGGAGGCTTACAAGCTGTGTTTTAGCCTCCTCATGTGACTGATGCAAAACACCAAGTAACAATACATATATATATGTATAATTTTTTTTTTTTTTAACTGTTCTTTTAAGAACAAATATTAAACTATTCACTGTTCGAATTTGAGAAGAAGAAGATATCAAGGCCACGTCAACGGACTACAGAGACAGAGAGGGGGGGGGGGGGTTTGTCTTCCAGAAGCCAACCAGGAAATAAAGAGTGAGTTCAATTTAAAATATTATTATTTATCTTTTTCTTCTCTTTCTTTAAAAATCCTCTCACAGAATTATTGGCTGAAAAGCGGCTGGCTATTATTTTTCCATCGTCATCTTTTGTAGGACCGCATCCAGAGCAGAGCTCGAGCCTGATTTCGATTTAGGAACCAAGGCTCCTGCATCTGCTTAATTCCGTATCGCACGCCTTTCCTTAAAAACTCTTACGCCTAATATCCTCTACCAACCTGAGCCCAAGAGCTTCGATGCTTAGGCTCAAAACGGCAAAATTTGTAGTTTAGCTGAAGAACAGATAAAAATTAACGCAACGGACGTTACAATTATGTTAAAATTTAGCGCGGACTTCAAAAATGTTGTTGCATTAAATTGGAATAATTAACTTTTGATTGAATTGGAAAATTATTTTTTAATTTCTGCTCTTGGTTTTAATATTCTAGTTTTGAGATATCACCACTAGATGGCTGATTAATAATTGTTCTATTTAATAAATTATTTAATTCAAGCTTTTTTTAAAGAAAACATTTTTGTTGAATCAAGTTATTTCTTCTATCGGTTTATGTTGCAATGTGTGCTTATAAGAGCATCATTAAAATTTATGTATTGGTCAAATATCAAAATACCCTACTCGAAAGAGAAAAAAAGCTTGTTTATTTGAAACGTAAGACGCTAAATTTGAACGTCTTTTTCGAGCAAAAAGAAAAAATTTACAGGAATTTTTCGCGGAGAGACTCCCAGTAAGCATGCAAAAAGACTGGCTTACATGCGAGAGTACATCAGTTATAATTAACGTAAAGAGATATTACCTGAAAAAGAACATTTAACAAATCAAATACTAGAAAAACGATCATAATGTAAACATCGTCTTTTCTTGATTGTAAAACGCCTTTCAAATGAGACTGTCAAAAAATGCGATCATCGTTAGTCTTTGATTCAGAAGCAGCGTTTAGTTGAGTGGAACGCTGAACGTTTAAATCGTTTGTCGATGTTACGTGAATATGCAAAAATAATTTAAAATGAAACAGCTGATATGAGAAGCAGTCGATTACAAAGAGTACATGAAACAGTTAGTAAGAAAAGGAAATTCATATGATAAGTCTGATTTCAGCGTCGAGACGCTGCTCGACCTAGAGGTAGAAGCGGAACAGACTTTAGAGTGCCGCAAAACCTACCGCCCGCCTCCACCACCCGAAGCCACGATCTTGCCAGAGATGGCCTACAAGCCTCGGTCCGAATCACGTAGGCAGAGGGTCGAGCATCAACCGGATGCAGAGGGCAAGCCGGCGAGAGCAAAAGTCAGCACTGTTGCTGCATCGCTCCCGGCGCTAGATGCTGCCACTTTTGCAGCAACGGTCGCCCGCATTTTGGGTGACCAGATGAAATCTTGGCAGCGAGATTTTAAGTCTGCCAGGACCTTCCCTCAGCCGATTCACCGCAGTCAGAGGTCTTCCCCAAGGGGCAAAGGTGAGAGTAAGCCAAAGCGCAGCTCGCCACCGCCCAAAGGGAAGCGCGACGAGCGCCAGAATGCGCCGTCAGCGAAAAAGGCCTCCCCCGTGCGCGCCAAAGTGCCACAAGGGCCGATGAAGTGCCACACTTGCGGCGAGCTTGGGTATACGGTAAGGACGTGTCCCAAATGTGCGGGTAACGGGTCGAAGAGCGGTTAAGCAAGGAATTAACCGACTCGTCTTTGACGGTCCCCATAACCAGTTCAGCGTCTCCACCTTTAACGAAGCACGCTACGACTCCCGCCGACCTGCGAGAAGCTTTATCCCTCGCAGGACAGGTCGCACGCGCGTATAAATCTAAAGACAAAACCCGTTGGTGGCTTCCGGTGGCGGTAAGAGGATACCGCCTACGCGCGCTATACGATCCAGGAGCATCAAACACGGTCATGGGTCCCATTGGCTTGCAAATCGCCAATGCCCTTGACCGTGAGCTCATCCTGGCCGAATCAGAGCGCGTAAAAGTCGCTAATGGCAGGCACCTCCCGCTTTTGGGACATGCCAAGTTGCCCTTCGCTGTCGCAGGGTTAACGCATGACATTAGGGTTGCTATTATGCCCCAGCTTGATGAAGAATGCTATGTCGAAGTAAATTTTATCCGAGCATTCTGCGCGGTTTTAGACCCCGACACTGATCGTCTACATTTTAAAGACGCAAATGTAAGTGTCGGTCAGGAAGTCGCCAGCATAGCTGCCGGCGTGGGTGCGCTAGCGTTCGCCGGCGTAGCCGACGTGACGGACGATCAGCGTGCCCGACTTCAAGCTCTGCTCGACGCCGTTTCGCCGAGCGGAGGGTCCACCCTAGGATGTACACACAGGGTAGAACACGCGATTGATGTAGGCGACGCCTCGCCCATCAAGCAACGCTATTACCTCGTCTCGGACAAAATTCAGAAACAGATGCATCGCCAAGTCCGAGAGATGCTCTAGCAGACTTTAGCGACCAACTAGGGGGCGCAACAGGCATATTCGCACCCCTTGCAAATTGCGCGTCCCCCGAGGCTAATTGCTCCAGTGATAGTTGAGCTTTAAACTGCCACTCTGTTACAATGCAAATACTGAATATCTACACGTTGCAGAACTCCAATCTCGTTCCAATCTCGTACGAGATATAGCAATCGTAATGTAGAAATAAATATTTTAGATGAAATTACTTCTAATCGTCATTTAAGTGGTTATACGTAGTTAGAATTTCAAAAAATCTTTTTTTTTTTTTTTTTTGCATTTTCGGAATGTACATATGAGGTTACTTTTTCTGTTGTGTTTTTTCGTAGAAGGCGAGTATAACAAGTCCACTAACTACTTCAAGGTCAGATTTGGCTATTATAACCTAAAATAAAAGTATTTCATCAGTCTAAAGAGTTCTGCCACGTGGTAAAGTCGTGCGTTCAGTTCAAACTTGTTTTTCGTGATTTTTTGTTTTATATTAGAGTAAATTTTATTTATAAGTTATAAAAATGCCCTGTAAATGTTTAAAATTACGTAGAAGTACCGAAAAAATACAAATTTCCAAAGTTAAAAAGAGAACACAGGCTTTTAATCTAAAGACTGCTGAGACGGATAAGAGTAGTTTTAGTGCATCCGCTAAAAAACTCAAAATGCAGGAAGAGATTTTAGTTTCACGTGATCCTTCGATTGAATATAGAATTTTAAATTTCATTTCTGTATTTGCTGCGATAAGTGATTATGTGAAATGTAACTTTTGTGACGAAAAAATAAAATTTGAAACTGCTTCTCCCCGTGGACTTGGTTTTAAAATCGTTGTAGTATGTGATAAGTGTAAAAATCGTGTTATAAACTCTAGTTCTTTTGTCAAGCATTCTTACGAAATAAACAGACAATTTATATTTATGATGATAATTCTGGGACTAGGATTAAAAGGCGCAGCTAAATTTTGTGGCTTGATAGACATGCCTGCTTTTTTAACGCAAAACACTTATGACTTGATTGTTGACAACATTTACTCTTGAGTGAAGCAGCTGAAAAACTGTTTGAAAAAGCCTGTACCGAGAAAAAAGAAGCGACTGCTGAAAACCAAGGTGATGAAAATAATGAAGAATTAACAGTTTCGAGTGACGGAACGTGGAAGAAGCGAGGGTTCAATTCTTTGTATGGAGTAACATCATTGATTGGATATTACGCTGAAAAATCATTGATATAATTGTAAAAACTTCATACTGTAAACAGTGTGAGGTTTGGAAACCTAAAAAAGATACTAAAGAGTATAATGATTAGTAAAATGGTCACAAAGATGCTTGTTCTGCAAATCACCAGAGCTCTTCAGGTGAAATGGAAGTCGATGCGGTTATTGAAATGTTTAAGCGTTCAATAGAAAAATTCAAAGTTCGTTATAGAAACTGTATAGGTGACGGCGATTCAAAAACATATTCTGGGATTCTGAAAGCTGCTCCATACGGTGAAGTCGAAGCTGTCAAAAAAGAATGTATCGGGCATGTTCAGAAGAGAATGAGTTCACAACTCCGCGAGCTAGTAAAAAATACAGAAACAGTTGAAAAAGGCGAAAAAAATTGCAAAAAAAAGTACTTTCAGGGAAAGGCAAACTCACGGCTAAGCTAATAGATAAGCTGACAGTTTACTATGGTTTGGCAATAAAGAGAAATTGTGATTCTGTGGATAATATGTATAATGCAATTTGGGGAACATATTATTACTATTGTTCGGCTGATGAGAAGCCTCAACACGAAATGTGCTCAGGTAGAGAAGGTTCATGGTGTAGTTGGCAGCAAGCGCTAGCAACAGACACATTATCTTCTTACACCCATGCTTATCCAACTTTACCAGCTGATGTTGCTGAAGCTATATATCCAAATTATGAAGACCTTAGCAACGTCAAATTATTGGAAAGGTGTGTTGGTGGATTTACACAAAACAATAATGACAGTTATAATCAGTTAATATGGAAAATAACTCCAAAAATTGTTCCATGTAGCGGTAAAGTTGTTGAAATAGCGGCTTACATTGCAGCTGTAATGTTTAATGGAGGTACAAAATCATTATTGTACTTTATGAGTGCATTAGTAGTTTCATTAGGCACCGCAGCTCATGCTTATATCGACAAAGAGGACGCAGAGCGTGTGATAATCTCAGACGCACGAGCGCGTGGGAGCACGCTACAAGGAAGTATGGCTCGACGGCAGCACCAGCTGGACTTATTAGAAGCTAACGATACTGCAGAAGGTCCCTCTTATGGCCCTGGAATAGATGATACTATGTATGTAAGTTGGAGAAAAAAATTTTAACTATGTCTAAACTACTTCTGAAACTTTAAACGCATTTTTCTCAAAACAGTATTTTCAAAGTCGGTGATCTCGATTTCCCAAAAATGGCTCAACCGATCAGTCTTAAATTTTAACGCAATCTACTTAGATATATTCCTTAAGTATTAAACGAAGAAATAAGATTTAGAAAATTATTACTATTTTTTTTTAACAATTAGGAGCGAAAATTTCAGTCAAAAACGAAAAATTTTTTTCAAATAGACGCCATTTTGCGAAAAATCAAAATTTTTATTATTGCTTTGTTCAATACTTGTATTAATCTATCCTCTAAAAGAATTCACCATATTTTTTGATTTCAGATAATCCAAACCGCCGAAATGGAGATCACCGCTAAGCGCCTTTTTTTGGAGATCGTTTGGGACATCATCTACAGGAGCGGTGTACATCAATATTTGTACATAATCGACGCGCTATTGTATTCTTAAAAGTTGGCTCTATTTGAATCACCATCATTTGTAATTGATAAATTAAAACTGATTCTATAAGAAATTCATAAAAAAACGTCTCTTTTGAGCCTCATAAATGCGTATAACCCCTTAATTAATGGTTATGCAAATCATGAATTGCCCCCATTTGAGATATGCTTTAACTAATTTTTTCTCAGAGCATATCTGTGGAATATTTACAGTTCACTCGACATTCATAGCTTTATTTTGTAATAATTAGACAGATATTAGTTATTTCTGGTTGTTCAATTCTCTTTCGAGAGGACCCAAAGAATACAGAGCTCCAACGAGAGGTATATCTTGCTGCATACGTTTCATAAATATTGATCATTTATATGAAATTTTGCGTCGAAATTTATTTATAAAGACAACTAACGAACATACATTGAATATATATTGCTTAACTCGATTAAAAATATTGCTAGAAAATGTAGAAGTTCAATTGTGGGATAGAGAAACTTCATTTGAACAATAGCCGACAGGAAATATAAATTCGCTTTTAACTATCAAAGCTGAAATGGAAGAGTCTGGTCATATTTGTAAGCATGCACCCATAACCACCCAATTTTATGCTGCAAAAGTAGATTACTTAAAATCCATTAGTAACCACTGAAACAGCTGCTAGAGAAGCAAATTATGTTGAGAATAAAATCGGAAAAATACTGGAATCCAAGCTATGTTTACCACAAACATGCTTTACTTAATAATTTACCTAATGTTGAAAGCGTTGTTGGTATCTATAATAATAATTCTAATGATGCGCAACTGCGATTAGTCGATGTACGCAGAAAAATAGCACCACCTTTAAATATTGAAAGAGAGCGACGTATGAAAGAATTAGCATGGTATTTTTTGTTTCTTGATGGTAAAAATGGTTTTGGAGAGCAGCGAGAAATTTCTATAACAACCATAGATTATTTCCAAGCACGTATCATGCGCGATGATATGCGTTTTCAATGCACAGTCTACCTTCTTTTGCGTTATCCATTATTAAATACTACGAGGGTGGTCTGAAAAGTTTCCGACCTCAACGTGAAGATAGCAGCACTCGTCAATAAAAGCTAGCGAATTTCGTTGTTCATCTGTTGACAGTTGCTCACCAAAGTTTTAGCCATTTTGGGTGCGCAGTTGTTAGTTGACACTCGTTTGAGTGAGTCGATGAGTGTTGTTAATATGGACAGAATTGTGTATGGAGCTGTCATTAAATTTTGGTTTTTGAAAGGCAATACGCCTACGCAAATCAAAAATGAGTTGAACTCTGTGTATGGGGACTCTGCACCATCATTTACCATAGTGAAATTTTTGGCAGCTCAATTCAAACGTGGCCGTGAGAGCTTGGGAGACGATGAACGTTCGGGACATCCAAAAACTGCAACCACTTACGATAACATCGCCGAAGTTCACCAAATGGTGCGAGACGATCGCCGAATTAAAGTGAGAGAGATAGCAGAGGTTATGAACATGTCCAAAGAACGTGTTCGCTACATATTATATCAAGATTTAGGCATAAGAAAGCTGTCTGCACGTTGGGTGCCGCGTTTGATCACGTTAGACCAAAAACGTGTTCGCATAAACATTTCTAACGCTCTATTAGCGCAGTTTAGGCGCAATAAATCCGAGTTTTGGCGCCGATTAATTACTGTAGATAAAACTTGAATTCACCATTATACGCCCGAAACAAAAATACAGTCAAAACAGTGGAATACAAAGGGGGAACCGGTTCCAAAAAGAGCGAAAACTGTTCTTTTGGCTGGGAAAGTGATGGCGACTGTTTTTTGGGATAGTCATGGAGTTATTTTAATCAATTATCTTCAAAAAGGAGAAACCATTACAGGAGCATACTACGCATCATTACTTGACAAGCTGAAGGCAGAACTTGCGGAAAAACGTCCACATTTGCAGAAAAAGAAAATCCTGTTTCACCAAGACAACGCGCCGTCTCACACCTCAGCAGTTGCCATGGGGAAAATCCACGAATTACGGTTTCAGCTGCTTGACCATCCGCCTTACTCACCAGACCTAGCCCCAAGCGACTCCTTTTTGTTCCCTCGTCTGAAAATTGCACTCGGAGGACAGAGATTTTCGTCAAATGAGGAAGTAATCACCTTCGTGAACAGTCATTTTGCAGAGAAAAACGCCGAGCACTATTTGGATGGGTTGAAGAGATAGGAGCACTGCTGACAGAAGTGTGTAGAATTGCAAGGAGACTATGTTGAGAAATAAAAAAAATGAAATTAAGAAAAACTGTCTTGTATCTGTGTTAGGTCGGAAATTTTTCAGACCACCCTCGTACTACGAAGATTGTCAAGGATGCCTGACTCGACAAAGAAGCAGCATGAGGCAACAGAGAACGAAATGACGTGTCCACTTTGTTCTGCATAGCGCTCGCGCATAGTAATTTTCAAACCCACGCTGCTCGGAGGAATAATTTGGTACGTGCTCTTGCCATTTTGCATGAAGAGGTTATAGGTTATTTTTGTTCTATTTTCGTGCCATCTTTCACCCCCCCCCCCCTCACTCGTACACATTAGTATAAGAATATTTCTAATAAAATTAATTAAATATATATTCAAGTTCGTAAGGAATAAAATTAAATTAATTAAAATTAAAGTCTTATTTAAAGTTGTTATTAAAGTTATTGTCAAATAAATTCTTAAAAAATTAATTTTTTGTTATATATAAAAATATTATTGAGAGTACAAATTAGTTCGGTCCGTTTTCAAAAGATGCTCTGGCTGTTATGAATATTTAAAAATAATAAAAAAAGTGCAGCTGAAGCGCAATGTCGTATGCTTGTGGAAGTTAATGGTGACAATGCTCCAACTAATAAATTTTGTAGAGAATGGTTTCGACATTTCAAGAATGGAGATTTCAGCGTTGAAGACAAGCCTCGCTTTGGACAACCATAAAAAAATTAAAGACAAAAAGTTGAAGGCATTACTCGATAAAGATCCGAGTCAAACCTAAAAGAAGCTTGCAGAATCATTGAAAGTGACTCAACAAGCAGTTTTTGTACGATTAAAATCCATGGAAATGATTCAAAAGCAAGGCAATTGGGTGCCTTATAAACTGAAACCGAGAGACATTGACAGATGATTTTTCTGTTACGAGAAGCTATTTCAAAGGCAACAAAGAAAGGTTTTTTTACATAGAATTGTTACTGGGGATAAATGGATATTCTATAATAACCCTAGAAGCAAAAATACTACGCTATGTCCGGTCAATCGTTGCCATCGACCTCAACATCAACACCAAAGCCGAATATTCATGGTTCGAAGATCATGTTGTGTATCTGGTGGGACTGAAAGGATGTTGTGTACCATAAGCTGCTATAACCTGGCGATACCATAAAGGCCGATCGGTATAGGCCGCAATTGATTCGTTTGAACCGTGCATTACGAGAAAAACGGTTGGAATACAAGGAAAGACATAACAAAGTTATTTCTCTGCATGACAACGCTCGGCCTCATGTCGCAAAAGTCGTGAAAAAATATTTGGAAACGCTCAAGTGGCATATTTTGCCGCACTCGCTGTATTCTCTGGACATTGCTCCTTCTGATTACTGGTTGTTCCAAGGGATGCATCACGATCTGGCAGGCAATCAATTCACTTCTTTCGCAGAAATCGTAAATTGGCTCCTAACTTAAATCACCTCAAAAGACGAAACATTTTTTCGAGATGGAATTCGAAAATTGCCTGAGGAGTGGGAATAAGTAGTAACTAGCGATGGGCGAGGCTTTGCTTAATCATTTAATTCTTTTTATTTTAACATAAATGCATTTTTAACCGCAAAAATACGGACCGAATTAATTTGTACTCCCAATAATAGGGATATTTTAACGATTAAAACGGCAAAAACCTTGTTATTTAATAAAAAAATTTGCCTCATAATTTTTATCTCATAATTTTGCAACCCCTAATTTTTATGGGGATAATTCCTCCTAGTCTATTAGAAATATTTTAATGATACAAACGGCAAAAAACTTGTTATTTGATATAGAAATTTTGTGCATCATCTTTATCTCATAATGTAGCATTTGTTATATTGTAGTAGTATTAATAATATTGTATTTAATTCTAATATATATCATTAATAATCTTTTAGGTTACTTTTATAATTAACCGGTTAAGTGGCACAGCATTTTTCACTTTTTGGGCTCCAACGGTAAAGCGCAAAAATGAAGCAAGTCAAACAGTATTTTGTACAAAAGGGTTTTTTGAGTCGCTGAATTCATTACTGGGGTTATTTTTGTGATTTTTTTGCAACCAACCCTTAAAAATAGGGGTTGGAACCTATAAATAGGGGTTGAAATCCAAAAATAACAAAATCACATAATAATTGGTATAAAAGGTTTTTTTGGGTCGCTGAATTCATTCCTGTGGTTATTTCTATAATTTAAGCACACCTAACCCCTAAAAATATGGGTTGAAACCTATAAATAGGGGTTGTAATTCATATTTTTACATAAAATTTGTTCATGCCTTAATTTCTATAATTTCCCTTGTAAAATTTATTATTTATCTGAGTAAGCTTGATTATAGTACCAAAAGTCGCCCACAGATGGCTAAAAGCTTTTATAAATTCCGCAAGTACAAAACGTTCAAAAATATGGAAGTAGAAGCACATCTGCGATAAAATTTTTATATCTTGACACTTTTGTGGCAATCTTCTTTGCGACAAACATGCGTCTACGAAAAAGATTACGATCTCTATTTATCCGATGATACAGATGATGCATTTTTAGCAGAAGAAATTAGTGGTAATGATCAAAAAAATTCTTTTTCTGACTCCTTCGAAACGTCTAATGATCTTTTGGAACACGAAGAGTTAGAAAATGATAACATTGATGATATTCCTTTGAGTATAAGATTGAAGCGGATAAATAAAAACTTACATTTCGTTGAAGATGCTAACTTTAATCTAAAGGTTTACTCTTTCATCGATCCCAATAGTGGTTCACAAATTGATTGCGGGCTAGATAAAAATAGTTCATGTGCGGATATTTTCAAACCAATTATTCTAGATGAATTGGTAGATATGATTAATTGTCAAAGCAATTTATATAAAAAAAGAAAAATTGAAATTGATAAATTTTAATAAGTTGAAAAAAAAACTCAAGATTGGATAAATTCGATGAACTCATTGTAGATGAACTATATGCTTTACAAGCACTTTTAATACTTATAGGCATCATGAAAAATCTTCTGATTATTATGTATTGGTCTAAAGATTCTATGGTTGAAACACCGATGTCTTCCAAAATTGACATTGGAAAGATTTCAAAGTTTTTTTTCCCTTCTACATTTTTCAAAAAAATCTAAGTCGGACGACAAGCTTTTTGAAATAAGATTAATCATTTAATACATTAAAGATCGTTTCCAGAGCATTTTCAGGCCTGGTGAGAACATTTGTATTAATAAATCTATGATGAAATGGCTAGGACAATTGAGTTTTAAACAGTTTAACAGAAATAAAAGAGCTCGGTCCGGATTGAAATTTTATGAAACTTGTTATTCAAGCAACGGATATAACACATCGTTCAATAAGTTCCAAGACTAACAACGATAACAACATTTTTTTTCAAAAATCATTTTCATTCATCAATATAATCTCCTTTTAGAGTGATACAATCTTTCCAACGCCTTTCCAACATTTCTATACCATGTTTATAGAAGGATGTATCCTTTGCTTAAAAATAGGCTTCAGTTTCGGCAATGACCTCCTCATTCGAGCCAAATTTTTTTGCTTGAAGCATTTTTTTGAGATCAGCAAAGAGTCAGTAGTCGCTAGGGGCTAAATCTGGAAAATACGGGGGGTTTGGAAGCAAATCAAAGCCCAATTCGTTCAATTTTGCCATTGTTTTCATGGACTTGTGGCATGGTGCATTGTCTTGGTGAAAAAGGATTTTTTTCTTCTTCATGTGCGGTCGTTTTGCTGCGATCTTCTCCTTCAAACGTACCAACAAGTCAATATAATAATCACTGTTGATCGATTTACCTTTTTCCAGGTAGTCAATGAAAATCACGCCATGTGTATCTCAAAAAATAGACGCCATGACTTTGCCAGCAGACTGCTGCGTTTTTGGACGCTTTGGGCGGCTTTCGCCAGCTATGCGTCACTCAGATGATTGCCGATTCGACTCTGGAGTGAAATGATGTATCCATGTTTCATCCATGGTCACGTATCGACGTAGGAAATTCTTTTTATTGCGAGTAAATAGCGATAAACAGCTCTCTGAATCGTCGACTCGTTGCTGTTATTGTTCCACTGAAAGCAATCGCGGCACCCACTTGGAAAAAACCTTTTTCATGCTCAATTTTTCATGAAGGATTGTAAATACGCTTCTAAATAATATCTGTGTCATTTCTGCAATCTCACGGACCTTCACTTTGCGATTTTTCATTACAATTTTTAACACTTCACTCACATTTTCCTGTGTAACGGCTTCCAATGGCCTACCCGAACGTTCCGCATCGTTTGTGTCCGTACGACCACGTTTAAACTTAGCATACCAACGACAAATCGTTGGTTTGGATGGAGAGGAGTCTGAGTAATGTTTTTCAAGCCATTGCTGGGCTTCTACGGTGTTTTTACCCATTAAAAAACAATGTTTTATCAACACGCGAAACTCGCTTTTTTCCATTTTTCAAACAAATTACAAAGTGACTTTAATTTTAACACGTTTCATGTAAAGGTTCACACTCTATGGAAACGTGGCCAGTTTGGTACTACTAGCACCATCTCTGGGTTAGTCTCGGGACTTATTGAACGATGTGTTATACATATATATATATATATATATATATATATCTATATATATATTTATATATATTGTGACAGGTGGCTAATCGAAGTTAGGCCACATGCCAGGCGGTGCGAGGTACGAGGGTGGCTTAATAAGTACCCGTGTTTGACGACAGAGGGCGTTCCTGAGGGAAGTTGGTATTATCATCGTGTGCTGCCGTCTATTAAACGTCGGTAAAACAAATTTCAGACTGATTAATAGGTTAGTTTGGATTTGGCAGCCATTCGAGTAAGACGTGTTTCGTGATTTTCGCTAAGATGAAAAAAGAGCAGTATCGTTTGGTAGTTCGCTTTTTGTTTTTCGATAGAAAAAAATGCAAGGAGATAAAATCAAAGTTAGATGCTGTTTATAGGGACACTTTGCCATCTATGACTACAGTTAGATATTGGTTCAACGAATTTAAACGTGAGCAAAAATTCGTTTTTAATGAGGAGCGATCAGGACGCCCGGCAGACGTGGTTACCGAGGAAATCATTCAAAAAGTCTACGACATGATTCCCGATGACCGACGAACGAAAGTGCGCAAAGTAGCAGAGGCCGCAGGTGTGTCGATCGTAACGGCAATTAATATTTAACATGATAAGTTGGCGATGAAAAAATTTTTAGCTCGATGGGTGCCGCGATTGCTCACGGTGGACAACAAACGGATGGGGCTGTTAACTTCGAAGCAGTGTTTGGAGCAATACAAGCGAGATCCGAAGGAGTTTTTGCAACGAGTTGTCACCGTTGATGAAACCTAGATTCATCATTGCACACCAGAAACGAAGCAATAGTCAAAACAATGGATTTCCCCCGGTGAATCTGCTTCAAAGAAGGCGAAGATGGTCCCATCGGCCGGAAAGGTCATGGCGACGATTATTTGGGATGCGAACGGCGTCATCCTCATGGATTTTTTAGAAAAAGGAAGAACGATCACTGGACAATACTACAGTGAGTTATTAGACCGTTTCGACAAAAAATTGAAGGAGACACGGCCGTATTTGGCTGAAAAGAAGGTGCTGTTTCACCATGATAACGCACCAGCACTTTCATCCGGAGTTTTCGCCGCCAAACTGCATGAATTGCGTTATGAATTACTGCCGCACCCCTCGTATTCATTCGATCCAGCTCCCTGCGACTTTTTCTTATTCCCTAACATGAAAAAATGGCTCGCGGGAAAAAATTTAGCTTAAACGAGGAAGTCATCGCCGAGACAAAGGCGTATTTTGGAGAGTTCGACAAATCCTATTTTTTGGAGGGGTTAAAAAAATGGCAGAAACGTTGGGAAAAGTGTTTTTTTCTAAAAAAGGACTATGTTGAAAAATAAAAAAAAATTTTTTGAAAAAATGGTGTCTTCATTTCTAACACGGGTACTTATTAAACCGCCCTTGTTGAGTTCGCGGCGTGATTGCACGCGGCGCCATCGATCAAGCGATCGATGGCGCGACGCGGAAAAAGACACGAGAATTCGCGGCGTGCCAAAACGCGGCAGAAAAAGCGGAAGCGAGAGAGGCGCGAAGCGAGAGAGGAAAGAGGAAAAAAGCTTCCTTTTCTTCTCAACCGCCAAGCCGCAAACATTACTGCGAGGAAAAAGAGAATTTTTCGCCGCTAACACCGAGCCGTTTTCGAGCGAGATTGAGCCGAGGTTTCGAGAGGACGATTCTTAACTTGGAGAAAAAATCAAGGAAGTAAGTAGCCACTTTTTAGTTAGTTATCCGCGAACGCGTGCATTTGATAGTCCGCGAAATTTATTACGCGCGTGCGACCGTGTAATAAATTATATTTTTGTGTTTGTGTGAGCGACGAGTGAGATAACCGATCTCACTCGCACAATCATAGATTATACGCACGAGTGAGAGAGAACCGCTCTCACTCGTACGAGCATAGGCTGCGGAGACGAGCGAGTGAAGCACTCTTGCTCGTACAGTCATAGACTGCGAGTAGCGAGTGAGGGAACCGCTCTCACTCGCTCGTCCAAAGACTACGCGAAGCGAGAAAGGGAAACGCTATCCCTTTCGCATAGCCATAGACTACACGTGTGTGTGTAGCCGCGCGAACAGGGTACGGTGCGCGTTTATCAAATTGGTATTGCGCGTATAGCAATACTAATTGCTGCCCTTGCCATCAAGTCTCTACGCGACAAATGATTACTTTTTGTGAATATTTAATAAAATTTTAGCAATAAATAAGTTTTTTACGCATAACAGGTGTGCGTTATTTGTCGCTTTTCCTCCTTAGCTCCCTGTCCCGAATACCGCCGCCTCCGCGGGTATGCCAACCACATGTTCGCACACATACTGAGCAGCCGAGCCCGGTGAAAGCAGCACCGGCAGTGTGACCTTAGGGCAAGGCCGCGCACACCTAAGTAAAGCAAGATCCGAGGTGGATCCTGCGTTGTTAACGGACCGGCACTGCACGAGAGTGTCATTGCACCGACGACTAACGTCCTTCAACACTCGAGGCCGCATCAGTGGACCTAGCGACCTGTCAGACCCAAACCGGGGCCGACAGCAGTGTATACGTGCGAGGGAGCGTCTCGCACGTGCCTTCCCGAAATAACCCGTTATAAGAAATATATATATGTAAGCTTCGTGCGCATGGTCTAAAGTTGCTGGTCAGAAACCGCCTCGTGACGGCCACAGCTGATAGACCACACGAGGCTTATGAAGAGAGATAGAGAGAGAGAGAGAGAGAGAGAAGATAAACAAGGAAAAATTGAAATGTTTATACCAGGGAGCATTACTGAAAGTTGTAACCTCTAGAGTGACGATAATAAAATAAATCATACAGAAACAAATTATTGATTTTGAATTGAATAGAATTTCATAAAACAAATTAGAATTGTGAAAAACAAATGAATAATAATTAAGAGTGTTAAAGCTTTATAAGTTGTTAAAGAGATCCATGAAGCAATAGCTTTGATTGTTGATTCTCTTTATTTTAGGTTAGTACAAAACGTGCTCCTTTTGTAAATATTGTAATTTTGTAAATAAACCAATGAAACTCTTTATTTTAGACGAATCTAATCTTGTTGCTTCAACTGATTTAATACCATCTTTATAAATCAACAATCTCATTTTGTGGAAAAATGGAAAAATTAAAGTTTGAAATTGCAATAATACCTAAACCAGATGATAACAAAACAAACATTTATGGTTTAATGTCAATTACAGATACACAAAACAATTCTTACATCATGCCAAAAGATTATCAACCAATGAATCTACATCAGGAAATAATGAAAGATGAAAAATTTGAGATCGTAAAAAAATCGATAAAAAAAAGGCATGATAGAAGAGAAGTGTGGATAAACCTAACCCCTGAAATAACAAAAATTTATTTTGACAATGAGAATATGCAATTTAATGGTTTTCTACTTGAAAAAGTAGAAAATAAAGAAGAAAAGTCTACAATAGACACTGAACATATAAAAAAGAGACAAAATAAACTAAAACTAGCAGACAGATTCTCAATAGAAAATTTTTCAAAAGCCACAACAAATGTTACACAATGGCTAAATATTTTTGAAAAGGAATGTGAATGCTTGGAATTAAACACAAATATAGAAAACATTGAGATGCTGAGATTGCTGCTAGACGACTCTTGCAAAGACTGGTACATATCAATGCTGATAAAGCACACAGTGGAGTCAGATTGGTCCACATGGGAACAAAGCTTAAAAGAAACATATGCTGATAAAGGTTGGTCGCCCATCAGGTATGCAATAAATTTTAAGTATTTAAAGTGATTAATATTAGACTATGCACTCAAAAAAGAAAGATTATTGCTAAAAGTGGATAGTTCTATTAATAAGTCTTTACTTATAAACATGATTGCCACCGGCTTACCAGATTTTATAACAGATAAAATAGATAGAGAAAAATCAAAAACGGTCGATGACCTTTTCAATAATTTGAGGGGGTTAGAACACCTAGTAAAAGAAAATAATATGAGCAAAAATACATCAGTAAATAATAAGCCAAAATTTCAAAAGCCAGGGGGTACAAAAGAAAGAAGTCCATGCAAAATATGCGAATCAAAAGGAAAGAAGAATAAATTTCATCCTGAAACTACATGTTGGTATAAAAATTAATAAAAAAGAGGATAGTGAATTAATAAATACACTTTTAAACGTGGAATTATCAGATGAAGATCTAAAAAACTAAATATCCCCTCACTAATTGAAATAAAAGTACGGTTAGAAGAATCTTTGGAGGTTAAAGGACTTTACGACCCAGGTTCAAGAATAACGGTAATAAATGCAAAGTTGATGAATAAAGAAATTATAAAAAATAAGAAAAGCTATTAACAATATCTAAAAACAATTAGTGGGTGGGGCAAAAGTTATGGTTTTGTAAAATTAAATGCAGACATATGTGGAGTAAAAAAATATTTGAATACCTTTGTGTATGATAATGAAAATTTTAATTTTGACCTAATCTTATGTCTAGATAGTGTACAGAGATTTAGGTTGACTCATGATGAAAATTTAAATATCAAACTCCAAAACACAAAAGAAAAAAAAATAATGAAAAGACAGTTAAATTAACTGAAAACAAAAATCCAGATATAAAATTTAAAAACGAAGAAAAAGATAAAGTCAACGTAGAGATTGATGATAGATATGAAATAAATTTTAATGAGTTTATAAATACAAATGAATTTAAAATAGATGTAGATCACTTAGATGAAGATAAGAAAGACAAAATAAAAATTTTATTGAATGATTATAAAGATATTTTTGCTAAAGATAAGTATGATGTAGGTAAAGTAAAAAATTATGAAGCTTTTATTGACCTACAAATTTAAAAATATTGTTATAAAAGACCATATAGATGTACAATAGACGATAGAAGAGAAATAGAAGATCAAATCTCACAACTTTTGAAAAATGGCTTGATTGAGGACTCATATAGTCCCTTTGCTGCACCAGTCACACTGGCCTTTAAAAAAGAAGAAAATAAAAAAAACAGACTGTGCGTGGATTTTAGGAAATTGAATAAGATAATTGTTCCACAATCTCAGCCATTCCCGCTGATAGAAGACTTAATAGTAAAAACAGTAGGTTGCCAATATTTCACAACATTGGACATAAACTCAGCTTTTTGGTCCATTCCCTTGAGAGTTGGAGACAGACAAAAAACGGGATTTGTAACCCAGGAAGGGCATTACCAGTGGACTTGTCTCTCTTTCGGATTTAAGACGTCTCCAGTCATCTGCCAAAGAATCTTGGTAAATATAATAGAGAAATATAACTTATCTAAATTCTGTGTGAATTATATAGATGATATAATGATCTTTAAAAAGATATTTGATGAACATTAAACCACATTAGATTACTGCTAGACGCGATAAAACAAGAAGGATTAAAATTGAAATTAACAAAATGCAAATTTGCAAAAAGCGAGGTGAAGTATTTAGGTCACTTAATAAAAAACGACACAATCACACCGCTAAAAGATAATTTAAAATCAATAAAAAATTTCAATACCCCAAAGAACAGAAAACAGATAAGGCAGTTTTTAGGAAAAATAAATTTTGAGAGAAAGTATGTACCAAAAATCACAGAAATTCTTGATCCGTTGCATAATCTGCTAAGAAAAAATGTGAAATTCTATTGGTCAAACGAATGCCAAGATGCGTTCGAAAACATAAAAGAAATTTTGTGCTCAGAACCAGTTCTAGTCATCTTTAATCCAAAATCAGATATCTTTATATACACAGACGCAAGCATTAAGGGCCTTGGAGCGGTGCTAAAACAACCTCAAACAGATGGCGTGATGAAACCAGTCGCATGCTTTTTAAAAAAATTAAATGAAACACAGAAAAAGAAAAATGCAGTTTTCCTGATATGTCTAGTTATTAAAGAAAGTGTAAAATTCTGGCAACATTGGTTGATCGGAAAGCCCTTTACAATATACTCTGACCATAGACCTTTGGAAAACTTAAATGTAAAGAATAGAACAGATGATGAGTTATGAGATATGATACACTACATATCTCAATATGATTGTACCATTAAGTATAACCCTGGGAAAAATAATGTGGAAGCAGACTTCTTTAGTCGAAACCAGGTCTTGGAATCGGATGCGAATACAGATGATGTTCTGAAAACAGTAAATAATATTACTCTACAAGAAATAATTGATGACCAAAAACTGAATAGACAAATAACAGAAAATACACAAAATTTTATAGTAGAAGATGAAATCTACTACCGAAAATTTAAAAACAAGAAAAAAATTGTACTAAGTGAGGAATACAGCAAAACTCTAATAAAACGTGCTCATAAAAAATACTGTCATACTGGAATAAACCAGGCTGCACTTAAAATAAAGCCATTTTACACCGCGCCAAATTTGTCGAGGAATATACAACATATATGTAAAAATTGCGAAGTCTGTATTAAAAACAAAACGAGACTAAACAGAAAATATGGACTTATATCACACCTAGGACCAGCAGAAAGGCCTTTCCAAATAATGTCGTAGGATACTATTGGTGGATTTGGCGGACAAAGATCAACAAAAAGGTATTTACACTTATTAGAAGATCACTTTACTAGATTCGCATATATTTTATGCTCGAAAAATCAAAACGCACCAGATTTTATAAAATTAATAGAAAAAGTTCCAACAGAAGAGAAAATAGAAACCATACTTTCAGACCAATACCCTGGAATAAATTCAAGAGGACTCATAAACTACCTTAAAACACGAGACATAGAATTAATCTTAACAGCCATAGATACACCGTTTTCGAATGAACTAAATGAGAGATTAAACCAAATATTGTTAAACAAAATACGGTGCACACTAAATGAAATAACAAAAAAAATATCATAGGCCACAGTACTAGTACAGCCACAGTACAGTATCTACTGCCACTGGAGCTAAAAAAAAACCAAACATACAGAAGCAATTTAGAAGAAGACAGAAATTTAGCATTACTCCGAACTCGTAAATCACATGAGTATAATAAATCTTTGTTTGATAGAAACAGAATGGACTATAAGTTCAAGGAGGGCGACATGGTGTATGTGGAGAATCAAAACAAGATGAACAGAAAAAAATTGGACGAAATTAGAGTCGGTCCCTTCAAAATAGAAAAGAAGGTATCGGACTCCATCTTTAAAATAAATACAGAAAACAAGAAAAATTCAATGGGTTTATACCATGTCATAAAGCTTATTCCCATAGACAATCCTACGTGACATTAATTTTCATAAAAATTAATGGTTTTTGGGGGGGCGGGGAGATGTAAGCTTCGTGCGCATGGTCTAAAGTTGCTGGTAAGAAACCGCCTCGTAACGGCCACAACTGATAGACCACACGAGGCTTATGAAAAGAGAGAGAGAGAGAGAGAGAGAGAGATAGAGAGAGAGAGAGAGAGAGAGAGAGAGAGAGAGAGAGAGATAGAGAGAGAGAGAGAGAGAGAGAGAGAGAGAGAGAGAGAGAGAGAGAGAGAGAGAGAGAGAGAGAGAGAGAGAGAGAGAGAGAGAGAGAAGATGAACAAGGAAAAATTGAAATGTTTATACCAGGGAGCATTACTGAAAGTTGTAACCTCTAGAGTAACGATAATAAAATAAATCATACAGAAATAAATTATTGATTTTAAAAAATAAATTCTAAACAAATAAAAAAGGGCGAGATGAAAATATTTAGTTCTTCGCAAATGACCTTCATAGCATGTAAAGATAAAAGAATTGTTATGATGCTTTCTACCATGCATTCACCTAAAATGCTCACAACCAACAAAGTTGATTATCGTACTAAAAACAATAAAACGAAACCAAACATTGTATTGGATTATACCAATAATATAGGTGGGGTTGATTTATCTGATCAATATGCGACTGTTTATGAAATTATGAGAAAATCAAAAAAATGGTATATTAAAACTTTTTTTTATTTACTTGACTTGGCAATATTTAATGCATTTGTTGGGTATAATGTTATTCATGAAAAAAAAAAAAATAAAATTTCTGGATTTTTGCATGAAATTGGCTAAACAGCTAATAGAAAAATATGACTACACCAAAAATAATGCAAAAAAATGAAACTCAACACTTTTCAGCTTCTATTTCACAAGGTGATAAATCTGTTAGAAAACGATATGCTTTATGTTATAAAAATAAGAAGACTAAGTGAACAACTACGATGTGTAACACTTGCAATAACATTTCGTTATGTGTAATATTTTGCTTTCAATACTATCATACTAGTCAAAATAATAGTGAATGAAGTTCGAACTATAAAACTATAAAGTACAATATATTTTCTCAAAAAAATGTGGAAATAGCATTTATCGCAAGAACAAAGAAATAAAAACAAAAGATAAAATAAAACGAAAAAAAAATACGAAAAAAAACAAAAAAAAAAAAAACAAACAAAAAAAATACAAAAAAAATACAAAAAAAATACAAAAAAAAAATACAAAAAAAATACAAAAAAAATACAAAAAAAAAAATACAAAAAAAATACAAAAAAAAAATACAAAAAAAATACAAAAAAAAAAAATACAAAAAAAATACAAAAAAAAACAAAAAAAAATACAAAAGAAAACAAAAAAAAATGGGGTGTAAAATCCTTCCGTAACCTCCTCGACGGTAAACTCTGGGGTCGTGAATTTTTCACCAGCTAACTACGGACGTTAACAATTTTTGTTAAGTTTTGAGTCTGCCATATTGAATTTTGCAATAATATTACCAGATTTGATTACAGTGCCCTTACAAAACACTGTATACTAAGTTTCATTGAAATCCGTTGATAAACAAGAAAGTTATTCGATTTGATGATATATGAACATATGTAGCCATTTTGGGTCGGCCATTCTGGATCCGCCATAATAGACTTTACGATTCTATTGCCAAATTCAAATTCAGCGACCCAAAAAACTATAGGGTACCAAATTTCATTGAAATTGGTTGGAAAAAAAGAAAATTATTTGATTTGATTATATATGATACATAGACAGAATGGGCCCAATTTTTTTTATCATATATGATACAATACCACTTAACCGGTTATGTTTACTTTTACCATGATCTTTATATAATAATTATGGTTAAATAACGATCATTATAAAAATAATAATAAAATTATTTTTACTTTTATTATCATTATTACTGCTGATATTATTGTTCCTGCTTTTCAAACAAAATAATAAGTAGTTGAACAAACATAAGGTAAGTGTAGAATATTATTAGAATATAATTTGAATATAATTAGAATAGAATGTTGTATTTTATTCATCGTCACCAGTCAGGTTCACCGCAGAAAACTTGAATCATTCTACTTATTACACTTGCAGAACATCAAAGTTTTCATTGCTACAAAGACAATAATAGTGGTAACAACCAAAATTATTAAGTCTTTTAATTTTCTTAAATAAGTATTTTTTAGATATACCAGGCTGTTCAATAAGTTTTGCAGTTCGATAAGAAAGGGTGTTGCTACTAGCCTAAATTTTTTTTTGTTATGTTGGTACACTCTTTATATGAATGTATGTGAAGTTTCATTTCAATCTGTCAATTCATTCTTTGTTTACAAGCTATTTAGTATCGACGTGTCACAGTATTTTTTTACAATGAAAAAAATCAAGTATCTTGCAGTAATTGAATTTTTATTTTTGGAAGGTTTAAAAGCAAAGAAAATTTATGAACGAATGTTGAAAGTGTATAATAACTCTTCGCCTTCAATTAGTACAGTAGAAAGATGGGTTGCTGAATTTAAACGTGGTCGTACAAGCCTTGAAGACGATCCATATCAAGGACGTCCAAAAACAGCAACAAACGTCGAGTGACTGAAAAAGATTTAGTAGAAGCCCTAGGAATCTCATTGGGCAGTGTAAGCAATATTTTGACTAAAGTATTGGGTTTCAGAAAGCTGTGTGCACAATGGGTGCCGCATTCGCTAACAATGGAACAAAAATACATTCGAATGCGACTTTCTCAGCAACATTTAGAGCGTTTTCGAAAAGATGAAGTGGATTTTGTCCGTCGATTCGTCACTATCGATGAGACTTGGGTCTATCACTATGATCCAGAATCAAGACAAGAGACTAAAAAGTGGTGTGAACCTGGTTCTTCGGCTCCGAAACGAGTTCGTGTCCAGAAATCGGCCAAGAAGGTGTCAGCATCAGTTTCTTGGGATATGAAAGGAATTTTGTTTGTGGATTACTTGCAAACTGGTAAAATAATGAATTCTGAATATTATTGTAATCTTTTAGACCAGCTAAAAAAAAAATTTGTGAAAAAAGACCCAGTTTGCATAAGAAAAAAATCCTCTTTCATCAGGACAATGCACCGTGTCACAAGAACATTTTGACAATGACTTAAATCCATGAATTAAAGTTCGAATTGTTGGAGTATTTACCGTATTCACCAGATTTGGCTCCTAGCGACTTCCATCTGTTTCCAGACCTAAAAAAAATTCATGCGTGGAAAGCGTTTTTCATCAAATGATAAGGTCATAACAGATATAAAAGCGTATTTTGCAGCCCTTCCAGATTCTCACTTCAAGGATAGAATTCATAAATTGGAATCTCGTTGGAACAAGTGTATTGATGTTCAGGGAGACTATACTGGATAATAAAGTGTATTTCAAACCATAAAATTGTGTTTTTCTTATCGAACCGCAAAACTTATTGAACAGCCTGGTATATTGGGTTGTTTGATAATTAATGCCGTTTTTTTCATGTTTTTCAAAGTGAATATATTTATTGAACATCAATAAATATAAGTTATAGTAATTCTTACAAATAACCAAACTAATAATATACATTTATTATGTAAGTATTTTTATAAATGTTATTTATTTTATATTATTTTCTTTGATTGTACACAGTGTGTCCCATGGAAAACGGAACTTTTTCAAAACATCGATTTATATTGGCGCCACCTATTGGTGGATGTTAGCAATGAAAAGGTCCATTCTTAACTGACATCCTGTCAAAATTGTATGAAATTTAGTTTAATGGAAACCATAATATCGCGCTCAAAGTGACAGTGTGTTTGTGGCATCGGTCGAAAAATGAACTTTGAACAAAGAGCAAATATTAAGTTCTGTTTTAAACTCGGTAAATTCTACACTGAGACGCATAATTTGCTGAAACAAGTTTATGGCGATAATTGTCTATCCCGTACCAGAGTGTATGAGTGGTATAAGCGATTCCAGGAAGGTCGTAAAGACATTCAGGACGACGAACATCCAGATCCTTTGAATACCGTGGTTACTCAAAGTAATATTGAAAAAGTGCATGAATTTATAAAAAATGAGCCAAAATCTTCATTGCGATACATGGAAATGGAATTCAATATGTCCAAAAATTCAATTCATCGCATTTTGACCGATCATTTGAATCTACGGAAGGTGTGTGCACGCTTTGTTCCACACAAATTGACCGACTACGAAAAATTGCTCTGAATTTAACATTGTAAGGATTTGATTAAAGAATTGAAAAACAACCCAAACTTGAAATATTTAATTGTGACTGGTGACGAGACATGGTGTTTTCAATATGATTCTGAAACCAAGCGTCAAAGTGCTGAATGGAAGCACCCGACTGAGCCCAATCCGAAAAAAAGTCGCCTTGAAAAGTCAAAAGTGAAGACAATGTTGATTTGTTTCTACGATTCGGAGGGTATTCTTCATCGTTAATTTGTTCCACCTGGTCAAACGATTACTGCTGTGTTTTATCTTGGTGTTATGAAGCGTTTGCTCAGCCGTATTCGTCGTGTGCGGCCACAATACCGTGAAAAAGGGAGCTGGCGTTTGTTGCATGACAATGCCCCGTCTCATCGATCGAACTTGATCACGGATTTTTTGATCAAAAATTTCATTTCAACCATCAACTATTTACCGTACTTGCCGGATTTGGCTCCGTGCGACTTCTACTTGTTCTCCAAATTGCACTTGCCTATGAAAGGAAAACGTTATGCCGACGTAGAGGCCATCCAAAGAACGACGACCGACATACTAAAGACGATGGATAAAAATGATCTCAAAAACTCATTCGATATGTTAATTGATCGTGCAAAACGTTGTATTGATGCGGAAGGAGACTATTTTGAATAAAATAAATGAGATTTGCCGGAATATTGAGTTTTTGTCTTTATTTTGAAAAAGTTCCGTTTTCCATGGGACACACTGTGTATAACTCACATTATTCCTTATGTTGTAATATTAATAATATTAGAAAGATATAAAAGATTAAATATTAACATTTTTTTTTTTAACTAAAATTGAGTAAGTGTTTCACATTTCATATAGTTCAACATATAATTAGCAAGATAAAAAGAAACTTTTTAAGACTTCTTTTTAATCTTTTAATATATTATGTTGCATTTGCATATTGTATGCATTGTAATTTATTTCTTATTTCAATTAAATCTTTATGCTATTATAATTGAGAAGTAAATAGTTAAAGTAAATTTATATACATTTTTAATTGTTCAATAATTACAATAATTCATAATTATTAGTGTTTTTATTTTAGATTCAAAAATCAGGATTAATCCTATAAATGTTATAAATTTATTATTAGCATATTTCCAAACGGTAGAAATACCAGATAGCGTGACCAACCATAAAGAATTTCAATTAGAGCAGAAAAAATTTAACAAATATTACTAGTTGCTATTGATAAATTTAACGAGGTGGAGATAATTGTTGAAAAGTCGGTAGATTTTCATGAAGAGTATAAACACTATGATGCAAGAATAGTCGAGGATGAAATACAACATCACTTTCCTGATCCTATCCAGGCACCAACAAATGAATGTACAGAAGATAATTAAAAAGTAGATTTCGATTACAAACAAAAAGCCGTGGAATTTTGGAGGTGACAAAAAAAGAATTTTAGTATTAAAACTGTTAAGAATAGATCTAAAAAGGTGATATCTACCAGTCAACTGAAATGTTGGGCCCACACAATTAATAAAGGCCGCACCTATACAGACAAAGTTGCAAAAATTTGTCAAAATACATTGGATAATTTTGAAACTGGTGTTGAAGGAGGTTTAATTATTCATGATCGCGAAATACGTCGGTGGGCCTTACGCGCTAAAAAAGAAATTGCTTCTAAAGATTTTCGAATCAAGGCTTGAAGAAGTTGTTTATTACGCTTTGAACAGGCTTATAGAATAGTATCTAGAAAAATAAATAAATTTATCGCTAGGAAAACACTAGAAAATAATTTAGACCTTCACACAAAAGCAGATGCATTTGTTGCTGACGTTAAATCGTGTGTACCAACGATTGGAATCCAGAATTTATATAATTCAAATCAGAGTGGATTCTAATTAGAAATGCATTCTGGAAGGACATTAGCAGTTGAAGGAGAAAAACAAGTACGATGCTTGGTACAGTCAGTTTCATCAACAACACACAATTACACCATACAACCACTTATATCAGCCGCGGGGCAACTACTATTACCACTTTTTATAGTCTTAAAAGAACAGAGTGGTCAATTAGGTCCTATTGTAGAAGCTATTTTATTTAGACCAGAAAACGTATACGTAGAAGCATTTAAATCTGGAAAATTAACTACAAGTAAGTATATTTCAAACCACTTCTATGCAATGTGATAATAAGTAATGTAATAAGTATTTTGTGCGATATGATACTGAATAAGTTCATGCATTTATGTTTACAGACCTTCTTAAGATTTGGTTAGAAAAAGTATTTTATCCAGATGAAGGTCATTACTCTGTACTATTACTTGATTCTTGGAGTGGGCGCTGTGATACAGTTGTAGAAGAAACAATGCCAAAAAATAAATTTACTAATATCAAAAAGATACCAGCAGGAACAACAGGAAAAAGTACAACCGCTTAATGTATATGGATTCCGCATCTGGAAGAACTTTGTTCGACAATTTTCCGATAACGTGATTTGAATAGATTATGATTTAAATTTATATTTAAGAAATAACATAATTAAACTTTAATCTTTAGTCCATAACCAGCTTTCGTCAACGAGATATACGAATCTCTTTGAATATTCCTGGTATGAAAGTAGTTACATCGATGTAAAACCTGATGAATTTGATAATCCTGTTGATTTTAGTTTTGGAGATTCTCACAGTACAAACTGCGAAATAGAAGCCTGTAAAAATATTGCTATTGTATGTTGTGGTTAGTGTAAAAAATTATTGTGTTCTGAACATTTTTATAAAGATTATCATTATTGTCAAAACTTAAAAAATAAAATTACGTGGCTGTAACTACTAATGAATAATCAATAATGTATTATCATAACACGTAAATATTATTATTCTAATAAAATCTGAAGTTTAGATTTAATTTTATCATATAAGATAAATGATTTTAAAATCTATTTGTATTTGACAAAAAAAGTACCATGAAATACAATAAAAAATAGAACTAATCCAAACAAAAATAACGAGTGCTACTATGTACATTATGAGATAAAAATGATTCGGTATAATACTATGGAGATAAAATTATACACAAAATTTCTATATCAAATAACAAGTTTTTTGCCGTTTAAGTCATTAAAATATTTCTAATAGACTACGAGGAATTACAAATTTTGTTTTAGGGGTTGGTTACTCCTCTGAAGGGGTGATTTTTAAAAAACCCTAAAACACGTCAATTTAGTCTTCCATTTTTGTAAAAAAAAAATTATTTGCAATCATTTTCATAAAATTTGGAAAGTTTTAAATCGAAAAATACGTTATAAAAACTGAACTTAGCCCCATAAAAATAAGGGGTCGCAAAGTTATGGAATTAAAATTATGTGCGAAATTTCTACATTAAATAACAAGTTTCTTGCCGTTTGACTCATTAAAATATTCTTGGTTTACTAGGAGGAATTTAAAATTTCGTTTTAGGGGTTGGTTACCCCTCTGAAGAGGTGATTTTTAAAAAACCCTGAAACACGTCAACTTTAGTTTTTGATTTTTGTAAAAAAAATTATTCACAATTATTTTCATAAAATTTTAAAAGTTTTAAATCGAAAAATACGTTATAAAAACTGACTTTACCCCCATAAAAATTAGGGGTCGCAAAATTATTTTAAATTATGGAGTAACTTTCCACATGAAATAACAAGTTTTTTGCCGTTTGAATCGTTAAAATGTCCCTATTAGTTTATGAGATATTTACAAAAAACTGTTTTCACCCCTTTCTTTAGAGGTCATTTAATTCCCTTAAAAGTGGAAGTTAGCTGATAAAGAAAAATACGTATCTCTTATTTTTTGATGTACTTTAACATATCCCAGAACCAAAGAAATCGATAAGTTCGAGTTGAGAACCTTTCCTTGTAAGTGGTTCAGATATGATAAAATTATTAAAAAATGTTTAGTTACGTATCCGTCTCCTCCTTAAAATAAAATGAAAATAATTTTAAAATTTTCAATTCGAACATATCAGTGTTATCCGATTCACAATTTACTGTAAAAATAAAAGGAAGAGCAAATAATAATTTAATAAAATCTATATTGAAGTATTTTAATATGTGCTTATACAATAATTTTTAATATTTCTTATTTTTATTTTTAGAGACATTGTCGAAATTATGGAAGAAGCATTGTCGAAATGAGAAATATCAAAAGAAAAAGATTTAGTGTTAACTCTTAAATCAGAGAAAAATAAGAGTGAAGCAGAAATGAGGGTTACTGATGCGTTTAGAAGACAAGGATTAAAGATAGCCGCTGAAAATATAAAAGAATCTTTAACATCAAATTGATCAGAAGGCAATTATATTTGTTAAATATAAAAAATGTTTATAGAACAAAACAAAATCATTTTGTCATATCTCTGCTTGTATAGCGGCCGTTTTTCTTTTAGAGCTCGATTCAAACGCATCAATTGAAGTCGGTAGCGATCTCCCGTGATAGTCTCATTCGGTTTAATCAGCTCATAATAAATGGCATCCTGCTGATCTCACCAAATGCAGAGAATAAGCTTTGAACCATGGATATTTGGATTTGTGGACTATGTTGATGCATGGCCGGGCTTACTCCACGATTCTCTACGCTCTGGATTATCGTAGTGTATCCACTTTTCATCGCCAGTCACGATACAGTGCAAAAAACCTTCTCTTTTCTGCCATTGAAGCAGTAGTTTACACGTGAGAAAACGCCGTTCAACGACAATCGGCTTCAATTTATACGGCACCCAATGTCCTTGCTTCTGGATCATTCCTAAAACTTTTAGACGTTTTGAAGCTGTTGGCTCATGTACTTGTTATATTTTTCCAAGTTCTGCTAGCGTCTGACATTGGTCTTGATCAAGTAATTCATAAAATTCTCTGTCTTTAAATTTTTTCGGTGCGCCAGAACGTTCTTTATCTTCAAGTTCAAAATTATTTTTTTTGAAGCGTCGAAACCAGTCTTTGCATGTCGTATCCGATAGAGCATTGTCACCGTAAGTTTCAACAAGAATTTGTGTGCTTCAGCTGCAGATGTCTTTTGAATAAAATAATGCAATAAAATTCCCCACAAATACATTTTATTTGGTACAAAAGCTGACATTTTCAGAACCAATAAAAAATTACCTTATTTCCACTAAAGTGAACTATCATACACTGAAATTTAAAGTTAGATACAGTACTTGCTTGGAAGTGCGTCACCATTCCAAATTCCATGCACGGAGTACTGATACTGCCATCTTTGAAGAAATAGCGAGAACTTATTCAAGGTCCTAATAATTTTATTGTTGTTTTTTCTATTTTAGAGTTAACGAAATTTAAAACTAACCTAAAAATTAGTGAAAGAAAGTTTTAACAAATAATAATGGGTAACTAAAATATAAATCATTCATATTTTTATAACTTTGATATTACAATTGATTATTTTATTGTAGATAATTTTACAATTCAAAGTGACATGAAAGAAATAAAAAATATTAAACAAAATGTACAATTATTGAAAGCTGTGCATTTACAAAATGGTGGAATTAATAAAACATTTCTTAGAAAAGTTCAACAAATCCAAGAAAAATATGAATATTAAATACCATTCCAAACAATAAAAGAATTTGAAACTTTTGATGAAAATTTCGCTAATAATAGTAAATTAAATGATAATACAGTAAGTTATAAATCAATCTATTTTATTTATTATATTTATGAGCTAAATTAATGAATTATGTATATATTTTTAGAACAACATTCTGCTGACAGCTCTTGATGCAGAATTTATTATTTCAAGGAGTATTGTTACAATGCTCAAAATGTTTTTCACGTGAAGTGACATTGCAACTTATGGCTGTAAGAAAGTAAATAAAAGAAAAGTTATGGAGAACACTCATTATTTCAGTTATTAAACGTAGTTAACTTTATTAACTATATTTTTTAATTTGTAACGAGATGCGCCTTGTTGTGTGTTCATTTCAATTTCGTGTTTTTAATTCGTGATTTCTAGGAGCGCCTAGGCATCATGAATCGTGTGCATCTGGAAGTGAGTGTGTTTCAAATCAAAGAAGGAAAAAAAATTCGAGATCCGTTTTTTTTTTTATACATGTATTTATACTAAAAAAAAAGCTTGTAATACAAAAAAACTTAACAACTAAAGGAAAGAACTTTTTAACAACAAAGAGAAATAACAAAGAAAAGAAAACTTAATAATCTTAAAATGGATTGCCGGCGCGTTTCGCTTTGCGTGACAGCGGCGTTCGTTGGGTTTCCTAAACCTGGAACAGATAAGTAGAAACAGAGGTGTAAATTTCGGTGCGCGAGTTACAATATGTTAGTGATACAATGTGCGAGTTTTTAATCAATAATAGTATTGATTTTCGCGGTCTATGTGTCGCGTGCTGACCCGAATGTGTTGTAAGTGAGTAATTATGTGAAAGTGTATTTTGGCATACGAGGAGCCTCTCGTGTATCAAAATCGAGCGTGACCCCGCGAACGCTGAATTTCAAATTATAGTATTTCCCACCGACTAATAGTCTGAAGCATATGCGTGAAACTAAGTCCACAATCCCCAAGAGCGCCTAGGAATTTGCTTCTAACATTTCAGAGAGACGCTCTCTCGAACGGCAAGAGTGCCTGCTAAGAGTGGAGAGTGAGTCTTTCTCGTGTCGTTTGGTTTAATTTCAGGAACGCCTTAAAACGAGTCGAAAATCGTTCGCGGCGACAACGAGCACTAAGGTACTCCTTCGAGCTCGACTGCTGTCAAGCGAACTAAAGAATTATGCAATGGCACGAGTCTTCTGTTTGTCGCGCGCGCGTAGTTAGGGCTCCCTCTCCAGCCACTGCCGCTCCTTTGGTGTGTATCCGTGAGCGCGCGCCTGGAGGGGTTTACGCTTAACTCTATCGAGCTCATGCTCGATGCTATCGTTGTGTGTATGTCTGTGTGCTCGCATGTATGTTATGCGCTTGACGAGATGCTCGTCACAAATTTTTTAAATATATCATTTAAATAATAGTAACTAAATATTTTTCAGTAGTTATTAGACAGCGAAGAAAAATAAATCATTTACAAACCTCTGATAAGAAAATCGGAACTGCGTTGAGTAACGTTTTAAGCAATGCAAAATCTTTGAATAGAAAATGTAAAATTAATCTATCCGTTTCTATTACTAGTGAATGTAATACAGTTAACTCATTAAAGCTCATGGCTACAGCTATAAACATGGGGCTAAACTAACGACTGGATGTTTGCCATGAACAAAAATTAAAATACACGTATTTTTCTTTTAATTTAATTGTTAATTAACAAATTGCTTAAGCTAGTTATCGCCAAACTGAATTTTTGTAAAATCTGATAGCGGTAATCAATTCTACGAAAAAAATTACGTAGAAAACATGCAGAGTAAGTTATGAAAATGTTAATTGTTCATTAGTATAATTTAAATAATCAAATGATTTTTATTGTGCCCTGGCTTTGCCAATGTTATCATTGTAAATTATATTATGTAATTATCAATAAAGTAAGTAACCATAATAAAAAAGGTTATTGAAAGCAATCTAAATTACCTTGATAAGGTTGAAAAAAATATTCAACACTTCGAAGTAGTATAGATTATAAAAATCTAACTTGTTAAAAATATATTATTCTTGATCATTTCAAATACTGTAATTATTTTTTTTAGTTATTGGATGAAGAACATTTTTGAGATTACTCTTGTATATTGAAAAGTTTTACAGATTTTCTTACGTGCATTTCGCAAAATATAAGTTCTATACAAGAAAAAGTTTTTTTCGTGGATATTTTATATAAATTTTAAATACTATTGAAATTAGAGTAATTTTAAATTGTCATTTGAAAATACAATTTCTTTAATTTTTTTTTTTTTTTTTTTTGTTGAATTTGTATTAAATACTTAGAAGCAATTCTGTTTAAAATTAACTAAAAAAACTATTATATTTAAAATTTGCTCATATCTTGATCAATAGCCTCAAATTTCATTTTCTTGATACTCAACTTATTACTCCTTACTAAATATTGTACAATGAATAGACGTAAATCAAAACGTTTAAATCGTATTGGAGGTCAACATAATAAATGAAAATGATATTGATGAACATCAGCAATATATTAATGTAGTTTTTATTTCAAATAATAATGAAGACGATTCTTTAGATTTTGGACCTAAAGAAACTGAAGAAACGGTTACTGAGCAAATCTTTTTACCATACGATTTTTATAAATAAAATCTAGCTATGACAATACTCAAAAATTGTTAGAACCAAAGCATACGTACAATTGGAAAAAGGGTGTTTTTGAAGATTTTGAATTGATACAAAATATTACAAATGATCGTGATAATAACGATATCAAAAATAATGATATTAATCTTGATGAATCTACTACTGAACCAATAAAAAAAATTAATGCTCGTGAATTATTTGAACAATTTTTTTCCGTAAAAATAAAAAATTATATTATTGATACTACAAAAGAGAATGGATATGATTTGACAGTTTAAAAATTTGATGATTTTTTAGGTATTATTATATTATCAATTATAAATTTTTACAAAAGATTATAGAGATAACTGGTCAATAAAAAGAATACTTAATTGTTTAATAGTTCAAGAAACAATGTCGCGTAATAAATTTATAACCATTAAAAATAATAATATTTTATCGTTCTGAAAATAAAAGAGATGATGACAAGGTTTGGATAGTACGAAAATTGCATGATTTATTTTGAAAAAATATAAAACGTTTTAGTTGATTATAACAAATCATCCATAAGAAACAAACCTGTTTGTTTTGAAATAAAAGAATTTGCCATTTTTTCACCTCAAGAATATATTTTTGATGCAGATATTCACACGAAAAGCAGGAAATGAATATGAACATCACTTGAAAAATATTGCTTTAGGCTCGAGAGTCGTTATGAAAATGTTAGACGGACTTTTAAGTAGTACATCAACAAAAACTTTAAGTTATTATGAGATATTCTCGGATAATTACTATACTTCTCCAGATTTATATGTACATTAAAAAAAAATTGGCATAAATGCAACTGGTACTGTCAAACAAAACAGACTAAAAGGTCTCAAAATTGAAATGCTTAAATCATGTGATTGAGGAATGAGCGTAAGTTATTTTGATATCGATTAAAAAATCAATTGCATTACAGTTCAACATTCTAAATCACTTTCTATTTTATCTTCTTATGGTATTGAACCAACAGTATAAATACAAAGGTGGGTTAAGAAAGCAAGAAGAAAGATTGAATTTCCTCTTTCATTTTCTAGATATAATAAATATATGGAAGTAGTAGACTTACATGACCAACATTGTAACATTCTTTTGCCATCAATTGGTGAAAAAAATTGGACGGTGTTTATTTTTAAGTATTCAAGCCTCCTTAACAAACATAACAGTTTTGTACAACTTTGTAAATCCTAATGAAATAAAAGGTTGAAAAAAAATATAGTTGAAGAAATTTGTGAGTATTATTTGCTAAAAAGAACAGAGCTATCCCTAAACCTAAATCTACAGAACCTTTAAAAAGTAAAACTCACAAAGTAATCATTGGCTAACGCAAATCATGCAACTATAAAATGTCTCCTGAAGAAACTTGCGAAAATTGAACAGACAATTGTGTTCTACTTGTAAAATATACTATTGCCTTACTCACATCCCTTAACATATTCTAGATGCAAACACGTTAAACATGAAATATGCTTTTATCTTATTGGTAGCACAGTGATAGCAAAAAGCAAATTTTGCAAGTAAATCAACCGCAGCAAACCTTTCGTAATTATTTTTTCGATATCTCATATAGTTGCATCCATTTGTTTATTTAAATTTTACTAATAAAAAATGAACATTTTCATAACTGACTATGTATATTTTTTCTATTTCTACGTAATTTTTTCCGTAGAATCGATTGCCGCTGTAACGTCGATGCATAACTTCCGTTTTTTGTTTTCTCAGCCGAAAAGTTCTTTATTGTCTTTCCTAACACAATAATCCCCTCTACAACCTACTCGACGCACTCCCCACCGACGTAAACCATTGGGAAACTCAACCAAAGCTAAACCGAGAGTTGAATAGCCGCTCTCGTTAAAATTCAATTTTACTACGATGCAATTTTTACAAACTATGTCATCATAAAACAAAACTCTTCCTTCTAACAAGTAAGGAAATAACTAAATCATTAAGTCGGTCAATACAAATGTCATTGACATTCAACATACAAATTTTTGCGAGGTAGTCTTTCTCGAATAAACACCTATAGCGTCTGGAATGTCCTGAATTCCTCTTGTAATACACTCCTAATAATTTTTTTTTTAAATTAAATATTACTAATTAAATAAAATAATTTTTATTAATTAAATAAAATTTTTTAAAAAGTAATTAATTAATTAAACAAATTAAAATAAGTAATTAATTTAAGTTAACGGTGATAGGCCAATGATCAGCTGTTATTAATTCCTATTGTTTAATTCAACGATCCTAATTATATATGTATACCTACACAAGGATCACATTATTAAAAATATACAGCCTGTCCCTCTATCTAGTGAAAATATTTATAAGGCCTGATGCAGGGAGAAATTTTATAAATAAAAAACCTTCTTATATTAAAATCGGTTAATTAATGACTATTTAATTAACAATAGATTAACAGCCAATCAGATTTCTTTGCGATCAAGTAGGCGGGCCTTGAGAGAAAAAAAAAACAAAAAAAAAAAAAAAAAAAAAAAGGTGTGGAGCTTTCGATTTTCAACCATACATCGATATGCAGCGATGTGTGCGTTGCACTACTACGCTTGTTTCTCCCCAAACGCGAATTTTAATTCTGATCTTCTTTTGTCTTCTTATTTATCTTCTTATTCCTCTAATTCTGGCTATAGCACTGACGGTTTGGGTTCTAATCCCCAGTTTAGATTTTCTTTTTTTTTTTTTTGTTTTTAGCTTCTGTAAGTCTTTGTAAAATTCAAAAAATAATATTAATTAAATTAAATTAAATTAAATTTGAAATTAATAATAATAATAATAATAATAATAATAATAATAATAACTCCGTTATACCGGTCCCAAGCCCAGGACCTCTCCTTTAATAGGAGAGGGAGTTGGAGGGGGAAGCTGGCTGTGGGTGAAGGGAAACCCTGCCTACAGCAAATGTTGTCCTTCTAGGCCCAAGGCCTGCTTCCGCAGCAACGGTCTCGTTGCATCGATGCTCTTGCAGCAGCGCGAAAATGAGAACGGCTGATAGAAGGCTTCGACTCATGGATGATGCATGGGATAGTGGTACCTTGCTAACATGCCCAACCACCACCTCACTTACACAACTACGAGTGCTCAAGTCTGCACGACCGGGACCCGGTGGGACGTGGATCGGGGCGCCTTATAAATCAGGCACATACCGTGTGGTGCTGGGGGGTCCTATAAACGGATATCCTCTGGCGGGTCATGGACTACCGGGGTAAGGCCTGATGTAGACAATGCGCACTATGCAGTGCTCACCAGGTGGTGATCCAAAAGGCGTTCAAAAGGGAATTCTCTCGAGGCAGCGTGCCCTTTCACTCTGGAGGGTACAGCTGTTAAACCAGTAAGGCACTGCTGGGCCGCCAAAAGTTGAGGGGGGGGGGGGTCGAGCCCAATCTAGCCAGCATGGGAGGCTGCCCCACACATCGGTAGAGCGTTATGCTAAATCTCGTCCTTTATAGTAGTGCCGATTGGCGTTTGGATGGGAACCTGCTGCGGAGGGTGGAGGGGGGGGGGGGTGAACTGTCGAGGCCACCGGATTGTAGAAGGGCTCTGTTCTCGTGGAGATTCAGGACGGTTCGCTGTATTTACCACTCGCTGAGCCTCCTGACCACTGCATTACACACAAATCACACAAGTATAAAGAAACAAAAATGACAGACACAGATACAAATGCAGGCTCGACCGTGCCGCCTACGACGATTAAGGACTCAAAGGAGTCCAGGGTGCAGCCCAGCACCTCCACCGCAGAAGTAGGTAACCTGGCTGTTGCGGAGGTTAAGACTACAGGACAAACAAAGACGAACGAAACGTGCCCCAAGCTGGCTCTTCGAGCCCAGCTAATACGTATAGAGACTACCCTCATGGCCATGGAGGCGCAGACAAAAAAGCAACGGAACGTCGGGGAACCTATAAAGACCGGTATGGCTGTCATACGGGAGGCTGTTGAGCGCGCGCAGAGGGAATGCGACCGCCTTCACCACCCCTCGGGCATCGCGGCGAAGAGTGACCCGACAGTTACAGCTACGAAACGGAAGCAGGAGACAACCGGACTCAGCCCTGAGCAGTCGGCTGCCTATTAGAAGGTAGTAGACGACGGGGACTGGAAGAAAGTTGTCTCCAGAAAGACGGTAGCAGAGACAAAAAAGGAGTCGAAACGCGCGGAATCGGCTCCAGCAAAGAAAAACGCGAAGAAATCCGCGACAAATGAAGACAAAAAGGGTGGGGTGCGCACCAGCGCAGTGCTTATCAAGCCAAGCGACGGTGTGACCTACGCGGACGCACTTAGACGACTGAAGGCGGGAGTCGACCCTGTATCTGCCAAGGTGCAAATTCAGAATTGTCGGAAGACAAAAGACGGGGGACTTCTCCTCGGACTTAGGAGCGGCGTAACAGAGAGACGAGACTTCCAGGAGAAGATCAGACAGACCCTGGATGGGCACGGTACGGTCAAGAACCTTACTCCAGCCGTCTGGCTGGAGATACTGGACCTCGACAGCGTGACGGACGTTACCGACATAACGGACGCACTGCGACGTGAGACGGGTGACGGTCGGGATCCGAAGCCACACATCTTCGGTCCTAATAAGCAGGACATCTGCTTAGCTGTCGTCGAGGTGGAAGAGGGCGCGGCCCAAACCCTCCTCCGCAAAGGACGCATAAAAATCGGTTGGACCAACTGCTGCGTAAGACGTAGACTAACGGTACCCAGGTGCTACCAGTGCCTAGGGTACGGAACCACGCGTAATGAGTTAAAGGGCCCGATAGGTCGCGACGCTGTTGGACTTGTAGGCAACAAGACTATGACAGCAAGACGTGTAGAACAAAGGACAGAAAGTGCTTCCTATGCTCTGCGACGGGGTACAAGGAAGTCGGGCATAGGCTGGGTTCCGGGGCGTGTGGGGTTTTCAGGGCTGCGCTTGAAAATTTTAAAAAGAAGTCCACAGCATGACGGGATTACTGCAGGGAAACCTACATCAGTGCCAAGCAGCCCAGCTGCTATTACCGTAGATCGCGACGGAACGAAACTCAGACGTACTGATACTGAACGAGCAGTGCCGAGACCTACGCACTACCGACGGGTGGTTTTCAAATGCCTCAGGCACTTCGGCCATCTGGGTGAGGGGCGTGATGGGCCGACGGGTACAAGCTTCCTCGTATTGAGAGGACTTCGTCTGGGTTAGGGTTGGCACTATCACTTACGTTAGTGTCTACCTGTCCCCAAACGTCACGGTGAGGGACTTCAAGGAAAAGATTGGTACACTGGAGAACGCCCTAAGAGATCTCCCGGGGGATCTCATCGTTGCAGGTGACCTTAACTCCAGAGCGATCGAGTGGGGCATGCCAGCAAGGACAAACGGGGTAGACTGCTGCTGGAGATGGCCGCGAGGCTTGAACTGGTAGTGGCCAACACCAGACGTACGCCGACGTACCTTGAACCCGGGTTTGGGTACTCGATACCTGACGTAACAATGATGTCAGACAGTATTTCTTCGCGGATAAGTCAGTGGCGGGTGATCGATGACTTAACGGCTAGCGATCACCAGTATATCGTCTTTGAAGTGTTAAGCAGTACCTTGACGCCTCAAAACGTACAAAAGGGGGGTCTGTAACCAAAAAGGTTTAACCTCGCAAAACAGAACCATGACCGTTTTAGGGAGGCGGTTTTGGAAGCAGTAGCGCCTTCCGAGGCCGTTCCAGAAGACCTTACGTAAGGTACGGTCACGTAGACTGACAGGATAGTTGAGAAAACGATGACTCTGATAACGCAACTGTGCGAGGCTTCTATGCCTCACAAACGAAACGTACCGGACCGAAGAGGTATGTACTGGTGGTCAGACGAAATGAGTCTCATCCGGAGAGACTGTATCGCGTGCCGTAGGAGATTACATTGCGCGCGTAAAAGGGGAAACCCGAAAGTCGACGAATTATCGGTTACATATAAGACGGCACGGAAGCAACTGACGTACGCTATAAAGGACAGCAAGAAACGATGTTGGCAGAGACTGTGCGAGGAGGTGAAAAGAGACTCCTGGGAACTGGGTTACAAAATTGTAATTCAAAAACTGGGTAGTTTCGGTCCACCCAAACGCAAAGACAAAACCACTATGGACGCGATAGTGGGTGGTCTCTTCCCGACCCATTCGGTGACGGAAGAGCCTTTGGACTATCGCGACCTAGTTGTCTCGGAATTCAGCGAGGTGGAGCTACTCCAAGCTACGTCTTCGCTGAAATCCGGAAAAACGCCTGGACCTGACGGTATCCCGGAAGAGATTCTTCGGCAGATCTCCATTGTACGTCCGAGAATACTCTTGGACATGTAAAATGCAAGCTTACGGACCGAAAGGTTTGCAACGCGTTGGAAGACGGCTCGATTGGTCCTCTTGTATAAAAGTAAAGGGGAACTCGAGACACCGTCGTCCTATAGGCCCCTGAGTCTTTTAGACACAGCGAGCAAACTTTACGAGGCGTTGTTAAAACCGAGAATCACGAGTGTGATAACAGCCGCCGGAGGGCTGTCCGATAATCAACATGGCTTTCAGAAGGGCCATTCGACCATAGACGCGATAAGGAAAATGACCGAAACTTTCCTACGGACAAGGCGGGTCTGCTACGGCGCGAGACCACTAGTACTGCTCGCGATCTTAGATGTAAGAAACGCCTTCAATTCCGCCGGGTGGGGGGATATCCTAGAGGCTCTACGGGCTTTAAGGGTACCCCCCTATCTATTGCGGGTGGCGCGAGATTACTTGAAAGACCGACGAATTACGTACGAGACCACAGAAGGACAGTCAAGTAGGCCGATCACTGCGGGCGTCACGCAAGGATCAATACTAGGACCTGACTTCTGGAACGCGGTTAACGACTGCCTGCTGAGGCTGGAAATGCCCAAGAACGCCTCACTCATCGCCTACGCCGACAACGTGGCGGTAGTGATCGTTCAGCGCAATACAGAATTGGCACAGCTGACGCTAAACCGGATCATGTTACGGGTAGACGGGTGGATGACGAGTCAGAAACTGACATTAGCACTGGCAAAGACCAAACTGATCCTCCTCACCGGAAGGAGGATACAAACCGTCATACCGATGACGGTGGGGTTGGTGCAGACACGAACCAGAGGGAAGGTGAAATATCTAGGGGTAACTCTAGATACGAAGCTGACCTTATGGCCGCATATACAGGAGACGGTACACAGAGCGGCGACGCGGGTCTCCACACTCTCCCGCCTTATGGCGAACACGTATGGACCGAGACCGGGGAAAAGACGGTTACTTATGGCCACCACCTACTCGATCCTTTTATACGGGGCGGAAGTCTGGGCCAATGCGCTTGAGGTAAAGAAATACCGCAAGCGACTGACAAACGTACAGAGACAAGTGGCATTACGTATCGCGTGCGCCTACAGAACGCTCTTAGCGGAGGCCATCCTGGTAGTTGCGGGTGTAATACCCATTGACCTGCTCGCTAGGGAACGGAAACAGACTTACGAACGAAGTGCCGACGTAGGGAAAACAAACGCGGCAGTTGAGGAACGGGACAGGACAATGCGCGAATGGACAAACCGTTGGCTAACGGACGTCACTGCTACGTGGACGAGACGCTTGATAAGCTGCCTGGTATCGTGGACCGAACGAGGGTTTGGGGAGGTTAATTTTTACCTAACCCAGTTCTTGACGGGGCACGGTTACTTTAGACAGTATTTATTTTGGTGTAACCAGGTTAGGTCGCCAGAATGTAAGTACTGCGGTTACGAGCGCGATGACGCCGAGCATACGTTTTATGTGTGCCGACGATGGGCTGCAGACAGACTGTCACTTAAGACGAGAACGGGCAGCATTACGCCCGAAAATACAGTGGCGAGGATGCTGCAAGACGAGGACAGTTGGACGGCGATAGCTACCTTCGTCGAGACTGTCTTGAGGGGTAAGAAGGCGGACGGGTGTCTGGAATAGTTGGTGAAGGGTAGCACGAGCACGAGTCAGTGAGTGAATTGTGAATGAGAGGATCGTATGAAAGGAATTACGAGACGGAGACAGGTTACGACAATACAGGGAACGGACTGACGAATAGACAGAACCTGCAGCGGCGAAGCAATACGAAAGTAGATCCACGCTGCAGGTTGGACAGAAGGTGGATATTCCATCCACGCATCATATGTCTATGGTTTTATATCAGACATATGCTGGCGTTTGGCGGGTTAGACGGTCTCTGGGGTTGCCAATGCCCTTGCCACGGATGTGCCCGAGCAATCGAGTCCATCCGAGGCCAGAGCTGACGCGACTACGGAACCCGTCACACCGGTGGGTCCTCCCGCGTCTACAGGTAGACAAAGGGGTCCTCACTGATGGTGGACTGGTGTGACTGGTTTAGCCAGAATCTCCGTTTCTTTACCACCAAAACGAAAAAAAAAAAATTAATAATAATAATAATAATTTTTTTTTTTTTCTAAGGGAGGCGAAACCTTTTTGACGGACCATGAGGGAGGCTCCGTGCCCCCACGGTGTGTGGGACTCGCAATAGTTGCCCTACCCACTAAAACCCCTTCACCTAGCCTGGTCGTTGTGCCCACTCCAGAACTGCTCGCACGTTGCATCGGAGTGGGACCAGGCCTTTGCCAGCGAGGCGCCGTCTTCTTGAGGCCTGCTTAACCTCCTCTTCTTTCTTATTTCATCTAATTGTCGTCCTCTATGGACGGCCTACGGCAGGCCGTCTAGGACGGCCTTTTTTTGTCGATGGACCCTCCTAACAAAGAAGGCGACCTTCGACCACGCCGATTGACCTTGGAGCATCACGGAGACTTATTGTCTGTCGTGATGACTCTAAGGTCATTTTCTAACTCTCCCCGCTCGACGCTCTAGCGCTCGCAATTAAAGAACGTGTGAAGAGCGTCGTCGCAGGGACAGTCACAAGGGGCACAGCCACTAGCCTCTACCTTCCCCATACGGTGAAGGTATTTGAGAAAGAGGCTGTATCCTGTCAGGAACTGGGTGAGATAGTAATCCACCTCACCATGAAAGCGTCGTATCCATGGCTCGAGCTGAGGTATCAGCCGAGCCGTTCAACGCCCCCGTGGGTCCAGTTCCCAACGTTGTTGCCAGGCCCGCAAGGATTGAGCCTAGGCTTTCTCCGTTGCAGCAACCTTGCCGAGTTCAGCTTTGTTCTGGTGCACGAACCTACGCTATTGAGCCAGAAGGTCGATAGGGACCACTCCAGCGACTACCAGCACCGCAATCTCCGAGACTGTTCGGTACGAAGAAGCGATGCGAAGGGCCCCTCTTCGCTGCACTGCGGCCATTTTCTGACGATACTTCCACGTCCGCAGTGCTTTAGCCCCATATCGCATTATGGACTCCACGGTCCGCATTAGCATTCGTCTCTTGCAGGGGCTCGGGCCCCCAATGTTGGCCATTACCCTGCTAAGAGACGCCGTCACGACGGCCGCTTTGTCCGCAGCTCTTTGGATCTGGTGCCAGAAGGTGTGCTTGGAATCAAGCATTACCCCCAGGTACGTCACCGCCGGCTTAGTTAGGACTGACGCTTCCCCCACATCGAAAGTACGTATCTTATCGATACGCCTCTTCGTAATCAAGACGATCTCGGTTTATAGGCTGACAGCTCGAGGCCGTGATCATCCATCCACTGCACGACACGGCGCAGCATCTGATTAAGACGCATCTGTACTGCCTTCACATCGCGAGCGATGATGACGGCAGCAACGTCATCTGCGTACCCAATCAGAAAGGTCTGCTCCGGCATCTCCATGCGCAGAATTCCGTCATATGAAATATTCCATAATTCAGGACCCAGCACTGAGCCTTGTGCAGCTCCAGCTGTGAGCTTCCTTCTTTTCGGTCCATCCGATGTTTCGTACACTATGTAGCGATCCGTCAGGTAGCTCAGAATCATTCGAAGAATGTATCCAGGGACCTGGAAATCACGCTGCATCGGGTTTAGAACATCGGCTTACCTGACCGAGTTGAACGCGTTCTTCACATCCAGAAGGACCAACAGGCAGACGGGGCAAGAATGGTGGTTGCCCCGTTCCACGGCTCTGGCAGCCTCCACCACTTCCTGGATAGCGCCGATTATCGACTTACCACTCCGAAAACCGCGTTGCCTTTCGGCTAGGCCTCCAGCGCAATGCACGGCTTGCTGGAGACGGGGTCGCAATAGGCCTTCCAGGAATTTGCCCGTGGTGTCGAGTATACGCAGAGGCCGATAGGAAGATGGTCCACCTGACGGCGCCTTGCCCTTGCTGATAAGCACAAGTCTCGCAACCTTCCACCGGGCACAGAATGTACCCGCCTTTAGGCACGAGTTGTACATACCGAGCAAAAGCTCTGGATGGAGTTTAGCTACGGCCTTGATTACCTCTGCCGGAATTCCGTCAGGTCCCGGCCCCTTCCGATTCTTCATCGAACCAACAGCTCGTTTGAGCTCCTGTTCGGTGAACAATGGAAAGTCCGGGTCGACCTGACTTCCTGATTTTTTTTAAATCAATTAAATACTGATAATATTTTGTATTATTGTATGATAAAATTTATCTTTTTCTATTTTTTTTATAGTTTTAATGATTAATTTTAGATTTTTTTTTTTGTTTTAACTTTCCATAAACTATTAAGAAACATAATTAATAAAAATTTTTCGTTTATAAAATAATAATTTAAACGAAATAAATTTGAAATACTCAAAGTTATAGCAAATACGATATGATTTTTTTCAATTCGTAACTTCTAATGCACTAACTTATTCACATAGTTTCTGTAAAAGAACTTTTTTTATGTATGTATTTCGACGAAAGCCAATATATCTAAAGGTTTTTTAATTTTTTCTATAATTGATGCTTAAGATTATTCATTATCTATGATTTTTACACACTTTTATTTGATTGTAACATCTATGAATCTTTTAAAATATTTTTTTAAAATGCATTTTTTTCTTTTGATGTAACAAATAATGTTATACAGCTTAAAATCTCGTGTGAAAACAAAATTTCAATTATTTTAATATCTTAGTTTATGAAAATTTTATTGTATTTATGAAACAACTAACTGTAATAAAGAATTATAATACTTAATTTATAATTTTCTTAAACACATATCAAAAGACGCATACAAACGAATGAAAACTTAATCTAGAAAAACTTTAATTTAATTTTTGGAATTTTACAAAGACTTGCAAAAGCTAAAAAAGAAAAAAAAATCGGAACTGAGGATTAGAACCCAAACCGTCAGTGCTATAGCCTGGCTACGTGCTACTAGATTAAAGACACAATAATGCAACATATTAATCGTATGTTACCATTCGCATTATGATAATGATTTTTACAACATTACTTTGATATTTATAAAATACATTAAAATATTTAAATTAATAATAATAGAATTAACGATGTTTGAAAGGCCGATTATTGCATAAAATTAATTTAAATTTTAATTGAAATTCTTGCACATTATATATAATTAAATTTTATAGTTTATTTCAATATTATTATTAAATAAAATTAAATTTATCAAAATTTTATTGTATTTATCGAACAACTGACTGTTATAAAGAATTATAATAATTAATCATAATTTTCTTGAACACATATCAAAAGACGCATACAAACGAATGAAAACTTAATCTACAAAAACTTTAATATTATTTTTTGAATTTTACAAAGACTTGCAGAAGCTAAAAAAAAAAAAAAAATTCCTGACTGCGGATTTGAACCCAAGTCGCTGGTATAGGAGCCTGACTGCATGCCACTGGGCCAATGCTTCTATTTAATGTACAGAACAAACAAATGATACTGGCTTATAATTTTTGAATCACTGAAAAAAAAAATGAATAGTAGGCGAATGAAGCCACTTAGACGAACTGTTCAATGTGTAACTATTACGATCTAACACTAGTTCCAATCGCCTCCGCAAGCTGTTAGTTGCGGTGAATCATGGCTTTATTCTGACGAATTTTCGCGAAAGCTGCATCAATCTGCTCACGACATTGCCCCTCCTCTCGGACAGGTGTCTTAAAAACAATACTTTTAATATGACCCCATAAGAAATAATCTAACGGGGTCAAATCTGGAGATCTGGCAGGCCATTCTATAGGGCCATTTCTGCCAATCCACCTGTCCGGAAATGTCGCATGCAAATGACGTGACACAGCTCTCGTACAGTGCAGCGGTGCCCCATCATGTTGGTACAACATATTTATTCTTGTTATTAATCGAAAATCTTCCAGAAGAACTGGAAGAATTTCTCGTAAAAAGAATAAATATCCTGCACCATTAAGACGGGGCGGCAGGTAATATGGGCCGACAATCCGTCCATCTAAAATACCTGCCCACACATTAATGGACCATCTGTATTGTGAGTATGCGTCACGTACTAAATAGGGATTTTCCTCAGCCCAATAATGAAAATTGTGCTGATTCATCATTCCATTTTTAGTGAACGTGCACTCGTCGGTCCACAGAATGTTGTCCAAAAAATGGTGATTACCGCGCACTTGTGCAAGCAATCCGCCAGCGAAATTAACCTGGCGCTGAAAGTCACCCGGAAGGAGCTCCTGCACACGCCGATAATGATATGGATGTTTATTTGTATCTAAAATCACACGGTGTACAGATGACTTTGAAACGCCTATTTCATTGGCGACAGCTCGCACACTTGTTGTTAGATCATCCTCGAATGCCTGTTCTATTCGATCTTCCACATCGGGAAGTATAACAGTACGAGGACGTCCAACACCTTCTGCAATCGGTAAGCAAGAACCAGTCGCCATAAATCGGCGATAAACTTCGTCGATTGTAACAGGTCTGGGATGCCGCCGATTAGGCCAGCGAGCGCGATATGCTTCTGCAGCTTGCTAAAGCACACCATTATATGTGTAAAAGAAATGCACGATTTGTGCATATTCTTCACCAGTGTAATAATTTATTGCACGTCGCTCGCCCATGGTTGCAAAAGAACTAATAAACATAAGCCGTGCTATGAAATTGAACAAAAAAAAAAACATCGCGAGTTTGTTTTGTTTTGCAACGTGCGCAACCAAGTTAATTTGTGAAACAGAATTTGTTTTATACATTGAACAGTAATATTAGCTTAGTAGCACGCAGTCAGGCTCTTATACCAGTGACTTGGGTTTAAATTCGCAGTCAGGAATTTTTTTTTTTTTTTTAGCTTCTGCAAGTCTTTGTAAAATTCAAAAAATAATATTGAAGTTTTTATAGATTAAGTTTTCATTCGTTTGTACTATGCGTCTTTTGATATGTGTTCAAGAAAATTATAATTAATTATTATAATTCTTTATAACAGTCAGTTGTTCGATAAATACAATAAAATTTTGATAAATTTAATTTTATTTAATAATAATATTGAAATAAACTATAAAATTTAATTATATATAATGTGCAAGAATTTCAATTGAAATTTAAATTAATTTTATGCAATAATCGGCCTTTCAAACATCGTTAATTCTTTTATTATTAATTTAAATATTTTAATGTATTTTATAAATATCAAAGTAATGTTGTAAAAATCATTATCATAATGCGAATGGTAACATACGATTAATATGTTGCATTATTGTATCTTTAATCTAGTAGCACGTAGCCAGGCTATAGCACTGACGGTTTGGGTTCTAATCCTCAGTTCCGATTTTTTTTTTTTTTTAGCTTTTGCAAGTCTTTGTGAAATTCCAAAAATTAAATTAAAGTTTTTCTAGATTAAGTTTTCATTCGTTTGTATGCGTCTTTTGATATGTGTTCAAGAAAATTATGAATTAAGTATTATAATTCTTTATTACAGTCAGTTGTTTCATAAATACAATAAAATTTTCATAAACTAAGATATTAAAATAATTAAAATTTTGTTTTCACACGAGATTTTAAGCTGTATAACATTATTCGTTACACCAAAAAAAAAAAAACGCCTTTTAAAAAAATGTTTTAAAAAATTCATCGATGTTACAATGAAATAATAGTGTGTAAAAATCATAGTTAATAAATAATCTTAAGCATCAATTATGGAAGAAATTCAAAAACCTTTATGTATACATATTGGCTTTCTTCGAAATACAGACATGAAAAAAAATTCTTTTACAGTAACTATGCAAATAAGTTAGTGCATTTAAAGTTACGAATTGAAAAAAATCATATCGTATTTGCTATAACTTTGAGTACTTCAAATTTAATTCGTTTAAATTATTATTTTATAAACGAAAAATTTTTATTTATTATGTTTCTTAATAGTTTATGGAAAGTTAAAACAAAAAAAAATCTAAAATTAATCATTAAAACTATAAATGAAATAGAAAAAGATAAATTTTATTATACAATAATACAAAATATTATCAGTATTTGATTGATTTAAAAAAAATCAGAAAAAAATTCTAAATATTTAAATAAAGTATTATTATTATTATTATTATTATTATTATTTTTTTTTTTTTTTTTTTTTTCGGTGGTAAAAAAACGGGGAATCTGCCTAAACCAGACTATCAGTGAGGACTCCTTTGTCTACCTGTAGACGCGGGGGGACCCACCGGTGTGACGGGTTCCGTAGTCGCGTCAGCTCTGGCCTCGGATGGACTCGATTGCTCGGGCACATCCGTGGCAAGGGCATTGGCAACCCCGGGGACCGTCTAACCCGCCATACGCCAGCATATGTCTGATATAAAACCATAGACATCTGATGCGCGGATGGAATATCCACCTTCTGTCCAACCTGCAGCGTAGATCTACTTTCGTATTGCTTCGCCGCTGCAGGTTCTGTCTATTCGTCAGTCCGTTCCCTGTATTGTCGTAACCTGTCTCCGTCTCGTAATTCCTTTCATATGATCCTTTCATTCACATTCACTCACTGACTTGTGCTCGTGCTACCCTTCACCAACTATTCCAGACACCCGTCCGCCTTCTTACCCCTCAAGACAGTCTCGACGAAGGTAGCTATCGCCGTCCAACTGTCCTCGTCTTGCAGCATCCTCGCCACTGTATTTTCGGGCGTGATGCTGCCCGTTCTCGTCTCAAGTGACAGTCTGTCTGTAGCCCATCGTCGGCACACATGAAACGTGTGCTCGGCGTCATCGCGCTCGTAACCGCAGTACTTACATTCCGGCGACCTAACCCGGTTGCACCGAAATAAATACTGTCTAAAGTAACCGTGCCCCGTCAAGAACTGGGTTAGGTAGAAATTAACTTCCCCAAACCCTCGTCCAGTCCACGACATCAGGCTGCTTATCAAGCATCTTGTCCACGTAACAGTGGCGTCCGTTAACCAACGGTTTGTCCATTCGCGCATGGTCCTGTCCCGTTCCTCAACTGCCGCGTTTGTTCTCCCTACGTCGGCACTTCGTTCGTAAGTCCGTTTCCGTTCCCTAGCGAGCAGGTCAATGGGTATTACACCCGCTACCACCAAAACGGCCTCCGCTGAGACCGTCCTGTAGGCGCACGCGATACGTAATGCCCCTTGTCTCTGTACGTTTGTAAGTTGCTTGCGGTATTTCTTTACCTCAAGCGCATCGGCCCAGACTTTCGCCCCGTATAAAAGGATCGAGTGGGTGGTGGCCATAAGCAACCGTCTTTTCCCCGGTCTCGGTCCATGCGTGTTCGCCATAAAGCGGGAGAGCGCGGAAACCCGCGTCGCCGCCCTATGTGCCGTCTCCTGTATATGTGGCCAGAAGGTCAGCTTCGTATCTAGAGTTACTCCTAGATATTTCACCTTCCTCCTGGTCTGTGTCTGCACCGACCCCACCGTCATCGGTATGACGGTTTGTATCCTCCTTCCAGTGAGGAGGATCAGTTTGGTCTTGGCCAATGCTAATGTCAGTCCGTAACTAGTCATCCACCCGTCTACCCGTAGCATGACCCGGTTTAGCGTCAGCTGTGCCAATTCTGGATTGCGCTGAAAGATCACTACCGCCACGTCGTCGGCGTAGGCGATGAGTGAGGCGTTCTTGGGCATTATTATTATTATTATTATTATTATTAATTTCAAATTTAATTAAATTTAATTTAATTTAATCAATATTATTTTTTGAATTTTACAAAGGCTTACAGAAGCTAAAAAAAAAAAAAAAAGAAAATCTGAACTGGGGACTAGAACCCAAACCGTCAGTGCTATAGCCAGAATTAAAGGAATAAGAAGATGAATAAGAAGACAAAAGAAGATCAGAATTAAAATTCGCGTGTCGGGAGAAACAAGCGTAGCAGTGCGGCGCACACATCGCCGCATATCGATGTACAGTTAAAAATCGAAAGCTCCGCCCATTTTTGTTTTTTTTTTGTTTTTTTTCTCTCAAAGCCCACTTACTTGATCGCAAAGAAATCTGATTGGCTGTTAATCTATTCTTAATTAAATAGTAATTAATTAACCGATTGTAATGTAAGAAGGTTTTTTATTTATAAAATTTCTCCCTGCATCAGGCGTTATGAATATTTTCACTAGATAGAGGGACAGGCTGTATATATAAAACTCAAAACGGTCTGACCATGTTTCTTTTTTATTTTATTATTATTATTTGAAAATAAATTTATAATCAAAAATAGCTATATAATCGCAATTTTTTATAAACACAAATTATTATTTCCAAGTTCAATAAATCATCGAATCATACTTTTTGCTAAGACAAATAGGTGAACGTCCTCGCTGCAATTCAAGACGTCGCGCAATCATAACATTCCCGCTCTTACACAAAAATGTCAAATATAAATTTAATAAATTTTTTTTAGCACAAATAAATAATTTATTTAAATAATAACAACAAGCTTAGAACTACACCAAGACTATTATTATTAACAACGCTGTACCGGTATTAATTATAATTCCTTATTTAATTTTTCGATATTACAATACTTTTTCCTCCCAACCATAATTATAATTATTTAATGCGCAATAATTATTATCTGCAAATCAAACAAATTGTAATTTCTAAAACAGAATAATTATTCAAATCACTATTTTGCGATTATTTCCTTCTCTGCCGCTTTATAGTTATAAATTATATTCTATCTATCATTTTACTGACCCACAGATACCATACATTTTCTTTTTATTTAAATATTTATTTTTTTTTAGTTATCCATATTGATTAACTGCGTAAAAATAAGAAAAAAACTTCGATGAAAAAGGACCATGTAAATTTATTTAATTTATTCTGACTATAAACAATAGAAAATAAAAATGTATAAGAACTATGCAAAAAGGAATCATCTCTCTCTCTCTCTAAGTCTCGCTTTCCCTCTCTCGAACCTTAAAGCCCGCCAGGAAGAGGAGGGCCGAAAAACTTGGCTTCTCCCCGAATTTCTCGTCTAAAGAAGAAATTTGCTGAGTAGCTTCTCCAACGCATTTAAATACGACGCAAAATTTTCACCAAGTGCAGGCCACAGGCAGCATTCAAGGGAAACATTACTAAGCATCATTTACACGGGCAGACCTCAGGCAGCACTCGAGGGAAACACTACTACGCATCATCCACATGATTACGAGGAAGCAACTACGAAGCAACTACGACAAGCAGACTATCCAATTTTTCGAATAAATAAGAGGAAAAAGACAACGAGAAGTAAGCCACAACAACAGAAAGACAGAGATAGATAGATATTAGGTTGCTGCAGATGAAATAGCCGATTTAGCAATGACATAAAGTTGGCTGCAATTTAAGTGTATTATGTTGGCACAAGGCGGCGCAAATGATATGACATATTGAAGTATAAATACTGCTACCTTGGTTAATGGAGTCATTTCTGTTTTGCATTTTATAGTGATCGTAAAAACAAAAAGAGAAAGTGAACATAGAAGTAAATCAAAAACGGCTACTTTTACAATACAAATTTGAATTAGACTACAACGCAACGGAAGCAATGAGGAATATCAACAGCGCATTTGGGCCTGATACAGTTAGCGAACCAACCACTCGGCGGTGGTTCGAAAAATTTCGATCCGGAGATATGGACCTTGGAAATGAGCCACGTGGATACCCAGGATCATTGATCGATAACGACGAGCTGCGTGCATTAGTGGAGTCTGACCCCCGCCAAACCATAAGGGATCTTGCTGAGAAATTAGGCGTTCACAATTCGACAGTTTGCCGCCACTTGCAACAACTTGGAAAAGTGAAAAAGCTTGACAAATGGGTTCCGCATGATCTTACCGAGCAAAACATGACGTGTCAAATGGAGATTTTAAGTTCTTTTCTCTTCCGCAACAAAAAGGAACCGTTTTTGCACCGAATTATGACCTGCGATGAAAAGTGGATTTTATACCATAATCGTCGCCGATCGGCCCAATGGTTAGATGCCGATGAAGCGCCAAGACACATGCCGAAAGCAAGCCTTCATCCAAAGAAAATAATGGTACAGTCTGTCAAGTAAGAGCGTGGTCGTGTTAATTTATGAAAAAATTTATTTAATAAAACTTTCATATTCATATATACATATTACACATTACAAACAATGATGCAATTTGGTCAATAATGTGTCCAGTCACCACCGGCATCGATAATTGCCTGGCATCTTCGAGGCATGCGTTCTACTAATTTGTCGGCGTATTCTAGTGGCAAGGATCTCCAAATCCGACGAATTTCGTAAGACAACTGCTTCAAAGTGTATGTGCGTCTTCCACGAAGCTTCCGTTATATATATATTGTCACACATTTTCAATAGGGTTTGCATCGGGCGACTGCGACGGCCAATTCAATGTAACGATGCCAGATTGAGTCTTCCACTGTGTACAGAGCCTGCTGCGGTGTTTAGGATCGTTGTCCTCCTGCAGAATCCAATCTTCATTTTTTGTGATGAACCATCGTTTGGCAGATGGCAGTAAAGCCTTTTTGTAGATTTTTATCATTTTCTCGGCATTTAGGTTGTCAGTAAAGAGGTGCAAAGTGCCGAATCCCTGCTTTGAGAAGCAGCCCCAAAGATGCACCTTTATTCCATGTTTTACGGTCCGCTGAACAAGCCTATTGGTGGAAGTTGACCAGGCTCGCGTGAGGACAGAACGTGCCCATATAGAACATTCATCAGTGAAAATGACATTTTCAAAATCTCTATCAATATTCTCATGCGCCCAAAGGAGTCGCTTTGTCACATGTTTTTTAGTCAACAGAGGCTTCATTGTGTTGCGCTATTTCAGATGATGAGTACGAAGATGGGTTCGGATAGTTTCGTAGGATATATCTAAACCTTTTGCCATTAATTTTGCTTGTCCTTGCCGCAGTGTTAAAGCAGGATTCCGCGAAAACAGATTCACTATTCTTTTTTCATCTTTTTTGTTCACTTTTCCTATCGAGCCACGTTCTGGTAAATCATCGAAATTTTTAGCCACTTTATATCGCTGTATCCACTTCTGTACAAATGCCTTCGACTTTCTCATATATTAAGCAGCCGCTGATTGCGACATTTTAGGACCTTTTGGGTGGATGCAAAGGAACACAGCCTCGTAGCGCGACGCGTACTTAGCACTCATGGCGTTTAACGTGATTTTCTTTCAAGAGATCAACGACAACTGAATTTTTGTTAACAATGCATCAAGAACAAAGCTTCCCTTTATCGACTCGCGAAGAAATTAGAGCAAAATCGTTTATTACCTGTCGGTGAAATCGACCACGCTCTTACTTGACAGACTGTAATTGTTTGGTGGTCTGTAGCTGGAGTTATCCACTATTCGTTCCTGCAACCTGGCAAAACCATCAATGCTGAGAAATACTGTGCTCAACTGGATGAAATGCATTAGAAATTGATAGTCCAACGACCTAGGCTTGTCAACAGGGATGAAGTGATACTGCTTCATAATAACGCACGACCTCATGTATCGAGAACAACGGTCCAAAAATTAAACGAGTTGTGCTATTAGACTCTTCCTCACCCTTTATATTCACCAGACCTCTCACCAACAGATTACCATTTCTTTAAACATTTGGATCACTTTTTGACAGGAAAAAGATTTAATAATGAAGCTGCTGTCAAAAATGCCTTCAAGGAGTTTCTTCGAACCAGAAACTCGGACTCCTACAAAACTGAAATAAATGTACTTGTATCTCGTTAGGAAAAGTGTGTTGCATCTATAAGTACCTATTTTGATTAAATAAATTGTCTTTATAATAAGTTACCGCTGTTTAAAAATTTATTACTAAATCGGCCATTTCATCTGCAGCAACCTAATAGATAGATAGATAAAAATTTTTATTGTACAAAAATAGTGTACAAGAATAGCGCAGTAAATTAACAGTAAAACAAGTAAACATTAACAAAAAAAAAAAATTTAAATAGTAGTGCATAGCGATTAATAGTGTAATAAGAGTAATATGACAATATACAATAGATATAAACTAATTATAAAATAAGAAATAAAACATAATGACATACAGTGTAAACAAAGAGCTTAAATTATAATTTAAATTATAGCCTTGATAATAAAGACATTGTATGCTCTCTCTCAACGGAAAGAAGGTAGGTGAAAATAGTAGATTTAAAGCGGGAAATAGAGGATATAGTATAGTAAGAAGAAGGTAGACTGTTCCAGAGTCGAGACGAATAAATAAGGAAAGATCTGTCTCGGTACTTAATAGTAGATGACGGTATGGCCAACGGCCTCACATCGCCCCGAGAGGGTCTATCAGACTGGTTCCATATGAACTGTTTGAATAGTTACTGTGGATCATGATGTTTAAATATTTTATGAAGCAGAGTGATGACGAAGTATTTACGCCTTTCCGAGGAGGTAAGCCAGTCAAGAGAAACCCTATACGGAGCAATATGCTTGCGCCTAGTTATACCATAGACATAACGAACACCAGAGTTTATGACTTTATGCAGCTTGGGATCAAATTCACCAGAAATATCGCAATAAACGACGCAGCAGTAGTCTACTATAGGGAACAAGAGAGTCTTAATTAAGTGCTTACAGAGGGCGAAGTTAGTGCTCTGACGGAAAAAGTTAAGTCTGTAAAGTAGAGAATTAGCTTTGCGACAAGTGTAAGCAACATGTTCCTTTCAGTTGAGCTTAGCATCGAGGTAGACACCACGGTTACGCACAGATTTTTTAAATGGTACAAGAGTATTCTTTATCTAAACACCCTTAATTGGCATTGCAGTAAGCTTATTTATGTAGAAATAAGAGCCATAAATTATGGCTTTTGTCTTAGCTATATTAAGATGTAGATGGTTATCTTTGGCCTATTCCATGATGAGTTTAGCCTGCCTACTAATTAGTTCAACATATGTTTCGAGGTTAGCCAGGGTAAATTGGACATAAATCTGGAGGTCATCAGCGTATGTTAAATGATGGTGGTATCAAGCTTGCTGGATACATCGTTCATGTAGATTTGGAATAATAATGGCATAAGCACTGACCCCTGAGGAACACCGGTGTTAAGACTCACAAACGACGATGGGTTGCCATTTCGACCCAGCACTGCCTGTTTCCTACCAGTAAGGTAAGAGGCGAACGACCGAATAACAGCAAGTGAAAAATCGTAATTTAATAGTTTTTGCAGTAGTGTGACATGACAGACCTTATCGAATGTTTTACTAAAGTCAAATAGCAAGATAAGGGTAACCAAGCGTCTGTCCATTCCTGTCCTGATGTCATCCGTGAGTTTAATGAGCGCAGTCTGAGTACTATGGTATTGTCGGAAACCAGTCTAAAAAGGGTCGATGAGTTGGCGAGTATGAAGATAATTGTATACTTGTTGATAAACCAAGCGCTCTAAAACTTTAGTCAGGAATGAAAGAAGGGAGATTGGTCGGATGTCACCCATATCACAAGGGGAGGCAACTTTTTTGATGGTTGTTACCAGTGCTATCTTCCAATCAGGGGGTACGTAGGACTCACGCAAAAAGTCATTAAATAGTCGACACAGTAAAGAGCCTATCACTGGAAAGGCAGCGACGATTATGGACTGTGGGACTCTATCATAGCCTCGCGCCTGAGAGGAAAAATGATGTACAGCACTTCTCACCTTGTCGATGGTAACAGGACAAAAATAAAATTGAGGGTTGAATGTTATGCCAGTGTTAAGGAAGTCCAGGAAGGAGTTAACAGTAGGTACACCAAGGTCAAATGCAACACTAACGAAAAAATTATTTAGATCATCAGGAGGAAAATTGTGGAGAGAGTCAGTAGGGGAAGAGCAGAGACCCAAGTGGCGTAGTTCCTTCCATAAGTGATTAGGGTCAGTAAGTCTAGTTAGTCTGTCCTGAAAGTAAAGTAGCCGGGCTGATTTAGTTTGTTTGAGGAAGTCATCGTGTGCTATTCTATACTGTCGAAGGTCAGAGGGCAGTCTAGTACGTTTGTAGCGTCTATATAGTCTGTCTTTGTTTTGTAAGAGATTAGTAAGGGAGGAGGTAAACCAAGGGCGATGTGCTCTCCTCCGAGTGACAACCTTAAGTGGCACAAATGTAGCAATAGCGTGTTGTAGATGATCGTATAAACAGTGCAGGCGTGCATCCAGAGGAGAGTCACTCGTACATGTAGGACAATTCAAGGAGCGAAAGTAATCAAGAAGAGCTGCAGTGTTTATGGAGCTGTAATCACGGAAAGTAAAGCTGCGGAAAGGCGTTGGTCGTGAGATAGAGCATTTATCAGTGGCAGTAAGTGAGTCGTGTCCGTCAATAAAGGGGGTGCTAGTTTTTCAGTAGTCCAGTACAATGTCGTTAGCATCAACCAAGCATAGGTCCAGCCAAGTGTTAGTCGTAGAAGTATGAGTACTACCATAGGGTATAGAAAAGAGGGAGTGCTCATCAATAAAACATTTTAAAAAATTAGCGTCATCGCTATTAGATAGCTGATCAGCATTGAAGTCGCTGAGTAGGATTTTCGTACTATTGTCATGCATGATGCTGGAAACAGTTAGTATGAAGTCAGAGTTCGCTTAGAAAGGAGCATGAGGTGGCCTGTATACAACGCCGACAAAGATAGGGGGGGGGGGGGAGGTCAGGGATGTAAGTTCACAAAGTAAGTATTCAGGTAAACCAGGTTTACCACTCCAGACATGTGTCAAGGAGCACAAAACAGTGCAGGATAGTGAGTTATGCACAAAAATTGCAACACCGCCCCCTCTTGTATTGCGATCATGGCGAAAGAGGGTATAATCATCAAGGGCGACAAGAGAGTCATCCACAATGAAACCAAGTTTAGTCTCTGTTACAGCTATTACGTGGAAGTAGGAGCGAGAAGTCAGAAAAAATCTTATCATCTCAATGTGCGCGCGAAAAGAGTTGGCATTGAATTGACAGACACGAAGACCCCCATCACCAACACCAAGCCTCGTAATAGAGAGAGAAGAAGCGGATGGTCGGAGTGAGTTTGTATGAGTAGAAGAAGATAGCGAAGGAGAGAGGGAGAAAGAACATACCTGGTTGACAAGATTCAGTTGTCGTTGGTTGTCGGGATGTTGAATAGAGCATAGATAGCTGTTAAAAAAGCGTTAAGGTCGTCTTCAGGGGTGATGAGATGCAGTGAGTCATTCTTCTTTCTTCTGACATAAATATTGCCATTGCGAATAAACGTAAGGAAATTGTACTGTCTGTCTCTGGATTTCTTCAACACACGCAGCTTCAATTGATGGAGAGCAGGTGGCAAGAATTCATTGACATTGATGAGTGCTGGTGTGATTTGCCCAGTTGGTAGAGCCTTACTAAGTAACGTGGGACAGATCTGCGAAGTATGAAATTTCCTTATGCGTATATTAGCGGTGATAGCAGCTCAAGCGACATTGGCACTTTTGAAGGTAACTAAGAGCGGAACAGTGCGTGCAGATGGAGCTACAGTGTCCGAAGTAGCAGTAGCAGATGGTCCAGTTTGCGACGTAACAGTTGGAGGCTTAAGTAAAGGACGCACTGATAGAATGTCTCCATCAGTGATGGTTGCATTCATGGACTGGAATATTGCCGAAGCTGCTAGCTGTAAATTACCGAATTCATTCGGTAGTATGCCACTGAGGACAACCTCAGACGCATGCTTCATACGCTCTTGTTGTTGTGCTAACTGCGACACTTTTGCAGTCAACCTACGATTAGTATCGTCCAATAGTTGCACGTTATTTAAGGCAAACGATGGCTCTGCATTGTTGGTAGTCGCTGCCATTAAGCTGTCAACTTTGGCCTGGAGATTCAGATGATCTTGCTGTAGTTGATCTAAACGTTGCTCACCAGCATTCATACGAAGGTTCAAAGTCATTGACAAGTCCAGCATTTTGGTTTCTAGAGAATTGAACCCAGTTACCAGCGCGTTAATCTAAGAGCCCATGGTAGTGATTGTTGAATCAATTTTATCAATTTTTGAAATAAGCGCGGTTAAGAGATCGTTGGATGGTGCAAGAGTGGCAGGAGTGGATGGCCTACTATTTTCTGTCGTCGTAGAAACATTACTGTAATTGCTGGAGGAGCCAACAGAGCTGGCGCGAGAGCATCCACCAGCTATGTTAGCGTCAGCAAGGCACGGACCGCATATCTTTATCGTCTTATCGTTGCTATCTCTTACCGATGTAAGTTTGGTGCACGTGGTATGGTAGATGTTAAAGCATTTCATACATTGCTGCGGCTTGGATGCAACAGTAAATTCTTTAGTACACGAGTAACAAGAGCCGGACATATTGAAAAAGTTTAAAGTTCTAATGTACCAATTAATATAAACCAGTGAGATAAAATAAGTATAAGTAAAATAAAATAAGTGTAAGTAAAGCAAGACGATAATAGGTACAAAGTGCCGATAAGTTATTCTATTAGGAAAAATAAGTAGTGTAATCTACAGGCAAGAGATGGTAGTACCAACTGGAACAATGCTTATCAACTTATAGATAAGAGCAAAGAGGTAGTAGCAATAGGCGCGTACAGATGGCAGCACTAGGCAAAGAGCTTCCTTACCGGCGTGATGTATAATCAATCGATCAATCAATATGTCCAATTTCAGATGGAAGATGGTAGCACAGGTATATAGCTATTGCCTTGTGAGCGCTTCAAAAATTGTTGACAGCAAGTTAACCTCAAAGTAGCAGCAACGGAGAAAAATAAGAAATCTAGCTAGTAGATCAGCAGGCAGCAGTGCAATAAATTAAACAGTAGTTTGCAAAAAGTAGCATGCAATGATCTACAACAGAAAACGCCCGGAGGCAGAAAGCAGCAGTAAGAAGTTTAAAGAGAGGAGAAAGTAATCAAAGCGTCAGTTTTACTCACCAGAGAGAGAGAGAGAGAGAGGGAGGGAGGGAGAGAGGGAGCGAAAGAGAGAGAGAGAGAGAGAGAGAGAGAGGATTTATCACAGCAAAATACGAAATCAATAAAAGTGAGTTTGAATTAAAATTTCGTATTCTTCTCTATACTCTTATCTATCCTATATCCTCCCAAAGGTAGACTTAGCCTGAGTTTTGGCTAACTACCTTTTACCTAATATCGCATTGGTTAGGCCCTTATCCAGAGTGGCGTGGCTGGCCTGAGTTTTGGCCTAGACGTGCGTTCAGTCCCGAACTACACCACCGCATCTTTAAAAGAAAAAAAAAAGATAAAGCTTCGAATCTCCTCCGCCATCCCGAGCCCGTAAGCTTGACTGCTTAGGCTCAAAAAGGCAACTACGAGTTTGCTTTACTCAAATTAACGCATGATGACGTCGCAACTAACGTTACACTGCTGTAAGATGTAAAAATTCACTTCTGCGATAATGCATTTAAACAATTCGTTAATTAGCAATTAAATTAAAAGAAAAACACGTGTCTCCTAATTTTCGTCCACGGCAAACATCCTATAGTTAGTTTTTTGATATCTCACATAGTTTCGCCATAGACAGAGACAGGGTATAATTGCTACAAATTATTTAATTAAATTTTACTAGTGAACAATTGACATTTTTATAATTTACCATGCATGTTTTCTACGTAATTTTTACAGTAGAATCGATTGACACTCTAGAATTTTACAAAACTTCACTTCTGTGATAATTTTTTTGAACAATTTGTTAATTAACAATTAAAAAATTAAAAGAAAAACATGTGTATCTTAATTTTTGTCCTTGGCAAACATCCAATTGTTAGTTTAGCTCTATCTTTACAGCTGTAGCCATGGGCTTTAATGGGTTAATGCAAATCATGATGATCCCTCACGAAAAACTGTACAAGGCATTAGCGATATAAATGACAAATTTAATAAAGACTATATTCGTAGTGTTTTAAATTATTTTATAATATGTGTATATTGAAGTAAGTTATTAAATAGAACAAAAAATGTTCTTACTACTGTGATCAAAAAGTAAGGTGAAATTGTCATTTTAAACTCCCGGGCATTAGGAAGGTAGGTAAATTTTTTTTCCTAGGTTGGTAGGACTGTCTATAACATTTGCCAAGCGTCTGTTTGTCAAAAAGTTTAATTATCTCCGAGTTACACGGGTTTTTGTAAACAACCAAAAGTAAATTTTCCGATTTTTACGATGGGTGATTTTGTTGAGCAAAGAACTTGCATCAAATTTTGTTTGCGGAACGAATATTCTTGTGCGGACACGTTGAAAATGTTGCGGAAGGCCTTTGGTGATCAAACTATGGCACAAAACGTTTATAAGTGGTACAACGAGTTCAAAGCGGGACGATGACGCGTTGAAGACGAACCGCGCTCTGGACGACCATCAACGTCTACCGACGAGGGCCACGTCCAAAAAATCAAAGATTTGGTGCTTGAAAATCGTCGATTGACAATTAGAGACCTCGCTGATAGTGTTGGAATATCATTTGGCTCAGCCCAAACTATTTTGAAGGATGTTTTGTGTCTCAAACGCGTCAAGTCTCGATTGGTGCCAAAATCGCTCAATTTTTTGGAAAAAAAGCGTCGCGTTGATGTGTATGAAACTTTGCTGTTTGACTATCAGGACCACTTGAAATGCATCATTACTGGAGACGAGACTTGGATTTACGCATACGACCCTGAAACCACCGACTAATCCAGCGATTATCGTGCAAAAGGTGAAGCAAGACCGAAAAGACCATGGTAAAGTCGATCGAAAATCAAGGTCATGTTGACAGTTTTCTTTGATTATCGTGGTGCGGTGCGCTATGAATTCCTTCCGCCGGGTTAAACTGTCAACAAAAAATATTATTTCAGCGTTATGCGTCGTTTGCGTGAAGCTATTCGTCTGAAACGGCCCGAATTATGGGCGAACAACTCTTGGTTCCTTCATCACGATAATGCACCATGTCATACTGCATTGGTTCTTTGCGACTTTTTTGCCAAAAACTCGACTCATATCGTTCCGCAACTACCGTATTCGCCTAATTTGGCTCCGTGCGACTTCTGGCTATTCAGCAAACTCAAAAGGCTAATGCGGAGACGCCGTTTTGACACGATTGAGGAGATAAAAACCGAATCGAAGGTCATGAAGGCTATACCGGAAAAAGACTATTCCGACTATTTCAAGGACTGGGAAAAGCGTTGGCAAAAGTGCGTTTTATCAGACGGGGATTACTTTGAAAGGGATGAAATTGATTTAGAAGAATAAATAAAGAATTTACATTTTATAAACAAATTCACCTTACTTTTTGATCACAGTAGTATGCTTGTTGTAAATATTACATGGAAAAAGTCTTATAATTAACATTTTTTATATTTTTTGTTTTTAAATAAAAAAAGATATTTGCACAAATAATGTCATTTTATTAATATTATTAATAGAGTACACAGACAAACAACACACACGCAAGCATACACACGCACACGTGAACAAAGACACACATTCACGCACGCACACACACACACACACACACACAATCTCAAAAATTATTGCTGTAGTATGGTGTTACGTGACGAAAAAAATAAAAGTTTAAAATTAAAATTTATTAAATTAAAATCGTTAAATTGAAAATAAAATTTATTAATTAATTTAAATAGATTCATAATTATACATAAATTATTAATCGATTTAATTAGTAACAGATTTAAAAGAATTTTCTTTTTTACCAATAAAAACAATAAAAGCAAATATGTATTATAGATATTAAATGCATACTATACGTACGTTGAGGGTTCTATTTCATGGAACGTCTCTATACATGTAATAGTGTATTGCTTCCTATATAAAATGTGTAGAGCTTGCAACAATGATGCAAGGTTACCCTTGCAGAAAAAACCCAGGAAATGTGGAAAATAACTTTTTTCAATACACGTATAGAGAACCGTGGAATCTAATTCTACTCGGAACGCACACAATTAGAGAGTCGTTTATAAAAATTGATAATTTTACAAAGGAAATGTATCGAAGTTGCATTTTTTTTGTACAGAAACTTTTGCTGAGGTCTAACAAGCAAAAGTCTCCGCGATGTATCTGCGATCGAGTCTTTGAGTTAAGAGAAGAGCGGGCCCTTCAAGCAGTCTTTTTTTAGTTCGCAATCTCGAATTATCAATTGTAAGTCATTTGAGTTATAACGTAAGTCTTTGTACTTGTTACTGGTTAACCTGCAGTACCGAACTTAACTAATTGAATTTTAGCAGGATTAGTGGCTCTCGCATGAAATAAATATTGAAGTTTCAGTGAACAGTGAAATTTTTGGTGGAGGTGCCAGATAACCACTAACACCGAAAAGTTCTTTTGTCTTTGTTAATAAGGACGCGGAAAATGAATTTTTGTTTTTATTCAAGACGGATAAAATAAATTTATTTGATTAAAGCAAATCAGCAGTTGAAATGGAAATTGATGTTTTTAATGGATATAATCTTATAAGCAATATTCTATCTTAATGTAATAATAGTCGCTTTAAAAGTGGTTCACGCGATTAAGCATGGAGTTTTATACAATTTTATCTATAAGATACTAAAAGACTAATTACGAATATTTACAACCAATCGTAAATATTTGCCGTTATTCAAATATACAAAAAAAAAAATTAATTTGATAAAATAAAAAAAAAACTTACTTAGATATACTAAATAATTCTATATTTAAATATTTTTAAGAATATTTGTAGAAATTTTAATTATTTATTTCATACAAATTGATTACATTACAAAAAATTAAAGATTATTAAAAACATTCATGAGTTTGCGTAAGTTAAATGGTCATGATGCAAGGTATATTTTAATATTATAAATTTCAATTTTGTAAGTATATACTTATTGAATACAGAATGTATTAGAAAAAAAATTAATATATTATTGAGAAAAAAAAATAATTATAAATCAAAAATCGTATAACTAATGAAAACATATAATCTAATAAAGCCGTTTCGCGCGAAGCTCGGCCGTCGGTTCGCCGTGGAACACGAGTATTTATGTACAGATAAGGTGACAAGTTTTGCGTTACCGCTATATGATAGCGCGCGATTTTATTTTCATTTTTATTTGCACAGTCAATACAGATGGAGAAAAAAAAATAAAATTAAAAGGAAAAAAAGTTGAGTGTTCTGAAAATGATAAACTATTTAGTTTGAACAAAATTATTAAGATATAAATTTAAAAATTAGAATTTATATTTGCTAATTTATAGTTGTGTATTAAAATAAACTTGAAGATACTAAATGGTTAAAAACTATTACCTCATTTTATGAAATTTTACAATATAACATAAAACAAAACTTAATATACCACAAATTTAGAACTAAGCGTATCATAATTCTCCAGCGCATATGCATACTAAGAGATAATGACGCGTTTCACGTCACCGTGTTCAAGCCGTCTAAATTTGCACTTTCGGATAGATCAGCTGCGCGTGAGAAAGATTACTATATGAATCCTATTTTTTATTATTTGTTGTTACGTGATTCAAAACGATAAATGAAAAATAAAGGATATCGACATGAATAATAGTGGATAAAATCGTGATCATCGTCTGTTTTATTCTATAACAGTTTCTGAGTAAGTGCCAATGACGTGATAAGTAAATAAAATCAGTGTTAGTAAAATGAAAACCTAAAGTAAAGTGAATCAAATGGCTTAGAAATCGCGAATAAATAAAGAAATGATAAATAATTAAAAAGAAAATAATAAAAAAGAGTGAATAAAATAAAGAGAATAATAAACTGAAGCGAAATAAAACGAAATAAAATATATGAAATAAACAAATAAATAAAAAGATTGTATAAGGAATAAAATAATGAATAATATGAATAAATAAAAGAATAAAATAAAAAAGAGTAATAAATCATTATATAAAGAAATATAGAAAAAAAATAATAAAATGGAACGAAATAAAATAAAATGAATTAAGTGAAATAAAATATATGCGTCAAATAAAACAAAAAGTGTGTAAAATAGCGAAGACTAATAAATAACTACGTGAGTGAATAAAATATAAACGGTCATTTAGCTATTCTGCTTAGCACGCACCTCCAAATTAGATGATATAGTATGGCGGTTGCTGGTTCGTTTATAAGGAGTGGGGGAACCAGCTTAGTTAGCGGCCACGCTCGGTTCTGTCCTCCGTACAGGCATGATTGAGCAAGAGATATTGGGTTGTTCGATAATTAATGTCGTTTTTTTCAAGTTTTTCAAAGCGAATTTACTTATATTAACAACAAACATCAATCAATGATATATTGACCGTTTTGTTGGATGACCTTTAGCCATCTTGTGGTAAGTTAAAAAATTCCATGTTCGAAGAAGCCTTGGTTTTTAGAAGCGAAGAACTGGTCCAACTCATTTTTAACAGCCTAATCGGAATCAAAAGTTTTACCTGTTACGTGCGGGGCTACACGCACAACACGAAATTTTAATATTTATTTCATTGCGGGACCCGCCAACGCGTCCCGTACGGGCCCGCCCGCGCATCGCGAACCGAAAGGACCTTTACTGTTGCGCCGAACACATACTTCGGGGGGGGGGGGATTGCTGTCTCTGCCCCATTACTTAATAATTAACAAAACATTAATAAAAATGATTAAAAGCTTAACTTGTGATGAGTGCCCCTGAACTCTGCACTTTTCGTTGGGATCGCCGTGAGGAGTGAGGGTGGAAAGTTATGATTAACAATACTGTCTCTTTCAATGAGTTTATTCGGATTCACAGTTTTTTATGCTACACAACACAGCACGATGCGCGCCGTAGTCCGTGACGGAAAATGATAAAAAATTAATTGATGAAAAAGTTCTTTTTTCTACTTGCCGTTAACGCGATGAAAATCAGACTAATACTCTATCCTTTGGTCACTGCGGTCAACTCCTCGCGGCCCGTTGGTACTCATATTTAAAAACCTTGAGGTGGAGGCATCGTGGGGATTTTTGCTTATTTGGCATCGGCGCGAGCCTCGGTGGACTCCCAAGCCTCCCCCGCGCCTCCCAACTAAAATGCAACTTTAGATATTTCATTTGTTCAAATGTGTGTGCCGAGGCGAGTTGAGCAACACAACTCTCTATAGGTGTGTGGGAAAAATATTTAACTATAAGAATACGTTTATTTTTCATGTCTCCTGGGTTTTTTCCACAGGAGTCAATTTGCAGCGTGAGTGCAAGTATCACCCACCTTTTTCTAACACTCTGTTGTACAGAGTTCGTCGAACTGCGCGCTCAGTATTTTCACACATTAAACGTATACATTTACGTGTTGCAGTAGTACATTGAACTGTTTAATTTTAATTTAATTAATTTTTTATAAGTTTTTGAATTTAATTTAATTATTAAAATTTCGTCACGTAACATCCTCCCCCCCTTAGGGACGTTTACCGTCCCGGTAAACAGCGGACGTGCTGCATGGTGTATGCGCTTACAACAGACTCTTAGCCTATATATTATGGTTTGTTAATATTACATAATTGTCGAATGTTATTAGCCTTATATTATTGTTATTGTCGTATTATAAAGTTTGATTAATTTGCTTAACGGTTTAAGGGTTGTAGGCAGTCTAAATATTACTTTATAACATTTATGATAACCCACAGAGAAGGGAAAAAGGAAGAAAAATTAAATTATTTAGATTGCCTTTACATAAAAAAAAAGGTTCTTAACCTAGGTTGTTAGTTTTTTTTTTTTTTTCAATATTAATTAACAATCTATAAGGAAATAATCCAAACTGATTTGCTTATGAGTATGATAAAAATTCATTAGGACTGTTTGTAACATGGAACCGTTTGGATTGCTTTTACAAGATTTATTCTATTATATTGGCTAAATGTTAATATGGTTATGAGAATCAATTTTATACTATATGTGTTAATCTTTTAGATATATTTTAATTTTTTTTTTTTTTTTTTTTTTAATCTTCTTTTATCTTGATTAATGAGGCTGGATGTGTGTGTTGGTAGATGCTCATGTCCCTTCTGGTGTCAATGGTCTGCTTAATTGTGTGTTTATTTTCGCACATGGTTTTTGCTTTGAATTCTGGCGTGGTGATAGGGACTTGATTAATAGTCTTTTCGTGTCCCGCAATAGGGTCTTTGCTGAATCTTGATTCTTCACTTTCAAGCTTCTGGATTACACTCCTTATTTTTTCCAAATGTCCTTTGCGATCTCTCATTTGACACTGTATTTGGCATGTAATTAAATGGTCTTTAAATGTTTTGCAGTCTACCCAGAGCATGCATTTCGAGTGCAGTGTCTTCGCACATGCTTGGTTCTTATCCTGATCTGCCTTTGACATCTTCGGGGGATCGGCGAAAATAGCACGGTACGTCTTTTTACTTCCTTTTAAGGCCTTGAGAGCATCCTTAGCGTTAATAAACTGAATGTATCCGCAAGTGGCCTGTCTTTCAATATTTCAAATGATCTTGACGAAATCTAACGGTCCAAATATTCGAAAATCCTTAAAGAGTTCTCCTTCCGTTATATTCCAAGGTAATTGGCAGAATAGTCTAGTTCCAGAGGGTCTGGTAGGTATGGCCCTTGACTTTGCTTTGTTCCGTGATTTACGTAGCTCTCTAGTTTTGTCTTCTTCGTTGAAATACCTTATCTTAAGTATTCTGACGAAATCCCCATTTCCATTTAATCGTATGTTTACGCTTCTTATTGGTCCTTAATCTTCGGCTCTTCCTACAGCAGCTGATAAGGAGGTGGTGCAAGGGTTGTAAAATACTAAACTGCCTTCACCTTCTGGATTTTTAGTCACGTTGATTCGGCATCACCCAGCCATGGTCTTCTTGGATTAAGTTTTCTGGAAGCTAAGGTTATGGATTAGGCTTTATAAACGTTGGGTTCGGAATAAACTGGGGTTTATTAGTAGGACATAGTTTTAATTGTGGTCTTACGAAAACGTGTTTCGTTGGGTCTTTGTTCCTTCTCGTGGAACGGTTGCATAGTTTGAGGTTACGGATTAGTCAGTGTCCGGGATTTGAATAGATAATGTTTGTGGATAGGACAGGGGTTGTGGAGAAATTAATGGTTGATTTATCCATCTTCCAGGAACTAAGGCCTGTTCTGGTATCTGTAGTGTGCAGGACTGGCCTTCGAATGTTGGTGGATTTTGTAGGCCAATTGGGCTCAGTAGTGTTTCCTGCATACGATGTGCAGGGGTGGTGTCAGAGATTATTTTGACTTTGCGTTTGGTCTGATATTGATGTTGCAGGATTCTTCGGGTATGACACTTCCAGGCAATAAAGATAAGTCCTACGGTGATTAGGATTTGCCCCAAAGCTCCACCGTATATTAGGTAATGCGTGTTGGAGATGCTTCTCTGATGATTTCCTATTTGTTTTAAACGACGGGTAATTTTCTCTATCGACTTTTTGCGGTTCTTCCATCCTTTAACGTCTGGTGCAGGGGCGTTTGAGATCTCTGTTTCTAGAGTGCTGATCAGTTCTTGATGATAGTTTAACATGTCAGGGAATATGGCCTCTGCATTGAGTGCTATCTATGGTTTGTATATGTATTGAAAATCGTTGCGTTGGTTTCCTTCACTTATGAGACGATATTTGTCGGTCTTGCTTACACAGCCGGGTGCCATACGTAAAATTCCTGCCTTCTGGAGGTGTATAGTTTGGTCTGGTTGTCCTGGACAGATTAGACGTAAATGTTCTTTTTGTTCTAAGAAATAGAGCCAGGATCCATTCATCTTTAGGTAACTCCTTTGAGTGACGTTACAGGGAGTTATGGTTACATCGCAAGTTTTCATTATTTGTGTTCTGGGTCTCAGCAACATTGATACCTCGCAATCTTCTTGAATAGTGGTTTCAGACATGGGTCCGTTGGTAGAACATATGTAGGCATAATGTGTATGTTGGCAATTCTGCAAGTCCTCATAATTCATTTTCATGTACTGCCTTTGGTCCGTTCCAATGATAAGGTATTTATGGCTTGGCTTTATATATCCTGTTCCTATCCAATTATTGTTTATTGTTTGCGATACAGCTAATGGATGCAGTCTATAGAGGTTGTAAGGTACTCGTTCTACTAATAGAGGATGCATGATAATTAATAACTTCTCGTTGTTGTAAACCGCGTCTACTTGCGCAATTCTGGCGACTTCTTCTGCCCTTAAATGTTGAACCGGTACTGGAAAATCTAGTGCTCCACTTGCCTTTGCTATGTCGGTTGTTAGGTGCTTTAGTCTATCTTTATTTAGGAAGCATGGATCCACCTTGCGTACCTTAAGTCCCTGTATAATTTGCAGCATTCGTCAATTACTTTCGATTAGATGTTGCATTGCGACGTCTATCTTACGCGCGTAGATGTTTAAAGTAATTAGATATCGCAGTTCATTTTCTCCACTGACTATGAATTTGAATTTTCGGTACATATCCTTTTCCATTTGGTTTATTACCTCAGCATGGGCTTTCGGAGTATTGTATAAATCCTCTAGAGATTTGGTTATTATGTGTTCTTTCTCATTTACTAGGTACACTAGCTCCTTTTGGTCTGTGAATAACTGGTCTATGTTGGTATTTATCTTGTCGACGTCTTCTGCCGTGACTAGTCCGAATAGGCTTTTACTGAGGCTTCCAATAAAACCTAAGGGCACCATCCGCTTGTACCTCATGCTTCCTGGAACTTTTATAGAATCTTCCACGGTTTGTCCCATATCAAAGAGCATAGTTTTAATCTCTATCTGTATTTGAATTATGGTGTTTTGTCTCGCTTCCATTAGGTCTGTCCCGAGCATAGCCCCAATAGTGTTCACTTCCATGAGTGCGGTGCAATTAGCGAGTAGGGTTTGGTAACTGTCGATCGTTCCGTGAGTTTCTAGAAAATCTTTTATGTTCACATAAATTGTTACCTGCCAATCAGCCCTTTTTAATCGTACTACTTCCATACGCTCATAATACATTCCTGGGTTTTCTTTTATTAGCTCTATCTCGAACTTCTTTCCTGTGAGGTCTAGAGAAGTTCCTGCGTGTACCATTATCACGTAGAGGAGACAGAGAGACTTGTGCATGGTTTCCTGAAACGGTTATTTCTTTTATTCAGGGGCTAACTTTAATTTATCCATGTGTTTTCTAATACGTCTGCCATCGGGTAATTCTAATATACAGTCTGTCAAGTAAGAGCGTGGTCGTGTTAATTTATAAAAAAATTTATTTGATAAAACTTTCATATTTATATATACATTGTACACATTACAAACAATGATGCAATTCGGTCAATAATGTGTCCAGTCACCACCGGCGTCGATAATTGCCTGGCATCTCCGAGGCATGCTTTCTACTAACTTGGCGGCGTATTCTAGTGGTAAGGATCTTCAGATCCGACGAATTTCGTAAGACAACTGCTTTAAAGTGTATGTGCGTCTTCCACGAAGCTTTCGTTTAATATATGCCCACACATTTTCAAAAGGGTTTGCATCGGGCGACTGCGACGGCCAATCCAATGTAACGATGCCAGATTAAGTCTTCCACTGAGTACAGAGCTTGCTGCGGTGTTTAGGATCGTTGTCCTCCTGCAGAATCCAATCTTCATTTTTTGTGATAAACCATCGTTTGGCAGATGGCAGTAAAGCCTTTTTGTAGATTTTTATCATTTTCTCGGCATTTAGGTTGTCAGTAAAGAGGTGCAAAGTGCCGAATCCCTGCTTTGAGAAGCAGCCCCAAAGATGCACCTTTATTCCATGTTTTACGGTCCGCTGAACAAGCCTATTGATGGAAGTTGACCAGGCTCGCGTGAGGACAGAACGTGCCTATATAGAACATTCATCAGTAAAAATGACATTTTCAAAATCTCTATCAATATTCTCATGCGCCCAAGCGAGTCGCTTTGTCACATGTTTTTCAGTCAACAGAGGCTTCTTCATTGTGTTGCGCCATTTCAGATGATGAGTACGAAGATGGGTTCGGATAGTTTCGTAGGATATATCTTAACCTTTTGCCATTGATTTTGCTTGTTCTTGCCGCAGTGTTAAAACAGGATTCCGCGAAAACAGATTCACTATTCTTTTTTCATCTTTTTTGTTCACTTTTCCTATCGAGCCACGTTCTGGTAAATCATCGACATTTTTAGCCACTTTATATCGCTGTATCCACTTTTGTACAAATGCCTTCGACTTTCTCATATATTTAGCAGCCGCTGATTGCGACATTTTGGGACCTTTTGGGTGGGTGCAAAGGAACACAGCCTCATAGCGCGACGCGTACTTAGCACTCATGGCGTTTAACGTGATTCTCTTTCAAAAGATCAACGACAACTAAATTTTTGTTAACAATGCATCAAGGACAAAGCTTTCTTCTATCGGCTTGCGAAGAAATTAGAGCAAAATCTTTTATTACCTGTCGATGAAGTCGACCACGCTCTTACTTGACAGAATGTAGCATTGTTTCTACCCAATATTTCAACGATTTTCAAAGATTTATTATAGTATTTATCGAACTTTGATGTCCTTATTTCCTTGAGCACATATACATGGTCTCCGACCTTGGCTTTTAGTTTCTTCTCTTTACTATCATATCGAGTTTTAGATTGTAGTTTAGCTGCTATCTGATTATCCCTGGCGATGTTATTCATTTCATCTAATCGAAGAAGTAAGTCCCGTAGGTACGTGTTATATGTATTCAGTTTTTCTTTGACTGGTATTTTTAGGGGGAATTTTGCGATTCTTCCGAGAATTAATTTATAAAGAGTGAATTTAGTGGCAGAGTGTAAGCTGGTGTTGTAAGTGAAAGCTGCGAAAGGTATTAATCTGTCCGAGTCGTTATAAGATTCTGAATACGTTCTGATAAAATCAGTCAATGGCGCATGGCTTTTTTCTAATGATCCATTGGTCTAGGGTCTATATCCTGACGTGGTAAGATGTCGTATTTTTAATATTTCCATAAGTGTTTCCGTCAACTGTGACAGGAAACTGGTTCCTTTATCCGATAATATTGCTTTAGGAGCCCCAAATTGACATATGAGGTGCTTAGCCAAAGCGTTGGCTATTGTGGTAGATCGTAAATTAGGTATTGGTATCACTATCAAGTATTTTGTTAGATTGCATTGCATGGTCAGCATATCGCAGTTGCCTCGAGGGGTCATTCTCAATTTGCCAACGGTATCGATGGATACCTTATCAAATGGTTCTATCGGTGTTTCCGTGATTATCATGGGCTCCCTTGTCTTAGTTCGATCCAACTTTTTCATACTGCATTCTCGGCACTTTTGGACACAATCCAGAACGTCGATTCGCATACCTGGCCAGTAATGTCTCTTTCGGATCTTTCGATATGTTTGGTTTACCTCTTTGTGTCCCCCTATCAAGCTTGCATGTAAATTTTGTATTATGCCATTTCTCTCCTCTGGTTCTGGACAATTCACCTTTCCGTAACATAGGGTTACGTTGATTGGGCTACCTTCAAATGTTTCTGTCAGCAGTTGAGCTAATAGTCCTGCCTCTAGGGCATCCAGCATGTCTCCTTTTCGTGAAATGCAAATACTAGTGAGGTTTCTTTAAAGCATTGTAGTTCTAAGATTAGCTAAGGCGGTCCTTATGTTCGGAATAGTGAGACTGTCGAAGTACTTATGTTTTATAACCACTGATAGTATGTTATGATTTTTATATGGCGTAACCAGGAATTGTCCTACCTTTGGTCTAGTTTCCTTTAATTTGATCTGATTTATTGCTCCTATATCAATCAATAACCTTGTTGTACTTGTTATGCTCTGAATATCGCTAGTTATGAAGTGTACTAGGTTGTCTCTTTTATAAGTAAGGCTTTGTCGAGATGCTTTAATGTTATTTCTTGAAATCAGTAGAGGCGGGAGTTGTTGTTCTTCTAAGCTGTCAGTATCTTCTGAACTTCAGTCACTGTGATCGGTGGTGATAGTTTCATGCGAATTAGTTAAAGATATGCATAATGAGATCAGAGGTAGTAATTCGTTCAAAGAATGTTTGGGCGCTTGGCCATAATTTATATTTACGCTTGGTGTTTTTTCGAGTAAGGTCTTATGTGAGGGTTCTTTAGAGTCTCCGGGAATGCAAACTGCCTTGCTAAAACGCAAGTGTTTCTTTACTTTCCCTGTTAGAGGGGTACTTTTGGCTTGTGGTTGTTGGTTGCAACTGAATGGTGTGTCTGAAATAGGTTTAGGTGCTTTTCTTGGTATCCTATGTATATTATCTGAATCTTCTGCGTCAGCGTCACTGTTTGTTCCATAATTAATTTTTTCGTCCAAGGTTAGAGGAGTCGGATTCCTTGTGCTAACTAAAGGCTGTCGTTCCAGTTGTGCCACTCGCCGTTCCATAACGTCATCGTTAAGAGTTTTGTCGTTGTAGGGATCTATGGTGTCTAAGTACTCTTGATATTCAGGATCTACTATATCTCCTTCAGAGAAATTACTTTTACCTCCAAGGGTGTTGTCTCTATCTCTCAACAGTTCATCAGAGTTATGGCCATATTAATTATATATTATGTTATAGATCCTTCCCAGGGACGTGTTAAAATTTCTCCAGTCTTCTGTCGTTTCTATGTTTTCCGTAACTTCATCACCTAACTTTTTGCTTGATGTTAGGGGTTTTGAACTTCTACACGCTTCTTGCGAATCGTCATAAGATTCTTCCTCTTGATTTTCTTCTATGGCGGTGACCTCCTCGGTCTCACTTTCTGAATCTGCGGTAACATCCATACAAATTGGTAAATTATTCTTTTCTTGGTGGTGTTAAGTGTCAATGTCAGGATCCGATTCTTTGGTGGTTTCTTCCCGCAGCCCACTCCTCTTAGGGTCAGCTCGCGGTGGCACTTCATCGGTGTCCGTGTTGATATCAATTGACCTTGTACTCTTTGATGCTAGCTCCGAGCTGGTTCCGATCTCGGTATCCGTAGGGGGATTTGTTGGAAATGACCCTCGATTTGGTGATATTGCATCTTCTCTGATTGCTTCTAGTTTATGTGTTGTATTGGACGTATTGACAGTTTTAGTAGGGGGCCTCTGTGTGCGGGGATTAATAGATTGGGTCACAGATAAGGGCTTACGGATACTCCTTAATGCTTGAGAGGTTGTCGCTCCTGAGGTACGAAGATCATTTCCTGTATTTTGGTTAGTTTTAGCTCTAGTTCTATGAGCTACGGTGCTATGGTCCATGACAGGAGGTGCTTTGGTAGTTTTCGAGCCGAGTGGCCTTCCTCGCCCTCGGCTTGCTGTTGCCGAGCCAGGCGCATTTCCTGCAGGCAGATTTCCTGTTCCAGGGGCATTGGGTTTTTTTTCTTTCCTTGGCTGAGATGCTACCTTATTCAACACCAATATCCTAAGTTGCGGTAATTTATCATTGATCTCTTGCTCAGTGGCGTCTATTACTGGGTCGCGGGACAAAGCGTCCGCATTACTATTTAAACGTCCCGGTTTGTATTTGAAAGTATATTGATAACTGGTGAATTTGAACATCCATCGCATCAGTTGTTGCCCAAGATCAGTTCTATTAGGCATCCAGCTTAAAGCTTCATGATCTGCTCGTAAAACAAATCTTTTTCCTAGTAGATAGGGTCGGAATCGGTGCATGGCGTATAATGCGGCTTAACATTCTTTTTCTGTAGTACTATAATTTCTCTCAGCCTTATTTAGGGTTCTTGATAAGTATGCTACGGGATGATCGAATCCGCTCAGTTCCTGGCTTAGTACTGCTCCAATTGCGTAGTCAGAGGCGTCGGTAGTCAGCGTAAATTCTTTCTCAAAATCCGGATAAATTAAAATAGGGCTTTCACATAACCGCTTCTTCAGTAACTCAAAACTTTTATCCTGTTGCGGTCTCCAGTCACTACACTGCTGGCCTTTCTTTAAAAGATCGGTTAGTGGCTTTGCAATTTTCGAGAAATTTTCTATGAATCTTCGATTGTATTCTACCAGGCCTAAGAATTGTCGAATATTTTTTATGGTAGTTGGTTTTGGGAAGTCGTTTACTGCCGAAATCTTCTTAGGATCTGGTTCAACTCCTCTTTCGCTGATCACATGCCCTAGGAAGGAAACTTCACGTCGTAAGAATTTAATCTTGTCAGGTTGAAGCACCAGTCCAGCATCCCTCAGGCGATCTAAGAGTTGTCTTACTTTTCTATTATGGTCCTGCAAATCTCTTGCGTATACTATTATATCATCGAGATATACCAGCATTCCTGTGTTTTGGAGTCCCTTCAATACATTATCCATTAGTCGCTGGAACGTAGCGGGTGCGTTCTTTAACCCTTCCGGCATGCGTACATATTGGTAGTGACTATTTAGGGTAGTAAAGGCGGTCTTGCATTTATCTTCTGATTTTATAGGTATCTGTTGAAACCCACTGGTCAAATCGAAGCATGTAAAGTAACTTGCTCCTCCTAGTTTATCTAAAATATCTGCTATATTGGGCAGAGAATATGCATCCCCCATAGTTTTCTTATTTAACTCCCTGAAGTCAATAACTATTCGCCAACGGGGGTTACCATAACTGTCTGGTAGTTTCGGGACTACTCAAATGGGCGAGGACCAAGGTAAATTTCAGGGTTCTATAATACCGTCCTTTAGTTTCTTCTTTAGTTGATCAACTATGACTTCTCTATGTTTTGGGGGGTGTCGATATTGTTTTGTATGCATGGGTACATTATTTTCTAATGGTATCTCGTGTTTCACCTTATTAGTAAAAGGAAGGGGATCTCCTGGCAATTAGAATACATCACAGTACTCATCTATTATCTGGTTCACGCTGTCTTTTTTCACCTGATTGAGGTGACCGACCCGAATTAAACTTCGTAGTTACTGAGCTCGTTTCCATTGCTGGCCTATTCTGTTGGGTGGCGTTTCCGGTTCAGTATCTGTGTCAGGGTCGAATTCGGGGGTAGCATATTCAAACGGCAGTATTTCCACTGGGTCTATATTTACGCAGATGTCTTCTTCTAGGGTATTTATTGCCATCACTCGGCAAGTATTATGGTCATTTCGTACTATTCCTTTCGCTATATATACCCGATCATTGTTGAGATCTAATTTAGGCAGATATCCTTCTTTCAATTCGCTGGGCTTGAGAGCTATGTGGAGTATCTGTCTAGTTCTCCCTTTCAATATATATTTGTGTTTGGATTTTTGTTGGTCGAGGGACGGTTGATCTAGATCTAGTTGATTGTCTGTAAACAATTTGCTTATGAAAGTTTCGGATAAATCACTATGTTCTTTGCAAGGGTCACTCGCTTTATATATCTTTTTGGTTTTTAGCTTATGTTAATCACTTGTTGATTGGAAAGGAATAAGATGCATAACATCTCCGCTTATCATAAAGGCTTTGTTATGGTATGATATAACGGCTTCCTCCTTTTTTAAGTAGCCTCGTCCAATTATCCCATCTTGGTCAATTTTGAATTTATCCGTCACAACATGAAACTTCGCCGGTGACCCTTGTATGGTTAATTAGGTGGTACCTAAAGTTTTTACGGACTCATCTGTAATCCCACCTAGTGTACCTATATCGCCTACATCAATCTGGAGATCAGGATTCAAGGAACCGTGTTTAATTAGGTTAACCGAGGCTCCATTATCTATCATAAAGGTCAACCATGGTACTCGACCCTTACGGATGCGCAGCCTTATTACTGTGGGTTCGTCATCCCCTGAATCTTCTTCTCGAGGTCTTGCACACGTACTTATTCGCCTAATGGTCTCTGTATTTTGTTTTGGACCAGCAGCATCTGTCCTCGGGGCTCGTCTCTCGTTATCGGGAGCTCTTGTCTCCCTGCGTATGGGGTCGATTCGGGATTGTATGGGCTCGTCAGCAGGATCTCGTGACAAGTCCCTATCGAGTTTAAATTACTGTTTGTTGGTTTTGTTTCTTGGGTGGGATTATTAGCTGATCTTCTCCACGATTCATTAGGCCACGCTTGCCCTGCCGGATTTTGATTCCACGGCCCTCCATAATTAGTTCTTACCCTGTAGTCATTCCTGGCATAGTCGTTGTTATTGTAATTCGGCTGGTGATTAGCGTATCTTGTTCTGGAATTTTCCCTTATGGGGTCATATAAGCGTGAATCGTTATTATATTGTGCGTAATATCCATTCCTGTTAGTCCACTGATACTGCTCCAGGGGTCCGTTCGGACGCTTATAATTTCCTCTGGATGGGAAGTGATACATCGGCCGATAATGTCCTTGTCGCGAATAGTCCATTCGGTCGTGGTATTGCGTTGGTCCATATTGTCTATTTGTGTTGTAGCCATTAGTCCTGTTAGTCCAAGCTCCTGGTGATGGAATTTCTTTCGCTATGACTCAAACGTTTTTACGACTATACTCACGATCATTTGGTCTATAGTTTATGCTGCCTCGGCCTTCCGGATAGGACCTATCATTTCTACGTTTAATTGAGCTCGAGAATTCGTCATCCTCCTCATCACCTTCAATTTGTCTATGCCTAGGCTTTGCGTCTGGTAAGATGTGTTAATCTCGTTTTGTATTTTATTTTTGTCTTACTTTTTCTTGTAATTTAAGTTAAGAACGGCGAAATCATTATTATATAAAAGATCCTTGTTAATAAATTTGATTAATTATATAAGTAATCGAATAATTCCATATGTAATCCTATTATTATTATTGTATTTTATATTATTAATTGTATTATATATAAATATAATTATTTAAGTTTTATTATTATAAGTTTTATATATTTAATAAATTAATATTGTAAATATGAAATAAAAAGAAAGCTGATAGTTTATCAACGAGAGCGAGAGAGACGGGCGGACGCTGCTGCCTCTCTTCTCTCTCACTCACACCATATGCGCTCTCCCTCGCACGATGCACTTTCTCTCTCTTTCACATAAAATGCGTAGGCGGAGGCGTGACTTCTTCCCGCCACTGTAACCCTTCTATGCTACAAAAGTCAAGGGTAGGGCCGAGGAAATGCCCTTATTGGCCCAAATTATTCTCGCCGCTTTTCCAGCCGCCGAAAAACTCGCGGTCCAGCGGGTATAAAAGCTGGTGCATCGATGCATTCGACGGCTTTTCTTAAGGAGAACTCCAATAGCAAGACTCAGAGCGACCTCGAAGCCCACTTCTAATTTTTCTATATTCAAATTTTTACTATATTTACTATATTCGAACTTTTCCTACATTACATACAAAATTCTATTATATTCGAAATCTTACTATATTTACTATATTCGAACTCTTACTATATTAAGAACGATTCAAAGCTTGTAGAACCAATTGTATTGCAATTATTATTTTAAGATATTTAATTAAACGTAAGATTTAATATAAAACTATCTTTTTTTATTTTTTATACCTCTTATCCAATTAACGTCTTAACCTACCTACATCGTCATCTCCCAATATTTCCTTCATCGAAAGAGTGTGTGGCGTCGGAAAGGTGAGACTGTGCTAAAGTCAACCTCCCAAACAGCTGGTAACGCTTTCGATTCCTCCCATCAAAGGAGTGTGTGGCGTCGGAAAGGTGAGACTGTGCTGAAGTCGCCCTCCCGAGCAGCTGGTGACGCCTTTGATTAACCAATTTTCCTCTTATCAAAGGAGTGTGTGGCGTCGGAAAGGTGAGACTGTGCTAAAGTCGACTACCCGAGCAGCTGGTAACGCCTTTGATTAACCAATTTTCCTCCCATCAAAGGAGTGTGTGGCGTCGGAAAGGTGAGACTGTGCTAAAGTCGACCTCCCGAGCAGCTGGTAACGCCTTTGATTATCCAATATTCCTCCGTTCAAAAGAGTGTGTAGCGTCGGAAAGGTGAAACTGTGCTAAAGTCGACCTCCCGAGCAGCTGGTAACGCTTTCAAACATTTGCTATTCCCTCTTTTATGGCATGCATTACTAACTCTAAGAATTTAACCATCCTTAAACCGTAAATGAGCGTTTACGGAAAAACACGAGATAAGATAAGGGAGAGTAATAAAACCCTACCCTACGTATTTTAAAGAAAACGCGCCGCGAAGAGAAATTCGGTATATGAAGAGAAAATTCAGAAATTATCTTTAGTTCAGTTCGAGTTTTCAACCTAGTAAATTCAAAAAATAGTTCGCAGAAGCCACTTGCGCTAGTATCGAAAGATAGGCGCAAACGGCAGCATTAACACGCGGTTTATATATCTAAAATAAAAAACTCGCGAGTTCAAGGAGCGATAATTTCTTTTAATTACCGCCAACCTTACAAATTTGAAGGCCCTGGAGTAGAGATAGTCTGCGGATTATTTTCCCTGACTTTTTAATCAGTTTATTTATTTTCTTATTACTAATATTACACCGCATATTAGAAACTTTCACATCTAAAACAAAATTGAAAACCAAACACAACAAACAAAGTTTGGCTAGGTCAAACTTAGCGTATAGCAAGCGAGTCTAAGTCTGGTAACAGTAAAGCTTACCGTGAGTAACTGCGTTAACGACGCGTCACGTTACCAACATAGAACCAAGCGCGCCACGCATGCGCAAGAGCCTCTAATTTAAAACGCGAAATCAAATACAAAAATTTAAATAAATTTAAACGTTATTAAACTTGGACATAATAAATGAATAAAAATATAGAAAATAAGTAATGATAACTTTATATACGACGAATTTTGATAAAAATATTATATCTTTTTTCTTGAAATTTAAATAATTAAATAAGAAAAATATACCAAATTAAATAAATAAAATCCGATACAAATTTTTATCTAAAAATTAAAAATCCAATTTTTTTTACCAAAATTAAAAGGAAATTTTCGAATCAATAAAGAATATAACTAAATAATTATAATAGATACAGTATACAGTCTGTCAAGTAAGAGCGTGGTCGACTTCACTAACAAGTAATAAAAGATTTCGCTCTAATTTCTTCGCAAGCCAATAGAGGAAAGCTTTGTCCTTGATGTATTGTCAACAAAAATGCAGTTGTCGTTGATCTTTTAAAAAAGAATCACGTTAAACGCCATGAGTGCTAAGTACGCGTCGCGCTACGAGGCTCTGTTCCTTTGCATCCACCCGAAAGGTCCCAAAATGTCGCAATCAGCGGCTGCTAAATATATGAGAAAGTCGAAGGCATTTGTACAGAAGTGGATACAGCGATATAAAGTGGCTAAAAATGTCGATGATTTACCAGAACGTGGCTCGATAGGAAAAGTGAACAAAAAAGATGAAAAAAGAATAGTGAATCTGTTTTCGCGAAATCCTGTTTTAACACTGCGGCAAGAACAAGCAAAATTAATGGCAAAAGGTTAAGATATATCCTACAAAACTATCCGAACCCATCTTCGTACTCATCATCTGAAATGGCGCAACACAATGAAGAAGCCTCTGTTGACTGAAAAACATGTGACAAAGCGACTCGCTTGGGCGCATGAGAATATTGATAGAGATTTTGAAAATGTCATTTTTACTGATGAATGTTCTATATGAGCACGTTCTGTCCTCACGCGAGCCTGGTCAACTTCCACCAATAGGCTTGTTCAGCGGACCGTAAAACATGGAATAAAGATGCATCTTTGGGGCTGCTTCTCAAAGCAGGGATTCGGCACTTTGCACCTCTTTACTGACAACCTAAATGCCGAGAAAATGATAAAAATCTACAAAAAGGCTTTACTGCCATCTGCCAAACGATGGTTCATCACAAAAAATTAAGATTGGATTCTGCAGGAGGACAACGATCCTAAACACCGCAGCAAGCTCTGTACTCAGTGGAAGACTTAATCTGGCATCGTTACATTGGATTGGCCGTCGCAGTCGCCTGGTGCAAACCCTATTGAAAATGTGTGGGCATATATTAAACGGAAGCTTCGTGGAAGACCCACATACACTTTGAAGCAGTTGTCTTACGAAATTCGTCGGATCTGAAGATCCTTGCCACTAGAATACGCCGTCAAGTTAGTAGAAAGCATGCCTCGGAGATGCCAGGCAATTATCGACGCCGGTGGTGACTAGACACATTATTGACCGAATTGCATCATTGTTTGTAATGTGTACAATGTATATATAAATATGAAAGTTTCATCAAATAAATTTTTTTATAAATTAACACGACCACGCTCTTACTTGAAAGACTGTATCAATGATACCCTTAAATTTTGAAGAACTAACGCACGCGCAGACACAAAATTTAATAATACAGCTAGCAAACAGAGTAACACAGTTAGAACTTTAGGAAGATAAAACCTTTGAACACATCAAAGCCCTAGCTATTCAAAATATTAAGTTTAAGAAAGAATTAGATTCATACAAAAAAATAATACAAAAACACATTGCCACCTTTCGAGAAGATCGACAAGTAATCGCGAGGCAGTTCGCATTATCGGAAGAGAGATATATAGCACTCTGTACGTCAGTCGAATTAGTAGCTTGTTGGACTACCCAAGAACCTAGTGAAATAGAAAATTTAAGCCGTCAACTAGCAGCCTTACGTATAACATCTTAATGTCCAAACGCATTAATACAAGATCTAAAACAAAATCAGAAAGTAATTTAACCGAACAAAACAATTTTAACCCTTTCGTACCTTCTCACCAAATACCTCTTGCTAGCCCGGTAAGACCAAGCACTTCATCAACAAATCGTGAAGGAACCGATATAATAGACCTCGAAACATCTATAAAAAATAATTTAACGACAAAAACGAATCCATCGTTGATCAATATGGCTACAAACGAAGCAGCTGCCCCTATAGACCTAGTGATATCACTTAACAATGCACTACGGCTAGTACCTAAATTTAACGGTTACAATATACCGTTAAGAAAATTTTTAAACGGATGTGAAGAAGCCCGTGCAATGATAGGACCTCAAGGCGATAATAACCTATTAAGATTAATAAAAAGCAAAATTACAGGCGAAGCAAAGCATGCCTTGAACAACCGAGATATAAAGAACTTCAATGATGAAAAAAAATACTTAGAAAAAATATTCTCTTCAACAAAAACTGCGACCAACGCGAGAATGAAACTGTGATCACATTTGCCAACCGAATACGCGACCTAGGCAGCCAGATAATTAAAGCAGAGAACACCGTTAATGGAAACGCAAGTCAAGAATTCAGAACAACAGTCGAAAAGAAAATAATTGAATGTTTTACATTTGGCTTAAGGCCAGAAATAGAATACAGATTAAAGGCAAACGAAGATGTAAACGAGTTAGTGAACAAAGCCGTAAGGATAGAAAGAAAACTACTAACACGAAAAGGACGATATAGCCCAGAACCAAGACGCAGGACTCTCACGTGCCAATTGTGCCGAAGAGATGGTCACGAAGCCAGCGAGTGCCGTCGAAACACCAAATGCACGTTTTGCAATAGAGAAGGACACACGGCGGATAAATGTCGTTTCAAGGAACGAAACGATCAAAATAACCGTTCTTGTCAAATATGTAATCGATTTGGCCATATAGCAATAAATTGCACCAAGATTAGTAAATGCCAAGTTTGTGAAAAAATTGGGCACACCGCGAAGCAGTGCAAAGGCTCGCGTACGCTGTTTCACGTCACAATATGCCAACTGTGCAATAAACCCGGCCACGGGGCAACATCATGCTATTCACTACGCAATCAAATCTTAAATCAAACTACCGCACGCAGTGATAAACAGTGCCAATTATGCAATAAACCAGGTCATTAAGCGAATTCATGTTATTTATTGCAAAATCAAACACCGAAGCAAAATGTCATACGTAATGAAAACCAGTGCCAACTATGCCAAGGTCATGGACACACGGCAACCACTTGCACGCAAAAAAGGGATAAGCAATGTCGATATTGCAAAAATCCCGGACATACTATACAAGAATGCCGCAAAAGGCAATATAACGAATCCCAACGACAGGGAAACGAACGCAATCTTCCGTCAAAGAGCGCGAACGCAGAGACCGATACCAACCAGCGCTCGACTCACACCATGGAACTCAGCAGAGAAACTTCAGAGTTAATCCCATTATAAAAACTCAAGAGTTGACGATACCTATTATCGAATTCAGGTATCCTATTACCGATAAGATACTTACATTTATGATCGACACCGGATCGGAAATTAGCATAATAAAAGCAAAATTTTTACCAGAGAATCAAACCATTAAAAGCGAAAATTCAGTCACGATCAAGGGTATTGGCGACACCTACTCTAAACCTTTAGGTAAAACAAATATTAAGATATTAGAACGAATATTTGAATTTTACGTAGTCCCAAACTCTTTCCGGATTCCGTACAGCGGAATATTAGGCTCAGATTTCTTCTCTATTAACAAAGCAAAAATAGATTTTAAACGAAACGTATTAGAGACCGATTTAACAACAATTCCGTTCAAACAACGCCAAAATTTTTCCCTCACTGGAAACTTACTTAGAAATATACAAACAGACGTGTATATTAACCAAGTTCCTTACGTGGATATATTTAACTCACCAAACAGCTTACACGGCCAGATGATGATCGACTCAGGGTCCGAAGCAAATATAGTAAAACTAAGGTTATTACCACCAGAATGCGAAATAATTAGAACAGGAGCCTCCTTATTCAAGGGTATAGGTGAAAATGCGACTCCGACGCTCGGAACGACGAACATAACAGTACTCGGCCTCGATACCGTTTTTCACATAGTACGAGACGATTTTCCAATACCATGTGTAGGCGTTTTAGGGGCCGGTTTCTTAAAAAATAGTAATTCGATCATAAATTACGAATCACGTTTCCTCCAAACTGAAAAACACTTCGCATTATTAAAACGACTCAATACAGAAGAAGCCAACTTCTCAAATTCAACATCAAGCCAATCCGATGAGGATAGCCATTCAGATTTTGACGAAATACTAGACGAAGAAGAATATATGACAGATGATAACGAATTTTACAATATTCTAACCACCGAATTATGCCAGGAAACACATTCAAGCTTAGGAGAAAAAACTTGCCTTAAAGCGTCAATAAACAGTACCTTAGACAATTTGAATCTTATCAACGATCATAATAATGGTATACGCTCCGAAAAATTAAAGGAAATCATACCATTAGACCATCTTAATCAAGAAGAAAAACAGCAAGCAATAAGTTTAATATCTAATTACTCTAACAGATTCTTTCTAGAAGGCGACGAATTACCCGCAACTAATATAATTATGCACCGTATCCCCACGATAGACGATAACCCAGTAAACACGAAGCAATATCGCTTACCTCACGCCTTAAAGGAGGAGGTAGACAAACAAGTGCAAGACATGTTAAAGAAGGGGGTCATTAAACCTTCACGATCCGCGTATAACACAAGCTTCTGGGTAGTGCCAAAGAAGCCGGATGCTAATGGAAAACCTAGGTGGCGAGTAGTCCTGGATTTTAGACCCCTAAACGAAAAAACAATACCGATGGCTAACCCATTATCCAACATTACTGACATTTTCGATCAAGTCGGTAATGCAACTTATTATACGGTAATCGACTGCGTCTCTGGCTTTCATCAAATCTTGATGCACCCAGACGATGCGCATAAGACGGCATTCTCTACGCCGAGCGGCCACTCCGAATTTTCACGCATGCCTTTCGGACTCCGAAACGCCGGCGTTAAATACCAAAATGCTATGAATATCACCTTAGATGGGTTATTGGGTAAAGGCGTTTTCGTATATATGGATGACGTCGTTATTTACGCTAAAGATTTACAAGAGCACGAAAAACTATTTAGCGAGGTTATGGAAAGGTTAAGAAAAGCAAACTGGAAATTAGAACCCAGTAAGTACGAACTACTAAGGAAGGAAGTTACATACCTAGGTTATATATTGACCAGGGACGGAATTAAACCGGATTCCAAAAAGGTAGAAGCCGTAAAGGATTTCCCACGACCTAAAAATATCAAGAACGTACGGCGTTTTTTAGGATTAGCCGGTTATTATAGAAAATTTATTCCTCATTTCGCCAAACACGCAAAACCTTTGACCAAGTTATTGCAACATAACGAAAAATTCAATTGGACACCGGAGGTAGAAGAGTCATTTAAAATCCTAAAAGAAGCCTTATGCTCAGCCCCGCTTTTACAATTTCCAGATATGTCACAACCATTTCTAATTACGACTAATGCGTCTGGATATGCTGTTGGAGGCGTTTTATCACAAGGTAAAGTAGGTAGTGATAAGCCTATTGCCTATACTTCACGTGTGTTCAGAGGTCCCGAATTAAGATACGACACTTACGAAAAGGAAGTCTTAGCGATGTTACACGCTGTTCAAACCTTCAGGCCATATGTATACGGTCGGAAATTCACTATTGTAACTGACCATCAACCTCTCGTATGGTTCAAATCAGCCGATTTAAACACTCGTGTTCAAAAGTGGAGGTTCAAACTTTCGGAATACGATTATTCTGTTATCTATAAACCGGGTCGATTTAATAGCAACGCCGATGCGCTTTCACGAAATCCCATCGAAAAAATTCCAGTAAATATGATGACTCGCAGGCAAAAATTATTGCTCGAAAACAACAATAATAATCAAAACATCAAGGAACCGAAAGATTTCGTAGAAGAAACAATTAAAAAAATAGATAATAATAAACACGACAAAATCCAAGGGTCTACTATAAAACGACCAAGATGTCGTCCCAAAAGGATTATAGATCAAGATATCACCAATAAACAGTGCTCCACGTCTAACTCAATATTTCAAACAAAACGCCCAAAAGGTCGTCCTAAGAAACTAACGAACGACGAACCACGACCGCCAGAAAACACAAAAAAAAAGAAAAAGTCAATCAACGAGTAAAAATAGAAAGAATGTTCCTTCAAGCGAAAGCGATATCTCGTCATCCTCATCCGACGAAGAACCGTTTTTCGACGATCGAGATCGAGAACTATTTGAAAATATTAAACCTAACGATGAACCAGAATCGGACGTATCTGATAGATACCAAACTATCCGTTTAAATATCGTAGAAACCAAAGATTTATTAGCTTACCGTAACGACAATATCGCATACTTCGTTACGACGAGCGGCAAACCTTGCGACGAAGGCGCCAAAGCCTTGCTACAAACCAATAAGATTTCCCTTAAGGGAACCTTAACAATTGGAAAGGTGCAATTTATAAAGATGAAGAACCACAAATACCTAGTCGCAATGTGCATTCGCGGAGATGATCCTGAATCGCTAAGTACAACTAAAATAAATATAAGTAAAGTCTTAAATAGTTTACGTGAATTTATGGTGGATAAAAATTTAAAGGAAATAAGCATCGCGAGGACGGACTTTATAGAAAACCTCCCGTGGGACGATATACTAGACGTAATAAGCTCAGTATTTATAAGTAGTAACCAAAAAATAATTATCTGTAAGGGTACGCTGAAATATGTGCCGGAAGAAAAAAGAAACGCAATATTCCAAGAACTCCATAGTTCCCCTATCGGAGGCCATAGAGGCGTTTCAAAGACGTTTAATAGAATACGACAACACTATTATTGGGAAAACATGAAGCCCGATATTTAACGTCGAATCCAACAGTGTTTAGACTGCCAATTAAAATTGGTTTGAGTCAAAACTAAACAACCAATGATGATTACTGACACTCCCGGTACAGTATTCGACAAAATCGCCCTAGATGTTGTCGGACCGTTACCGAGAACAGAGAATGGCAACGAATACATCCTGACGATGCAGGACCAGTTGTCCAAGTACTGCATAGCCGTAGCCTTACCTAACGCTCTGGCCAGCACAATAGCCGACTCATTTATAAAGAAATTCGTTTGTATTTTCGGTGCGCCTAGGGTTGTTTTAACCGATCAAGGCAGGAATTTTATAAGCAATTTAATGAAAAGGGTAGCTAAGAGATTTAAAATAAAGAAGGTTAGGACCACTGCCTTCCACCCTCAATCAAATGGCTCACTCGAGAGATCACACCATGCTTTAAGTGAATACTTAAAGCAATACACTAAGAAAGACTTTGAATGGGACCAATGGGTCGACATCGCGTCATTAAATTATAACACATGTATTCACGAAGGCACTAAACAAACGCCTTATAAAGTAGTCTTGGGTAAACTAGCACGCCTGCCATCCAACGAACCCTTACGAGATAACGATTTAGTCCTCACATAACAAGGGTATATCGAAAAATTAGTCATGCGATTAATAGGAATTAGGAAATTAGCGTACGACAATCTAATAGATGCAAAACACCGTTCAAAAACCTATTATGATCGAAACGCATACAAAAGAAAATTCAAACCCGGTGACTATATATTTTTATTAAAAGGCCCAATATCCGGAAAATTCGACGATCATTATACAGGCCCCCAAAGGATAATCGAGATGCTTGGCCCTGTCAATGCTAAACTTCAAATACTAAACAAAACCAAAATAATCCACACTAACCGCTTACGTTTTTCTCATATTACTAACGATTAGCCTACTAAACCAAAAATTAACACCAAATAACCCTAAATTGTAACGAAAGGGGATACAAACCGTAGTACACCGCTTACCATACCATTTTTTTTTTACATATGATATCTCTGATAATCCTCACTACCACTTTAATTGCAGTCTCAGCTATGATTGGATACGATTGCGGATCGCGATCACTAAATATTACGACCTTGTCTTTACTAGACGTGGGTCAATGCGAGATACCCGAAAACAGCCTTAATGTCACACAAAGACACGTACAACTACTTTAAATTAGCGATTTTTCCGAAATTCCCGTGTATCAATGTAAACTCAGAGTTCAAAGAACCGTTTACTATTGCGGGGCGTTATCACATGTTTCTATAGTCCGCCACGGTAACATGGAGTACATTTACGATATAAGTAGAGAATCGTGCGAAACAGTATGTCGTACGGGGATGTTAAAATTCAACGATAATGTAGTTCATGGAATCAAACTCAATAGTACTATAACTATACCTGTTCTTTACGCCGGAAGAGTAAAAGACGACGAGACTTGTTATGGCGCGACCTACGCAGATCCATACAGTTCTTGGAACCGCGTGTATATTATCGTGTGGCTCATGCATAGATACGAAAGAAGGATATACCTTCTGGACAACCCTTCCTACCGACGATTGTAAATTTAGTCGATATGGTATCTTATTCGAAGGCTATGCCAATAAAATAGTCGATTACAATCTTTAAAAACAAACCGTATATGCTCTTTCCACAAAAGATATCACCTTCGCATTAACTAGCGCGGCTAAGGAACAAGTATGCGGTTATACGATTATTCGCACTGACCACCCCAAACTTGTTATATTCGAAACTATTAAGGGTGAGTCATTCGCCGACAGAAAAAAACGATACTTAAGTAATTTAAATATATTTACGTATATTAATTCAAAATTTGTATTCGTAGGAAGACATATCCGAACTTAGATCCAATAGTTGTATAGAGACGCACTTTTGCAACGTTGTAATTTAGAACGCCAAACCTTAAAGAATGCTTTCGATATTGCAACACAGGCCCCCGATCAATTCGCATATAATTTAATGAAAGGTCCCGGTTATATGGCTTTAACCGCGGGAGAAGTAGTGCATATAATTAAATGGAAGAAAATGGCAAAACAAAAAAAACTCTCTCTGATTATCTGTTGATTTATATGTAGAAATAGTGTTCAGGATTTGAAAAAAATCGGTCAAGTAGATTTTGAGTTATAATGTTCACAAACTTCAAAAATGACGTTTTCGGGAAAATCAATTTTAAGTTTCTTATACTCGAACATCAAAAATAAAGCATCAATAAAAGGGTATAATTTTTAATACTTACACAGAATCATCAATTCCAGCTCCGTACAGTGAAACACTGTCATTCAGGATGTCCAATGCATCTTTTTACTCTTTTCTACGTTGGATTCTACCCTCTTTACTTGTACGTGCAGCTTGTTCGTTCGCTCTGGTTATTAGCAGTTCATCAGATGCGCGCGCCCATTGGTGAGCACTTGGGCCTGTATAGATGCCCATTGCCTTCAAAAAGGATAGCAATACAAAAGATCCTTCATTGAAAGTGCATGCTGCTACATTTGCTGCAATTTGGACAACGATTGTAGTACCGCTCACTGATTTTGGAGAGATTTTCCAAATAAGTTGATTGAGATCCTCGTTGTTATTCTGCGTGAAACCTCCAAGACACCGCTGCAAAAGTGCGTCCTTGCTCAAGTCTTCGTAGATTGGCTTTACGGCTTCTGTAATATCTGTAGGAAGAGCACTGTAACTGTGTTTGAATGAATCCAGAGTGTTTGCAGCTGCCGCTTTTTGCCATTCACACCAAGAGTCCTTACCGCTCGGGCATTTGTCGTGCTGTGGTTTCTCGTCTGCCGAGCAGTCGTGATAGTATGTCGCCTAAATCGCATTTTTCATTTTCTTTATACAATCGTGGTTGCGTCGGATGGCTAGTCCATAATATACGGTCAATTTGTCGATCATTTTTGCAGTGAGTTTTTCCAGAGAGACTTTTCCTTTTTATTTTTTTTCCTGTCTTAGTTTCACTATTGACCACAGTTGTTTTCACTAGTTCATGTAAACGGGTACCCATTCTTTTCTGCACATGTCCTATGCACTCTTTCTTATTTATTGTGAAATCTTCACCATACGGTTTTGCATTTACCAGACCACTGTTGGTTTTCGAGTCGCCATCTCCTATATAATTTTTAAATATCACTCCAAAATATTCTAAAGAACGTTTGAACATCTGTATGATGGCGTGTACTTCCATGTTGCCTGACGGACCAACATGATTCGCTTTACAGTTTCCGCTGTTGACGTGTTCTGTGTTCCAGTCTTTGAATTCGGCGGTATCTAGCTTATTTTCCCAAGTGTTACATTGGTGGCAGTAAGAACTCTTGACAAACACATCAAAAACCTTTGCCGTATAGTAACCTATCAAAGAAGCGACACCGAATAGAGAAGTAAATCCACGTTTCTTTCACGTTCCGTCGCCTGATACTGTTAATTCGTTAGTATTTTGTACGTTATTCCCTTTGCATGTTTTCTCTTGCTCTTCTTCTACAGCAGCAGCAAAAAATCTTTTCGCAACATTTTTTACAGCCGTATGTATCTTCTGTACATGCGTGTTATAGCTTGGTTTTGATAAGAAAGACTCCGCTAAATATATCAATCCGCAGAACTTATCACATCCAGCTAATCTTAGGCCTAACACACGCATGACGAAGCAAAACGATGATTTACTTCATAATACGATTGCCTTGTCCCTTCTTTTACTCTTTCACTAGACGAAACATAACGAGGCTCTTTGCATTTTTCACATAAAATTTTGATTTTGAAGGTGTAACGTGTCGAATCCTCACGTTATAACAAAATTAACAAAAGCGTATGTTAATTCATTTGTATTATAATTTTATTTATTTTATGTGTGCACGTTCGAGTGCTGAACCCCGATTTCGTTGACATTTCCCGTGTGTGTGTGTGTGTTTTATCTCAATCGAATTTAAAGAAGTTAACAATTTAAATTTTATCCATGATCAACCAAGATCCTATTTGTGTTCTTTGTAACAATTGTGTATTTTATCAATTAAATTCCGAGACAAACGTCTTTCCGGCGTTTCAGTTTTATTTCAGTTAAATACAAAAATCTTAAATCATACGACACTACGTGACATCTAAGAGAGAGACGCCGCGAGGGTCGTTGACCGGCCAATGTTTACGTTTGGCTTCTAAAGAGTTTAACGTTTAGGAAGACTATACCTATGTACTTGCTAGAGAATGCATTATCCCAGCAGACTAATACATAGGTGTTTAAACCAGCCACACTCATTCGATAGTGGAAATCGTGTGCGGTTTATTCTTTTCAATTTTTTATTTTTTAATATTTCAACACCCGACCCCGGTGCACTCGAACACAGTGTCGATGTACCCAAAAGTCTTCGGTTTACTCAAAGATCTTATCTCTTTTAAAAAAGGATAAAACCCTTGAGTATGAAATTTACAATGTTACCAATACTTAGGCATCTGCAGCACTTGCAAAATGCCATCGACTGGAGGTTTTGTAAATCTCTTGTTACTTTGTTTTGATTTCACACATTTATGAAAAAAAACTAAAATCAATTTAAAAGTTAAATTTCAAATTTATTATAAATTGTTCTTACATTTGCTAAGAGTAATCTATGACCGTCTTCTGTGAAAGTCTGATATCAAGTGTCCTCTGCCTTGTCGAACTCGGCCTTATATACTCTCACCGCTCCTTGATTGAGGTAAAGTTCTATAGGCTTCTATGGACAATTATTTAATAGTTTACAATATTTTCGAGAATGTTTTTTTCTTATTTTCTAGCTGAGATGTAGTTGCGTCGTTACATGTATAACAATATCGTGATTTTCGCAAATTTCGAGCTTTTTTATTGTTTACAAGTTTTTTAAATTTTCTTTTTCACTTTTTATGTACAAATAATTTATTTTATTGATTGTTTTTTTAGTCACGATATGTGCACTCTCTTTATCTATGTATTTTTATAAAATCTATTGTTATTCTGTTTTTTATTCATCCAGTAACCCTCATGGAACATCATAGAATTTTGACTCTCTCGAGGTACAGATGTTTTATGAGCTTTGTAATAACTTCTTTCCTAATTCAAATTTTACATTTTTTCTTTTTTCTAGTTGTTTGTCCAATGTGTTATTTGTTATTCTATATGAGATTATTTCGGTGTTCACCTTTTTTCTGTTACTTTTTTATGTTTAAACTTTACTTTGATTTCTCATTAGTCTAACTAGTATAATATAGAATCTACGCCGATTGTAGCGACCTTGAAATTCAATGCCCTTGTTGTTTCGCGGTATTGAATTTATTCGTAATTTATGTTACATTTCAATTTCTTAATCCTATCGCTCTATTTTATAATTGTTTCTTATTTCTAACTTTGCTTGTAATATTGTAGATTTTATTTATATAAATTTTTCTATATTTATTGACTTACATAAAATTGTTTATTTTAATTTTTCCTTATAACCAGATACTGAGGTTACAAAGGCTAAACCTCCCGTTTTGCAGGTGCGAAAAGACATTTTCCCATCACAATTAACGCACTTCACTAATGTAGCGAGAGTTGAAAATACTAAAAGGAAGTCTATAATTCTGTAATGTTTCTCTAAATCTTGCGCTACACTTTTAACAGTACCCAGTTTTATTTTTTTATGCGATGCACTGGACGCTACCACATCATCATTGCTGCGTTTTGGAAAAGTTTTTTTTTCTCGGTCGACCCAAAATATCACCACTTTTCTGCCGATCTTGTCTTGTTACTTCTTTTGGCATTTTGCAAATAAATAAATAAATTTATTATGACACAACAAAAATCGAGCGGAAATACACTACTAACGAACGAACACAAACAAAAATCAACGGAAAACTACGATAAAATTTTAGCGTCTCTTTACACAACCGCTCGGCAGAAAGTATGCCTGTAAACTGATTTATATACGATATACCGGAAATATGCAAACTATGCAAAGTCAGTTTACATACAAAAACTTATAAAAGTAGAAAGTATAAAGGTAAGGAGATTACAATGGAACTTGAAGCAGTTCCAGGTAGGCGTGTCGCGCAGTTACCAGGCAGGTGTACAAATCGAGCATGAGGGCCGGTCGCTTGAAACGCTGTATCTTCATTAGTTTTGCTCCATTTTACTTGGAATTTTGACACAATACTCTCGACATGTTGTGCATTTAGAAAAAAAAAAAAAAAAATGCAAAATAGAAAATTTCGAAACCTTACCCCCTTCCCCCCTTAATTCGTTAGGAACCCAAACATCCAGTTTGTTTACGTAACCAAGCTGTTGTAAGTGCAAGTAAACGGTTTAATTCGATATGCCGAGCTTCTCTGCTATCTCTCGAGTTGTCATATGCCAGTTAGTTTCAATTAACGCCTTTATTTGTCGTCATCAGTAGTGGTTGGACGACCAGTATGTGGTGCATTTTGCACATCAAAATTTTCAGAACGAAAGCGAGCAAACCGACGCTGACGCTGGCGTTTAGTAAGGCAGTCCTCACCATAAACTTCACACAATTTCTTCCGAGCTTACACCGCATTTTTGCCCTTTCGAAAGTAAAACAATAAAATATGCCGATGATGCTCACTTTGAACGTCCATTTTCAACTTAATTTTTAACCAACTTGTTATTTACTAATGACGCTCAGTTTTTGACAGAAGATAGTGTACAGTCTAACCTTTAGAATAGTATATAATAATATGAAGTGACTACTTATTGTTCATGCCCCTGAAAGAATCACTTGAAGGAAAACGATTCAAAAGCAATGACGAAGTCGAGAAGCACGTGCGCTATTGTCTGTCTATTCGTCCTAAAACTTTTTATGAACAAGCAATATTCAAGCTTCCAAAATGGTGGTAAGAGTGTGTAGACAACGCAGGAGACTGCATTGAGAAATGTTGATGATATGGTTTGTGTGTAAGATTATTCAATAAATGTATAAAAAAAATTACCGTTTATATTTGATTCACCCTTGTAAATAAATGTGACAGGTGGCCCAGCGAAGTTAGGCCACCTGCCTTGCAGTAAATATGAGAGTTTGCAACGCAACTAGACGTGGCGCTATCGATCAAGGAATCGAAAGCCAGCGCGGGAAATCGATCGGAGCGACCCGAGACGAGCAAGAGGGGATCTCGCTCTCTCCTTTTTCCCGCTGGAACATAACGACGCAAAAGCGAAACAGCACGTGAAAATTAGCTGAGACGACCATGAATTGAATCCATCACTCTCAAAATAGCAATAAGTGGCTACTTAAGTAGTCCGCGTGCATGCCGCGATATTTTTATCCGCGCGATCGGGTCAAATAATATAATTATCTGTTGCGAGGCGAGAGTGAGAGGTTAGTTCTCACTCACCCATAGTAGTGTTAGTGTGTGAATACGCGCGCGAGACTTCACGCGCGTAGTCTCTCGGTTGACCGCGAGAAACTGCGATCAACCCGCTGACCAGCCTGCGAGTATAAAAGCTGATTCACACGCCTTGCTACGCGAACATAGCAAGGCGAGTGACGGACATGCATGCGTAGTGCGTGTCTCGCGAGAAGCAATTGCGCGTTGATATATTTTTGTTTGAAACCCTCGTCAAGGGTCCAGAGTCAACTTATAAAGTATTTTGTATAAAGTTTTATTAAATTTGACTTAATAAACGTGGACTGCGCATTACGGGTGCGCGTTTAGTTTATTTTTCCCTTTCCAGCGTCTCTTTCCAAATACCGCCGCCTCCGCGGGCGTGTCAACTCGCTGTTGACACGCAGTTGATTAGCTAAACCCGGTGAAGAGCACCGCCGGCATCGGGGCCTTAAGGTAAGGCCTTTCACGTTATAGAAAGTAGGATCCTACGCTGTAATAGCATCGGCACTGCACGCGAGTACTATTGCACAACAGTGAACGTCTGTCGGCACTTAAGACCGCATCACGGAATAGTTGCATCTGCAGCCGTGCGCACATGCATTGGAGGGTCCTGCACATGCAAGTAATATCTACCATAACAACCCCATTATAAAAAAAAAAGAAAATAAAAGAAAAAGAATAATACGATGAAGTGAAATGATATAAGAAAAATGACAAAATAAAATATATGAAATGAATAAATGAATAATAAGTGAAATAAAGAAATAAAGAAGAAGAATGATACAGTAAAAATAATCATAATAAAATAAAAATAATAAATAAAGCGAGGAAAGGTAAGGCAATAATAATAAAAACGCGATAATAATAAGAAAGGGAAAAATTACGAAATATGAATTAAATAAAATGTTGAATGAAAATCGGAAAATGAATAATAAAGTTGAATTTAGTGATTGCAAATGAGATGAATTATGAGTGTAAAAACAGTGAAAAAAATTACCGTTATAGAGTGTAGTGAGACGATGATTTAGGTATATACGTAATGAGAAAAGAGTGTAATGTGTTATGTTAGTAGAAGTTTGATTATACAACAATGATTATGTAAGCTATGTCGTCTTGTTCCGGCGGGTAGTATTAGAATTATTATCCTAAGCTTTACGCTTGGACCTTATCAATTATATCTGGTTTCATCTTTATTTAGAATTACAGAACATTAAGAATCTGAATAATTGGATTATTTGTAAAATAATGATAACACTGAACATCAAATTTATCTACTCGCATATATAATGATCATCATAAACTGATCATATAATCATAAGATTAAATCGTAAGTGTATCCATTTGAATATTGAATAAGTCTATATTTTCCAGCATTATGAATTTTATTATGACCCATTATTAAGTATTATAAACTGCATATTATATATTGTTTCATATTAATTATACTATATTACACATTATATATATGTATTTACATATATCATATTAGGTTCGCAAGTAAATTCTCGCCGTTTTCCTTGATGGAAATGCAACTTTATTGTAAAAAAATCATTCAAAGTATTTCCCATTGCTAGCTACAACTTTTTCCCATGTTTCTGGCAGAGCTCAAATACCGTTACTGTAAAATTAAACGCTAAAACGGTTTTTCTTTTGAAGCTATCCACTAATCATGCAAGTGATAATCGGACGGCGCAATATCTAGGGAATATGGTGGGTGGGGTAAGACTATGATGTTGAAGTTTGCAACGTTGGACTCCAACGAAAAATCAAAATTTTTCATATTCGTTTTTTCTCAATAAAATGGATATGAAATGAACAAAAATGTATCAAAATTAATAATTAACATTGATTTTATCAGATTCAACCCCTAAAATACCCCTAAAAAAGAATAAAAAAAAATCAACTATTACAACCGTTTTTTATAATTTAAAAAAAAAAAAAGGTATCATAAAGAATATATAAGACCCCGGAAACCGTATACAACGAAAAAAAATTGCCAACCCTTTCCGGAATTAATTTTAAAGGGGGATGAAAAGTCGAAATTCTCGAAAAAAAATTCTGACATCTTTCATAATACCGATGGCACAAAAATAAAAAGTGTATACGATTTCTTAGCACATAACGACCCTATAAAAAAATTGGCGTTAAAAAAACGGCTCCGGAACTCCCCCTTCAGGGGGATGAAAAACTTCAAACTAAAAAAAATTCCAACATCTTTCCTAATAACGCTAGCAAAAAAAAAAAAAATGTATATGATTTCTTGGTACTTCAGAAATCTACAAAAAAATTGGCGTCAACAAAAGCAGTCCGGAACTTACCCTCCAGAGGGATGAAAAGTCACAATTTTTTTAAAAAAATCTAGCAACTCTCCTAATACCGTTGGCACGAAAATAAAAACTGTATACAATTCCTTGCAACATAAGGAACCTATAAAAAAATTGGCGTTTGAAAAACGGCTCCGGAACTTACACTTCAGGGGGATGAAAAGTCAAAATTTACGAAAAAAAAATATAACAACTTTCCTAATACCGTTGGCACGAAAATAAAAAGCGTGTATGATTCCTTGGCACATACAGAGCTTATAAAAAAATCAGCGTCAAAAAAACGGCTCCGGAACTTACACTTCAGGGGGATGAAAAGTCAAAATTTACGTAAAAAAAATATAACAACTTTCCTAATACCGTTGGCACAAAAATAAAAAGCGTATATGATTCTTTGGCACATAACAATCTTATAAAAAAATCGGCGTAAAAAAAACGGCTCCGGAACTTACACTTCAGGGGGATGAAAAGACAAAATTTACGTAAAAAAAATATAACAACTTTCCTAATACCGTTGGCACGAAAATAAAAAGCGTATATGATTCTTTGGCACATACAAAGCTTATAAAAAAATCATCGTAAAAAAAACGGCTCCGGAACTTACACTTCAGGGGGATGAAAAGTCAAAATTTACGAAAAAAAAATATAACAACTTTCCTAATACCTTTGGCACGAAAATAAAAAGGGTATATGATTCTTTAGCACATAACAATCTTACAAAAAAATCGGCGTTAAAAAAACGGCTCCGGAACTCACACTTCAGGGGGATGAAAAGTCAAAATTTACGAAAAAAAAATATAACAACTTTCCTAATACCGTTGGCACGAAAATAAAAAGCGTATATGATTCTTTGGCACATAACAATCTTATAAAAAAATCGGCGTTGAAAAAACGACTCCGGAACTCACACTTCAGGGGGATGAAAAGTCAAAATTTACGAAAAAAAAATATAACAACTTTCCTAATACCGTTGGCACAAAAATAAAAAGCGTGTATTATTCCTTGGCACATACAGAGCTTATAAAAAAATCGGCGTTAAAAAAACGGCTCCGGAACTTACACTTCAGGGGGATGAGAAGTCAAAATTTACGAAAAAAAAATATAACAACTTTTCTAATACCGTTGGCACGAAAATAAAAAGCGTGTATGATTCCTTGGCACATACAGAGCTTATGAAAAAATCAGCGTCAAAAAAACGGCTCCGGAACTTACACTTCAGGGGGATGAAAAGACAAAATTTACGTAAAAAAAATATAACAACTTTCCTAATACCGTTGGCACGAAAATGAAAAGCGTATATGATTCTTTGGCACATACAAAGCTTATAAAAAAATCGGCGTTAAAAAAACGGCTCCGGAACTTACACTTCAGGGGGATGAAAAGTCAAAATTTACGAAAAAAAAATATAACAACTTTCCTAATACCGTTGGCACGAAAATAAAAAGCGTGTATGATTCCTTGGCACATAACAATCTTATAAAAAAATCGGCGTTAAAAAAACGGCTCCGGAACTTACACTTCAGGGGGATGAAAAGACAAAATTTACGTAAAAAAAATATGACAACTTTCCTAATACCGTTGGCACGAAAATAAAAAGCGTATATGATTCTTTGGCACATACAAAGCTTATAAAAAAATCATCGTAAAAAAAACGGCTCCGGAACTTACACTTCAGGGGGATTAAAAGTCAAAATTTACGAAAAAAAAATATAACAACTTTCCTAATACCTTTGGCACGAAAATAAAAAGCGTATATGATTCTTTGGCACATAACAATCTTATAAAAAAATCGGCGTTAAAAAAACGGCTCCGGAACTCACACTTCAGGAGGATGAAAAGTCAAAATTTACGAAAAAAAAATATAACAACTTTCCTAATACCGTTGGCACGAAAATAAAAAGCGTATATGATTCTTTTGCACATAACAATCTTATAAAAAAATCGGCGTTGAAAAAACGGCTCCGGAACTTACACTTCAGGGGGATGAAAAGTCAAAATTTACGAAAAAAAATTATAACAACTTTCCTAATACCGTTGGCACGAAAATAAAAAGCGTATATGATTCCTTGGCACATACAAAGCTTATGAAAAAATCAGCGTCAAAAAAACGGCTCCGGAACTTACACTTCAGGGGGATGAAAAGACAAAATTTACGTAAAAAAAATATAACAACTTTCCTAATACCGTTGGCACGAAAATAACAAGGGTATATGATTCTTTGGCACATACAAAGCTTATAAAAAAATCGGCGTAAAAAAAACGGCTCCGGAACTTACACTTCAGGGGGATGAAAAGTCAAAATTTACGAAAAAAAAATATAACAACTTTCCTAATACCGTTGGCACGAAAATAAAAAGCGTATATGATTCTTTGGCACATAACAATCTTATAAAAAAATCGGCGTTAAAAAAACGGCTCCGGAACTTACACTTCAGGGGGATGAAAAGTCAAAATTTACGAAAAAAAAATATAACAACTTTCCTAATACCGTTGGCACAAAAATAAAAAGCGTGTATTATTCCTTGGCACATACAGAGCTTATAAAAAAATCAGCGTCAAAAAAACGGCTCCGGAACTTACACTTCAGGGGGATGAAAAGTCAAAATTTACGAAAAAAAAATATAACAACTTTCCTAATACCGTTGGCACGAAAATGAAAAGCGTGTATGATTCCTTAGCACATACAGAGCTTATGAAAAAATCAGCGTCAAAAAAACGGCTCCGGAACTTACACTTCAGGGGGATGAAAAGACAAAATTTACGTAAAAAAAATATAACAACTTTCCTAATACCGTTGGCACAAAAATAAAAAGCGTATATGATTCTTTGGCACATAACAATCTTATAAAAAAATCGGCGTTAACAAAACGGCTCCGGAACTTACACTTCAGGGGGATGAAAAGTCAAAATTTACGAAAAAAAAATATAACAACTTTCCTAATACCGTTGGCACAAAAATAAAAAGCGTATATGATTCTTTGGCACATAACAATCTTATAAAAAAATCGGCGTTAACAAAACGGCTCCGGAACTTACACTTCAGGGGGATGAAAAGTCAAAATTTACGAAAAAAAAATATAACAACTTTCCTAATACCGTTGGCACGAAAATAAAAAGCGTGTATGATTCCTTGGCACATACAGAGCTTATGAAAAAATCAGCGTCATAAAAACGGCTCCGGAACTTACACTTCAGGGGGATGAAAAGTCAAAATTTACGTAAAAAAAATATAACAACTTTCCTAATACCGTTGGCACAAAAATAAAAAGCGTATATGATTCTTTGGCACATAACAATCTTATAAAAAAATCGGCGTTAAAAAAACGGCTCCGGAACTTACACTTCAGGGGGATGAAAAGACAAAATTTACGTAAAAAAAATATAACAACTTTCCTAATACCGTTGGCACGAAAATAAAAAGCGTATATAATTCTTTGGCACATACAAAGCTTATGAAAAAATCATCGTAAAAAAAACGGCTCCGGAACTTACACTTCAGGGGGATGAAAAGTCAAAATTTACGAAAAAAAAATATAACAACTTTCCTAATACCGTTGGCACGAAAATAAAAAGCGTATATGATTCTTTGGCACATAACAATCTTATAAAAAAATCGGCGTTGAAAAAACGACTCCGGAACTCACACTTCAGTGGGATGAAAAGTCAAAATTTACGAAAAAAAAATATAACAACTTTCCTAATACCGTTGGCACAAAAATAAAAAGCGTGTATTATTCCTTGGCACATACAGAGCTTATAAAAAAATCGGCGTTAAAAAAACGGCTCCGGAACTTACACTTCAGGGGGATGAGAAGTCAAAATTTACGAAAAAAAAATATAACAACTTTTCTAATACCGTTGGCACGAAAATAAAAAGCGTGTATGATTCCTTGGCACATACAGAGCTTATGAAAAAATCAGCGTCAAAAAAACGGCTCCGGAACTTACACTTCAGGGGGATGAAAAGACAAAATTTACGTAAAAAAAATATAACAACTTTCCTAATACCGTTGGCACGAAAATGAAAAGCGTATATGATTCTTTGGCACATACAAAGCTTATAAAAAAATCGGCGTTAAAAAAACGGCTCCGGAACTTACACTTCAGGGGGATGAAAAGTCAAAATTTACGAAAAAAAAATATAACAACTTTCCTAATACCGTTGGCACGAAAATAAAAAGCGTGTATGATTCTTTGGCACATAACAATCTTATAAAAAAATCGGCGTTAAAAAAACGGCTCCGGAACTTACACTTCAGGGGGATGAAAAGTCAAAATTTACGAAAAAAAAATATAACAACTTTCCTAATACCGTTGGCACAAAAATAAAAAGCGTGTATTATTCCTTGGCACATACAGAGCTTATAAAAAAATCAGCGTCAAAAAAACGGCTCCGGAACTTACACTTCAGGGGGATGAAAAGTCAAAATTTACGAAAAAAAAATATAACAACTTTCCTAATACCGTTGGCACGAAAATGAAAAGCGTGTATGATTCCTTGGCACATACAGAGCTTATGAAAAAATCAGCGTCAAAAAAACGGCTCCGGAACTTACACTTCAGGGGGATGAAAAGACAAAATTTACGTAAAAAAAATATAACAACTTTCCTAATACCGTTGGCACAAAAATAAAAAGCGTATATGATTCTTTGGCACATAACAATCTTATAAAAAAATCGGCGTTAACAAAACGGCTCCGGAACTTACACTTCAGGGGGATGAAAAGTCAAAATTTACGAAAAAAAAATATAACAACTTTCCTAATACCGTTGGCACAAAAATAAAAAGCGTATATGATTCTTTGGCACATAACAATCTTATAAAAAAATCGGCGTTAACAAAACGGCTCCGGAACTTACACTTCAGGGGGATGAAAAGTCAAAATTTACGAAAAAAAAATATAACAACTTTCCTAATACCGTTGGCACGAAAATAAAAAGCGTGTATGATTCCTTGGCACATACAGAGCTTATGAAAAAATCAGCGTCAAAAAAACGGCTCCGGAACTTACACTTCAGGGGGATGAAAAGTCAAAATTTACGTAAAAAAAATATAACAACTTTCCTAATACCGTTGGCACAAAAATAAAAAGCGTATATGATTCTTTGGCACATAACAATCTTATAAAAAAATCGGCGTTAAAAAAACGGCTCCGGAACTTACACTTCAGGGGGATGAAAAGACAAAATTTACGTAAAAAAAATATAACAACTTTCCTAATACCGTTGGCACGAAAATAAAAAGCGTATATGATTCTTTGGCACATACAAAGCTTATGAAAAAATCATCGTAAAAAAAACGGCTCCGGAACTTACACTTCAGGGGAATGAAACGTCAAAATTTACGAAAAAAAAATATAACAACTTTCCTAATACCGTTGGCACGAAAATAAAAAGCGTATATGATTCTTTGGCACATAACAATCTTATAAAAAAATCGGCGTTGAAAAAACGACTCCGGAACTCACACTTCAGGGGGATGAAAAGTCAAAATTTACGAAAAAAAAATATAACAACTTTCCTAATACCGTTGGCACAAAAATAAAAAGCGTGTATTATTCCTTGGCACATACAGAGCTTATAAAAAAATCGGCGTTAAAAAAACGGCTCCGGAACTTACACTTCAGGGGGATGAAAAGACAAAATTTACGTAAAAAAAATATAACAACTTTCCTAATACCGTTGGCACGAAAATAAAAAGCGTATATGATTCTTTGGCACATACAAAGCTTATGAAAAAATCATCGTAAAAAAAACGGCTCCGGAACTTACACTTCAGGGGAATGAAAAGTCAAAATTTACGAAAAAAAAATATAACAACTTTCCTAATACCGTTGGCACGAAAATGAAAAGCGTATATGATTCTTTGGCACATACAAAGCTTATAAAAAAATCGGCGTTAAAAAAACGGCTCCGGAACTTACACTTCAGGGGGATGAAAAGTCAAAATTTACGAAAAAAAAATATAACAACTTTCCTAATACCGTTGGCACGAAAATAAAAAGCGTATATGATTCTTTGGCACATAACAATCTTATAAAAAAATCGGCGTTGAAAAAACGACTCCGGAACTCACACTTCAGGGGGATGAAAAGTCAAAATTTACGAAAAAAAAATATAACAACTTTCCTAATACCGTTGGCACAAAAATAAAAAGCGTGTATTATTCCTTGGCACATACAGAGCTTATAAAAAAATCGGCGTTAAAAAAACGGCTCCGGAACTTACACTTCAGGGGGATGAGAAGTCAAAATTTACGAAAAAAAAATATAACAACTTTTCTAATACCGTTGGCACGAAAATAAAAAGCGTATATGATTCTTTGGCACATAACAATCTTATAAAAAAATCGGCGTTAAAAAAACGGCTCCGGAACTTACACTTCAGGGGGATGAAAAGTCAAAATTTACGAAAAAAAAATATAACAACTTTCCTAATACCGTTGGCACAAAAATAAAAAGCGTGTATTATTCCTTGGCACATAACAATCTTATAAAAAATCGGCGTTAACAAAACGGCTCCGGAACTTACACTTCAGGGGGATGAAAAGTCAAAATTTACGAAAAAAAAATATAACAACTTTCCTAATACCGTTGGCACGAAAATAAAAAGCGTGTATGATTCCTTGGCACATACAGAGCTTATGAAAAAATCAGCGTCAAAAAAACGGCTCCGGAACTTACACTTCAGGGGGATGAAAAGTCAAAATTTACGTAAAAAAAATATAACAACTTTCCTAATACCGTTGGCACAAAAATAAAAAGCGTATATGATTCTTTGGCACATAACAATCTTATAAAAAAATCGGCGTTAAAAAAACGGCTCCGGAACTTACACTTCAGGGGGATGAAAAGACAAAATTTACGTAAAAAAAATATAACAACTTTCCTAATACCGTTGGCACGAAAATAAAAAGCGTATATGATTCTTTGGCACATACAAAGCTTATGAAAAAATCATCGTAAAAAAAACGGCTCCGGAACTTACACTTCAGGGGGATGAAAAGTCAAAATTTACGAAAAAAAAATATAACAACTTTCCTAATACCTTTGGCACGAAAATAAAAAGCGTATATGATTCTTTGGCACATAACAATCTTATAAAAAAATCGGCGTTAAAAAAACGGCTCCGGAACTCACACCTCAGGGGGATGAAAAGTCAAAATTTACGAAAAAAAAATATAACAACTTTCCTAATACCGTTGGCACAAAAATAAAAAGCGTATATGATTCTTTGGCACATAACAATCTTATAAAAAAATCGGCGTTAACAAAACGGCTCCGGAACTTACACTTCAGGGGGATGAAAAGTCAAAATTTACGAAAAAAAAATATAACAACTTTCCTAATACCGTTGGCACGAAAATAAAAAGCGTGTATGATTCCTTGGCACATACAGAGCTTATGAAAAAATCAGCGTCAAAAAAACGGCTCCGGAACTTACACTTCAGGGGGATGAAAAGTCAAAATTTACGTAAAAAAAATATAACAACTTTCCTAATACCGTTGGCACAAAAATAAAAAGCGTATATGATTCTTTGGCACATAACAATCTTATAAAAAAATCGGCGTTAAAAAAACGGCTCCGGAACTTACACTTCAGGGGGATGAAAAGACAAAATTTACGTAAAAAAAATATAACAACTTTCCTAATACCGTTGGCACGAAAATAAAAAGCGTATATGATTCTTTGGCACATACAAAGCTTATGAAAAAATCATCGTAAAAAAAACGGCTCCGGAACTTACACTTCAGGGGGATGAAAAGTCAAAATTTACGAAAAAAAAATATAACAACTTTCCTAATACCGTTGGCACGAAAATAAAAAGCGTATATGATTCTTTGGCACATAACAATCTTATAAAAAAATCGGCGTTGAAAAAACGACTCCGGAACTCACACTTCAGTGGGATGAAAAGTCAAAATTTACGAAAAAAAAATATAACAACTTTCCTAATACCGTTGGCACAAAAATAAAAAGCGTGTATTATTCCTTGGCACATACAGAGCTTATAAAAAAATCGGCGTTAAAAAAACGGCTCCGGAACTTACACTTCAGGGGGATGAGAAGTCAAAATTTACGAAAAAAAAATATAACAACTTTTCTAATACCGTTGGCACGAAAATAAAAAGCGTGTATGATTCCTTGGCACATACAGAGCTTATGGAAAAATCAGCGTCAAAAAAACGGCTCCGGAACTTACACTTCAGGGGGATGAAAAGACAAAATTTACGTAAAAAAAATATAACAACTTTCCTAATACCGTTGGCACGAAAATGAAAAGCGTATATGATTCTTTGGCACATACAAAGCTTATAAAAAAATCGGCGTTAAAAAAACGGCTCCGGAACTTACACTTCAGGGGGATGAAAAGTCAAAATTTACGAAAAAAAAATATAACAACTTTCCTAATACCGTTGGCACGAAAATAAAAAGCGTGTATGATTCTTTGGCACATAACAATCTTATAAAAAAATCGGCGTTAAAAAAACGGCTCCGGAACTTACACTTCAGGGGGATGAAAAGTCAAAATTTACGAAAAAAAAATATAACAACTTTCCTAATACCGTTGGCACAAAAATAAAAAGCGTGTATTATTCCTTGGCACATACAGAGCTTATAAAAAAATCAGCGTCAAAAAAACGGCTCCGGAACTTACACTTCAGGGGGATGAAAAGTCAAAATTTACGAAAAAAAAATATAACAACTTTCCTAATACCGTTGGCACGAAAATGAAAAGCGTGTATGATTCCTTGGCACATACAGAGCTTATGAAAAAATCAGCGTCAAAAAAACGGCTCCGGAACTTACACTTCAGGGGGATGAAAAGACAAAATTTACGTAAAAAAAATATAACAACTTTCCTAATACCGTTGGCACAAAAATAAAAAGCGTATATGATTCTTTGGCACATAACAATCTTATAAAAAAATCGGCGTTAACAAAACGGCTCCGGAACTTACACTTCAGGGGGATGAAAAGTCAAAATTTACGAAAAAAAAATATAACAACTTTCCTAATACCGTTGGCACAAAAATAAAAAGCGTATATGATTCTTTGGCACATAACAATCTTATAAAAAAATCGGCGTTAACAAAACGGCTCCGGAACTTACACTTCAGGGGGATGAAAAGTCAAAATTTACGAAAAAAAAATATAACAACTTTCCTAATACCGTTGGCACGAAAATAAAAAGCGTGTATGATTCCTTGGCACATACAGAGCTTATGAAAAAATCAGCGTCAAAAAAACGGCTCCGGAACTTACACTTCAGGGGGATGAAAAGTCAAAATTTACGTAAAAAAAATATAACAACTTTCCTAATACCGTTGGCACAAAAATAAAAAGCGTATATGATTCTTTGGCACATAACAATCTTATAAAAAAATCGGCGTTAAAAAAACGGCTCCGGAACTTACACTTCAGGGGGATGAAAAGACAAAATTTACGTAAAAAAAATATAACAACTTTCCTAATACCGTTGGCACGAAAATAAAAAGCGTATATGATTCTTTGGCACATACAAAGCTTATGAAAAAATCATCGTAAAAAAAACGGCTCCGGAACTTACACTTCAGGGGAATGAAAAGTCAAAATTTACGAAAAAAAAATATAACAACTTTCCTAATACCGTTGGCACGAAAATAAAAAGCGTATATGATTCTTTGGCACATAACAATCTTATAAAAAAATCGGCGTTGAAAAAACGACTCCGGAACTCACACTTCAGGGGGATGAAAAGTCAAAATTTACGAAAAAAAAATATAACAACTTTCCTAATACCGTTGGCACAAAAATAAAAAGCGTGTATTATTCCTTGGCACATACAGAGCTTATAAAAAAATCGGCGTTAAAAAAACGGCTCCGGAACTTACACTTCAGGGGGATGAAAAGACAAAATTTACGTAAAAAAAATATAACAACTTTCCTAATACCGTTGGCACGAAAATAAAAAGCGTATATGATTCTTTGGCACATACAAAGCTTATGAAAAAATCATCGTAAAAAAAACGGCTCCGGAACTTACACTTCAGGGGAATGAAAAGTCAAAATTTACGAAAAAAAAATATAACAACTTTCCTAATACCGTTGGCACGAAAATGAAAAGCGTATATGATTCTTTGGCACATACAAAGCTTATAAAAAAATCGGCGTTAAAAAAACGGCTCCGGAACTTACACTTCAGGGGGATGAAAAGTCAAAATTTACGAAAAAAAAATATAACAACTTTCCTAATACCGTTGGCACGAAAATAAAAAGCGTATATGATTCTTTGGCACATAACAATCTTATAAAAAAATCGGCGTTGAAAAAACGACTCCGGAACTCACACTTCAGGGGGATGAAAAGTCAAAATTTACGAAAAAAAAATATAACAACTTTCCTAATACCGTTGGCACAAAAATAAAAAGCGTGTATTATTCCTTGGCACATACAGAGCTTATAAAAAAATCGGCGTTAAAAAAACGGCTCCGGAACTTACACTTCAGGGGGATGAGAAGTCAAAATTTACGAAAAAAAAATATAACAACTTTTCTAATACCGTTGGCACGAAAATAAAAAGCGTGTATGATTCCTTGGCACATACAGAGCTTATGAAAAAATCAGCGTCAAAAAAACGGCTCCGGAACTTACACTTCAGGGGGATGAAAAGACAAAATTTACGTAAAAAAAATATGACAACTTTCCTAATACCGTTGGCACGAAAATAAAAAGCGTATATGATTCTTTGGCACATACAAAGCTTATAAAAAAATCATCGTAAAAAAAACGGCTCCGGAACTTACACTTCAGGGGGATGAAAAGTCAAAATTTACGAAAAAAAAATATAACAACTTTCCTAATACCTTTGGCACGAAAATAAAAAGCGTATATGATTCTTTGGCACATAACAATCTTATAAAAAAATCGGCGTTAAAAAAACGGCTCCGGAACTCACACTTCAGGAGGATGAAAAGTCAAAATTTACGAAAAAAAAATATAACAACTTTCCTAATACCGTTGGCACGAAAATAAAAAGCGTATATGATTCTTTTGCACATAACAATCTTATAAAAAAATCGGCGTTGAAAAAACGGCTCCGGAACTTACACTTCAGGGGGATGAAAAGTCAAAATTTACGAAAAAAAATTATAACAACTTTCCTAATACCGTTGGCACGAAAATAAAAAGCGTATATGATTCCTTGGCACATACAAAGCTTATGAAAAAATCAGCGTCAAAAAAACGGCTCCGGAACTTACACTTCAGGGGGATGAAAAGACAAAATTTACGTAAAAAAAATATAACAACTTTCCTAATACCGTTGGCACGAAAATAACAAGGGTATATGATTCTTTGGCACATACAAAGCTTATAAAAAAATCGGCGTAAAAAAAACGGCTCCGGAACTTACACTTCAGGGGGATGAAAAGTCAAAATTTACGAAAAAAAAATATAACAACTTTCCTAATACCGTTGGCACGAAAATAAAAAGCGTATATGATTCTTTGGCACATAACAATCTTATAAAAAAATCGGCGTTAAAAAAACGGCTCCGGAACTTACACTTCAGGGGGATGAAAAGTCAAAATTTACGAAAAAAAAATATAACAACTTTCCTAATACCGTTGGCACAAAAATAAAAAGCGTGTATTATTCCTTGGCACATACAGAGCTTATAAAAAAATCAGCGTCAAAAAAACGGCTCCGGAACTTACACTTCAGGGGGATGAAAAGTCAAAATTTACGAAAAAAAAATATAACAACTTTCCTAATACCGTTGGCACGAAAATGAAAAGCGTGTATGATTCCTTGGCACATACAGAGCTTATGAAAAAATCAGCGTCAAAAAAACGGCTCCGGAACTTACACTTCAGGGGGATGAAAAGACAAAATTTACGTAAAAAAAATATAACAACTTTCCTAATACCGTTGGCACGAAAATAAAAAGCGTATATGATTCTTTGGCACATACAAAGCTCATAAAAAAATCGGCGTAAAAAAAACGGCTCCGGAACTTACACTTCAGGGGGATGAAAAGTCAAAATTTACGAAAAAAAAATAGAACAACTTTCCTAATACCGTTGGCACGAAAATAAAAAGCGTATATGATTCTTTGGCACATAACAATCTAATAAAAAAATCGGCGTTAACAAAACGGCTCCGGAACTTACACTTCAGGGGGATGAAAAGTCAAAATTTACGAAAAAAAAATATAACAACTTTCCTAATACCGTTGGCACGAAAATAAAAAGCGTGTATTATTCCTTGGCACATACAGAGCTTATAAAAAAATCAGCGTCAAAAAAACGGCTCCGGAACTTACACTTCAGGGGAATGAAAAGTCAAAATTTACGAAAAAAAAATATAACAACTTTCCTAATACCGTTGGCACGAAAATAAAAAGCGTGTATGATTCCTTGGCACATACAGAGCTTATGAAAAAATCAGCGTCAAAAAAACGGCTCCGGAACTTACACTTCAGGGGGATGAAAAGACAAAATTTACGTAAAAAAAATATAACAACTTTCCTAATACCGTTGGCACGAAAATGAAAAGCGTATATGATTCTTTGGCACATACAAAGCTTATAAAAAAATCGGCGTTAAAAAAACGGCTCCGGAACTTACACTTCAGGGGGATGAAAAGTCAAAATTTACGAAAAAAAAATATAACAACTTTCCTAATACCTTTGGCACGAAAATAAAAAGCGTATATGATTCTTTGGCACATAACAATCTTATAAAAAAATCGGCGTTAAAAAAACGGCTCCGGAACTCACACCTCAGGGGGATGAAAAGTCAAAATTTACGAAAAAAAAATATAACAACTTTCCTAATACCGTTGGCACGAAAATAAAAAGCGTGTATTATTCCTTGGCACATACAGAGCTTATAAAAAAATCAGCGTCAAAAAAACGGCTCCGGAACTTACACTTCAGGGGGATGAAAAGTCAAAATTTACGAAAAAAAAATATAACAACTTTCCTAATACCGTTGGCACGAAAATAAAAAGCGTGTATGATTCCTTGGCACATACAGAGCTTATGAAAAAATCAGCGTCAAAAAAACGGCTCCGGAACTTACACTTCAGGGGGATGAAAAGACAAAATTTACGTAAAAAAAATATAACAACTTTCCTAATACCGTTGGCACGAAAATAAAAAGCGTATATGATTCTTTGGCACATACAAAGCTTATAAAAAAATCGGCGTTAAAAAAACGGCTCCGGAACTTACACTTCAGGGGGATGAAAAGACAAAATTTACGTAAAAAAAATATGACAACTTTCCTAATACCGTTGGCACGAAAATAAAAAGCGTATATGATTCTTTGGCACATACAAAGCTTATAAAAAAATCATCGTAAAAAAAACGGCTCCGGAACTTACACTTCAGGGGGATGAAAAGTCAAAATTTACGAAAAAAAAATATAACAACTTTCCTAATACCTTTGGCACGAAAATAAAAAGCGTATATGATTCTTTGGCACATAACAATCTTATAAAAAAATCGGCGTTAAAAAAACGGCTCCGGAACTCACACCTCAGGGGGATGAAAAGTCAAAATTTACGAAAAAAAAATATAACAACTTTCCTAATACCGTTGGCACGAAAATAAAAAGCGTATATGATTCTTTGGCACATAACAATCTTATAAAAAAATCGGCGTTTAAAAAACGGCTCCGGAACTTACACTTCAGGGGGATGAAAAGTCAAAATTTACGAAAAAAAATTATAACAACTTTCCTAATACCGTTGGCACGAAAATAAAAAGCGTATATGATTCCTTGGCACATACAAAGCTTATGAAAAAATCAGCGTCAAAAAAACGGCTCCGGAACTTACACTTCAGGGGGATGAAAAGACAAAATTTACGTAAAAAAAATATAACAACTTTCCTAATACCGTTGGCACGAAAATAACAAGGGTATATGATTCTTTGGCACATACAAAGCTTATAAAAAAATCGGTGTAAAAAAAACGGCTCCGGAACTTACACTTCAGGGGGATGAAAAGTCAAAATTTACGAAAAAAAAATATAACAACTTTCCTAATACCGTTGGCACGAAAATAAAAAGCGTGTATGATTCCTTGGCACATAACAATCTCATAAAAAAATCGGCGTTGAAAAAACGACTCCGGAACTCACACTTCAGGGGGATGAAAAGTCAAAATTTACGAAAAAAAAATATAACAACTTTCCTAATACCGTTGGCACAAAAATAAAAAGCGTGTATTATTCCTTGGCACATACAGAGCTTATAAAAAAATCGGCGTTAAAAAAACGGCTCCGGAACTTACACTTCAGGGGGATGAAAAGTCAAAATTTACGAAAAAAAAATATAACAACTTTCCTAATACCGTTGGCACGAAAATAAAAAGCGTGTATGATTCCTTGGCACATACAGAGCTTATGAAAAAATCAGCGTCAAAAAAACGGCTCCGGAACTTACACTTCAGGGGGATGAAAAGACAAAATTTACGTAAAAAAAATATAACAACTTTCCTAATACCGTTGGCACGAAAATAAAAAGCGTATATGATTCTTTGGCACATACAAAGCTTATAAAAAAATCGGCGTTAAAAAAACGGCTCCGGAACTTACACTTCAGGGGGATGAAAAGACAAAATTTACGTAAAAAAAATATGACAACTTTCCTAATACCGTTGGCACGAAAATAAAAAGCGTATATGATTCTTTGGCACATACAAAGCTTATAAAAAAATCATCGTAAAAAAAACGGCTCCGGAACTTACACTTCAGGGGGATGAAAAGTCAAAATTTACGAAAAAAAAATATAACAACTTTCCTAATACCTTTGGCACGAAAATAAAAAGCGTATATGATTCTTTGGCACATAACAATCTTATAAAAAAATCGGCGTTAAAAAAACGGCTCCGGAACTCACACCTCAGGGGGATGAAAAGTCAAAATTTACGAAAAAAAAATATAACAACTTTCCTAATACCGTTGGCACGAAAATAAAAAGCGTATATGATTCTTTGGCACATAACAATCTTATAAAAAAATCGGCGTTTAAAAAACGGCTCCGGAACTTACACTTCAGGGGGATGAAAAGTCAAAATTTACGAAAAAAAATTATAACAACTTTCCTAATACCGTTGGCACGAAAATAAAAAGCGTATATGATTCCTTGGCACATACAAAGCTTATGAAAAAATCAGCGTCAAAAAAACGGCTCCGGAACTTACACTTCAGGGGGATGAAAAGACAAAATTTACGTAAAAAAAATATAACAACTTTCCTAATACCGTTGGCACGAAAATAACAAGGGTATATGATTCTTTGGCACATACAAAGCTTATAAAAAAATCGGTGTAAAAAAAACGGCTCCGGAACTTACACTTCAGGGGGATGAAAAGTCAAAATTTACGAAAAAAAAATATAACAACTTTCCTAATACCGTTGGCACGAAAATAAAAAGCGTGTATGATTCCTTGGCACATAACAATCTTATAAAAAAATCGGCGTTGAAAAAACGACTCCGGAACTCACACTTCAGGGGGATGAAAAGTCAAAATTTACGAAAAAAAAATATAACAACTTTCCTAATACCGTTGGCACAAAAATAAAAAGCGTGTATTATTCCTTGGCACATACAGAGCTTATAAAAAAATCGGCGTTAATAAAACGGCTCCGGAACTTACACTTCAGGGGGATGAGAAGTCAAAATTTACGAAAAAAAAATATAACAACTTTTCTAATACCGTTGGCACGAAAATAAAAAGCGTGTATGATTCCTTGGCACATACAGAGCTTATGAAAAAATCAGCGTCAAAAAAACAGCTCCGGAACTTACACTTCAGGGGGATGAAAAGACAAAATTTACGTAAAAAAAATATAACAACTTTCCTAATACCGTTGGCACGAAAATGAAAAGCGTGTATGATTCCTTGGCACATAACAATCTTATAAAAAAATCGGCGTTAAAAAAACGGCTCCGGAACTTACACTTCAGGGGGATGAAAAGACAAAATTTACGTAAAAAAAATATGACAACTTTCCTAATACCGTTGGCACGAAAATAAAAAGCGTATATGATTCTTTGGCACATACAAAGCTTATAAAAAAATCATCGTAAAAAAAACGGCTCCGGAACTTACACTTCAGGGGGATGAAAAGTCAAAATTTACGAAAAAAAAATATAACAACTTTCCTAATACCTTTGGCACGAAAATAAAAAGCGTATATGATTCTTTGGCACATAACAATCTTATAAAAAAATCGGCGTTAAAAAAACGGCTCCGGAACTCACACTTCAGGAGGATGAAAAGTCAAAATTTACGAAAAAAAAATATAACAACTTTCCTAATACCGTTGGCACGAAAATAAAAAGCGTATATGATTCTTTTGCACATAACAATCTTATAAAAAAATCGGCGTTGAAAAAACGGCTCCGGAACTTACACTTCAGGGGGATGAAAAGTCAAAATTTACGAAAAAAAATTATAACAACTTTCCTAATACCGTTGGCACGAAAATAAAAAGCGTATATGATTCCTTGGCACATACAAAGCTTATGAAAAAATCAGCGTCAAAAAAACGGCTCCGGAACTTACACTTCAGGGGGATGAAAAGACAAAATTTACGTAAAAAAAATATAACAACTTTCCTAATACCGTTGGCACGAAAATAACAAGGGTATATGATTCTTTGGCACATACAAAGCTTATAAAAAAATCGGCGTAAAAAAAACGGCTCCGGAACTTACACTTCAGGGGGATGAAAAGTCAAAATTTACGAAAAAAAAATATAACAACTTTCCTAATACCGTTGGCACGAAAATAAAAAGCGTATATGATTCTTTGGCACATAACAATCTTATAAAAAAATCGGCGTTAAAAAAACGGCTCCGGAACTTACACTTCAGGGGGATGAAAAGTCAAAATTTACGAAAAAAAAATATAACAACTTTCCTAATACCGTTGGCACAAAAATAAAAAGCGTGTATTATTCCTTGGCACATACAGAGCTTATAAAAAAATCAGCGTCAAAAAAACGGCTCCGGAACTTACACTTCGGGGGGATGAAAAGTCAAAATTTACGTAAAAAAAATGTAACAACTTTCCTAATACCGTTGGCACGAAAATAAAAAACGTATACGATTCCTTGGCACATACAAAGCTAATAAAAAAATCAGCATCAAAAAAACGGCTCCGGAACTTACACTTCAGGGGGATGAAAAGTCAAAATTTACTTAAATTGTATAAGAGAAATCATTTTTTGTAGCTTTTTATGGTATACTAATTTCTAAAATACTTAAATATTATCGAATTTTTCGATTAGTTTAATATTAATTAGAATTTGAAAAAATTAAAATAATTTTATAATTACTCCTTTAACAGTGTGATTTTATACTTTTCTACGTTTTGTTTACATACGTGGTTAAGTATATCGAAATATCGAGTGCAGAGCAATACACTCAGTCATACGGCCAGTACACACACAAAGATAGCTTTGTGCGCGTTACCATCTCTACCGACAGCGAAGCGCAGTGGAGAGGGAATCGCGGTCTGCAGGCATGGCTACGCACACCAGCTCGCGCGCATACAAGCACGCGTATACGTACATTGTGTAGGCAGCGTCTTGAATTTATTTTGTGTTTTGATTTTGAACTTTCATCTTTGAATGTCCCTTTAAACGCCGTGGCGCGCTATTAACTATATTGGATAGTCAGTTTCTTTTAATATGTTTAAAATACATGTTAGGTTGAATTTATTAAAATTATTTAATCACAATATTTTCGCATGTTGATAATATTTATTTTTGCGCCACAACAAATTTTTTTATTATTTTACATTTAAATGTTTTCATGAAATTTGTAGAAGAATTTTAGCTTGGTTAAATTATTATGCAATATATTATTTTACTGAGAATCATTTGTGTAAAAATAGAAATTTGGATATTACAGCAAAGAACTATAGTTTTTTTAATTAATATGCGAAATTTACAGGACATTTTATATCTAACAATTAAGTTATTTTCTTAAATTATATTGTTTATACATTTTTAGAAGTGTATAACATAAAAATATTTTAAGATAATTCATTTGTATATAAAATAGTTATCGATTTAAGTGACAAATGCATTTTTAATGTCAAAGAGTTATCACTTAACAATTAATTGTCATATTTTCAAATGTTAAAGCTGTTAATATTTTAAATTAAAATTCTTCATCATATTAAATTTTTATTAACAATTTATAAAACTGTTCTGATCAATAATAAAATATATAAATAGTTTTTATATTATAAAAAATTTTAATCAAATTAAAATTAATTTTGTTATGGTATTTTATTAATTTTACGTTATTTATTATAATAAATAAAAGATTAATTTTCCAATTAAAGAAGTCATTTTTTCATTTATTGTTTCATTAAAAAATAGCAATTTCATGGCAAGTAAGTGTCTACATAAATATATATATATATATATATATATATATATATATATATATATATATATATATATTCACGTAATGGTAAAGAATTTGTATTTTGACGCGCGTTCTTATTCTTTTCTGATGTCATGTGATACGCTGACAAAAACATAGCTCGCTCGATGTATTCAAACAAGCGAAGCTGCTACATACAGCTATATGCGTACTTGTATGTTTCGTCCGCGCGCTTGTGTTAGTAGCCTGGCCTGTAGGCAGCGCTTCCCTCTCCACTGCGCTTTGCTGTGAGTAGAGATAGTAACGCACACAACGCTACATTTGTGTGTGTATTGGCCGTATGGCTGAGTGTATTACTCTGCACTCGATATTTTGATATACTTAACCATGTATGCAAACAACATGTGGGACTTTCCTATGAATTCTTATTATGTTTGGGAGTCGATTTTTTTTTTTTTTTTTTTGAAAAATTGGTTAACTTTTAGTTCATATCAAAGTAAATTATCATGCCAAGTATCAGCTTAAAATATAAATTCTTAAAGAAGTTAGATTTAAAAAAAATTAATAATTTTTTTTTTAAATCTTTTATCTTTAGAAAAAAAAGGAGTAAAATGTTTCAACTGTTATATCTCAAATAATAATCTTCTAAATAACTTAATTCTTTTTTTCAATTACGAGAATAATATATATACTTATAACTTATAAAATATATATAATTTATAGTCGAATTTGTGAATATGAAGAGAAAAGTTTCGATGCCATGCCTTTTCTTTTTTTTTCATATGTTATTTATAATTTCATATAAAATATAGACACCATCAATAATTTATCCATTCAATGTTATAATAGAAGAAACAATTAATAGACTAAATTAATTGTTTGATAATACTTGTGAATTTTACAATATAGATACTATAAAAATGTTTATATAATTTTATATCTTTTATATTCCTATTCTCAATGAATAATAATTCATAATAGTCTTCTTAATGAAAATTATTAAAAAAAAATTTGTTAAATATATCATAATATTATAATAGTACTCTAATCGTTTTTGTTATTATTCAAAACCATTACAGCAATTGTTTAATTTATTTATAATCTGTAAAATTCATTCCAAAAATATTTTTATGCAGTTAATAAAGAATCTGTTAATGTCAAAAATTTAATACATAGACGACAAAAGTACTCATACAAACTAGCAAATATTTTATGTAAATTTATTCTATTAATTTTAAAAATTAATTAAATTTAACTATCAAAATAGATTAACGTTTGATTATCAGATATTTAATTAATATTACAGTTTTTATAATATAAATTTTGGAAAACATTTTAGCTTGTCCTTATACTCGTTATAACTTCTAGTATATAATACTTTTTGATTTTAAATAAGGCTAATCTTTTTTTATTGATTTACATATTATAATATTCTTTTCAATTAAGCGTTTCTTTTAAATAATATTTTATTTATAATACATAAATATGATGTCATTGCGCAGAAATAATAATTAATTAACGTTTGTATTTTGTTGGTACTGTTTTCTGGAAATATTTTTATTTTATTTAAAATAAATAATTAAAGAATCTAACATTTATAAAACATGCACCAAACTTGTATTTGAAACTTGACTAAAATAAAAGGACTACTATTATTTGCTAATTTTAAAAGTTTTTTGCAAATCAAAATTATATTTAAATCTTCAATTGGATAAGAGACGTAATTTTTTATAGCATTTCATGTTACACTAATTTTTAAAATATTTAAATATCATCGAATTTTTCGTTTAGTTTAATATTAATTAGAATTTGAAAAAATTAAAATAATTTTATAATTACTTTTTTAACAGTGTGATTTTATACTTTTCTACGTTTTGTTTACATACGTGGTTAAGTATATCGAAATATCGAGTGCAGAGCAATACACTCAGTCATACGGTCAATACACACACAAACATAGCTTTGTGCGTGTTACCATCTCTACTGACAGCGAAGCGCAGTGGAGAGGGAATCGCGGACTGCAAGCCAGGCTTCGCACACAAGCGCGCACGACATACAGGCACGCGTATACGTACATTGTATAGGCAGCGTCGCGAATTTTTTTCGAGTATCGCCACATTCATACTTCTATCTTGAATTTTACTTCCAAGCGCCGTGGCGGGCTATTAACCATACGCGTGCACAGCGGATAGCTTCGCTTGCTTGAATGCATCGTGCGTGCTATTTTTTCGTCAGCGTATTATATGACATCGGAAAACATATATATATATATATATGTATATATATATATATATATATATATATATACGAATATATATTTATATTAATAGACACTCACTTGCCATAAGAAGGCAATTTTGTAATGAAACAAAATAAATAAATGACTTTTTTTATTGTAAAATTATTATTTTTATTTATTGTACCAAATAACATGATAAGTAATAAAATACTATTGCAGAATAATTTTCAATTTTGTTAGAATTTTTTTTTTTTGAAGACTATTTAAATTTTTTATTATTAATCAGATCAGTTTTAGAAATGGTTATTAAAAATTTTAATATAATATTATATTTCAATTAAAAATATAAACAACTTTTTAAAAATTATAAAATATGTCAATTTCATGTTTACTGATATCACTTTGACACTGAAAACGTATTTGTCGCTTGAATAAAAAATTTTTTCATATATAATTCAATTATCTTTAAAAAATTTGATAATAATAAATTTTTATGTTTGAATATTGAATAGTTATTTTCTTTTCATGTTTAAAATATATTTCAAGTTGAATTTATTAAAATCATTTAATCAAAATATTATTGTACGTTGATAAAAATTATTTTTACGCCATAACAAATTTTTCTATTATTTTACATTTAAAAGTTTCTTACGAAATTATTAAAATAATTTTAACTTGGTTAAATTATTATGCATTATATTATTTTATTTAGACATATTTGTATAAAAATAGAAATTTGGATATCATAGGTAAGACCTATAGTTTTTTTTGATAATATGCAGAATTTGAATGACATTTTATAACTAACAATTAAGTTATTTTTGTTAAATAATATAGTTTATATATATATATATATAAATATTCAGAAGTGTATTAAATAAAAATATTTTAAGATAATTTAATTGTATATAAAATAGTTTTTGGTTTAAGTGACAAATGCATTTTCAATGTCAAAGAGTTATCACTTAAAAATCAATTGTCATATTTTTAAATGTTAAAGCTGTTAATATTTTTAATTGAAATGCCATATCATACTAAAACTTTTATTACTAATTTATAAAACTATTCTGATCAATAATAAAATATATAAGTAGTTTTTATATCATAAAAAATTTTAATTAAATTTAATTTAATTTTGTAATAGTATTTTATTAAATTCACGTTATTTAGTATAATAAATAAAAGATTAATTTTCCAATAAAAAAATTCATTTTTTCATTTATTGTTTCATTAAAAAATAGCATTTTTATGGCAAGTGAGGGTCTACATACACACACACACGCGCGCGCGCAATGGTAAAGAATACGTATTTCTGCGCGCGTTCTTATGTTTTTCTAATGTCTTGTGATACGCCGACGAAAACATAGCTAGCTCGATGCATTCAAACAAGCGAAGCTGCTATATATAGCTATACACGTACCTGTATGTTTCGTCCGCGCACTTGTGTTAGTAGCCTGGCCTGTAGGCAGCGCTTCCCTCTCCACTGCGATTCGCTGTAAGTAGAGATAGTAACGTACACAACGCTACATTTGTGTGTGTATTGGCCGTATGACTGAGTGTATTACTCTGCACTCGATATTTCGATATACTTAATCATGTATGTAAACAACATTTGGGACGTACCGATGAATGCTTATTATGTTTCGGAGTCGATTTTTTTTTTTTTGGAAAATTTGTTAACTTATAGTTTATACCAAAGTAAAATATCATGCCAAGTATCATCTTAAAATATTAATTTTCAAAAAAGTTATATTTAAAAAAAATTAATAATTTTTTTTTAAATATTTTATCTTTAAAAAAAGAAGGAGTAAAATGGTTAAACTGTTATGTTTCAAATAATAATTATCTGAATAACGTAATTTTTTTTTTCAATTACGAGAATAATATTGAACTTATAAAATATATATAATTTATAGTCGAATTTGTGAATATGAAGAGAAAAGTTTCGATGCCATGCCTTTTCTTTTTTTTTATATGTTATTTATAATTACATATAGAATGTAGATACGATCAATAATTTATCCATTTAATGTTATGATAGAAGAAACAATTAATATACTAAATTAATTGTTTGATAATACTTGTAAATTTTACAATATAGACAGTATAAAAATGTTTAAATAATTTTATATTTTTCATGTTCCGATTCTCGATGAATAATAATTCATAATAATCTTCCTAATAAAAATTTATAAAAAAAAATTAGATATTATACATGTATATATATATATCTTTGGAATTTACGTGATCTCAACCACATTTTGTTAATCATGTATTTTTTTTCTTTAACATAATAAAATTTCATGTTTTATTGAAACTCATTCTAATTTTAAAAATTAATTGAATTTAACCATCAAGATAGATTAAAGTGTGATTATCAGATATATAATAATATTAATATTAATATTACAGTAATTTTAATATTATAGATGCAAATTTTTATCGATACAAATCATGTTTAAAACTTAGATTGAATAGAAGAAATAATTTTATATAGTATTTGATGTTATACTAATTTAACAATTATATAGTATTAAATTTTATTATTAATTCAATAAAAATTAAAAGTTGAAGAAATTAAATGTTTAAAATAAAATGAGTTATTATTTTTGTAACTGTTTATAAATTATATTAAAATTACTGATTTTAATTATGTATATGATAATCAAACTTTAATCTATCTTGATTGTTAAAATCAATTAATTTTTATAATTAACAGAATAAACTGAAATTAAATATTTGCTAGTCTGTATGAGTACATTTGTGGTCTATGTATGACATTTTTTACATTATCAGATTCTTTATTAACTGCATGAAAATATTTTTGGAATAAATTTTACAGATTATAAATAAATTAAACAATTGCTGTAATGGTTTTAAATACTAACAAAAACGATTTAAGTACTTTTAGAATATTCTAATATATTTAACTAATTTTTTTTTTTATAAATTTTCATTAACAAGATTATTATGAATTATTATTCGTCGAGAATCGGAATATAAAAAATATAAAATCATATAAACACTTTTATACTATCTATATTGTAAAATTTACAAGTATTATCAAACAATTAATTTAGTCTATTAATTGTTTCTTCTATCATAACATTAAATGGATAAATTATTGATGGTATCTACATTCTGTATGTAATTATAAATAACATATAAAAAAAAAAGAAAAGGCATGGCGTCGAAAATCTTCTCTTCTTCTTCTTAAATTCGAATTTAAATTATATATATTTTATAAGTTCAATATTATTCTCGTAATTGAAAAAAAAAATTACGTTATTCAGATAATTTTTATTTGACAAATAACAGTTTAACCATTTTACTCCTTCTTTTTTTAAAGATAAAATATTTAAAAAAAAATTATTAATTTTTTTTAAATATAACTTTTTTGGAAATTAATATTTTAAGATGATACTTAGCATGATATTTTACTTTGATATAAACTATAAGTTAACAAATTTTCCAAAAAAAAAAAAAAAATCGACTCCGAAACATAATAAGCATTCATCGGTACGTCCCAAATGTTGTTTACATACATGATTAAGTATATCGAAATATCGAGTGCAGAGTAATACACCCAGTCATACGGCCAATACACGCACAAATGTAGCGTTGTGTGCGTTACTATCTCTACTCACAGCGAAGCGCAGTGGAGAGGGAAGCGCTGCCTACAGGCAAGGCTACTAACACAAGCGCGCGCACGAAACATGCAGGTACGCGTATAGCTGTATGTAGCAGCTTCGTTTGTTATAATACATCGAGCAAGCAATGTTTTCGTCGGCGTATCACATGACATCAGAAAAACATAACGCGCGACGAAATACAGATTCTTTACCATTGCGTGTATATATATATATCTATATACATATATAAATATATAGGCACTTACTTGCCATAAAATTGCTATTTTTTAATGAAACAATAAATGAAAAAATGACTTTTTTATTGGAAAATTAATCTTTTATTTATTATAATAAATAACGTGAAAATAATAAAATACTAATACAAAATTAATTTTAATTTAATTGAAATTTTTTTTAATCTACAAATTATTCATATTTTTTATTATTGATCAGAACAGTGTTATAAATTGTTAATAAAAATTTTAATATATGGCATTTTGGATTTAAATATTAAGAGCTTTAACATTTAAAAATATAACAATTAAGTGTTAAGTGATAACTCATTGACATTAAAAATGCATTTGTCACTTAAATTGATATCTATTTTATATACAATTTGATTATTTTGAAATATTCTTATGCTATATACTTCTGAAAATATATGAACGATATTATTTAACAAAAATAACTTAATTTTTACGTACAAAATGTCATTTAAATTATGCATATTCATTATAAAGACTATAGTTCTTCCCTGTGAGATTCAAATTTCTATTTTTATACAAATAATTCTAGGTAACATAATATAATGCATTATAATTTAACCACAACTAAATTCTTTTAAAAATTCCAAATTAAACTTTTAAATGTAAAATAATAAAAAAATTTGTTGTGGCACAAAAATAATTTTTATCATCATACGAGAATATTGTGATTAAATAATTTTAAAAAAATCAACCTAACATGTATTTTAAACATATTAAAAAAAAATGGATATCCAATATGGTTAACAGCGCGCAACGGCGCTTAAAGGGAAATTCGAAGATGAAAGTTCAAAATCAAAACACGAAATCAATTCAAGACTCTGCCTACACAATGTACGTATAAGCGTGCTTGTATGCGCGCGAGCTGGTGTGCGTAGCCTTGCCTGCAGAACGCGATTCCCTCTCCACTGCGCTTCGTTTTCAGTAGAGATGGTAAAGCGCAAAAAGCTAAGTATGTGCGTGTATTGGACGTATCACTGAGTGTATTGCTCTACACTCCATTTCGAAATACTTAACCACATATGCAAACGACACGTAGAAAAATATAACATCACACAGATAAAAAAGTAATTAAAAAAATTAGTTTAATTTTTTCGAATTCTAATTAATATTGAACTATTCAATAAATTCAATGATATTTCAGTATTTTAGAAATTAGTATACCATGAAATGCTACAAAAAATTATTTCTCTTATACAATTAAAGTAAATTTTGACACTTCCTCTCCCTGAAGGGTGAGTTCCAGACCATTCTTTTTTAAGCAAATTTTTATAGGTTTCTCATGTTCTCAGAAATCATATACGTTTTTTATTTTCGTGCCAACGGTATAAGGAAAGTTGTTATATTTTTTTTACGTAAATTTTGACTTTTCGTCCCCCTAAAGTGTAAGTTCCGGAGCCGTTTTTTCAACGCCGATTTTTTTATAAGATTGTTATGTGCCAAAGAATCATATGCGCTTTTTATTTTCGTGCCAACGGTATTAGGAAAGTTGTTATATTTTTTTTTCGTAAATTTTGACTTTTCATCCCCCTGAAGTGTAAGTTCCGGAGCCGTTTTTTCGACGCTGATTTTTTTTTTAACTTTGTATGTGCCAAGGAATCATATACGCTTTTTATTTTCGTGCCAACGGTATTAGGAAAGTTGTTATATTTTTTTTACGTAAATTTTGACTTTTCATCCCCCTGAAGTGTAAGTTCCGGAGCCGTTTTATTGACGTTGAATTTTTTATAAGCTTTGTATGTGCCAAGAAATCATATACGCTTATTATTTTCGTGCCAACGGTATTAGGAAAGTTGTTATATTTTTTTTTCGTAAATTTTGACTTTTCATCCCCCTGAAGTGTAAGTTCCGGAGCCGTTTTTTTTACGCCGATTTTTTTATAAGCTTTGTATGGACCAAGGAATCATATACGCTTTTTATTTTCGTGCCAACGGTATTAGAAAAGTTGTTATATTTTTTTTTCGTAAATTTTGACTTGTCATCCCCCTGAAGTGTAAGTTCCGGAGCCGTTTTTCAAACGCCAATTTTTTTATAGGTTCCTTTTGTTGCAAGGAATCGTATACAGTTTTTATTTTCGTGCCAACGGTATTAGGAAAGTTGTTATATTTTTTTTTCGTAAATTTTGACTTTTCATCCCCCTGAAATGCAAGTTCCGGAGCCGTTTTTTTAACGCCGATTTATTTATAAGATTGTTATGTGCCAAAAAATCATATACGCTTATTATTTTCGTGCCAACGGTATTAGGAAAGTTGTTATATTTTTTTTTCGTAAATTTTGACTTTTCATCCCCCTGAAGTGTAAGTTCCGGAGCCGTTTTTTTTACGCCGATTTTTTTATAAGCTTTGTATGGACCAAGGAATCATATACGCTTTTTATTTTCGTGCCAACGGTATTAGAAAAGTTGTTATATTTTTTTTACGTAAATTTTGACTTTTCATCCCCCTGAAGTGTAAGTTCCGGAGCCGTTTTATTGACGTTGAATTTTTTATAAGCTTTGTATGTGCCAAGAAATCATATACGCTTATTATTTTCGTGCCAACGGTATTAGGGAAGTTGTTATATTTTTTTTTCGTGAATTTTGACTTTTCATCCCCCTGAAGTGTAAGTTCCGGAGCCGTTTTTTTTACGCCGATTTTTTTATAAGCTTTGTATGGACCAAGGAATCATATACGCTTTTTATTTTCGTGCCAACGGTATTAGGAAAGTTGTTATATTTTTTTTTCGTAAATTTTGACTTTTCATCCCCCTGAAGTGTAAGTTCCGGAGCCGTTTTTTTTACGATGATTTTTTTATAAGCTTTGTAAGTGCCAAAGAATCATATACGCTTTTTATTTTCGTGCCAACGGTATTAGGAAAGTTGTTATATTTTTTTTACGTAAATTTTGACTTTTCATCCCCCTGAAGTGTAAGTTCCGGAGCCGTTTTATTGACGTTGAATTTTTTATAAGCTTTGTATGGACCAAGGAATCATATACGCTTTTTATTTTCGTGCCAACGGTATTAGAAAAGTTGTTATATTTTTTTTTCGTAAATTTTGACTTTTCATCCCCCTGAAGTGTAAGTTCCGGAGCCGTTTTTTTTACGCCGATTTTTTTATAAGCTTTGTATGGACCAAGGAATCATATACGCTTTTTATTTTCGTGCCAACGGTATTAGGAAAGTTGTTATATTTTTTTTTCGTAAATTTTGACTTTTCATCCCCCTGAAATGCAAGTTCCGGAGCCGTTTTTTTAACGCCGATTTATTTATAAGATTGTTATGTGCCAAAGAATCATATACGCTTTTTATTTTCGTGCCAACGGTATTAGGAAAGTTGTTATATTTTTTTTTCGTAAATTTTGACTTTTCATCCCCCTGAAGTGTAAGTTCCGGAGCCGTTTTTTTTACGATGATTTTTTTATAAGCTTTGTAAGTGCCAAAGAATCATATACGCTTTTTATTTTCGTGCCAACGGTATTAGGAAAGTTGTTATATTTTTTTTACGTAAATTTTGACTTTTCATCCCCCTGAAGTGTAAGTTCCGGAGCCCTTTTTCTGACGCTGATTTTTTCATAAGCTCTGTATGTGCCAAGGAATCATACACGCTTTTTATTTTCGTGCCAACGGTATTAGGAAAGTTGTTATATTTTTTTTTCGTAAATTTTGACTTTTCATCCCCCTGAAGTGTAAGTTCCGGAGCCGTTTTTTTTACGATGATTTTTTTATAAGCTTTGTATGTGCCAAAGAATCATATACGCTTTTTATTTTCGTGCCAACGGTATTAGGAAAGTTGTTATATTTTTTTTACGTAAATTTTGACTTTTCATCCCCCTGAAGTGTAAGTTCCAGAGCCGTTTTTTTAACGCCGATTTTTTTATAAGATTGTTATGTGCCAAAGAATCATATACGCTTCTTATTTCCGTGCCAACGGTATTAGGAAAGTTGTTATATTTTTTTTACGTAAATTTTGACTTTTCATCCCCCTGAAGTGTAAGTTCCGGAGCCGTTTTTTTGACGCTGATTTTTTCATAAGCTCTGTATGTGCCAAGGAATCATACACGCTTTTTATTTTCGTGCCAACGGTATTAGGAAAGTTGTTATATTTTTTTTTCGTAAATTTTGACTTTTCATCCCCCTGAAGTGTAAGTTCCGGAGCCGTTTTTTTAACGCCGATTTTTTTATGAGATTGTTATGTGCCAAAGAATCATATACGCTTTTTATTTTCGTGCCAACGGTATTAGGAAAGTTGTTATATTTTTTTTTCGTAAATTTTGACTTTTCATCCCCCTGAAGTGTAAGTTCCGGAGCCGTTTTTTTTACGATGATTTTTTTATAAGCTTTGTATGTGCCAAAGAATCATATACGCTTTTTATTTTCGTGCCAACGGTATTAGGAAAGTTGTTATATTTTTTTTTCGTAAATTTTGACTTTTCATCCCCCTGAAGTGTAAGTTCCGGAGCCGTTTTTTTTACGCCGATTTTTTTATAAGCTTTGTATGGACCAAGGAATCATATACGCTTTTTATTTTCGTGCCAACGGTATTAGAAAAGTTGTTATATTTTTTTTTCGTAAATTTTGACTTGTCATCCCCCTGAAGTGTAAGTTCCGGAGCCGTTTTTCAAACGCCAATTTTTTTATAGGTTCCTTTTGTTGCAAGGAATCGTATACAGTTTTTATTTTCGTGCCAACGGTATTAGGAAAGTTGTTATATTTTTTTTTCGTAAATTTTGACTTTTCATCCCCCTGAAATGCAAGTTCCGGAGCCGTTTTTTTAACGCCGATTTATTTATAAGATTGTTATGTGCCAAAGAATCATATACGCTTTTTATTTTCGTGCCAACGGTATTAGGAAAGTTGTTATATTTTTTTTTCGTAAATTTTGACTTTTCATCCCCCTGAAGTGTAAGTTCCGGAGCGGTTTTTTTTACGATGATTTTTTTATAAGCTTTGTAAGTGCCAAAGAATCATATACGCTTTTTATTTTCGTGCCAACGGTATTAGGAAAGTTGTTATATTTTTTTTACGTAAATTTTGACTTTTCATCCCCCTGAAGTGTAAGTTCCGGAGCCGTTTTTTTGACGCTGATTTTTTCATAAGCTCTGTATGTGCCAAGGAATCATACACGCTTTTTATTTTCGTGCCAACGGTATTAGGAAAGTTGTTATATTTTTTTTTCGTAAATTTTGACTTTTCATCCCCCTGAAGTGTAAGTTCCGGAGCCGTTTTATTAACGCCGATTTTTTTATAAGATTGTTATGTGCCAAAGAATCATATACGCTTTTTATTTTCGTGCCAACGGTATTAGGAAAGTTGTTATATTTTTTTTTCGTAAATTTTGACTTTTCATCCCCCTGAAGTGTAAGTTCCGGAGCCGTTTTTTTTACGATGATTTTTTTATAAGCTTTGTAAGTGCCAAAGAATCATATACGCTTTTTATTTTCGTGCCAACGGTATTAGGAAAGTTGTTATATTTTTTTTTCGTAAATTTTGACTTTTCATCCCCCTGAAGTGTAAGTTCCGGAGCCGTTTTTTTTACGATGATTTTTTTATAAGCTTTGTAAGTGCCAAAGAATCATATACGCTTTTTATTTTCGTGCCAACGGTATTAGGGAAGTTGTTATATTTTTTTTACGTAAATTTTGACTTTTCATCCCCCTGAAGTGTAAGTTCCGGAGCCGTTTTATTGACGTTGAATTTTTTATAAGCTTTGTATGGACCAAGGAATCATATACGCTTTTTATTTTCGTGCCAACGGTATTAGAAAAGTTGTTATATTTTTTTTTCGTAAATTTTGACTTTTCATCCCCCTGAAGTGTAAGTTCCGGAGCCGTTTTTTTTACGCCGATTTTTTTATAAGCTTTGTATGGACCAAGGAATCATATACGCTTTTTATTTTCGTGCCAACGGTATTAGGAAAGTTGTTATATTTTTTTTTCGTAAATTTTGACTTTTCATCCCCCTGAAATGCAAGTTCCGGAGCCGTTTTTTTAACGCCGATTTATTTATAAGATTGTTATGTGCCAAAGAATCATATACGCTTTTTATTTTCGTGCCAACGGTATTAGGAAAGTTGTTATATTTTTTTTTCGTAAATTTTGACTTTTCATCCCCCTGAAGTGTAAGTTCCGGAGCCGTTTTTTTTACGATGATTTTTTTATAAGCTTTGTAAGTGCCAAAGAATCATATACGCTTTTTATTTTCGTGCCAACGGTATTAGGAAAGTTGTTATATTTTTTTTACGTAAATTTTGACTTTTCATCCCCCTGAAGTGTAAGTTCCGGAGCCCTTTTTCTGACGCTGATTTTTTCATAAGCTCTGTATGTGCCAAGGAATCATACACGCTTTTTATTTTCGTGCCAACGGTATTAGGAAAGTTGTTATATTTTTTTTTCGTAAATTTTGACTTTTCATCCCCCTGAAGTGTAAGTTCCGGAGCCGTTTTTTTTACGATGATTTTTTCATAAGCTTTGTATGTGCCAAAGAATCATATACGCTTTTTATTTTCGTGCCAACGGTATTAGGAAAGTTGTTATATTTTTTTTACGTAAATTTTGACTTTTCATCCCCCTGAAGTGTAAGTTCCAGAGCCGTTTTTTTAACGCCGATTTTTTTATAAGATTGTTATGTGCCAAAGAATCATATACGCTTCTTATTTCCGTGCCAACGGTATTAGGAAAGTTGTTATATTTTTTTTACGTAAATTTTGACTTTTCATCCCCCTGAAGTGTAAGTTCCGGAGCCGTTTTTTTGACGCTGATTTTTTCATAAGCTCTGTATGTGCCAAGGAATCATATACGCTTTTTATTTTCGTGCCAACGGTATTAGGAAAGTTGTTATATTTTTTTTTCGTAAATTTTGACTTTTCATCCCCCTGAAGTGTAAGTTCCGGAGCCGTTTTTTTTACGATGATTTTTTTATAAGCTTTGTAAGTGCCAAAGAATCATATACGCTTTTTATTTTCGTGCCAACGGTATTAGGGAAGTTGTTATATTTTTTTTACGTAAATTTTGACTTTTCATCCCCCTGAAGTGTAAGTTCCGGAGCCGTTTTATTGACGTTGAATTTTTTATAAGCTTTGTATGGACCAAGGAATCATATACGCTTTTTATTTTCGTGCCAACGGTATTAGAAAAGTTGTTATATTTTTTTTTCGTAAATTTTGACTTTTCATCCCCCTGAAGTGTAAGTTCCGGAGCCGTTTTTTTTACGCCGATTTTTTTATAAGCTTTGTATGGACCAAGGAATCATATACGCTTTTTATTTTCGTGCCAACGGTATTAGGAAAGTTGTTATATTTTTTTTTCGTAAATTTTGACTTTTCATCCCCCTGAAATGCAAGTTCCGGAGCCGTTTTTTTAACGCCGATTTATTTATAAGATTGTTATGTGCCAAAGAATCATATACGCTTTTTATTTTCGTGCCAACGGTATTAGGAAAGTTGTTATATTTTTTTTTCGTAAATTTTGACTTTTCATCCCCCTGAAGTGTAAGTTCCGGAGCCGTTTTTTTTACGATGATTTTTTTATAAGCTTTGTAAGTGCCAAAGAATCATATACGCTTTTTATTTTCGTGCCAACGGTATTAGGAAAGTTGTTATATTTTTTTTACGTAAATTTTGACTTTTCATCCCCCTGAAGTGTAAGTTCCGGAGCCCTTTTTCTGACGCTGATTTTTTCATAAGCTCTGTATGTGCCAAGGAATCATACACGCTTTTTATTTTCGTGCCAACGGTATTAGGAAAGTTGTTATATTTTTTTTTCGTAAATTTTGACTTTTCATCCCCCTGAAGTGTAAGTTCCGGAGCCGTTTTTTTTACGATGATTTTTTCATAAGCTTTGTATGTGCCAAAGAATCATATACGCTTTTTATTTTCGTGCCAACGGTATTAGGAAAGTTGTTATATTTTTTTTACGTAAATTTTGACTTTTCATCCCCCTGAAGTGTAAGTTCCAGAGCCGTTTTTTTAACGCCGATTTTTTTATAAGATTGTTATGTGCCAAAGAATCATATACGCTTCTTATTTCCGTGCCAACGGTATTAGGAAAGTTGTTATATTTTTTTTACGTAAATTTTGACTTTTCATCCCCCTGAAGTGTAAGTTCCGGAGCCGTTTTTTTGACGCTGATTTTTTCATAAGCTCTGTATGTGCCAAGGAATCATACACGCTTTTTATTTTCGTGCCAACGGTATTAGGAAAGTTGTTATATTTTTTTTTCGTAAATTTTGACTTTTCATCCCCCTGAAGTGTAAGTTCCGGAGCCGTTTTTTTAACGCCGATTTTTTTATGAGATTGTTATGTGCCAAAGAATCATATACGCTTTTTATTTTCGTGCCAACGGTATTAGGAAAGTTGTTATATTTTTTTTTCGTAAATTTTGACTTTTCATCCCCCTGAAGTGTAAGTTCCGGAGCCGTTTTTTTTACGATGATTTTTTTATAAGCTTTGTATGTGCCAAAGAATCATATACGCTTTTTATTTTCGTGCCAACGGTATTAGGAAAGTTGTTATATTTTTTTTTCGTAAATTTTGACTTTTCATCCCCCTGAAGTGTAAGTTCCGGAGCCGTTTTTTTTACGCCGATTTTTTTATAAGCTTTGTATGGACCAAGGAATCATATACGCTTTTTATTTTCGTGCCAACGGTATTAGAAAAGTTGTTATATTTTTTTTTCGTAAATTTTGACTTGTCATCCCCCTGAAGTGTAAGTTCCGGAGCCGTTTTTCAAACGCCAATTTTTTTATAGGTTCCTTTTGTTGCAAGGAATCGTATACAGATTTTATTTTCGTGCCAACGGTATTAGGAAAGTTGTTATATTTTTTTTTCGTAAATTTTGACTTTTCATCCCCCTGAAATGCAAGTTCCGGAGCCGTTTTTTTAACGCCGATTTATTTATAAGATTGTTATGTGCCAAAGAATCATATACGCTTTTTATTTTCGTGCCAACGGTATTAGGAAAGTTGTTATATTTTTTTTTCGTAAATTTTGACTTTTCATCCCCCTGAAGTGTAAGTTCCGGAGCGGTTTTTTTTACGATGATTTTTTTATAAGCTTTGTAAGTGCCAAAGAATCATATACGCTTTTTATTTTCGTGCCAACGGTATTAGGAAAGTTGTTATATTTTTTTTACGTAAATTTTGACTTTTCATCCCCCTGAAGTGTAAGTTCCGGAGCCGTTTTTTTGACGCTGATTTTTTCATAAGCTCTGTATGTGCCAAGGAATCATACACGCTTTTTATTTTCGTGCCAACGGTATTAGGAAAGTTGTTATATTTTTTTTTCGTAAATTTTGACTTTTCATCCCCCTGAAGTGTAAGTTCCGGAGCCGTTTTATTAACGCCGATTTTTTTATAAGATTGTTATGTGCCAAAGAATCATATACGCTTTTTATTTTCGTGCCAACGGTATTAGGAAAGTTGTTATATTTTTTTTTCGTAAATTTTGACTTTTCATCCCCCTGAAGTGTAAGTTCCGGAGCCGTTTTTTTTACGATGATTTTTTTATAAGCTTTGTATGTGCCAAAGAATCATATACGCTTTTTATTTTCGTGCCAACGGTATTAGGAAAGTTGTTATATTTTTTTTACGTAAATTTTGACTTTTCATCCCCCTGAAGTGTAAGTTCCAGAGCCGTTTTTTTAACGCCGATTTTTTTATAAGATTGTTATGTGCCAAAGAATCATATACGCTTCTTATTTCCGTGCCAACGGTATTAGGAAAGTTGTTATATTTTTTTTACGTAAATTTTGACTTTTCATCCCCCTGAAGTGTAAGTTCCGGAGCCGTTTTTTTGACGCTGATTTTTTCATAAGCTCTGTATGTGCCAAGGAATCATACACGCCATTTATTTTCGTGCCAACGGTATTAAGAAAGTTGTTATATTTTTTTTTCGTAAATTTTGACTTTTCATCCCCCTGAAGTGTAAGTTCCGGAGCCGTTTTTTTAACGCCGATTTTTTTATAAGATTGTTATGTGCCAAAGAATCATATACGCTTTTTATTTTCGTGCCAACGGTATTAGGAAAGTTGTTATATTTTTTTTTCGTAAATTTTGACTTTTCATCCCCCTGAAGTGTAAGTTCCGGAGCCGTTTTTTTTACGATGATTTTTTTATAAGCCTTGTATGTGCCAAAGAATCATATACGCTTTTTATTTTCGTGCCAACGGTATTAGGAAAGTTGTTATATTTTTTTTTCGTAAATTTTGACTTTTCATCCCCCTGAAGTGTAAGTTCCGGAGCCGTTTTTTTTACGCCGATTTTTTTATAAGCTTTGTATGGACCAAGGAATCATATACGCTTTTTATTTTCGTGCCAACGGTATTAGAAAAGTTGTTATATTTTTTTTTCGTAAATTTTGACTTGTCATCCCCCTGAAGTGTAAGTTCCGGAGCCGTTTTTCAAACGCCAATTTTTTTATAGGTTCCTTTTGTTGCAAGGAATCGTATACAGTTTTTATTTTCGTGCCAACGGTATTAGGAAAGTTGTTATATTTTTTTTTCGTAAATTTTGACTTTTCATCCCCCTGAAATGCAAGTTCCGGAGCCGTTTTTTTAACGCCGATTTATTTATAAGATTGTTATGTGCCAAAGAATCATATACGCTTTTTATTTTCGTGCCAACGGTATTAGGAAAGTTGTTATATTTTTTTTTCGTAAATTTTGACTTTTCATCCCCCTGAAGTGTAAGTTCCGGAGCGGTTTTTTTTACGATGATTTTTTTATAAGCTTTGTAAGTGCCAAAGAATCATATACGCTTTTTATTTTCGTGCCAACGGTATTAGGAAAGTTGTTATATTTTTTTTACGTAAATTTTGACTTTTCATCCCCCTGAAGTGTAAGTTCCGGAGCCGTTTTTTTGACGCTGATTTTTTCATAAGCTCTGTATGTGCCAAGGAATCATACACGCTTTTTATTTTCGTGCCAACGGTATTAGGAAAGTTGTTATATTTTTTTTTCGTAAATTTTGACTTTTCATCCCCCTGAAGTGTAAGTTCCGGAGCCGTTTTTTTAACGCCGATTTTTTTATAAGATTGTTATGTGCCAAAGAATCATATACGCTTTTTATTTTCGTGCCAACGGTATTAGGAAAGTTGTTATATTTTTTTTTCGTAAATTTTGACTTTTCATCCCCCTGAAGTGTAAGTTCCGGAGCCGTTTATTTTACGATGATTTTTTTATAAGCTTTGTATGTGCCAAAGAATCATATACGCATTTTATTTTCGTGCCAACGGTATTAGGAAAGTTGTTATATTTTTTTTACGTAAATTTTGACTTTTCATCCCCCTGAAGTGTAAGTTCCGGAGCCGTTTTTCTAACGCCGATTTTTTTATAAGATTGTTATGTGCCAAAGAATCATATACGCTTCTTATTTCCGTGCCAACGGTATTAGGAAAGTTGTTATATTTTTTTTACGTAAATTTTGACTTTTCATCCCCCTGAAGTGTAAGTTCCGGAGCCATTTTTTTGACGCTGATTTTTTCATAAGCTCTGTATGTGCCAAGGAATCATACACGCTTTTTATTTTCGTGCCAACGGTATTAGGAAAGTTGTTATATTTTTTTTTCGTAAATTTTGACTTTTTATCCCCCTGAAGTGTAAGTTCCGGAGCCGTTTTTTTAACGCCGATTTTTTTATAAGATTGTTATGTGCCAAAGAATCATATACGCTTTCTATTTTTGTGCCAACGGTATTAGGAAAGTTGTTATATTTTTTTTTCGTAAATTTTGACTTTTCATCCCCCTGAAGTGTAAGTTCCGGAGCCGTTTTTTTAACGCCGATATTTTTATAAGATTGTTATGTGCCAAAGAATCATATACGCTTCTTATTTTCGTGCCAACGGTATTAGGAAAGTTGTTATATTTTTTTTACGTAAATTTTGACTTTTCATCCCCCTGAAGTGTAAGTTCCGGAGCCGTTTTTTTGACGCTGATTTTTTCATAAGCTCTGTATGTGCCAAGGAATCATACACGCTTTTTATTTTCGTGCCAACGGTATTAGGAAAGTTGTTATATTTTTTTTTCGTAAATTTTGACTTTTCATCCCCCTGAAGTGTAAGTTCCGGAGCCGTTTTTTTAACGCCGATTTTTTTATAAGATTGTTATGTGCCAAAGAATCATATACGCGGTTTATTTTCGTGCCAACGGTATTAGGAAAGTTGTTATATTTTTTTTTCGTAAATTTTGACTTTTCATCCGCCTGAAGTGTAAGTTCCGGAGCCGTTTTTTTCACGCCGATTTTTTTATAAGATTGTTATGTGCCAAAGAATCATATACGCATTTTATTTTTGTGCCAACGGTATTAGGAAAGTTGTTATATTTTTTTTACGTAATATTTGACTTTTCATCCCCCTGAAGTGTAAGTTCCGGAGCCGTTTTTTCAACGCCGATTTTTTAATAAGATTGTTATGTGCCAAAGAATCATATACGCATTTTATTTTTGTGCCAACGGTATTAGGAAAGTTGTTATATTTTTTTTACGTAAATTTTGACTTTTCATCCCCCTGAAGTGTAAGTTCCGGAGCCGTTTTTTTTACGCCGATTTTTTTATAAGCTTTGTATGTGCCAAGGAATCATATACGCTTTTTATTTTCGTGCCAACGGTATTAGGAAAGTTGTTATATTTTTTTTACGTAAATTTTGACTTTTCATCCCCCTGAAGTGTAAGTTCCGGAGCCGTTTTTTTTACGCCGATTTTTTTATAAGCTTTGTATGTGCCAAAGAATCATATACGCTTTTTATTTTCGTGCCAACGGTATTAGGAAAGTTGTTATATTTTTTTTACGTAAATTTTGTCTTTTCATCCCCCTGAAGTGTAAGTTCCGGAGCCGTTTTTTTGACGCTGATTTTTTTATAAGCTCTGTATGTGCCAAGGAATCATACACGCTTTTTATTTTCGTGCCAACGGTATTAGGAAAGTTGTTATATTTTTTTTTCGTAAATTTTGACTTTTCATCCCCCTGAAGTGTAAGTTCCGGAGCCGTTTTTTTAACGCCGATATTTTTATAAGATTGTTATGTGCCAAAGAATCATATACGCTTTCTATTTTTGTGCCAACGGTATTAGGAAAGTTGTTATATTTTTTTTTCGTAAATTTTGACTTTTCATCCCCCTGAAGTGTAAGTTCCGGAGCCGTTTTTTTAACGCCGATATTTTTATAAGATTGTTATGTGCCAAAGAATCATATACGCTTCTTATTTTCGTGCCAACGGTATTAGGAAAGTTGTTATATTTTTTTTACGTAAATTTTGACTTTTCATCCCCCTGAAGTGTAAGTTCCGGAGCCGTTTTTTTGACGCTGATTTTTTCATAAGCTCTGTATGTGCCAAGGAATCATACACGCTTTTTATTTTCGTGCCAACGGTATTAGGAAAGTTGTTATATTTTTTTTTCGTAAATTTTGACTTTTCATCCCCCTGAAGTGTAAGTTCCGGAGCCGTTTTTTTAACGCCGATTTTTTTATAAGATTGTTATGTGCCAAAGAATCATATACGCGGTTTATTTTCGTGCCAACGGTATTAGGAAAGTTGTTATATTTTTTTTTCGTAAATTTTGACTTTTCATCCGCCTGAAGTGTAAGTTCCGGAGCCGTTTTTTTCACGCCGATTTTTTTATAAGATTGTTATGTGCCAAAGAATCATATACGCATTTTATTTTTGTGCCAACGGTATTAGGAAAGTTGTTATATTTTTTTTACGTAATATTTGACTTTTCATCCCCCTGAAGTGTAAGTTCCGGAGCCGTTTTTTCAACGCCGATTTTTTAATAAGATTGTTATGTGCCAAAGAATCATATACGCATTTTATTTTTGTGCCAACGGTATTAGGAAAGTTGTTATATTTTTTTTACGTAAATTTTGACTTTTCATCCCCCTGAAGTGTAAGTTCCGGAGCCGTTTTTTTTACGCCGATTTTTTTATAAGCTTTGTATGTGCCAAGGAATCATATACGCTTTTTATTTTCGTGCCAACGGTATTAGGAAAGTTGTTATATTTTTTTTACGTAAATTTTGACTTTTCATCCCCCTGAAGTGTAAGTTCCGGAGCCGTTTTTTTTACGCCGATTTTTTTATAAGCTTTGTATGTGCCAAAGAATCATATACGCTTTTTATTTTCGTGCCAACGGTATTAGGAAAGTTGTTATATTTTTTTTACGTAAATTTTGTCTTTTCATCCCCCTGAAGTGTAAGTTCCGGAGCCGTTTTTTTGACGCTGATTTTTTTATAAGCTCTGTATGTGCCAAGGAATCATACACGCTTTTTATTTTCGTGCCAACGGTATTAGGAAAGTTGTTATATTTTTTTTTCGTAAATTTTGACTTTTCATCCCCCTGAAGTGTAAGTTCCGGAGCCGTTTTTTTAACGCCGATATTTTTATAAGATTGTTATGTGCCAAAGAATCATATACGCTTCTTATTTTCGTGCCAACGGTATTAGGAAAGTTGTTATATTTTTTTTACGTAAATTTTGACTTTTCATCCCCCTGAAGTGTAAGTTCCGGAGCCGTTTTTTTGACGCTGATTTTTTCATAAGCTCTGTATGTGCCAAGGAATCATACACGCTTTTTATTTTCGTGCCAACGGTATTAGGACAGTTGTTATATTTTTTTTTCGTAAATTTTGACTTTTCATCCCCCTGAAGTGTAAGTTCCGGAGCCGTTTTCTTAACGCCGATTTTTTCATAAGATTGTTATGTGCCAAAGAATCATATACGCTTTTTATTTTCGTGCCAACGGTATTAGGAAAGTTGTTATATTTTTTTTACGTAAATTTTGACTTTTCTTCCCCCTGAAGTGTAAGTTCCGGAGCCGTTTTTTTGACGCTGATTTTTTCATAAGCTCTGTATGTGCCAAGGAATCATACACGCTTTTTATTTTCGTGCCAACGGTATTAGGAAAGTTGTTATATTTTTTTTTCGTAAATTTTGACTTTTCATCCCCCTGAAGTGTAAGTTCCGGAGCCGTTTTTTTAACGCCGATTTTTTTATAAGATTGTTATGTGCCAAAGAATCATATACGCTTTTTATTTTCGTGCCAACGGTATTAGGAAAGTTGTTATATTTTTTTTACGTAAATTTTGACTTTTCATCCCCCTGAAGTGTAAGTTCCGGAGCCGTTTTTTTAACGCCGATTTTTTTATAAGATTGTTATGTGCCAAAGAATCATATACGCTTTTTATTTTCGTGCCAACGGTATTAGGAAAGTTGTTATATTTTTTTTACGTAAATTTTGACTTTTCATCCCCCTGAAGTGTAAGTTCCGGAGCCGTTTTTTTGACGCTGATTTTTTTATAAGCTCTGTATGTGCCAAGGAATCATACACGCTTTTTATTTTCGTGCCAACGGTATTAGGAAAGTTGTTATATTTTTTTTTCGTAAATTTTGACTTTTCATCCCCCTGAAGTGTAAGTTCCGGAGCCGTTTTTTTAACGCCGATATGTTTATAAGATTGTTATGTGCCAAAGAATCATATACGCTTCTTATTTTCGTGCCAACGGTATTAGGAAAGTTGTTATATTTTTTTTACGTAAATTTTGACTTTTCATCTCCCTGAAGTGTAAGTTCCGGAGCCGTTTTTTTGACGCTGATTTTTTCATAAGCTCTGTATGTGCCAAGGAATCATACACGCTTTTTATTTTCGTGCCAACGGTATTAGGAAAGTTGTTATATTTTTTTTTCGTAAATTTTGACTTTTCACCCCCTGAAGTGTAAGTTCCGGAGCCGTTTTTTTAACGCCGATTTTTTTATAAGATTGTTATGTGCCAAAGAATCATATACGCGGTTTATTTTCGTGCCAACGGTATTAGGAAAGTTGTTATATTTTTTTTTCGTAAATTTTGACTTTTCATCCCCCTGAAGTGTAAGTTCCGGAGCCGTTTTTCAAACGCCAATTTTTTTATAGGTTCCTTATGTTGCAAGGAATCGTATACAGTTTTTATTTTCGTGCCAACGGTATTAGGAGAGTTGCTAGATTTTTTTAAAAAAATTGTGACTTTTCATCCCTCTGGAGGGTAAGTTCCGGACTGCTTTTGTTGACGCCAATTTTTTTGTAGATTTCTGAAGTACCAAGAAATCATATACATTTTTTTTTTTTTTGCTAGCGTTATTAGGAAAGATGTTGGAATTTTTTTTAGTTTGAAGTTTTGCATCCCCCTGAAGGGGGAGTTCCGGAGCCGTTTTTTTAACGCCAATTTTTTTATAGGGTCGTTATGTGCTAAGAAATCGTATACACTTTTTATTTTTGTGCCATCGGTATTATGAAAGATGTCAGATTTTTTTTCCGAGAATTTCGACTTTTCATCCCCCTTTAAAATTAATTCCGGAAAGGGTTGGCAGTTTTTTTTCGTTGTATACGGTTTCTGGGGTCTTATATATTCTTTATGATACCTTTTTTTTTTTTTAAATTATAAAAAACGGTTGTAATAGTTGATTTTTTTTTATTCTTTTTTAGGGGTATTTTAGGGGTTGAATCTGATAAAATCAATGTTAATTATTAATTTTGATACATTTTTGTTCATTTCATATCCATTTTATTGAGAAAAAACGAATATGAAAAATTTTGATTTTTCGTTGGAGTCCAACGTTGCAAACTTCAACATCATGTAAGACTTCCCCTATGATCGTTTCTAAGTATGTATAAATAGACTCGGCAACGTGAGATCGAGCGTTGCCATACAGTAGAATCACTTTTTCGTGTCTCTGCTCGTATTGTGGCCGTTTTTCGCGTAGTGCTTGGCTCAATCGCATCAATTGAATTCGATACTGTTGCCCAGTGATGGTTTTGTTTGGTTTCAACAGCTCATAATAAATAAAATCAACCTGATTGCACCAATACCTTTGCAGCGTTTTGTTAATTCTTTAATATTAATCTTTAATATCGGGGTCTCGAATGTTCGGTCTTTTGATTGATTGTTTCTTTGGTTTTGTACTTGAGTATGTGTCTCAATAAAATTTAAACGTTTTGCAATCGACCCAGAATAGATATTTGGAAAGTAATGTCTTGAGATTTCTATGGTTGTTTTTTTGTTTGGCTCTGGAGACTTTTTCTCGATATTTTTTCTTACTATTTCGTAAATCTGTAACAGCGTCATTAGCGTAAATATATTGTGCATATCCGCAAGTGGTTTGTTCTTTGTCATTTCGTATAATGTTGATGTAGACCAAGGGGTCAAATATTCCCAAATCGTTAAAGAGTTCCTCCTTGGTGGCATCGTATAAAAATTGACAAAATAGTCTAGTTCCCTGTTTAATAGGCATTTTAGTTACTTGCATCTTGTTCCATATTTTACATTGTATCTTGTTTTTTTCTTAGCAATCGAAATAATTAATTTTTAGTATTCCACCTAGGTCTCCATCTTCATTTAAATAAATGTTGATATATTTCAGTCCTCATTCTTTTGCTAAATTTATTGCTGATAATAGAAAATTTTTACAGGGTTGTAAAATACTAAATGGCTTTTATCTTCAGATTCCTAAAAAAATTTTGATTCGTGGCCCTATCATGGGCATCTTGGTTTTTTTTTCATTCTAGGAAATGTATTAGTTAAATTACGAGGGCGGTTCAATAAGTACCCGTGTTAGAAATAAAGACACCATTTTTTCAAAAAATTTTTTTCTATTTTTCAACATAGTCCCCTTTTAAAAAGATGCACTTCTCCCAACGTTCCTGCCATTTTTTTAACCCCTCCAAAAAATAGGATTTGTCGAACTCTCCAAAATACGCCTCTGTCTCGGCGATGACTTCTTCGTTTGAGCTAAATTTTTTCCCGCAAGCCATTTCTTCATGTTAGGGAACAGAAGAAAGTCGCAGGGAGCCAGATCAGGTGAATACGAGGGGTGTGGCAGCAATTCATGCAGTTTGGCGGCGATAACTCCGGATGAATGTGCTGGTGCGTTATCATGGTGAAACAGCACCTCCTTTTTCGCCAAATACGGTCCTGTCTCCTTCAATTTTTTGTCGAAGCGGTCCAATAACTCACTGTAGTATTGTCCAGTGGTTGTTCTTCCTTTTTCTAAACATCCATGAGGTTGACGCCGTTCGCATCCCAAAAAATCGTCGCCATGACCTTTCCGGCCGATGGGACCGTATTCGCCTTCTTTGGAGCAGATTTACCGGGAGAAATCCATTGTTTTGATTGTTGCTTAGTTTCTGGTGTATAATAATGAATCCAGGTTTCATCAACGCTGACAACTCGACGCAAAAACTCCTTCCGATCTCACTTAAATTGCTCCAAACACGGCTTCGAAGTTAACAGTCGCATCCGCTTGTTGTCCACCGTGAGCAATCGCGGCACCCATCGGGCCGACAATTTGTTCATCGCCAACTTATCATGTGAAATATTAATTGCCGTTCCGGTCAACACACCTACGGTCTCTGCTATTTCGCGCACTTTCGTTCGTCGATCAGCGAGAATCATGTCGTAGACTTTTTGAATGATTTCCTCGGTAACCACGTTTGCTGGGCGTCCTGGTCGCTCCTCATCAAAAACGGATGTTCGCCCACGTTTAAATTCGTTGAACCAATATCTAACTGTGGTCATAGACGGCGAAGTGTCCCCATAAACAGCATCCAACTTTGCTTTTATCTTCTCGCATTTTTTTCCATCAAAAAATAAAAAGCGAATTACTGAACGATACTGCTCTTTTTCCATCGTAGCGAAAATCACAAAACACGTCTTACTCGAATAACTGCCAAATCCAAACTAACCTATCAATCAGTCTGAAATTTTGTTTACCCTCGTTTGATAGATGGCAGCACACGATGATAATACCAACTTCCCTCAGGAACGCCCTCTGTCGTCAAACACGGGTACTTATTAAACCGCCCTTGTACAGGTTTAATCAGTGTCTGGCATTAGAATTAGTAGGGGGTTAGGATAAGTTATAGGCTTTGGGTTAGAAAGTTAAAGAGGGGTGTTGGTTTTACTTGGAACTAACGGTCGTTTTTGGATTTCTATGATGCAAGATGATATTTCTTGTACAAATGGTTCTATGGTAAATGAAATATTCCTTCCACTGTTGTATATTGCGTCCATCTTGGCGATTTTGCAACTTCTTTTGCTCTTAGATGCTAAAGGGAAAATTCTAAAATTCTCTTAGTTTTCCTCATATCTTCTATTAGTCGCCTTAATATCTTAACTCAAAAATGAGGGTTCCTATTTAATCAGATTCCATTCTTAATGTTATAGCATTCGTAAGGTACATATATGCTGGACATATTATTCAAAATGCTTCTTTCTTGTAAATTAGATTGTAAGGGTATCGAAACAACACATTCCTCTTGATTAATAGTTTTCGTTAAAGGTCCATTAGCTGTTCATTGTGTATGCATAGAATTTACGATGGTGGCGTTGTATATTCTCATTGTTAGTTCACTTATATTACTATAAACTTTTGGTCAAAGATATAGACTAAGTATTCGCGTCTTGATCTCAAAAATCGGCAGGTACATTAAAATAATGACCACTTTTCCATTACTTCAGTACATGGGGTCTACTTGGTTCAATTTTCGATAATCGTGTACATTTCTTGCTGGTTCCCATGCTGGCAATCGGTCTTCAGGATTCTGATTCCAGGGTCTGTTGCACTCAGCTTGTGGTTTATAATCATTTATAATTTTTATTGTAACTTACTTAATAGTCTGAGTTGTTTGGTTAATAATTAAGTTTAGATTTTCTTTTAATATACTATATCCATGAGTCATCATTGTATTATTTGTAATATCTATTTTAGCTGTATTGAGTATGTGGTTCTTTAGGCTCATATAATCTTGGCTGTTGATAATTTTCTTTCGATCATACAGGTCGCACTTGATTATTACTTCATTAGTTGATAAGAATATTTCGATCTAATTTCAAGTGCAAGTCGTTTATAACGTCTGTTCGAACTATTATTAGTTCTTCTCCTTTGTTATTGAGAGTATCTACTATATCTTAGGCATATCCATTTATCCAAGCTCATTATTAAGCGGGTCCTGTTCCTGTTCTATGAATCTATTTTCTCCATGAAGGTCTTTTCTATAATCAGGTCTATAGTTACGTAAAATGTATTTAAAGCGTGGTGTTCTTCGGAACTATTTTATCGCCCAAGTCTATCTTTAAAGGTTCAGTTGGTTTTCGGTTCAGTTTAAAGATTAATAGTCTGCTTGGAGAGCAATTTCTGACTCCAATTGCATAGTCAGAGGCGTCTGTAATTAAAATAAATTCTTTTTTAAATGTAGAAAAAGTAATATTGGTCCTCTTCATAGTCACTATCTTAATGCTTCAAAATTCTAGTCATATTCTGGTTTCCAGTCATTGCAGTTACGGTCCTTCTTCAAGAGTTCAGTTGATTTTGCAATGATAAGAAATGTTCTATAAATTGCTAATAGTATCTACAAGTTTTTTTTGATTTAATATGCTTTCTTAGTGCACACATCTTTTTTTTATTAGCAGTTGATTAATCAATTAAATTCTGAGCCAAATCTAGGCTTGACTAACAGAAAAGATTATTGGCATAATATTTTCTTATTTTAGCTGCAGCGTAGATCCTTTCTACCGCAAAGTCCTGCCTTGTTCCCTGCTCCTACCCGTACCGTAACCTATAACAGAAAATAAACATATAAATTAGAAAAAGGAGGTAGAGAATAATTATTTGGAGTAAAAGTTACCTGTTACTGTGGTCTTGAAACCTCCTACAACCTCCAGCGGGTCCCTCTGTGCTCAGAGCTACCATCGCAGCCTTTGTCATAAGCCGGATGGATAGAGCCGAAGCAACGTAATGACAGCACAACATGTGAATTAATTAGAGATATACCTATTTAATTTTAATTTTTTTAATTTAATTACCTATTAAAATTTTGGGCAAGCCACTGTCAGCTGGTGTTTACTGTTGTGCTGCTGTAGAAGGACTTGACCTCATTATCGACCACGTGGCGGGAACAACACGTCGCTGCAGGAAGAACTAGCTGCAGCAAGCTCAGGACGCCCGGTGGATCTGTCGTCGTCGTTGCCATCGTCATCTTAGAATGCCTCTTCGTCGCTGGCAATATAACAACACTATTTTTACTCACGATCGACGTAAACATTTTTACATACGCGCATTGACTGGCACGTCGGTCGGTGCATCGATTTGACTATCAACTACCAATCAAACGTAGGTGGCATGCACGGTAGCGTATTTGGCCGAAGACTGTCGGGGATACCCAACTCGACAAAGAAGAAGTACGAGGCAACGAAGAATGAAGTGACTCGTTCACTTGACGAAACGACGCTTAAAGTCCTCCGGATTTTTCTGGAACAGCTGCAAACCATCCTTGCAACACTTCACACGATTCCGTTTTTGGTCAAGCGTGAGCAATCGTGGCACCCATCTTGCGGATAGCTTTCTCATGTCCAAATGTTTATGCAAAATATTATGTACCCGTTCAGTCGAGATGTTCACAGCACTAGCAATCTCAAGCACCTTAACTCTTCTGTCATCCATCACCATATCATGGATTTGATCAATGATTTCTGGAGTAGTAACCTCCACAGATCGTCCAGAACGTTCAGCGTCACTTGTGCCCATATGGTCAGTCCAAAAATTTTGAAACCACTTGTAAACTGTTCTAATCGAAGGTGCAGAGTCACCATAATGTTTATCAAGCTTCTCTCTAGTCTCCTAAGGCGTTTTGCCTTTCATAAAGTAATGTTTAATCACCACATGAAATTCTTTTTCGTCCATTTCTTGAAAATCACTCGACTTCCTTGATTCACACGAATGCCAAACACAAAGAAATAGACCAATATGGCTGCAACTTGGTGTGTGTTCATTCAAGAGATGCTACTAACTAAACATGACCTCGATACGCGCCGAAGGTGCCATCTCTCGGACTTTGCACGGACCTTTCAAACGCCCCTCGTATCCAGTTTGTTAAAGTGCAATGAACCTAATTTAATTAATAAACAGATACTATTTATTCCAAATTTCTTAAACTGTATATTGCCTAATTTTGTTATCCAGTTTTAATTTTATTGTTATATTTTTATTTAGTTATTGTATTGTATATAATTTTAAACATTTTATTTAAGCAGTTTTATTTTTAATATTATTTAATAATAATTATTATAAAGCGTATTCCAATTGTATATGCGATTTCAGGATTTGTTTGAAAAAATTTATTTAGAGAAACTTCTTTCTGCGATCTCTTTAACAAAAATATGTAATTGGGTGTATGGTATATTTATCGTATCATATACCATATAATTGAAAAAGATTTACAACGAAATTTTGCAGACGTTTTAAGAGTTGATCTATAAAAACTTTTAAATTCATCATAGGGCCATGAGTTTTTGTAATCGCAACTCTTCAGTAAAATACATTTGAATGAAGTGAATTAAAAATGTACAAAAAAGAAAATAATCATAGTGCATTTTGCTTAGTTTTAAATTAAAGTTAAAACTATGTTGTAAATAAAAATTTTAATTGCACATTATGATAACAAAACGCATTTAATAAAAAGAATAATCTAAGTATTTAATATGTAAAAATTCCCACGAACAGCAATAATTTTAACCAAATATCATGACTTTTCTTTACTTTTTTTCTTCGGTTGTCCAGTAAGGGGCAGAGTTTATCATGTAGAAAACAAGGCGGAGACTGGAGCGTGTCCACACCTACGCTAGGATTCGTGCTGTAATAAATTGTGCAATAGAGCGCAGGTAATAAGACACCGTCTTCCATGATGTTTCTTATCAATCATTCTACGTTGAAATGACGACTTTATCCTTGACTTCATCCATTGTTTTCGCTCAACTTCGTTAGCCTTGACACCGATGCAAATTCGACACAGACTTATAATCCCTGGTTATTATTCGACAAAGTTTAATAACATTCGTTTTATTTTCTATAATAAATTTATTCTTCTTATCAATTTCAAAGTAATAAACGTTTTATGCTATTACAGTTAATTTATAACTGACGCAAAATGCACATAAACCGTAAATACTTTGTTCATTTAAATATAGAACAGCCTATTAATCAACTAAATCAATTGTTTTAATAATTTGAATTTTCTCAGTAACTATATTATTAAAATGTATATAATTTCATATAGTTCATGTTCAGATTATATTTCAACATAAAATAATTTATAATGATTTAACTAAAAATATTACAATGAAAATTTGTGGGATATTATGGGATACTCTGCTAGTATTTGTCTCTAGTACCATTCAGAATTAATGACACGGCCTGTAGCGAAGTTTCGTTGATTAGTTATATAATTATAGCTGTAGTAATACAATTATGTATACTGTGACGTGGTGTTTTGCACCTATCACATGAGGAGGCTAAAGCATGGCTTGTAAGCCTCCTCGTAGCCTGCAATACCCCCTTTTACAATCTAGGCAGTCTCGCAGGACTGCCACGCTTAGCCCTAAATAACAGCCACGCAGGGCTGTACACACTACACCTTCTTTAGATACAGGGGCTCGGAGCTCAAGTACAGGCTCTAGTGAGGAGCCAATCTCAGGAGCCCATAGCTAGACGTAGCAGTGCTCGCACACACTGCAGCAGGGTTCCTTCTCCAAGCTCCTTCCTGTCCTTGTCGTTGTCATTACCTGTAACCTCCCAGACAGTAATTAGAAGAAGAAAATAATAGCAGCAGCTGCACCTTGGAACGGGAGTACAGGCTGCCACATAACACCATGGGAAAATTGACAAGGGGAGGTTAGAAAGCAAGAAAACACATAAGCACAGCCTCTCCGTGCAAGTGATTACGTACCCGTAAGTGTCTAGGAGCGTTGCTTCGCTGCCGCTACTAGAAGGCCATCGCTATTCCCGGCACCGCCGCTTCGCCTTCTCAGCCGCCTATCGTTCCGATTTGCCTTGCCGCTGATCCACCGCTATGCCGCACATGCAAAAGAGAGAGAAGAGAGAAATCAGTCGACGCCTAACCGCCATGGAATGCGTCAACTTACCTGGGCTCCCTAGACATCGGGTGAAGATTCTCGGCGCTCTTGGGAAAATATAAACAACAGGAGAACTTGCAAGCGGATAACCTGAAACGCGCGCTGCTGGCGCGTGGTGGTGTCAACTGCCGACAGCGCTAAGCGCACGCGGCGGCCACGTCGCATAACGTATTATACACGCACGTTGCGCTGGATCAGAACGCTAATCTAAAATCCGCGCTCGCGAACGTGCTGCTCCGATATTTCTCGTTCACTCCGTTCGGTTCCATCTTGGAGAGTAGTCGTGAAAGAATTAGCGTTTGAAAGATATACGAGCGTGTTAAAGGCGGAAAGGTTTTGTACTCGTGTGTGTAGAATATCTGGTAAGTGCCCCAGGTGCAGTGGCTGTTACCAGGAGGCATCCCATCCACGAATCGTCCCCGTTTCCTACCCGGCTGTGTGTGTGCGACCGCGACGCGTGCTACGCACCATTTTCTCTCTTGTCGTTTTGTATGCCCGCGACCGCTCTAACCGTAATCTAGCCGTGTCAACGGAAGTGCCGCGCGCGAAACCGCGCTACACGTGTGTAGCTGGCGCCCTGAGCTTGCGTAAACTCGCGAAATAAATTATTGTACGTAATATTAAGAGTGAATAAAAGGTGTTTGTTCTGTTCTGTTTCAAATCGGTCTGTTTAACGGTGCTTGTAAGCAACCCGCCCGCTTTCCTACATTTCTACACCACCCTGATCCCCAGTAGTGTTACAATACATTTTCTTCAAAATGTTTTTACCTCAATATTTACTTTTATTATAATTGTTATTAAATAAATTTTGAGATCCAGTGATGTATCAATGTGAAAAATTTGCAATATTATCACATTCGAGGCTATAAAACGTTATATCGATTTTGCTTTACTTTTCTCATAAATTATGTAGTAAACAGAGGAAAATAATTAGCACTTAAATTTTATTAACCCTTTGTACTCCGTTATGCACTTTCATGGGGCATCGTTATTCTAACATATCACTCGGATGTCCTCTCTCATAGGACATTAAGTTTATTAGTGATTACGAGAAATTAAGTTATTTCAGCGCAACTTTTTGAGACATGCATGTTTCCCTGAAGTTTCTTCTTAAAATGGAACGAGAACATAGTCAAATTACTAAGATACTACTGTGATAAAAAAATAAGGCGAAACTGTCATTTAAAACTCCCGGGCATTAGGAAGGCAGGTAAATTTTTTTTCCTAGGTTGGTAGGACTGTCTATAACATTTGCCAAGCGTCTGTTTGTCAAAAGGTTTAATTATCTCCGAGTTACACGTGTTTTTGTAAACAACCAAAAGTGAATTTTTCGATTTTTACAATGGGTGCTTTTGTTGAGCAAAGAACTTGCATCAAATTTTGTTTGCGGAACGAATATTCTTGTGCGGACACGTTGAAAATGTTGCGCAAGGCCTTTGGTGATCAAACTATGGCACAAAACGTTTATAAGTGGTACAACGAGTTCAAAGCGGGACGATAACGCGTTGAAGACAAACCGCGCTCTGGACGACCATTATCGTCTACCGACGAGGGCCACCTCCAAAAAATCAAAGATTTGGTGCTGGAAAATCGTCGTTTGACAATAAGAGACCTCGCTGATAGTGTTGGAATATCATTTGGCTTAGCCCAAACCATTTTGAAGGATGTTTTGTGTCTTAAACGCGTCAAGTCTCGATTGGTGCCAAAATCGCTCAATTTTTTGAAAAAAAAGCGTCGCGTTGATGTGTGTAAAACTTTGCTGTTTGACTATCAGGACCACTTGAAATGCATCATTACTGGAGACGAGACTTGGATTCACGCATACGACCCTAAAACCACCGACCAATCCAGCGATTATCGCGCAAAAGGTGAAGCAAGACCGAAAACACCACGGTAAAGTCGATCGAAAATCAAGGTCAAGTTGACAGTTTTCTTTGATTATCGTGGTGTGGTGCACTATGAATTCCTTCCGCCGGGCCAAACTGTCAACAAAAAATATTATTTGAGCGTTATGCGTCGTTTGCGTGAAGCTATTCGTCTGAAACGGCCGGAATTATGCGCGAACAACTCTTGGTTCCTCCATCACGATAATGCACCATGTCATACTGCATTGGTTCTTCTCGACTTTTTTGCCAAAAACTCGACTCATATCGTTCCGCAACCACCGTATTCGCCTGATTTGGCTCTGTGCGACTTCTGGCTATTCAGCAAACTCAAAAGGCCAATGCGGAGACGCCGTTTTAACACGATTAAGGAGATAAAAACCGAATCGAAGAAGGTCTTGACGGCTATACCAGAAAAAGACTATTCCGACTATTTCGAGGACTGGAAAAAGCTTTGGCAAAAGTGCGTTTTATCGGATGGGGATTACTTTGAAGGGGATTAAATTGGTTTGAAAGAATAAATAAAGAATTTACATTTTATAAGCAAATTCACCTTACTTTTTGATCACAGCAGTATACAAAAAATATCAGAGGGTTTTGTGATAAAAGCGAATGTAAGAAGTTTTTCACTTTTCGGCGCTACTTGAAAAGAGCGATAAGGAGGGTCTGTAGAATAGTACTGCATTGTTTGTTCTGACAGGAAAACACCTGATGGCAGACGTCAAACGGCTCATTATTGTCAGACGTGCACAAATTAGCCCGGAATGCATATATAGGAGTGTTTCAAGGTTTATCGCACTGTACAAAATTATAAAAAATGAAATATTGATTTTTTTGCAAATATACATTTCTTGATGTCAACCATTCCATAAAAGTCCAATATCACTATAATACGAGGGTGGTCTGAAAAGTTTTCGACCGAAACATGAAGATAGCAGCACTCGTCAATAAAAGCTAGTGAATTTCGTTGTTTATCTGTTGACAGTTGCTCATTAAAGTTTCAGCCATTTTGGATGCGCAGTTGTTAGTTAACAGTCGTTTGAGTGAGTCGATGTGAGTGTTGTTGTGAAAATGGACAAAATTGAGTATCGAGCTGTCCTTTAATTTTTGTTTTGGAAAGGCAACACGCCTACGCACATTAAAAATGAGTTGAACTCTGTGTATGGGGACTCTGCACCATCATTTACCACAGTGAAATTTTGGGCAGCTGAATTCAAACGTGGCCGTGAAAGCTTGGGAGACGATGAACGTTCGGGACGTCCAAAAACGGCAATACTGACAATAACATCGCCAAAGTTCACCAAATGGTGCTAGACGACCACTGAATTAGAGTGAGAGAGATAGCAGAGGTTATGAATATGTCCAAAGAACGTGTTTGCTACATATTAAATCAAGATTTAGGCATGAGAAAACTGTCCGCACGTTGGGTGCCGCGTTTGCTCACGTTAGACCAAAAAAGTGTTCGCATAAACATTTCTAACGCTCTATTGGCGCAGTTTAGGCGCAATAAATCCGAGTTTTGGCGCCAATTAATTACTGTAGATGAAACTTGAATACACCATTATACGCCCGAAACAAAAATACAGTCAAAACAGTGGACTGCAAAGAGGGAACTGGCTCCAAAAAAAGCAAAAACTGTTTTCTTGGCTGGGAAAGTGATGGCGACTGTTTTTTTGGGATAGTCATGGAGTTATTTTAATCGATTATCTTCAAAAAGGAAAAACCATTACAGGAGCATACTACGCATCATTACTTGACAAGCTGAAGGCAGAACTTGCGGCAAAACGTCCAAATTTGCAGAAAAAGAAAATCCTGTTACACCAAGACAACGCGCCATCTAATACCTCAGCGGTTGCCATGGCAAAAATCCACGAATTACGGTTTTAGCTACTTGACCATCAGCCTTACTCACCAGACCTAGCCCAAAGCGACTTCTTTTTGTTCCCTCATCTAAAAATTGCACTCGGAGGACAGAGATTTTCGTCAAATGAGGAGGTAATCACCTTCGTGAACAGTCATTTTGCAGAGAAAAACGCCTAGTACTATTTGGATGGGTTAAAGAGATGGGAGCATCACTAGAAGAAGTGTGTGGAATTGCAAGGAGACTATGTTGAGAAATAAAAAAAATTAAGAAAAATTGTCTTGTATCTGTGTTAGGTCGGAAACTTTTCAGACCACCCTCATACTTTACTTGGTTCCAAAACTATACTAAATAATATGAGGGTCTGTAAATATACGTTTCTGCTACAAAGTAGCACTGAGTAGCTGATAGCCAACGTCCAGACTGGTTCGGAGTGCATAGGGTTAATACTATAACCTACGGGGGGGGGGGATATTACAGCTGTAGCTCTTCCGAATATTTAGAGTTATTTAAGATCTAATTTTAATAGTGTTCGGCAACGCTCTGCCTTAAATTTTCAAATTTTAAATTCTAATAACTTTTATTTTAATATGTTTATGTATGTATAGATTTACGACTCCTTAATAGTAACTTCGTAAAGTCGTAGTATTTTACACAATGTTCAAAATAATAATACTTACACTTGCAGACATACTTAATGTGTCCCATTTTAAAAAACGGATGATTATATCTCTAAAACTAAAGGTTTTAAGAAAAGTGTTTTCAAACAAGCTGTTAGATTTTGAAGGGGACATCTAACGTTGACCTTGACTTTGATCTTAAATATGGCCTTTTAGATCATTTAAAGGTCAAGTTGTTTTTTTTTTTTTTTTTTTTTAATAGAAATCCTTACTTTTAATCTCGGAAAACGAAAGAACAGAAAATTTCACGTTCTAATATGACCCTGACCATGATCTTGACTACAACTTTCAAGATTATTTGAAGCAAAATTAAACATTTTAAACAGAAAATCTTACTTTTAACCCCAGAAAATAAAAAGAAAAAACATTTTATCAAACAGAGACCCAGCCACTTAAGAGAAGACCAATCAGAAATCCTGCCAGTTAAGAAAAGATCATCCATCGATGTAAGCTGCATTTTCAGCTGAGGCGGGATGAAAAGAGCTATTTAAGGCAAAAGATGTTTAAAAGTTGCTCCATCTTCTAACACAAATACACAAGTTGACTCGTTTTCGGAAATGCGATATCGTTTTTAATAACACATATCGCGGTATGGCGTTACATGCATTCTCAATCCTCACCTTATATCTTCTTTTGTAGTTAGTCTGGTTCTATAAACCTCAGTTCTCAGAAAACCCCATAAATAAAAGTTAAGCGACGTAAGATCTGGTGATCTAGGTGGCCATTCACGGGACCTCCTATATCTATCTATCGGCTGTTGCATCTTTTATTAAGATAATTTTTTACAATGATTGTCCAATGTGGAGAAGCACCGTCTAGTTGTAGACCTAATCTATATCTCATACTGAGGTTACCTTCTTCAAGTAGAGTTAAGACTTCATCCCTTATTAACTGCAAATAAGTTTGCTCATGAACGTTGCCTTCAAAAAAGTAAGAGCCAATTAAATAGCCATTAACGATTCCGCACCATTCATTCAAACTCCAGCGATGTTGATGGTTAGCCTCTCGCATTCAATGTGGGTTAGCTGAGAACCAAAAGTAACTATAATGGCGATTCAAGACGCGAGTACTTTAAAATACGAGGGCGGTTCTATAAGTACCCGTGTTAGAAATAAAGACACCATTTTTTCAAAAAATTTTTTTTTATTTTTCAACATAGTCCCCTTTCAGAAAGATGCACCTCTCACAACGTTCCTGCCATTTTTTAACCCCTCCAAAAAATAGGATTTGTCGAACTCTCCAAAATACGCCTCTGTCTCGGCGATGACTTCCTCGTTTAAGCTAAATTTTTTCCCGCGAGCCATTTCTTCATGTTAGGGAACAAGAAAAAGTCGCAAGGAGCCAGATCAGATTAATACAGGGGGTGCGGCAGCAATTCATAACGCAATTCATGCAGTTTGGCGGCGACAACTCCGGATGAAAGTGCTGGTGCGTTATCATGGTGAAACAGCACCTTCTTTTTCGCCAAATACGGCCGTATCTCCTTCAATTTTTTGTCGAAGCGGTCCAATAACTTACTGTAGTATTGTCCAGTGATCGTTCTTCCTTTTTCTGAAAAATCCATGAGGATGACGCCGTTCGGATCCCAAAGAATCGTCGCCATGACCTTTCTGGCCGATCAGACCGTATTCGCCTTCTTTGAAGCAGATTCACCTAGAGAAATCCATTGTTTTGATCGTTGCTTAGTTTCTGGTGTGTAATGATGAATCCAGGTTTCATCAACGGTGACAACTCGTCGCAAAAACTCCTTCCGATCTCGCTTAAATTGCTCCAAACACGGCTTCGAAGTTAACAGCCGCATCCGCTTGTTGTCCACCGTAAGCAATCGCGGCATCCATCGGGCCGACAACTTTCTCATCGCCAACTTATGAAGTAAAATATTAATTGCCGTTCCGGTAAACACACCTACGGCCTCTGCTACTTCGCGCACTTTCGTTCGTCGATCAGCGAGAATCTTGTCGTCGACTTTTTGAATGATTTTCTCGGTAATCACGTCTGCCGGGCGTCCTGGTCGCTCCTCATCAAAAACGGATGTTCGCCCACGTTTAAATTCGTTGAAAAATTGTCTAACTGTAGTCATAGATGGCGAAGTGTCCCCATAAACAGCATTCAACTTTACTTTTATCTCCTCGCATTTATTAGGTGGCTGCAAATGAAATAGTCGATTTAGCAATGACATAAAGTTGGCTGCAATTTAAGTGTATTATGTTGGCATAAGGCGGCGCAAATGATATGACATATTCAAGTATAAATACTACTTCGGTTTATGGAGTCATTTCTGTTTTGCACTTCATAGTGATCGTAAAAACAAAAAGAGAAAGTAAACATTAAAGTGAATCAAAAACGGCTACTTTTACTATATGAATTTAAATTAGAGCACAACGCAACTGAAGCAGCGAGGAATATCAACAGCGCATTTGGACCTGATACAGTTAGCGAACGAACCACTTGGTGATAGTTCAAAAAATTTCGATCCGGAGATATGGACTTTGGAAATGAGCCACGTAGACACCCAGGACCATCGATCGATAACGACGAGCTGCGTGCATAAATGGAGTTTGAACCCCGCCAAACCATAAGGGATTTTGCCGAAAAATTAGGCGTTTACAATTCCACAAATTGCCGCCACTTGCAACAACTTGGGAAAGTGAAGAAGCTTGACAAATGGGTTCCGCATAATCTTACTGAGCAAAACATGACGTGTCAAATGGAGATTTCAAGTTCTCTTCTCTCCCACAACAAAAAGGAACCGTTCTTGCACCGAATTGTGACTTGCGATAAAAAGTGGATTTTATACGATAATCGTCGCCAATCGGCCCAATGGCTAGATGCCGATAAAGCGCTAAGACAATGCCGAAACCAAGCCTTTATCCAAAGAAAATTATGGTAACTGTTTGGTGGTCCGTAGCTGGAGTTATCCACTATTCGTTCCTACAACCTGACGAAACCATCAATGCTGAGAAATACTGTGCTCAACTGGATAAAATGCATAAGCAATTGATAGTCCAACGACCTAGGCTTGTCAACAGGGATGGAATGATACTGCTTCATGATAACGTACGACCTTATGTATCGAGAACAACGGTCCAAAAATTAAACGAGTTGTGCTATGAGACTTTTCCTCACCCTCCATATTAACCAGACCTCTCATCAACAGATTACCATTTCTTTAAACATTTAGATCACTTTTTGACAGGAAAAAGATTAAATAATGAAGCTGCTGTCAAAAATGCCTTCGAGAAGTTTCTTCAAACCAGAAACTCGGACTTACAAAACTGGAATAAATGTACTTGTATCTCGTTGGGGAAAATATGCTGCATCTATTGGTACCTATTTTGATTAAACAAATTGGCTTTATAAAAAGTTACAGCTCTTTAAAAATTTACATTCTGTCAAAAAAGTACCGGGAATTGTCGATTTAAATCTGGCGGGGCAATTTACGCAGGTAAAATTTTTTTTTCCTAGGTTAGTACAACTGTTCTTAATGACTATGCTAAGTTTAGGCGAAATCTGTCAACGAGTGTGTTTGCAGTAGCAGGTTAAGTCAGTCGATGTCAATAGTGCATTCCGATTTTTTACAATAGGTGATTACGTTAAACAAAAAATTTGTCTAAAATTTTGTGTTGTGAATGAAATTTCGTGTGCCGATGCATTGAAAACGTTGTAAAAGTCTTTTGGTGATAAAGCACTATTGAAAACCCGTGCGTATGAGTTGTACAAAGCCTTCAAAGAGGGTCGTGAAATCGTCGAAGACTTGCCTCGTTCCGGACGCCCATCGACGGCTTCGACCGAAGATAACGTCGATAAAATTAAGAAAATGGTGCTTAAAAAGAGTCATACCAGCTCGAGAAAGATAGCACATGAACTTGAGATATTCCACGAGTCCACACGTACGATTTTAATTGATATATTGGGCATGAGAAAGGTGTCTGCAAGACACGGTAACGTGTTGTTTCACCAGCCTACGATTGTGACCGACTTTCTCGCCAAAAACTCAACGAACACGCTTGAACAACCACCATATTCGCCGGATTTAGCTTCCTGTGACTTGTTCCTCTTTTCAAAACTTAAATTGCCAATTGGTGGCACCCGTTTTCAGTCGATTGAAGCCACAAAACAAAATTCGGCGCGCGAGCTGAAGGCCACTGACTTAATCAGCTACTGTAAACACACTCGTTGACAGATTTCGCTCAAACTTGACATAGTCATTAAGAACAGTTGTACCAACCTAGGAAAAAAAATTTAATGCTGCCTAAATTGCTTCGCCAGATTTAAATCGACAATTCCCGGTACTTCTTAGACAAAATGCATATTGTGACGTGGTGTTTTTGCACCAGTCACATAAGGAGGCCAAAGCATAGGTTGTAAGCCTCCTCGTAGCTGCAATACCCCCTTTTATAATCTTGGCAGTCTCGCAGGACTGCCACGTTTGACCTAACCAACAGCCACGCAGGGCTGTGCATACTTTACCTTCCCAGGTACATGAGTTTCGAGCTCAAGTAAAGGCTCCAGCGAGGAGCGAGTCTATGCAGCCCATGGCTAGGCGATAAAAGTGCTCGCACCGCTGCAGCAGGATTTTTTTTCAAGCTCCTTTCTTTCCTGGTAGTGGTTCCCAAACCTGCAACCTCCCAGACAGTAGTTAAAAGAAGAAGAAAGCAATAATAGCAGCTGCACCTTGGAAGGGAAGTACAAGCTGCCACACAACATCATAGGAAAGTGGAAGAGGAGGTTAGAAGGCAGGCAAAGACACATAAGCACCGCATTTAAGTGCAAGTAGTTACGTACCTGGAATTGTCTATTAGCGTTGCCTCGCTGTCGCTGCGAGCAGGCTATCGCTGTCCCCGACACCACTGCTTTGCTTTCTTTATCGCGCATCGTTTGATTTGCCAGCTGCTAATACGCCGTACTGCCGCACCTGAAAAAGAAAGAGAAGAGACAAATGAGTCGACGCCTACCAGCCATGGAACGCGTCGACTTACCTGGAGTCTCTGGACATCGGAGTTAGATTCTCGCCGCTCAAGGGAAAACGCAACAACACTGGCACTCGCGAGCGGATAACCTAAACGCACGCTGCTGGCGCGCAGTAATGTCAACTGTCGACAGCGCTAAGCGCGCGCGGCGGCTGCGTCGTATAACGTACTTTACACGTACGTTGCGCCGGCGCAGAACAATTATCTAAGAGCCGCGCTCGCAAAAGAGTCATGCAAGAGCTTCTCGTTCCCTCCGTTCGGGTCCGTTTAAACGAGAAATAGCAATATTAGCTAGCAGTCAACATTCCGTCCAATGCCATAGAGGCATCCCTGCAACGAATCGTCCTCGTATCCTTTCCGGCTGTGTGTGTGCGACCGCGACGCGTGCTACGCACCATTTTTGTTCTTTCGCGTCTTGTATACCCGCGACCGCTCTAATCGTAAGCTGGCCGTGCCAACGTAATTGCCGCGCACGAAACCGCGCTACACGACTGTAGCTAGCGCCCTGGGCTCGCGTAAATACACGAATAATGTGTAATTAGTTAATATTAAGTTCAAATAAACGTGTCTTTTGTGTTCATTTTAATCGAATGTCTTAACTTACTCGTAGAAGTAAGAAACTCGCCCGCTTCTCCCCATACATTTGTACGCCACTCTGATCCCCAGTGGCGTTACAATATATATAACACATCGTTTAATAAGTCCCGAGACAAACAACGGAAACAACATTTTTTTTCAAAAATCATTTTTATTCGTCAATATAATCTCCTTTTAGAGTGATACAATCTTTTTAACGCCTTTCCAACATTTCTATACCATGTTTATAGAAGGATTTATCCTTTGATTCAAAATAGGCTTCAGTTTCGGCAATGACCTCTTCATTCAAGCCAAATTTTTTTCCCTGGAGCATTTTTTTGAGATCAGCAAAGAGCCAGTAGTCGCTGGGGGCTAAATCTGGTGAATAGGGGGGGTGGGGAAGCAAATCAAAGCCCAATTCGTTTAATTTTGCCATTGTTTTCATGGACTTGTGGCATGGTGCATTGTCTTGGTGAAAAAGGATTTTTTTCTTCTTCATGTGCGGTCGTTTTGCTGCGATCTCCTCCTTCAAACGTACCAACAAGTCAATATAATAATCACTGTTAATCGATTTACCTTTTTCCAGGTAGTCAATGGAAATCAAGCCATGTGTATCCCAAAAAACAGACGCCATGACTTTGCCAGCAGACTGCTGCGTTTTTAGACGCTTTGGGCGGCTTTCGCCAGCCATGCGCCACTCAGATGATTGCCGATTCGACTCCGGAGTGAAATGATGTATCCATGTTTTATCTATAGTCACGTATCGACGCAGAAAATCCTTTCTATTGCAAGTAAATAGCGATAAACAGCTCTCTGAATCGTCGACTCGTTGCTGTTTTTGTTCCACTGAAAGCGATCGCGGCACCCACTTGAAAAAAACCTTTTTTATGCTCAATTTTTCATGAAGGATTGTAAATACGCCTCTAGATGATATCTGTGTCATTTCAGCAATCTCACGGACCTTCACTTTGCGATTTTTCATTACAATTTTTAACACTTCACTCACATTTTCCTGTTTAACGGCTTCCAATGGCCTACCCGAACGTTCCGCATCGTTTGTGTCCGTACGACCACGTTTAAACTCAGCATACCAACGACAAATCATTGGTTTGGATGGAGAAGAGTCTAAGTAATGTTTTTTAAGCTATTGCTGGGCTTCTACGGTGTTTTTACCCTTTAGAAAACAATGTTTTATCAACACGCGAAACTCGCTTTTTTCCATTTTTCAAACAAATTACAAAGTGACTTTACTCTAACCTCGATAACTCTGTTGTCTGTGATCCGATCGACGTGAAATTTTTACACGTTTCATGTAAAGGTTTGCACTCTATGGAAACGTGGCCAGTTTGGTACTACTAGCACCATCTCTGGGTTAGTCTCGGGACTCATTGAACGATGTGTTATATATATATATATAAATGACTAAATAAATAAACAATAATAATAATAGTAAGGTGAGTGTAAAATACATACAATAAATAATAAAGAAATTAATAATTGAATAAATAATAAGCGATAAAAAATAAATAAATAAATGATAAATGATGAAAAATAATATAAAGAAATAAATAAGTTAATAAATAAGAAGCGATAAAAGATATATAAATAAACGATAAATGATGAAAAATAATATGAAGAAATAAATAAGTGAATAAATAAAGTGATAGAAGATAAATAAATAAATAATAAATAATGGGAAATAATATAGAGAAATAAATGAGTGAATGAAATAAATAGTGATAAATAAATAAAAGAAATAATAAAAGGATTAAGAATAATAAGAAATAATGAATAAAATGAAACAAAATAAAGAATATGAGTATGGTATGAAGCATATTAATAATTAAATAGAAAAAAAGTAATAGAAGATGAATAATAAAGTAGAATCTAGTGAGGGCAAATGAGATGAATTCGAGTATGCAACAATGAATGTATAACTTATGTTGTTTTGTTCCGACGGATAGCGTTGGACTTATCATCCAGAGTTAGTCAATCTGATCTTATCAGTTATATTTGGTTTTATGTTCATGCCGACTTTCCGTACTTTTAACATTTTATATACTACATATTTAATATATTACCTATTTTATACATAAATTTACAAAAATTATATACAAATTAATATACATTATATTTTATATTAATTATACTATACTATTGACAGTGTGAACAAGTTCTCGCCGTTTTTCGTGAAAATAAATCCTTTATTAAAAAAAAATAATAAAAAAACAAGTCAATCAAAGTAATGCCCATCGCTGGAGATTACTTTTTTTCGTCTTTCTGGCAGCATTTGAATCCTACGTCGAAAAAACGACACTTATTTTGCGGCTATCCACGAGTCGATCAATTTTTTGGTTTCTTTATACGAAGTGAAGTGCTGCTCAGCCAGGCCATTAGTCATTGATCGAAATAAATAGTAATCAAAAGGCGCAGTGTCTGGAGAGTACGGCGGGTAAGTTACGACTTCCCATTTCAGCGTTTCCAGGTATGTTATGACCGGTGACGTGACATGCGGCCAAGCATTATCATGCAGCAAAATCACCTTATCGTGTCTGCTCATATAGCGGCCGTTTTTCTTTTAATGCTTGGCTCAAACGCATCAATTGTCGTTAATAGAGATCTCCTGTGATGATTTGATTGGATTGGAGTAACTCGTAATACACTACTCCCAGCTGATCCCACCAAATGCACAGCATGAGCTTGGAACTGTGGATATTCCGCTTTGTCGTTGATGCTACTGCTTCGCCGGGCTTCACCTACGGTTTTTTACGCTTGAGATTACTGTAGTATATCCACTCTTCATCACTTATCACAAGGCGATGTAAGAAACCTTTCTATTTTGTCGTTGAAACAGCTGTTCACACGTGACAAGACGCCGTTCAACGTCTCTCGGCTTCAGTTCGTACGGTACCCAAGATCCTTTCTTTTGTATCATTCCTAATGCTGTCAGACGTTTCGAAACTGTTTTTCGATCAACTCCTAATGATTTTGCAACATCGGATTGCGTCTGACATGGATCTCCAGCAAGTAATGTTTCCAATTCTTCGTCTTGAAACTTTTTTGGTGCACCACTGCGTTCTCTATCTTGAACATCAAAATCACCATTTTTAAATCGGTCAAACCAATCTCTGCACGTTCTTTCTGACAGAGAATGATCACCATAGGTTTCTACAAAAATTCTGTGTGCTTTAGCTGCAGATTTCCTCTGAATAAAACAGCTACATAACACTAAAGATTTTTGCAAGGTTTTTGCAAGATTTCATGAAAGGTTTGAAACCTTGCAAAAATCTTACAAAATATGTTATAGTGATGTTCCTGTGTCCGCGCATAATCCTTATATCAACATTTTCCGCAAAGATGATTGACATTGAATGCAACCTTGCATAAAGCTTCTTATGAGCTTTCTAGAATGATTTTTTTAAACTCTCCAAAAGATTTAATTATCTTCCAGGAAGTTTTCACAGAATATTGATGTAATATCGAAATATCTGACTTAAGAAACTGTCAGTTATCTCCCATGAAAGATTCCAGTAACCTTTTACACAATGTTTGTGAAAGATCATTTGTAACCTTTATTAACTTTTATTAAGTATTTTATATATTTTAGAAATTTATTATTTATTATTATTATACACATATTTTTAACATCCGCATTACATTTAATCGTTTATTCGCATTATCGCACATGCTATTTTACACATTATTTAACGGAAAAAACGCAGAAAAATGTTTGACCTACGGTGGGATCAAACCCGATTCCTTCGCATTATAAAGCAGACGCCCTAACCATTACGCTATGCAACGCTTGTAGAACTAAGATTTAAATTTTAATCATAAGTTGCATAGTAATCTATACATACAATTATTAATTTTACATTTAAAATTTCTTCTATAGTGTAAAGTATTATTTAAAATGAAGAAATAATGGAAAATTTAATACATTTAAATACATAATTTTTCTTTTGAGATTTTACTTCATATACAAGTATAATAAATTTTAATTGTCGAAGTATTTTTATCAAAAATAAAAAATAAATTTTTAAGATAACAAATATGTTAGCTCTGCTGCAAGGTTACGATTAATATTTAAAGCACTTTTCATGGAAGCTAACAACATGCTTACATAAAATTTCATTAAAATCTTTCCGATAAACTTTTGTGGAAGCTTACAGAAATCTTTTCTTAAAGATTTGGCTGAAGTTTACATGCAAAATTAACGCGAAAATTTGTTGATAGCTTACAGTAAAATTGCAGAATACTTTCAAGAAAGCTTCCACTTTTTATTTTCTGAAAGGTTACAGGAGATTTCAAAGAAAGAAATATTTTTAATTAAATATTATTAATTAAATATTTCTAAGAAATTTTGCAGTGACCTTGTTAGAACATTACGACAAAATATTTCAAGAAACTTCGCTGTATTCTTTCATAAAATGTTTTGTAATATGTTCCAGCAAGTTTGCTTCAAGTTTTCGTTGTAACATTTATACGAAATCTTGCAGTAATTTTTTAAAAATTTTTCAACTATATGTTTTAAGAAACCTCACAGGAATCTTTCTTGAAATGTTTTGTGAAATGTTCTAGCATGTTTGCTTCAAGGTTCCGTTGAAACATTTATATGAAGTCTTGCAGCGATCTTTTTAAAATGTTTCAACTAGATGTTTTGAAAAACCTTACAGGAATCTTTTTTAAAATGTTCTGTGAAATGTTCCAGCAAGTTTGCTTCAAGGTTTCGTTAAAACATTAGTACGAAATCTTGCAGCGATCTTTTTAGAATGTTTTGACTATATGTTTCAAAAAACCTCACAGGAATCTTTCTTAAAATGTTTGTGAAATGTTCCAGCAAGGTTGATGCAAGATTTCTTTGTAAGATTTCAATGTAATGTTTTTATTATCTTAAGACGATGTTTCAATGTTATGTTTCTTTGAAACATTTCTGCAAGGTTTTGATATAACCTTTCTACGAGTTTTCACTGAAACCTTACATGAAATCTTTCACTGAAATCTTTCAAAATCTTTTGTGTCGTGTGGGTAGTGCAGTAAAATTGCCTGCAAAAACGGTTTATTTGGCACAAAATTTGACATGTTTTACGCTACAAAAAGAAAATGTTCTTTACAGGTTAATGAAACGACATGCACTGCTTTTAAACATAAGTTATAGAACCTCAATATAAATGCATCATTATCTTGGATTATACACACAAAATTTTTGTACCGCTATTTGATGGTGAACCGGCGAGAACTTATTCACACTCCCAATACGAGGTCAGGCTATTAAATAACGAGACTGGTTACGGAAAAGGGTTTTATTATAAAAAGTATCCTATATTCGAATGCTCCCCTTCAATATACTCCCCTTCCCTCGCCACACACCTTTCCATACGTTTTTCCCATTGATCGAAGCAGTGCTGGAAGTCTTCTTTGGTGAGGGCTTTTAAGAGCTCTGTCGTTTTTTGCTTTACCGCTTCCATCGACTTAAATCGGGTCCCTTTCAAAGCAGATTTTATCTTCGGAAACCAAAAAAAGTCGCACGATGCCGAATCTGGCGAGTACGGCGCGTGCTCGAGCACTGGAGTGCGCTTATAGTCCAAATACTGCTTCACAGATAGCGCGTTATTGGCAGGTGCGTTGTCCTGGTGCGAAATCCACGAGTTGTTCTTCCACAACTCGGGCCGTTTCTTACAAACTCGTTCTCGCAGTGTTGCCAGAACTGACAAATAGTAAGTCTGGTTGACAGTCTGACCCTCTGGAACCCATTCAGTCATTACGATACCGTAAATGTCGAAAAAAACGATCAACACTGCCTTGAATTTTGATTTGGACATCCTTGCTTTTTTGATTCTGGGCGATTCAGGCGTCTTCCAATGCATCGATTGCCGCTTTGTTTTAACATCGTATTGAAAAATCCACGTTTCGTCGCAAGTAATAATGTTTTTCATCAGTCCGGAATCTTTTTTTAACCTTTCAAGAAAATTTGAGCAGACCTGTTGACGCAAGAGCTTTTAGTCAAAAGTCAGGTTTTTTGGCACCAACTTCGCACAGACTTTTGTCATGTGTAATTCCTCGTGTAAAATTTGTCTATCCGTGTCTTTATCGGCGTTTACAGCCTCGGCAATCATCCGGATGCTCATTCGACGATCTGCACGCACAATTTGGTTGATTTTGGTCACTGTTTCCGGAGTTGAAACAGACCACCACTCAAAAACACGTGCACGAGATAGAGAATTGTCTCCATAGGCCTCTTGCAACAATTTACAGCACTCAGTCGAAGTTTTTTTTAATTTAACGAGAAATTTGAGATTGATACGTTGCTCCTGTTTTTCGTCACACATGGTTTTCGGCACGAGAAAAAAACACGTTTGTTTCAAACCGCTACTGCACAAATACAATAATAGTGACGAGAACGTGTTTTGGTACGTGCATAGACAAGATATCTAGATACCCAACGCACTACTCGTTTTTATCCCCACCCCTCTACGGCGCCCTCTAGGCGCGCAGCCTCGTTATTTAATAGCCAGAACTCGTATATATTATACATATACATATACAAAGCGTGATTAAAAAATAAGGTGACTTTTCATTTTTTACAAAAAATATTCATTTATTCATCTAAAATGATGTTATCCCCTTCAAAATAACTACTGGCTAATCCTTGTAGTTTAATAGAACATTAAAATTTTATAATAACATTTTATAAAATAAATTTAAATAACACACTAAAATAATATATTATAAAATAAATATAATATAATATTTTTAAAATAAGTAAAGTATGCTAAAGCAGCATACGCAAAATAAACTTCAATCAATAAACAATATAGTAAAAGCAAAATACATAAAAAAAATTATGAACATATATTAAATAATTGGATATATATTGAAAAATATACTGTGTACTAAAATATTTAAAACAAAGTGATATAAAAACATCAAAGTACCGTCAGATTGCGAGAGATTATTACCGCACATTATATTATATCAATTTTTTATTAGTTTATATATATACATATATGCATACATATATGTCACATCGTTCAATAAGTCCCGAGACCAACCCAGAGATAGTGCTAGTAGTACTAAACTGGCCACGTTTCCATAGAGTGTGAACCTTTATATGAAACGTGTAAAAATTTCACGTCGATCGGATCACAGATAGCAGAGTTATTGAGGTTCGAGTAAAGTCACTTTGTAATTTGTTTGAAAAATGGAAAAAAGCGAGTTTCGCGTGTTGATAAAACATTGTTTTCTAAAGGGTGAAAATACCGTAGAAGCCCAGCAATCGCTTGAAAAACATTACCCAGACTCCTCTCCATCCAAAACAACGATTTGTCGTTAGTATGCTGAGTCTAAACGTGGTCGTACGGACACAAACAATGCGGAACGTTCGGGTAGGCCATTGGAAGCCGTTACACAGGAAAATGTGAGTGAAGTGTTAAGATTGTAATGAAAAATCGCAAAGTGAAGGTCCGTGAGATTGCTGAAATGACACAGATATCATCTGGAAGCGTATTTACAATCCTTCATGAAAAATTGAGCATAAAAAAGGTTTTTTCCAAGTGGGTGCCGCGATTGCTTTCAGTGGAACAAAAACAGCAACGAGTCGACGATTCAGAGAGCTGTTTATCGCTATTTATTCACAATAAAAAGGATTTCCTGCGTCGATACGTGACCATGGATGAGACATGGATACATCATTTCACTCCGGAGTCGAATCGGCCATCATCTGAGTGATGCATGGCTGGCGAAAGCCGCCCAAAGCGTCCAAAAACGCAGCAGTCTGCTGGCAAAGTCATGGCGTCTGTTTTTTGGGATACATATGGTGTGATTTTCATTGACTACCTGGAAAAAGGTAAATCGATCAACAGTGATTATTATATTGACTTGTTGGTACGTTTGAAGAAGAAGATCGCAGCAAAACGACCGCACATGAAGAAGAAAAAAATCCTTTTTCACCAAGACAATGCACCATGTCACAAGTCCATGAAAACAATGGCAAAATTGAACGAATTGGGCTTTGATTTGCTTCCACACCCCCCGTATTTTCCAGATTTAGCCCCTAGCGACTACTGACTCTTTGCTGATCTCAAAAAAATGCTTCAAGCAAAAAAATTTGGCTCGAATGAGGAGGTCATTGCCGAAACTGAAGCCTATTTTTAAGCAAAGGATACATCGTTCTATAAACATGGTATAGAAATGTTGGAAAGGCATTGGAAAGATTGTATCACTCTAAAAGGAGATTATATTGATGAATAAAAATGATTTTTGAAAAAAAATGTTTTCGTTGTTAGTCTCGGGACTTATTGAACGATGTGTTATATAAGGTATATATTTACAGGGTGTCTCATTTTAACTTAGACAGCTGAATAACTCAAAAAATTACAATGTAATAAAAAAATGTTTTGAACCAAAGTTGTTGGGTATTGAAGGGCTGACTCTACTTTGACCTTGAACATGTCCTTGACCTTCATTTTCTAGGTCATTTGAAAGTCAACTTTTGTTTTCTGAAGAAAATTTCCTATTTGCGACCTCGGATTCTGAAAGAGCGCGAAACTTTACGTCTAGATGAGCTTTCGCATTAGGGGTCAAAGTGAACTCTACAAGTCATTTCAAGGTGAAATGTATGTTTCGAGCAGAAAGCTTTTAAATCATAATTTTTGCTCCTCGGATCAAAGACTGCCATACATCGGTGACCATGTCCAATGATATAATATGTACTTTTATTGTGGATGGACTGGGCACTAAAGGACAACATAATGCCCCCAGTGATGCAGTGCAAATTTAACCACTAGATACAAGTCAACACAGATTTAAAGATGTATTGATAAGGAGAACCCCTTTTCGCGATGTTTACACGTGCATATTTTTATGAAACGTGTAAGCACCCCCGGAGCCGGCGCCGAGGACATAGGGAGCCTCCCAGCTCCATTGCTTTGGCCCTGAAAAGGGCCAATTTGTGGTTGTGTTGCTCTGCAAAGACGAAGCCGATTAAGATCATGTAGTGATCCAAGCAGTTAAGGCAAGATCGTGTAGAGACCTAGCTTGTTCAGGCAAGATCGTGTAGAGACCCAACTAGTTAAGGCAAAATCGTGTAGAGACCCAGCCAGTTAAGGCAAGATCGTGTAGAGACCTAGCTAGTTCAGGCAAGATCGTGTAGAGACCCAACTATTCAAGGCAAGATCGTATAGAGACCCAGCCAGTTAAGGCAAGATCGTGTAGAGACACAACCAGTTAAGGCAAGATCGTGTAGAGACGCAGCCAGTTAAGGCAAGAATGTGTAGTGATCCAGCCAGTCAAGGCAAGATCGCATTGTTATCAGCTCTTTCCATATTGAGTAGATACTCAAAGTATGTACCATTATTTTCTAAGCACAACAGTAATCGACGGCGAAATTTACGATGTACGTTTCTAAGCATTTAGGGGGTTACCGCTTCACAAGCTCTTCTTTTTCTATCCATCATATTCAATCTTGTTGTTGGAGCTTCACTATACTCGTACACAGAACCTTTTACGTATCCCCATAAAAAGAAATCTAGCGGGTTTAGATAAGGTGATCTAGGGGAGCATGCAACTGTTCCACCTCGTCCTATCCATCGATTTGGGAATCGTTGATTTAAAAATGTCCGTACAATACAAGCAGAATGAGCAGGAGCACCATCTTGTTGATACCATAAATGTAGTCTTACTGCAAGAGGAATATTCCCTACATATTCTGGCACTTGGTCATTGCAAATGCCGATTTATACATGTGATCTCCAACGATGTTGATTAAGCACCTCATGATACCAATGTAGATTTTCTGGTGACCAATAATGGCAACTGTGCATGTTGAGACTACCATTGCTTATGAATATCGCTTCATCACTGAAACAAACATTCCAAAAAGAATCTGGATTTTGATCCAACATCTTAAGAGCCCATCTACAAAACTGTACTCTAAGTACGTAATTAACTTCACTTAATTCCTGTACCAAAGTAATTTGATACGGATGGTTATTTACTGATCGTAACAATCTATGAGCCGTAGTTCGAGGAACTCCCAGTTCCCATTCTATTTGACAGGTACTAATACAGGGATTTTGGTAAACCATAGCCAAAACTGTAAGCAACCTAGGGTCGTTATTATTCTGAAGTCTATTCCTGCGTCTTTGGCGATGCAGTGGTTTATTGCAAGGTCTTCTTTCGATGTTTATCACTTGTTGAGCAGTAGGATGTCGACAATTTGGAAACCGCTCCGCATAAGCTCGGGAAATAAGTCTGTAATTCCTATCACATTTACCGAAGGTTATAAGAATATCGACTACTTTATTAGGCGTATAATTTGCCATTGTAATGACAAGAATTTAATCAGATTAATTAATGCTCAATTACAAATGTGAAAAAAAATACATAAAAACTAGTGACTGAGGCATTAAATGGATAAAATTTTGTAGAGATACTATAGTGTAACGCCGGTAAACGACCTCCGTTTTTTTCCTGTGTTAAGCCGATAAGTTTCCTCTCTGCTTTTTCTGCCCTTGCCGATTAGCGAGAAGGCGCTTCGATCTCATCGACCACTTGCATCGAACTATAGTAAATTTTTCCTCCAATGAAAATTTTTCCCTCCAAAACTTACTCAACGCGCGGGCTATTGACACAGACCGTTGTGAAAGAGACCCTAAGCGTGGGCCAAGAGTTTATGAGTTTTCCCAAAACGTAAGAAAAAAAGGGACATGCACTTGAGTCTAGCGAAGGTACGCCAAGCTGAACACGTGCACGTCAACTCGGCGCCGAAAACCATAAAACTGTCCCATAAACACTCTTTTTTCTACCCCTAGTTTTCCTATCTATAATGCGTACTTTCTTACTCAAACTTTCTCTGCGTAATACACTATAACATTATGTAAAAAATAGCAAATATTCTTTAATTATTTTATTATAACTATTAACGCAACTCATAACTGTAACCTTCGCTTACCGATACACTGCACAGGTAGTGTAATAAAACAATAAATAGGTCACTAAGAGGACTCCGGTAAATAAATTAAGTAACTGTTTTAAACTTGGAATATATTAAATAATATTTAAACAAAATAAAAAGTACAATGTTTAATGAAAAGTATAAGAACTGCGATTTTCAAAAATACCTCACAAGGTATATTTAATACAAAATAAAATTCAGAAATAATAATTTAAATCCGAAAGAGAAAAATATTAAATAAAATTACTTATTGAAATTGTTTAACATATACCAAATAAAAATTCATATTTGATAAATGATTTAAAATTCAAAAAATAAGTTTCTAACAGTTATATAATTAATTTCACCAAAATACAACAAACTCCTGCTTCTTGTATGATTCACGACAAATTTACATTTTTAATATTATAAAAGGCTAATTATTTTCAAATAAAATTGAACATGAACATCCAATAAAAAAAACACAACTGCTATCTTCAAATTTAATTGAATTATACTTTAAAATAATACAGCCGATTTTTCTTTTAAAGTATATACATATAAAAATATATATATATTATAAAAAAGAATTATACTAAAAATATCTACAATAATCTCTCACGATAGCAAATTATTACAAACGGCCTGACTATGTTCGTTTTCATTGAACAAAATAACAAAATAATTTTTCTATTCTTTTTATCGAAAAAAGAAGAAGAAAAAACACATGTAATAAATTTTCTTATGCATTAATTTTCTTTATTGGTGAATAATAAAATTTATAAACGTTTAAGATAATTTGAATTATAAATGAATCGTTTTATATTTTTATTAAAAAAAACCAACGTTTAAGTTAATCTAACACGGGTATTAGAATTTAAGTTTAATATTTTATTTTTACATTACAATAAAAAAATATGCGAAAGAAAATGTGCATGAAACAAAAAAAAATATGTAATTATACGTTTTTATGTAAAATCTAATCGTAAATACAAAAAATATTATATATAACGCAATTATACATAATAATGATTAATTTAAAACGCTCTAGAATTTTAAGATTAATATAAAAACAAAATGTTTTGTAAAATTAACATTACGAATAAGCATATAAACATTATAAATTTCTTTTACTAACAACTAGCATTAACGAAAATGTTATATTTTTGTAAAAGTTATTTCTCGCGTTTTTCTTTATAGTCCAGTCAAATTAGTCCTCAAAATAGAAGTAAGGTTACAAAAATTCCCATAGAGCTAAAAATCTGTATGAATGTTCGGAATTCTATTATAAATGAATTGTGAAAAGTCCCCATCAATCCCCCTTGTGCAAAAAATTTTATTGATGGTGAAAGTTTGCAAAAATAGGTTTTTCGCGTTTTTCAGCTAAACGGTGAGTTTTCAACAAAAATTGTAGATCATCCAATTTTCTACAAAAAATGTATCTACACTTTTTTTCATAAGTATTGCCATTTTCGTGATATAGCGGTTAAAAGAATTGAAAAAAATATTTTATTCGTAATATGCACGTTAATGTACTTTTATATACATTTTTGAAGCGTTATACGAGTAAAAATATGAGTACCTATGTCTTATACATACAAATTATAAAATTCTTAGAACATAAATGAACGTCAAAAACTCCGCCCCTATTTTCATTTAGTCGCATGGCCTTGAGTAACATCTGTCTTCCATTCAATTGTCAGCGTGGCGATGCGCATATACCTGCTCCGTTTCGAGGGTCTCATACTCAAGAAAATACTGTTAGTCGTAAGCATTCCTTCGTAGTGACAACTCGTGGCTATCGCTTATATTTTGTAACAAAGTTTGTGCATTTTACTGTTTTTAAAACAAAATGTCGCAACTCTGCTTTATTTGTAGTCAACCTTTGACTGAAAGTGGAGTTGTTACTGTTGATCGCGGCATGAAAGCATTAATTGATGCAAGTATTGAAAGAGGTGATGAGTTTTCGGAGTACCTGAAAGACCAGACATCCATAAAAATTCATGTGCAGTGTCGAAAAAATTATACTCGAAAAAGTAGCATTGATGCCGGGAAAAGACGGCGCCAAGAAGAAGAAGCTGGTTCATCAAAAATAAGTCCTCCTCGTACTAGAACACGAGTAGGTGAAACTACATTTTGCTTTAATCAGTGTTGTTTATTTTGCGGCAATGAATTAAATGAAGAGTTGGAGAAGAAAAAAGCACTGCAGTACCGACGTAAAATTTTTAAAGTGACTACACTTTCGTTCAAAGACAGTATTCTAACTATAGCTAAAACTCGTTGTGATGATGTAGCCAAAGCTGTTGCTGCTCGAATTGAATTTGAATATGATTTAGTCGCTGCCGAGGCTAAGTATCATAACGATTGCTACAATTCTTTTTTGAAACCGACCACTGGGGGTAAAGTCGGTCGTCCTCAAGATAAAGCTCCAAATATTGCGATGAGAGAAATATTTAAGTATATTGAAAATAACGAAATTGAAAATAATAAAATATATTGTAAAAAAGGTTGCAATGCTAAATGCGGCTGTAAAAAGGTTGGACTGTTTTGTTCTTTAGCATGTACCAATTGTCAAGGACAGTCGTGCTCCAATGTTGAATCGATACTAGATGAGGATAATTACGATATCAGTAATGAGACATATAATGCATCACTTTTAGAACATATTTGTATCCAGGAATATGAAGAAAAAGAAGATAAAGAAATAGAAGAAGAAGAAAACGAAGACAGTACACTAGAAGTTCTATTGGATTATTATGAATCCGATGAATAACTTTTCCAAATTATTTTTTCATTTACATATTACATAATTTACACAATTTTTATCATTTTCAATACTCAATTTGAATTCAATAGGATCACAATAGATCGTGGAATAGGCCTACCAGGGAAACCACGTTAAAAAAAAGCGCCAAGCACACTACCTCATAGGTGGTGTGGAAACGTGTGCATATTACGAATAAAATATTTTTTTCAATTCTTTTAACCGCTATATCACGGAAATGGCAATACTTATGAAAAAAAGTGTAGAAACATTTTTTGTAGAGAATCGGATGATCTACAATTTTTGTTGAAACTATATTTGCTGTAAAACTCACCGTTTAGCTGAAAAATGCGAAAAACCAATTTTTGCAAACTTTCACCATCAATAAAATTTTTTGCACAAGGGGGATTGATGGGGACTTTTCACAATTCATTTATAATAGTATTCTGAACATTCATACAAATTTTTAGCTCTATGGGAATTTTTGTAACCTTTAAAGTCTTATTTGACTGGACTATTATATTTCTATAAAAATTATCCTTCTTAAATACTAAATAACACCTAAGATTTCTGTTTCTCGCATTAATCTTCGAATGTGAAATTCTATACGAAAATGCTAAAATATAATTAAAATTGTAACTCCTAATAAGAATAATATATTTTTCGGTTGCTCTTAAGCTAAAAGTGTATTTAAGTTTTAATTTATATTAGAATTAATAATTCTAACACTATTTTAGGATTATATTTTAGAATTTACTAGTTAAAATTTTTTTTATCTTGGCATTAATTATGTTGAAAAATCATTTTAAATTATATTTTAAAATTAATAATTAAGATTATATTTAGAGTTAAACAATAATATTTAAATTATAAGTCGCCTCTATAATTGTCTAGATTTTATGTAATAATAATGTAAATTCGAAATCGAATTATATCTTAAACGCAAAGTTGAAATTATTCAAATACCATTCATCAAATAAACTATCACTATGATATTTTGTTTAAAACTTATTTTGTATTAATTCAACAAAGAATAACAATTATCATTATTATTCATTAAACTACGGACAATTATAAAAACATATATTTAAGTTGAACTCTTTGTAAAAAAAAGAAAAAAATGGAAATTATATAGTCGCTAACATAAAAAAAAAACTTAAACATTATAAAACAAATAAAATCTTTTTTTTATAACAAAACTAAATAATATACTAAAAATGAATTAACTTATTGTAATTATGGTTAGAATTTAGCTACAAGATTGATTCTTTTTTGTAGCCTAGTTAAAATGCTGCATAAATTAACATAAAAATAAAAATTTATATAATAAAATAATATTAATATTAGTTTTTAAGTTTGTCAAAATTTTTGTAAAAGTGGACAGTCCCCTCTTAAACTCTCTCTTCAAGACGTCCAACTTCAAGACGACACACCCTCGCAGAGGATTTCCACGCCCTCTCAGAGAGGCCCTCCGAGAAGAAGGGGGCCCGAAAATCTTACCCTCTCCAGAATTTTTCCGAAAAGAAGATTCGTTCGGCGCTACTTCGGAAAAACGCATAAATATCGCGCAAAATTTTTAACAAGCAGCAGACCTCAGGCAGCACTCGAGGTAACCATTTGGAAGTATCTAGAAGCTACGCAGCCGGAGTCGAGATTTTTGATATACATATACATATACATATCTTTTAACGTACAAACTGTTCTTTTTAGAACAATTTAAAACTATTCTTTGGGCAAAACCCTAGAAGAAGAAGAAGACGATGGAGAGAGCAGCAGCGAACGAGAGAGAAAGAGAGAGGACTTGACATCCCGGCCAATATATCAAATAAAGAGAGTAAGTTTCCATTTTAAAATTGTTGTCTATTTTCTTTCTCTACATCTCACTCTATCCTCCTACAGAGTTTCTGGCCGAAAAACGGCCGATTATTCTGATCCAAAAACACTTTGGTAGGACCTTATCCAGAGTAGGGCTCGAGCCTGCTTCCGATTTAGGAAGAGAGGCTCTTGCAACTGCTCAATCCCGCACTACACACCTCTCCTAAAAACTTATACGATTATCCTCTGCCACCCCGAGCACATAAGCTTCGCTGCTTAGGCTTGAAAACGGCAAAAGTTGCAGTGTTGACTGAAATTCAGTCAAAAGGTAGCGTTACTGACTTTACAATAGGAACTCAATCGGATGGGAAGATTAATTATTGATTTTGAAGGTAAGGATTTGTTCTTCGCTTATCTATGGAGAACCACGAAAACCGAATACAATAAAACAAGGTGTAAGCACCTTGAATATGTTAAACAATCACTAGTTTAACAGCACACTATAGGGTCAGAATTTAAATAAAAAGTTCATATATTCGATAATCGATAAAACAATAAAAAATACTATTTTGGTGCCATTTTGAAATTTAAATATGAAATGATCTATTATAATTTTTGTATATGAACATAAGACTGCTACTCCATTTAAAATCGATCTGCGGAGCATTAACGTTAAATGCCACGGTGAGTCTCAGAAGAAGTTTACATCGTCCCCTAACGCAAAACTTAGTCGGACGTAAAACTTCGCACTCTTTCAATTTTCGAAATCGAAAAAAGAGGACTTTATTGGGAAAACAAAGTTGACCTTTAAATGACTTCGAAAATGAAGGTCAAGGATATGTTCAAGGTCATAGAAAGGTCAGTGCTTCGATACTCAATAACTTTTGTCTAAGGCATAATTTTGAAAAACACGGATTTATCAGCTTATTGCCCCAAACAGAAATTTGACCTTAAAATGATTTGTAGAGTTTACTTTGACCTCTAACGCGAAAGCCCATCTGGACGTAAAATTTTGTGCTCTTTTAGAATCCGAGGTCGAAAATAGGGAATCTTATTCAGAAAACAAAAGTTGACCTTCAAATGACCTTAAAAATGAAGGTCAACGGCATGTTCAAGGTCATAGAAAAGTCAGCCTCTCAATACCCAATAACTTTTGTCAAAAACATTTTCTTATTACATTACAATTTTTTGAGTTATTCAGCTGTCTAAGTTAAAATGGGATACCCTATATATATATATATATATATATATATATATATACGGGAGTCGTTAGAAAAGTCCGTGCGAAGTTCGAGAGATGGCACCACCGGCGAGTATCGAGGTCATGTTTAGTTAGTAGCATCTCTTGAATAAACACACACCAAGTTGCAGCCATATTGGTCTATTTCTTTGTGTTTGGCATTCGTGTGAATCAAGAAAGTCGAGTGATTTTCAAGAAATGGACGAAAAAGAATTTCGTGTGGTGATTAAACATTACTTTATGAAAGGCAAACGCCTCAGGAGACTAAAGAGAAGCTTGATAAACATTATGGTGACTCTGCGCCTTCGATTAGAACAGTTTATAAGTGGTTTAAGAATTTTCGGACTGACCATATGGGCACAAGTGACGCTGAACATTCTGGACGGCCTGTGGAGGTTACGACTCCAGAAATCATTGATCAAATCCATGATATGGTGATGGATGACAGAAGAGTTAATGTGCGTGAGATTGCTAGTGCTGTGGGCATCTCGACTAAACAGGTCCGTAATATTTTGCATAAACATTTGGACATGAGAAAGCTATCCGAAAGATGGGTGCCGCGATTGCTCACGTTTGACCAAAAACGAAATCGTGTGAAGTGTTGCAAGGATGGTTTGCAGCTGTTCCAGAAAAATCCGGAGAACTTTAAGCGTCGTTTCGTCACTGTGGATGAAACATGGATACATTACTATACTCCTGAGACCAAACAAAAATCTAAACTATGGGTTACCCAGGGGGAATCTGCACAAAAAAAGGCGAAGACCGTTCCTTCGGCCGGAAAGGTTATGGCGACTGTCTTTTGGAATTCGCAAGGGATAATCCTTATCGAATATCTGGAAAAGAATAAAACTATTACAGGTGCATATTATTCATCGTTATTGGACCGTTTAAAAAATGAGCTGCAAGAAAAACGCTCGCGATTGGCCAACAAGAAAGTCCTTTTCCATCACGACAACGCACCAACACACACCTCAGCAGTTGTGGTCGCAAAATTAATCGAAATAGGATTCTTTTATGGCTTCAATCGACTGAAAACGGGTGCCACGGAGCGGCAAGTTGAGTTTTGGGGAGAGGAAAAAGTCATAGGGAGCCGAATCCGGCGAATACGGTGGTTGTTCAAGTGTGTTCGTTGAGTTTCTGGCGAGAAAGTCGGTCACAATCGTAGCTCGGTGAGACGGCGTGTTATCGTCATGCAAAATTCACGAGTTGTTCGCCCACAAATTTGGCCGCTTCTTACGGATACGCTCACGCAAACGTTTCATAACGCCTAGGTAATACTCTTTGTTTACCGTCTGACCCTCTGGAATAAATTCGTAGTGCACCACGCCACGGATATCGAAGAAAACAATCAGCATCACCTTCATTTTTGAGCGGCTTTGGCGTGGTTTTTCCGGTTGCGGCTCGTTTTCTCCCACCCATTTCGATGCTTGCTGGTTTGTTTGCATATCGTACTCGTACACCCACCTTTCGTCACCAGTTATGATGCATTCCATGAATGCGGGATCGGAATTGGCGCGATCCAGCATGTCCGAAGCGATCTGTTCGTGATAGCATTTTTAAAGAAAATTAAGCTCTTTTGGAACGAGTCTTGCGGCCACCTTTCTCATGCCCAAAATATCAATTAAAATCGTTCGTGTGGACTCGTGGGAAATCTCAAGTTCATATGCTATCTTTCTCAAGCTGGTATGACGGTTTTCAAGCACCATTTCCTTAATTTTATCGACGTTATCTGCGGTCGAAGCCGTCGATGTGCGTCCGGAACGAGGCAAGTCTTCGACGACTTCACGACCCTCTTTAAAGGCTTTGTACCACTCATACGCACAGGTTTTCGATAGTGCTTTACCACCAAAAGCCTTTTGCAACATTTTCAATGCATCGGCACACAAAATTTCATTCGCAACATAAAATTTTAGACCAATTCTCTGTTCAATAAAATCACCCATTGTAAAAATCGGCATGCACTATTGACATCGACTGACTTAACCAGCTACTGTAAACACACTTGTTGACAGATTCCGCTCAAACTTGGCATAGTCATTAAGGACAGTTGTACGAACCCAGAAAAAAAATGTTACCTGCCTAAATTGCCCCGCCAGATTTAAATCGACAATTCCCGGTACTTTTTTGACAGAATGTATACCAGGCTGTTCAATAAGTTTTGCGGTTCGATAAGAAAAACACAATTTTATGATTTAAAATAGACTTTATTATTTAGTATAGTCTCCCTGAACATCAATTCACTTGTTCCAACAAAATTCCAATTTATGAATTCCATTCCTGAAGTAAGAATCTGGAAGGGCTGCAAAATACGCTTCCACATCTGTCATGACCTCACCATTTGATGAAAAACGCTTTCCACGCATGAATTTTTTTAGGTCTGAAAACAGATGGGAGTCGCTAGGGGCCAAATCTAGTGAATACGGTGGATGCTCTAACAATTCGAACTTTAATTTATAGATTTTAGTCATTGTCAAAATGCTCTTGTGACACGGTGCATTGTCCTGATGAAAAAGGATTTTTTTCTTCTGCAAACTGGATCTTTTTTCACGAATTTTTTTTTTCAGCTGGTCTAAAAGGTTACAATAATATTCAGAATTTATTGTTTTACCAGTTTGCAAGTTATCCACAAACAAAATTGCTTTTGCATCGCAAAAAACTGATGCTGACACCTTCTTGGCCGATTTCTGGACACGAAATAGTTTCGGAGCCGAAGAACCAGGTTCAAACCACTCTTTAGCCTTTTGTTTTGATTCAGGATCATGGTGATATACCCAAGTCTTATCTATAGTGATGTATCGATGCACAAAATCCACTTTATCCTTTCGGAAACGCTTTAAATGTTGCTGAGAAAGTCGCATTCGAATGTGTTTTTGTTCCATTGTTAGCGAATGCGGCCCTCATTGTGCACACAGCTTTCTGAAACCCGATACTTAAGTCAAAATATTGCTTATACTGCCCAATGAGATGCTTAGGGCTTCTTCTAAATCTCTTTCAGTCACTTGACGTTTGTTGCTGTTTTTGGACGTCCTTGACGTGGATCGTCTTCGAGGCTTGTACGACCACGTTTTAATTCAGCAACCCATCTTTCTACTGTACTAAATAAAGGAGAAGAATCTTTATACACTTTCAAAATTCGTTCATAAATTTTCTTTGCTTTTGAACCTTCCAAAAATGAAAATTCAATCACTGCACGATACTTGATTTTTTCTATTGTAAAAAAATACTGTGACAGGTCGATACTAAATAGCTTGTAAACAAAGAATGAATTGGCAGATTCAAATGAAACTTCACATACGTTCATATGAAGAGTGTACCAACATAAAAAAAATTTAGGCTAGTAGCAACACCCTTTCTTATTGAACGGCAAAACTTATTGAACAGCCTGGTATAAGAATATTATCTTATGTATAGAGGGGTGATAAATAATTACTCAAATATTTCCACTGAAAAACAGAGTTCATTTTTATTCGCTACACACATTGCTATTTAAAATTATTTACAGTAAGCGTACCTAAAAAACAGAGAAACGACAATTACAAGCCAATTCACCGTCCCTCTTCTAATTATTGGGTGTACAACTTTGCTTCCGCCGTTTTGCAATAGATGGCTGTAGCGGTAAGTAGTAGTTAAAATAAATAGATCATAGATGTCATACAATAAGTTTAGGTATTTGTAAACATAACGCCATCGAAATATTAGTCGACTTGTGTCTGCATCATAAAGTTATTCTTGATTAAACATGTCAGCTTACGAGCCAAATTCTCGTCATTTGCGGGAGATTTTAATTTTTTGCTTTAATATGAAGAAATCTGTGACTGAGGCTCATCTAATGCTCTCAAATACCTTTGGTGAGGCCGCTATTAGTGAAAGAACGTGCCAAGAGTGGTTTCAACGCTTCAAGAACGGCGATTTTAACGTCGAAGACCAGCATGGCGGTAGAAGAAAGAAGGTTTTCGAAGATGCAGAATTGGAGGCATTACTTGATCAAGACTCGTGTCAAACGCAACAAGAATTGGCAGGATCATTGGGAGTAACGCAACAAGCCATTTCAAAACGCCTGAGAGTCATGGGAATGATTCAGAAACAAGGAAATTGGGTGCCGTACGAGTCGAAGCCGAGAAATGTTGAACGGCGTTTGTGTGTTTGTGAACGGCTGCTTGCAAGGCAAAGACGGAAGGGATTTTTGCATCGGATTGTGACTGGGGACGAAAAATGGATTTACTACGATAATCCCAAGCGCAGAAAATCATGGGGATATCCTGGCCATGTTTCCACGTCGACGGCCAAACCGAATATTTACGGTTCCAAGGTCATGCTCAGTATTTGGTGGGACCAGCTCGGCGTAGTGTATTATGAGTTGTTAAAACCGACTGAAACATTCACAGGCGATCGTTATCGAACGCAATTAATGCGTTTGAGCCGAGCATTGAAAGACAATCAACCGCAATACAACGAGTGACATGATAAAGTGATTTTACAGCATGACAATGCTCGACCCCATGTTGCGAAAGTGGTCAAGACATACTTGGAAACTTTGAAATGGGAAGTCCTACCCCACCCGCCGTATTCCTCAGACGTTGCTCTCTCGGACTATTACTTGTTTCGATCAATGGCACACGGCCTGGCTGACCAGCACTTCCGGTCTTATGAAGAAGTTAAAAATTGGATCGATTCGTAGATAGATTCAAAAGATGACCAGTTTTTTCAACGCGGGATTCGTATGCTGCCCGAAAGATGGGAGAAAGTAGTGGCCAGCGATGGACAATACTTTAAATCATAAATGTATAACCAGTTTTTTACAATAAAGCCTCGAATTTCGGAAAAAAACGGCGGAAGCAAAGTTGTACACCCAATACAATTTTTTTAGAGCTTGCCAATTATATTTTATTGATCTCTGTTCTAATTTTATATTGCACATGTGCTCTTTCTACTTAGTGCTACTCTCTATCTCGCTCCTTGTTGATAATCGGTATTCTCATCAATATCGTATTGGTAGGACATCCAACGGATCATGATAGAGTGGCGCGTGAAGCATGCATAGCGCGGCAAATTTAAATTAAAGAAAGCTAAAATTAAGAAAGCGTTTTTTTACATTTTTCCTCTTAGGGTAAAAGTACCTGGGAGTTTCAACTTTCACTCTCGTCCGTCGCCGGAAGTAACTTTGTAACGTGGAAAATACGAGGGCGGTTCAAATATGATGAAGACAAACGCTGTAGATGGCGCGCATGTATGGTTTAAAGGTCGTGGCTTAAGTATGTGATAGCTGGGTCCCTTACGAACAGTGTGGCATAGTTTTCGTCGGGAGTGCACGTTTCACGCGCGTGCTATGACCATGAGTGAACGTCAAGTGCCGACCGTTGTTGCGCAACGTAATGTCATTCGTTTTTTAGTGTGAGGAGGCGTTAAAAACACGGAAATTTGTCGGCGTTTGCGAAATCAGTTCGGTAGTGAGTGCCTGAGTAGGGCTGCTGTGTTTAAATGGGCCAAAGCATTTAAGGATAGTCGCGAAACCGTCGAGAATGAGCCGCATGATCGTCTACCGCGAACCAGCAACACACCAGACAACATTTGTCGCGTAGAACAACTCATTTTGGAGGACCGTAGGATGAATGTTCGAGACATTTCGGCTGAACTCGGCATCAGTATTGGTAGTGTAGAGTCTATCATCCACGAACACCTTTAATATCGCAAAATAACGGCGTGATGGGTTCCTAAACTGTTGAACTTCGAGCAAAAATTAACGCGGTTGGAAGTTTGTCGCCGCTTGCTGACGCGATACGAGGTGGAGGGGGACAATTTTTTAATGCGAATCTTCACTACAGATGAAACATGGGTACACTATCACACTCCCAAAAGCAAGGTGTCGTCTAAAGAGTGGTAGAAGAAAGAGGAAGAGGCGCCAGTCAAAGCAAAGACAACCAGGTCCGCGGGTAAGGTTATGTGTACTATGTTCTGGGACCAGCAGGGCGTGCTGTACGTCGATTTTCTGCGCACTCAACGTTCTATTAATGCTGCATACTACTCTAACCTTCTGAAAATACACGTGCAACTCGCTTATCGCTCAAAACGGAGGAGCATTTTAGCACGAAGTGCAATTTTTCTCCAGGATAACGCGCGCCCTCATACCACGCGTCTTACGCTCGATACAATATCGAAATTGACGTGGGAGGTACTGGAACACCCCTCCTACAGTCCGGATTTATCACCTTGCGACTACCACATGTTTAAACCACTGAAGGAAGCCCTCGGAGGTCAAAGATTCAACACCGACGACGAGGTAGAGGAGTTCGTGCGCACATGGCTGTCCGAGTTGCCCAAGGAATTCTTTGATACCGGCATCAAAAAGCTCCTGGGAAAGTGGACAAAATGCGTAACTTGTAAGGGGGAGTACCTAGAAAAACTGTAAATTTTTGTAAATTTTTTTGATAGTAAATAAATGTGTCAGAGCATTTGTCTCGATCATATTTGAACCACCCTCGTACTTGTGTCTTGTTTCCTTCTCCCGGTTTTAATTTCGTAAATTGAGTTAAATATCTTGTATTCTATTTTAAATGGTCCAATTTTCAGTTCATCCAGTTTTTTCTATCGAGCTTGTTTCCGTTTTCTATGTAAACCATATCTCCCTTGTTGAATTCATGATGTTTTCTAGTTTTATCAAATATTCTTTTATTGTAATCATGAGAGTTTTTTGTACTGTCTGGAGCTAATTGCCTATTTTTCTTCCAATCTTCTTTTGTCGTGTTTTTATCTTTTATTTTTTTTTGGTAAAACTCTCGTGTCTGTGCCATCTAACATATATCTCGGTGGGAAGCCGGTGACTGTATGTATTGCATATGTTCCGTTTCGTTATATTTGTTAACACATTCCCTAGCGGTAGTTGTCCAAGCTTTTCTTTTTCCTTTTTTCTTTGTTTATTTTACATTGTATCTTATTTACTAGGGTCTAGTTTAGTCTTTCATTTAGACCATTTGAAAATGGTGCATTTACTGCTGTAAAAACTAGTTTAACGTTATTTTCTCTTAGGAATTCCTAAAATTCTTTCGAATTTATGCCTGAGTATTGGTCTGTAAGAATTGTATCAACTTTTTTTGTTTTTATTATTTCTATTATTAGTCTTATGAAGTCCGTGGCATTTTGCGTTCTTGATGTGACAATGTAAGCATACCTTGTGTAGTGGTCAACCAGTAGGTGTAAATATTTTTTTGTCGATTTGGCACCGCTGAATCCTCCAATTGTATCAATCGAAAGTATTTCAAACGGTTTAATCGCTGGTCCTAATTGTGATTTCCAACTGAACTTATTTTGGCCTCTTGTTTTATTTTTAATATATACTTCTCACTTGTTACATATTTTCTTAATATTTTCTGTTAGATTTTTAGCAGTATAGTGTGGGCAAATTTTGCTCTTTATTTGTCTCGTACCTATATGGCACCAGTCCGAGTGAACTTCTTTCATTAATTTCACGCTAGCCTTTTCTGATAAAATAATCTTTTTTTTATTTCTAATTATTTTGTATATTATTCCATTCTTTTTTTTCTTTTTATTTCTTTTTTTTCTGATCTAACTTTATCTCTTCTATTTTCATCAAATTTACTATTGTTAGTGTTTTTTCTGTGTTTGTTTTTGGCTCCAGCACAGAATTTCTACTGCTGGCAGTCTGTTTCTGTGTTATCTTTTCCGGGAACATACTTAATCGTAAAGTCATACTGGGATAAATAGTACGTTAAATCGCCTAATTCCTCATCTGTTCTGGCTTTAATGTTCATGTTCTCTAGCGGTTTGTGGTCAAAATATACTTTAAAATGTCTTCCTATTAGCCAGTACTGCTAATATTTCACTGCTTCTTTAATAGCCAAACTCTTTAAATAGATTGCTTTTTTTCTTTTTTGTGCCTCATTCAACTCTTTCGAAAAATAAGTGGCAGGTTTTTCGTTGCCATTATCTAGTGTCTGTTTCAAAACTGCGCCTATACCTTCTAGCGACGCATCTGTATATATTTTTATTGGCAGGTCTCTATCGAAAATTTCCAGTACTGGTTAAGAACATAGTAGTTGTTTGATTTTCAAAAACGCTTTTTCACAGTCATCTGTCCACATAAATTTCTCATTTTTCCGCAATAATTTATGCAGAGGATCCAGTAATATCGAGCTTCTTGGTATGTACTCGTTATAGAAATTTATTTTTCCGAGAAATTGTCTCATGTTCTTTTGTGTTGTCGGAGTTGGAAATTTTTGGATTGATATGACGTTATCTTTCAGTGGTTGAACCGTATTATTAACTATTATATGTCCAAGATATCTAACTAAGCTAGCTGCAAATGTACATTTTCTGAATTTTAATCTAAAGGCTTCTTTCTTTATAGCTTCTAAAACTTGTGCTATATATTTTAGATGTTCTTCAAACGATGGCGAGTGCATTAATATGTCATCTACGTAGTTTACTGCAGACTCCGTTAGTCCATGTTTCCTTAATATGTTGCTCAAAATTCGTTAGAATATCGCCGGAGATGTCTTCAGGCCAAATTGTAGACAAGTCCACTGGTAGTGCCCCTCTTGGGTTATAAATCCCGTCTTGCTTTTGTCTTCTATTCTTAATGGTATTGATCAGAACGCCGAATTTATATCTAATGTTGTGTAGTATTTGCAATCTCTAGCTCTTAGTATAATATCATCTATCAGTGAAAATGGTTGTGCTTGAGATATTATATTTTTGTTTAAGTCTCAAAAATCAATGCAAAGGCGTGATTTTTTTCCTTCGTCTCTTTTATATGCCAGCGTGACAGAAGTGGCAAAGGGGCTATAAGATTCTTTAATCAGATTTTTCTCCAGTAACTTTGCTATTTGTTTTTCAATCTCCTTTTTGTCATGTATATTACATCTGTATGGTCTTCTGCTACTGTATTTGTCCACTAGCAGGTCAATTCGAGCTTCTTAGTCTTTAACCGTTCCCACATCATACTTGTCTTTGGCAAATACTGATTTGTATTTATCTCTTAGTTTTTCTATCTTATCCTTTTTTATTTTATCTAAGTGTTTTAACTTTATCTGAAATTCATTCTCTTCAACATGTTCGTTGAAGTTCACTAAACATTGTTCAATATTTTTCTTTTCTTTTTCCATCGTATCTATCTCTATCTTATTGCTTTCATTTGTTTTGTCTACCTTTTTCTGTAATATATTTAATTTTTCATCTTGGGTTAGCTTAAATTTTTTTATCATATCTAATCCAATTAAAAAATCTTCGAAATCTTCTCTATCTACTATAAATACATCTACTTCATCTTCGATGTCCAAAATTTTTATTTTTATTGTTACTAAACCATTTGTCTTTTTCATACCATTAATGTTTTTATAAGTATTTTGTTTCTATATTCGTTTTGGTTTATTACTCTGACTCATTTAGCATTTATCAGGGATATTTGGGATCCTGAATCGTAGGTCCCATACATTTCTAATTTTCCATTAAGTAACATTTTTATTTCTATTAATGATGTGATTACAAGTTTTTTTCTTGGTTGTTTAATTCCACCTCTAGCACTAACATATTTCCTATAATTCCAGATTTGTTTTTGCTCTTGTCATGTTCTTTGAACCAGCATTTTTCTTCAGGATGATATCTTGCTCCTTTTCTTAAAGTCTCGCATATACTACATGGTTTCTTTACGAAAATCTTATTTTTATTATCCAACTTGTAATCTTTAGGATTTTTTTTATTAGTTAGACTCTCGTATTTCCTTATTTCATCAAATAAGGTAGTTGAATCTTTAAACTCGTCTTGATCTATTTTATTTGCTATAAAATCTGGAATTCCTGCGATTATAATAGCCACTAATGATGCTGGATCTATCTTTTTATTCACATCTAATAATAATCTTTCCTTCTTTGTTGCATTGTTAATCAAATCGCCTTCCTTGTATCTAAATGCAAGGGCATATCTCCATGAATTCCATCCTTTATCTGCAAATGTTTCTAAAAATCTCTTTCTCCATTGTGACCAGTTATCATCTATTTCCAGCTGTGAAAGTGTTGCCTGGTACAAGTCTATACAATATTTATCTAAGAATAACTTCAATGTCTCAATCTTTGTATTGCCATCTTCTATTTCAAATCTAGCACACTCTCTTTCAAACATTCTCATCCATGGCTGAACGTTTGTTGTCTTACGTGCATATTTCTCTAGTACGAATTTTTCTGTGATCTTTTTAAGATTTATCTCGTTATCTTTTCTTCTGTTGGATATAACTAGCTGTTCTAACAGCTTATTTAACGTGCTATCTTGATTTTTATCCCTCCCACCGATAACATTTAGCAATTGCTCTTTGAATTGTATATTACCCATTTCATCTAAGTATACAAATTTTAGTTCTTCTGTTAGTTGCACCCATCCTATTCTTCTATCATGTCTTTTGACATTAGCCTTTACTTGATTGTATAGATCTGTCTTTTTCAGTTCACTGTGGTGGGCTGTGTTTCTGTACTTCTGATAGTTCATACTTCTCGCCTTCCTCTGTTGTAATTAAGGTTATGTATAATGTGTTCGACTTCGGGTCTTTATTCGATGCTGCTACAACGAATTCAAATTGCAATTTCTCCATTGTGTATTTGTGGACTAATTGTTGTTTCATAAGACTATTATCTTATGTATAAGGGATGATAAATAATAACTCAAATTTGTTTCACTGAATAACAGAGTTCATTTTTATTCGCTACACACATTGCTATTTACAATTATCTACAGTAAGCTTACTTGAAAAATAGAGAAACAACAATTAGAAGCCAATTCACTGTCCCTCTTTCAAACGTGGCCGTGGGAGCTTGGGAGACGATGAACGTTCGGGATGTCCAAAAACTGCAACCACTGACGATAACATCGCCAAAGTTCACCAAATGGTGCTAGACGACCGCTGAATTAAAGTGAGAGAGATAGCAGAGGTTATGAACATGTCCAAAAAACGTTTTTGCTACATATTAAATCAAGATTTAGGCATAAGAAAACTGCCCGCACGTTGGGTGCCGCGTTTGCTCACGTCAGACCAAAAACGTGTTCGCATAAACATTTCTAACGCTCTATTGGCGCAGTTTAGGCGCAATAAATCCGAGTTTTGGCGCCGATTAATTACTGTAGATGAAACTTGGATGCACCATTATACGCCCGAAACAAAAATACAGTCAAAGCAGTGGATTGCAAAGAGGGAACCAGCTCCAAAAAAAGCAAAAACTGTTTTCTCGGCTGGGTAAGTGATGGCGACTGTTTTTTTGGGATAGTCATGGAGTTATTTTAATCGATTATCTTCAAAAAGGAAAAACCATTACAGGAGCATACTACGCATCATTACTTGACAAGCTGAAGGCAGAACTTGCGGAAAAACGTCCATATTTGCAGAAAAAAAAATCCTGTTTCACTAAGACAACGCGCCGTCTCACAACTTAGCGGTTGCCATGGCGAAAATCCACGAATTACGGTTTTAGCTGCTTGACCACCTGCCTTACTCACCAGACCTAACCCCAAGCGACTTCTTTTTGTTCCCTCATTTGAAAATTGCACTCGGAGGACAGAGATTTTCGTCAAATGAGGAGGTAATCACCTTCGTGAACAGTCATTTTGCAGAGAAAAACGCCGAGTACTATTTGGATGGGTTAAAGAGATGGAAGCATCGCTGGAAGAAGTGTGTAGAATTTCAAGGAGACTATGTTGAGAAATAAAAAAATAAATTAAGAAAAAATGTCTTGTATCTATGTTAGATCAGAAACTTTTCAGACCACCCTCGTATACACATATATATATATATATATATATATATATATATATATACGAAGGCAATTCGATAAGGACTTAGCCTCACCGCCCGATTGCACCACTATCATAAGAGAAATTTAAAGATGGCAGTAGCAGTCCTCCATGCATGGAATTTTGAATGGTGACGCATCTGCAAAGAAGCACTGTATCTAACTTTAAATTTCAGTGTTTGATAGTTCACTTTAGTGTAAACAAAGTAGTTTTTTATTGGTTCTGAAAATGTCTACTTATGTGACAAATAAAGTAAATTTACGGGGAATTTTATTGCACTATATTATTTAAAATAAATCCACAGCTGAAGCACACAGAATTCTTGTTGAGACTTACGATGACAATTTTCTGTTAGATACGACATGCAGAGACTGGTTTTGACGCTTCAAAAATAATGATTTTGAACTTGAAGATAAAGAACGTTCTAGCGCACCGATAAAATTTGAAGACAAAAAATCGGAGGAATTATTTGATGAAGACAGAATTTAGACGCTAGCAGAACCTGGAAAAATATTACAAGTAGATGAGTCAACAGTTTCAAAACGTTTGTAAGTGTTAGGGATGATCCAGAAGCAAGGACATTGGGTGCCGTATAGATTGAAGCCGAGAGACGTCGAGCGACGTTTTTTCATGTGTGATCTACTGTTTCAACGGCAGTAAAGCAGAGGTTTTTGGTATCGTATCGTGACGCGATAAAAAGTGGATACACAACGATAATTTAAAGTGTAGTAAAATCGTAGGGTAAGCCCTACCATGCATCAAAATCGTCCGCAAAACCAAATATTCATTGCTCAGATCAAATGAGACTATTACTGAAGATCGCGATCGACTTCAGTTTATGCGTTTGGGTCAAGCCCTAAAAGAAAAACAGCCATTATACGAGCAGAGTTATGACAAATTGATTTTGTTACAATACAACGCTCGGCCTCATGTTGCAAATCGAGACCTACCTGCCGAAATCCTACCTGAAAACGATTCAATGAGAAGTTCTCCCCCTCCCACCGTATTCACCTGACATAACCTTTTCCGATTTCCACCTGTTCCGTTCGATGGCACATGGTCTGGCTAAGCAGCGCTTCCATTCTTACGGAGATACTAAAGAATGGATCGATGCTTGGATAGCCTTAAAAGACCCGTCGTTTTTCCGACGTGAGATTTATATACTGCCAGAAAGATGGGAGAAAGTGGTCTCTAGTGATGGGCAATACTTTGAGTGAAATGTTCTTGTGCCTTATATTTTAAATAAAGCTTCTATTTTGTAAAAGAAACAGCGAGAACTTATTAAAGGTTCTAATATAGCAGTCTGACTATAGTATTCCAAGGGAGTTAGAGAAGGCGAAAGAAAATACTCCAAGAACTGATGTAGACCAGCGATTCCCTAAATCCGGCCTTAATGAAGCCTGGAGGAGGGAGGGGTGTAGCAACTAAAGTGCAATGTAACAGCGCGTAGTGCAACGCAAGGGATGGCAAGGAACCGAGATATCGGACGAATCGTCAATCGGTGAAACTTCTTGTTCCGTGGAGAGCAGGTTGGCAACATAGACGCGTTCTTCCGCAAGGTGGAAGAAGAAATAAACGCTGCGAGACTCAGCGACCCGAAGATGTTGGCGTCGCTATCCGTTTTACTTAATGACTTTGCAGACATGTAGTATGCAGGCCATAAACACTAATGGCAGTCCTGGGAAGCCTTCTGCCGTGCTGCGCGTGCGCGTTGAAGCTCTAAAGCAAACATCCAAGAGAGGTTAAGCGATGAGATCAATCGACGCTTTCAACAAGCTGATAAGCTGGCACACACCCTACACAGCGTAGCCTAGAGGCGATTTTATTGATGATCACGCTGGTACTTAACGAGGACCAGACGGTGGACAGCCTTTACGGTAATCTGCTTCCAGAAATCAAGTAGATTGTGACTTGAATGGACTGCTGCACGGTCTACGAATTCATAGACCGTGCGGCAAAAGCCGAGTTAACATTAGAGAGGGAACGTGGCGACAGGATGCCCGTTCCTCCGAACGATACGATAGTGTTAGAGGCTGCCTATCATTCCAAGACCAAAAATAAGAGCTCTCAGCAGAAGGTTCGCGCTAAGATAATTACAACCACCGTAAAAGTCGCTGCTGCAAAAGTCGATTAGCTAATATCGCCGATCGACAAAATGCCGAGCGCGTTGGAGCAAGTAAGGTAAGCACTTGCCAAATATGCCAGTGTCTTGGTAGGGCAGGAAACAGCAGGACAAAATAAAGAAACACGCAAAGGAAAATGAGTCCGAAAAGGCAGTCAGGATCTCGCTCCTGACAGAGCAGTCCAAAGACGTTCTTGACCAAGAGAGAAGAAAAGAAGAAGTACGAGCGCTGTAAACAGCCGAAACAAGAGAAGGAGTTTAGCTGCTACGACTGCGGCCGGCCAAATATTAGGAGATTCTGCCTGGGCTGCTCGGAAAACGACTAACAAGGGAACCACCCCAACCCGACCCCACCGATTTTAATAATTTTTGGATATGTTGTAATACTCAAAAAAATATTCAACACGTGTTTTTTTTTATCGGCTGACATCCACTTTTAAAGGGTGAAATCCACCCCTGAAAGCCACTTCGAAAAATCATTTTTTTAAAGATCTCTGCATCTAATGAATATTTTTAAATAAAATCAACTCCAAAATATTTGTTATGAGTAGGCGCTTCTACTGATATAACTTTAACACCAAGGGGTTGCAACCCCTTTTTCTATACGGGTCAAAGTTCTATTTTTTTTGCTATTTTGCGATTCAAAATCTGTTAAATAAGGTCGAGTGAGTTGAAAACTGCATTTATAATGAGAAAATAAGAAATTAAAATTGACGTATTTTGGGGTTTTTTGAGAAAAAATTTTTTAGGGGTGTGTTATCCCTAAAAACCACCTTTACCAAATCACAAGCTGGCTAACCCACCTAACCCTGGCCACAGTGTGTCTATTAATTATTTGTTCTGTTATATGTACCATATGACAAGCGAAATATATTAGATAACCAAGCTACCCCTAACCTCTAACCCCTAACCTCAAAAACCCAAAAAACCACCCCTATCAAACCACAAGAAGGTAAACCCACGTAACCCTGGCCACAGCATGTTTATCTATTATTTTTTTAACTAAATATATCCTACATCACAAGCGAGCTATGTCCGCAGAAATCTGACCCTTGACCCCTAACCCGCCCAACCCCAAAAAACCTTCCCTACCAAACCACAAGCAGGCTAAGCCAACTGTTAATCCCTGCCACAGCATGTTTATTATTTATTTTTTATTGTTATTAAATATATTCCATATCACAAGCGAACTATATTAGCTAACCAAGCTACTCCTAACCCCTAACCGTTCAAAATCCAAAAAACTACCCCTATCAAACCACAAGCAAGCTAATCCATCTTAACCTGGCCTCAGCGTGTTCTTTGATGATTTTTTTTTTTTTTAAATAAATATATCCTACATAATAAGCAATTTATGACAGCAAACCATTGTACCCTTAACCTAATGAATCCCTAAAGAACACCCTAACAATCCACGAGCAGGCTACCGCCCTCAACCCTGACCACAGCGGCGTTTATCGCTCATTTCTTCTTGAAATAATTGTCAAATCGAAATCTGGGATGAAAAAAGTCACGTCTAAAAATTAGTGTCTAATGTAATACGTTGTCTTATTATTTTAGATTGAACTTTATTAAAAGTTACTCTTATAAAAGACTATATTTTTGACTCATATGTAAATTAAAATGTATTATTTGACATATTTTCACAGTAATGATAATCTTCAAAGAAGTGCTTGAAACATAATGACTTTTTACACCAACCACAACGTATTATTGCAACATTTTTACATCTTTCTACTTCGCAGTTGACATTACAAGATTCTCCAAAACTAAAATCAACAGGATTAACAGTTTAATCTGGTTTTTGAGTAATATAGCCGCTTTTATACCGGGAATATTTTAAAATATCCGTTTATCTCGGTAAAGAAAACTGGTTATGTACCAGCGATTGTAATGTTATAATGTTATTTCTTACATGTAAATTCAAGTCATAATCCATCAGCATTACTTGATCTGAATTATAAATATCTGCTATTCCGATTTTTGGTATACACGATTTCAGGTTAGCAAAAAAAGCTTCAGCACTAGCTTGAAGCTCTAAAGCACCTTCTAATGTTTTTTTAGTAATGAATTTATTTATTTTTCTGGACACAATTCTATGAGCTTTTTTAAACTTTAATACCCAATTCGCAGAAGCCTTGAATCTTACATCTTTGGAGCCGAGTTCTTTTTGTGCTTGTAACGCCCATTTACGTATATTCTTGTCATGCACTTTCGAACCAGCTTTAATAGCCGCTTCGAAATTGTCTAATGTATACTGGCAGATTCGGGCAATTTTTTCTCGATAAGTATCACCTTTATTTATTGTTTTGACCTAACGTTTAAGTTGACTTATTGATGAAACTTTTTTAAATCTATTACTTAGTTTCTAATTTTAAATTTTTTTCCTTTTTTCCGCTTCTCAAATATTCTATGGCATTATTTTTATATTCAAATGATACTTCTTCAACATCATTTGTACAATGATTCGTTGGTGTGAATTCTGGATCAGGAAAGTGACGTTGTATTTCATCTTCGACTATTTGAGCATCACTATCTTAATATTCTTCATGGAAATCCAACGTTCCTTCAACAATCATGTCCACATCATTGAACTCGTGTGCTGCATCTATTAATATTTGTTTCAACTTCTCTGATAATTAATTTCTTTAAAATTAATCTCACTGCTTGGTATTCGTAAGTTTTGAAAATATGCGAATAATAAATTCAATACGTTCAAAGCATTAACCTTCATAATTAAATCTAAAATAAAAGCACTAAATAAATACTTTTTTCGCAGTTGTAAAGTATTAAAAAAAAGACCTAGTCTGATACATATTTTGTTTTACGATTTCAAACATGTGATTAAAATTATACGTGAAAAGTGACATAAATACTTACGTATTTTTAAATTTTTTTGAAATTTTTGAAATTCAGTATTTGTATAAAGAAGTGATTAAAGGTCACCAAGATAGACCTAAATTAAGACTAAATGTTTACGAGTCAGACCTGGACGCATATATGCGTTACTCCGTTTCGGGACTATAATATTCTGTTAAATTTTTTAAAATAAAAAAAAAATATTGTATATGCATCAAAAGGTACATATATAGTAGAGGTTATTTGAGTCTATAATTATGATTCCGGGTTCAAAATGGTAGAATAGAATCTGTTCGATCCATACAATATTAAAAATTCTTAGCATTCCGAATGATGACAATATTTATTTTGGCATTACCTAGGATCAATAACGCGGACCTGGCGATTTTCTGATTCCATGTGCTTACTATATGCGCTGCGCAAAACGCGCGCGCGCATGAGGGGGTGGTATGTTTCATTTATATAGAGCAGAACAAACAGCAATATTCAGCTCGTCATTTTGAATTTTAAAAATGTAACTATAAATATGTATGTAATAATTATTATTAATAATAAGTATAATTGATTATTTATTATATTAATAATTGTTAATTATTTTGTATAATTATTTGTTTACAAAAAATGTTATTTAATAGTTTATTTTCTGACGCGTATACATCATTCTGGCCCTGTAAATTTTAATTTATTAACTAAAAGATAAAGTTGATTTTAAGTATTCATTTTGTATATTGGTATTTATTAGGATTAAGACTTGACTGCGACTACTAGTACATACAATAGTAATATACAATATTTTTATAATTTACTTGTAATCTGTATTTATTAATCTAATATTATTCTTTTTGTATAAATTGTGCAAATAGACATATGTATTTCTATCCACCTATCCCTCTCCTCCTCTCATTCGCTGCCTCTTATTCTCCCACCCCCTTTCTCTCTCTCTCTCTCTCTCTCTCTCTCTCTCTCTCTCTAACAATAAAAATAAAGAGAGAAGTAAGAAAAATAACAATGAAACTAAAATTAAATCAAAAGCATCTAAAAAGGAAAATATAACAAGCAGAGCAGATTGACTATTGCACAATGGCGCAACTGGAGAGTTAAAGGGAGTTAAGGGGTTACCCCCAGTTGTAGCTCAACAAAAAAGGCCTTTTTTATGAATTTTTTTAAAGAAAACTACAAAACTTTTTCAAACGATTATTATATCATTTCAAAGAACACATCTTAAAGAACTTTAAGTAATTTTTTTATTGCAAAATATTACATTGTTAAGTGGCAAATGGCCGCCAATAAAATAGTGTTTTCATTTATACGGTTTGCGGTGACCAACATTGCGGCGAAGTGGATCATTTGAAACAAAAAATGTGGATAGATTTAGTTAAATATAAGTATAAACTAGTCTTTAATCAAGGGATTTAAAAAATATTCATTTTTCACAAAATGGCGGACAGTCAAAGTTAATGGTTCGATTTTAACGAAAAAAATCAAACGATTACAGACTACATTTTTATGTATTAAATAAGCCTGCAAAATTTCAAGAAGATCGGTTTATTAGTGTTTGAGTAATCTTGGTCACAGACTTCAGAAATGCCATTTCAAGAAAAACGCGTTTAAAGTTTTAATTGCCGGTTGTTTACACAACGGATTCTTCTCTTTCAACGCTCATATCTCAGTCAATTTTGTTCGGATCGACTTGAAATTTCCAGGTCATATTCTCAGATACTTATACTTCAAAAAAATTCAATTAACAAAAAATCGATTTTTTCAAAGTCGCAAGTGGGGGTAACCCGTTAAAGGGGAGTTGCGAGCGGAATTTCTTAATGTGAACTCCCTGCGAGCTCACATTGAGGGTGTCCGTCAATTTCCACGGGACGATCCCTCCTATGACCTTTTCGGAGTGGCTGAGACCGGGCTGAACTCGAATGTACCTGACGACGTCATTCAGATTGGTGGCTTTGATGTATTTAGACAAGATAGAAATGTTAGGGGTAGAGGTGTCGCTCTCTATGTTAAAAATCACCTACAGTGTGAGATTCTTTCTGTGTCCAACACTAAACAAGAGGGCAAACCTTGCACTCCTGAATTTATTTTTTGTAATATACAAATTGTGAAATCTTCTCCTTTATTAGTAGAAGTTATTTACAAACCACCTAAAATACCATTTCAAAAAAATGAAAATTTTTTGAATGATCTTCGCACATTCTGTTTTAACTACAGTCATAAAATCATTATGGGAGACCTAAATGCCGATCTTCTCCGGGAGAGTAATGATGCTAAATTTGTTCGCAAATTATCAGCGGAACTCTCTCTACAGCTGGTTCAGCATGGTCCTACTCATTAAACTCCCAGGTCTCGTACCTGGATTGACTTGATTTTCGTGGACGACAATGATACTGTCATGGATGCTGCCAGTATTCCAGCGAACTTTCACAGTAAGCACAATATTATTACTGTTACTACAAACTGCAATATACAAACTCAATCTCTTAATTCTTTTATGTACTGTGATTTCAAAAATATTTCTCCGGCTGACCTTAATTCTTTTTTAACTTACTGTGATTGGTCGTCTTTTACTGACATAAACTTCGACATCGACGTTGCGCTAAACAGTATCTGCAAAAATTTAATGACAGCAATTGAGGTACTAGCTTCCATTAAAACTGTTACTCCTAACAAAGGTAAGCTTTCATGGGTTGATGCGAATCTGTTTCGGTTGTACAAAAAACGGGAAGCTCTGTACCGTCGATTTAGAAGAACTAACGATAAGTCCATATTTGATGAATTTTGTAAAATAAGACTAATAGCAGACGAACAGACGGAGAATGCGAGAACTAATTACTATAACAACAGACTGTTTGATGCCCTCGCAAACAATAATACGTCAAAGGAATTACGTAGCCTCGGATTTTTACCTAGGCATGAAGTGGATTTGAATGGCATTACACCTGACGAATTAAACCAACACTTTGTGAGTGTATCGGCATCTCCGTGTGGCGATGATGTGACAATGCGTGAGAAGATTATTAATGATGCAACGACAGAAGGCTTTGCCTTTAATCAAATCAACCTAAACGATGTAATTCTCGCAATTTCTCACTTTTTATCGCGGGCTCGGGGAGCTGATGGTATTCCACAGTTGATTGTAATCGAATCTCTTTCAATAATAAGACAATTCCTTGTGCGGCTGTTCAATTGCTCTTTTGCAAAAGGTGTTTTCTCGATGGCTTGGAAGAGAGCACAAATTATTCCATTAAAATGCAAATACCCTTCTTCAGCATCGGACTTTAGACCGATTGCGATCTTGTGCTTTCTTTCAAAGGTTCTGAAGAAGTTATCATATGAACAGTTGCAGGTGCATCTGACAACTTTTCGCATTCTCGACCCTCTTCAGACAGGTTTCAGACTATTTCATTCTACACAAACAGTCCTACTGATACTCACTGATGATATCAGACTAGGTATCGACAAAAAAATGGTGACGTTACTTCTTCTATTCTACTTCAGCAAGGCTTTTGACACAATATTACCGACACGACTACTTGAAAAATTGCAGTCTATGGGGATTTCCAGGGCAGCTCTCAAGTGGTTTGATTCTTATTTATCAGATAGAAGGCGAACAGTTAGCACTACCTCAGCTAACAACTCCGACTGGCTGAGTACGAATTTTAGTGTGCCACAGGGATCTGTCTTGGGACCCCTTCTCTTCTGCTTATATAATAACGACTTACGTGACGCACTTAACACTAGTAGCATTAAGCATATATTGTATGCAGATGACCTTCAAATATTTATTCAAACTTCTATAGTTTGTCTTGATGGGGGGATATCAGAGCTTCGGCGGGCAGCCAAAGCAGTTTCGGATTAGGCCGTGGATGCCTCTTTAAGACTTAATACAAGTAAAACTAAGGCTATTCATTTTGGTTGCCAAAGATTCGTAAACAAACTTTGTGAAAAGCTAACCTTTATTGATCTTGGAGATGGCGTCTGCATCCCCTTTTCCGACACTGTAACCAGCCTTGGGATGATTTTCGACTCAAGATTATGATGGAAACCCCATGTTGATAATTTAACGAAAAAATTTAATAGAGTGTTATACAATCTTCGTTTCTTTTGGAAATATACCTTCCAAGAGCTGCGTAAGATGCTTGCTGAGGCGCTGCTATTTCCTCACCTGGACTACTGTTCGGTGGTCTTGCTGGATGCTTCTCAAGAGCAACGTAATCGACTGCAAGTCTTACAAAATTCCTGTGTTTGATACGTGAAGGGTCTAAGGGGGGGACGACCATGTTTCTCTTCATCGGGACTCTCTGGGTTGGCTGCGTACTGATATAAAGAAACATTATTTTATGGCTGTACTTATGTACAAAATTATACGCATGCGTGTTCCTGAAACTTCGTCTCTCAGTGGGTTTAAAAAAGCGGTCAAGAGACACTACCTCAAACTCAATCAGTAGCGTCTCTGTGTTATTTTATTTATATTTTATTTATTTATATTTATGTTAATTTATTTATTTATTTATTGTGCGTTGTATGTTTGTGATTGTTTTTAATCGGAATTGTATGGGTATTTGTTGTATTTAATTATCCGCGATATCACTTGTTTATTGTTTTTATTGACAAAATTTATTTTACCTTTATTAGTTTTAGTTTCTTTGGCTGTGATATCACGTGCAATATTTTTTTGATGAATATTAAAAAATTTTTTTTTTTTTGTATTTATTTTGTATACACATACAAAGAAACATTCTATCTATCTATCTATCTATCCCTCTCTCTCTCTCTGACTCTGGTGAGTAGATCATACGCTTGAATTTTCGCTCTTTTTTACGAACTCTTTTCTGCTGTTTTCTGCCTTCGGGCGTGTTTCTGTTATAGGCTATTGCATGCTCCTTTCTGCAAACTACTGCTTGTTATTATTGCACTGCTGATTGATGTTTCTACTGGCTGGATGTTCTAATTCTTCTCTACTGTCGTGGCTTTTGAGGTTAGCTTACTAGCAACAATTTTTGGCGCGCTCATAAGGCATCAACTTCATACCGGTGCTACCATCTATTATTCTGAAATTAGACATATTACCTTCACATCTTGCTGCACTTATTACCGACACTTAATTACCAACACTTAGTACACTTACCGCCTATTGTACTCCTGCGGTAATTCTTGTTTTTATATATATCTTTTATAGTGCCTTGTTATAAATTACTTTTGTTATTGCATGTTAATCTGTAATTGTTTATTTTACTTAGTTATTAATTTTATTTTATCTTTATATTTTTGTTTATATTTTTTATATTTTTTTTTATATCTTATATCGTCGTTATATTTATATTTACAAGTCAAAATAATTTATGTTTGTCGTTATTGTTGTATCATCGCCTTATATCGTTGTTATTTCTATATTTATAAGTTTAAGTGATTTATATTTATAAGTATATCTTATCTTATCTTATATCGTTGTTATATTTATATTTACAAGTTAAAATAGTTTATATTTGTCGCTATTGTTGTATCACTGTCTTATATCGTCGTTATTTTTATATTTATTAGTTAAATTAATTTAAATTTGTGCGCATATCTTATCTTGTCTTATATCGTCGTTATATTTATATTTATAAATCAAAACTTACTTTGTGACTAATATTTATACTTATACAATGCCGTCGAAATATGCAACTTGTCTTAGGGATTTTACGACCGTAGCCAAACCTCAGCAATGCACTAAATGTGGAAATCTCTTCCATACTTCTTGTGCGAAACTATCAAAAATAAGGGATGATACTGACGCTGTTATCAAGGTTTGCAACCCTTGCCTAGCCGTTGCAAACTCTACGCGTGTGCGATCTAGGACTAGCTCTTTTGGCTCTTCCTCCAGCACTACAAATCCTGGAACTCCAATCGATGTATTGTCTCGTCCATCTACCCCTTCTACTGCAACTACTTCAACGCAGAAGACACAAGATCTACTCACAGTCTTAGTATCCAAAATGGACAAACTCGAACAGCTCGACACCATGGCTGCACAGATTAACACGATGGTTTCGAGCGTTGCAGCACTTGAATCGAAGATGGAGAACATTACTACTACGCTATCTCAACGCATTGATTCTAATGACCTCAAGATCACAAAACTTCAACAGGATCAACAGCTACTGGTCGAAAAGGTGGATGCTCTCTCAAGTGGCATTATTAAGAACAACATACCTGGTGACGTAAGCTCCACTGCTATCTCCGACTTAGATCAGGCTAACAACGCCCTAGCAAAGAAGTTAAATGAGCTCTCACATCAGCAACACAGGTTGGAGCACTCGGCTGATGTTGTTTTAACAGGTCTCGTTCCCCGCGAGTTTCTTAACATCAAAGCGGCTGTTGGAGTCGTTTTTTCTGTGCTTGATTCGACTATTACTGCCGAGGACGTGTTGTCTATTAGACAGCTGCGAGCGCAGAACTTAGTTAATTCATCATCCACTGGATCGACATCCAATTCGACATCCGAATCTTCTCGACTCACAAATAGGCATATACCATTTTTGGTAACCCTGAAGAGTGCTGCGCTAGCACGTGGCGTAATAGCGGCTAAGATTCGTGCAAAAAAGCTGCATACAGATCAAATTGCTTCAGCTCTCTCGCCCTTTATGTAACCATCAGTCACTATTACTCCGGCACTCATTAACTTAAACGAGTTTCTTCCACCAGCTCTCTATCAGCTTAAAGTGCGCCTCCTGGAAAATTCAAGGAACAAGAGGTTGAATTTCTCTGTCTTTGTGAGAAATGGACGTGTCTTCGCTCGTCATAAGATGAGAGGCTTTTCTGTACCAATTAATACCGAAGAAGACGTGGTAAATTTTTTAAGCACGATTGTGACTCAACCTGCAACGTCCAGCTAGAAAACTCATGCGCCACTGCTGTACAGGTATGCTCTCTCTCTACTTCTACTGCTGTCCCTCTCTCTCTCCATACTTTATCTCCTCTCCCTTTTCCTCCTCATGGTACGAGGCATTGTGCCAGTGAGGCTGGTCTTCGAGTCTGCCATTTCAATGCCAACTCGATTCGAGCGCACATTGAGCTGGTCAGGCTCTTCTTGGTTTCGCGCCCCTATTTTCACGTAATTGCTGTAACTAAGACTAAACTTGGTCCTATTGTTGATGACTCTTTGGTTTTACTAGAGGATTTCACGTTGTACCGCTGTGATCAAAATACGAGAAGTGGTGGAGTTGCGCTTTATATTCATAATACACTTTCATCTTCATTTTTATGTTCCTCGACGCATGTCTGGACTGCTAGGCCTGGGCTACCTGAATATTTATTTTGCGAGGCTAGATCGTCGAATGCTCCTGCCATCTTCGGGGGAGTGGTATATCGACCACCACATGCTCCATTTTTGGCAAATAGTGATTTTATACCCTCACTTACCTCTGTTATACACAATTATAGCACTAAAATATTGCTAGGCGATTTCAACACCGATCTCTCTGTACACAGCGATGATGCCAACTTCCTGATGAGCCTTTTCAATGAGAACTCGCTATACTGTGTACCTTACGGGAATACACATCATACTGCTACATCTGATACCTGGCTTGATTTATGCATTGTGGATGCCAAGGATGTTGTCCTTGATTACTAGAAGACGGTTTCACCATTCATTGACGGACATGACTTGATTGCTGCTACCGTACGCTCCTCGCTCACTAAACCACCATTACAAAACTTCACCTTTCGCGACTTTAATTCAACGAACACTACTGCATTACTGACATACTTACGCACAAATGACTGCTCTACTTGTGCTGATGTTGCTCCCTTGGAGGATCGCTTAAGGGACAACACCACTGTGACGGCTTCCAAAAATCGATTTTTTGAAAACCATCTAGAAAAATCTAAAATACATTTAAGAATAGAATGCCGTTGGTTCCAGGTCGAAAAAATAATTATTTTCGGAGATATTAAACATTTTGTGGAGCGGTGCAGCGTTCCGTGACACTCGGGGTCCCGCGCCGCCTCAGCCAGGTGCGCGTCTCAACCGGTCGGCAGGTATACTGGGCCTTTCCCTATAGTCCTGTGAGTCATTCACAGGTATTCTTTTGTCTCCCTTCACAAAAGCCGACTATTGTTATAAATATAGTTTCAAAAAAAGATATAGGTAGCGATAGTTGAAAAATTTTCAAGGCAGGTATAGGGATAGCGTTATAGCGTCAGTTTACGAATAGAAACCACGCTATTCGCATCTAAACGCTCCGAATCGTTTCGTTTATAAATATCGAACGCTCAGAATTATTCTTTGCTTATCCAAATGAACCACGAGAAAGTGTACGTGGGGAAAAAGGGTACGAAACGGAGCTACCCGACGAAGAGTCGATCGAAAATTTCGATTTGAAAACCTCCGAACCGTTATAGCTCTGAAAATAGTTCTGCAGAGAATGTGAGCACGTCGGCGAAAAAGTTCAAATCGTCGGACGATTTGGAGGTTGGTGTTACTAACGATTTTGGTTATCGTATAGTACACCTCTTCCATGCATTGAACATTATATCGACGTTAGTGAAGTGCAAAGTGTGTGATCGCGATATAGAATTTACTGAAAAAAGTTTGTGCGGACTCGGATTCAAAATCGAGGTCGATTGCGGCCATTGTAAAAAAGTGCAAATCAATTCGTGTCCTATGATTGACAATGCATACGAAATAAATCGTCGGATCGTATTCAGTATGCGTCTTCTTGGCGTCGGTTTGAATGGCCTGATGAAGTTTTGTGCATTTATGGACCTACCGCGCCCCATATTTCAATATTTCTACGATCGAATCGTAAATTCGATTTCGATTGCCACTCAAGCTGTGAGCGCAGTGAGCAAACAAAAGGCTGCACCTAAAGAGAAGAGAATTTCGTTGGAAAATGGGATGGAGGACGGAATTATCGTTTAAGGCGACGGATCGTGGCGAAAGCGCGGTTTCAGTTCGCTATTCGGCATAACATCGCTTATCGGCTGGTACACTAAAAAAGTGATCGACGTTATGGTGAAATCAAAACATTGCAAAGCTTGCCAGCATTAGGAAGCAAAAGAAAGCACCGCGGAGTACTGGGAATGGAAAAATACCCACGACGATGAGTGCCAGGCGAACCATAACGGCTCCTCCGGAAAAATGGAAGTCGACTCAGCTGTCGAAATGTTTCAACGGTCTGAAGAGCTCTACGGCATAAAATATAAATATTATATTAGTGACGGTAATTCTAAAACGTTCCTGGGCATATCGAATAGCGATCCATACGACGGTTTCGAGATAAAAAAGAGTGCATCGATCATGTCCAAAAACGTATGGGGACGCGCCTCCGTGAAATCGTGAAAAAACAAAAAGGATTGTCTGGCAAAGGAATGCTCACTGGAAAATTGATCGACGAGTTAACCACATATTACGGCTTGGCTATTCGGAGGAACAGCGATGATGTTAAAAAAATGAGGAAGGAAATTTGGGCAACTATCAAGCATAAAATATCCACAGATAGTGAGCCACAACATGACGATTGCCCAAAGGGAGCCGAGTTGTGGTGTTCGTGGCAGCGAGCGGTCGCAAGCGGTAATATTTCTGAATATCGCCATAAGCCGCCTCTTCCTAAGGAAGTATTGGAGGCAATTACGCCAGTGTATGAAAATTTGAGCAGAGACGATTTGCTGCAGCGTTGTTTGGGTGGCTTTACGCAAAACAATAACGAAAGCTACAACAAATCAGTTTGGGCAATAGCCCCCAAGTGTCAGTCCGGGAGCAAAAGAATCGTCGATATTGCCGCTGATATCGCGGTATTATTATTCAACGATGGCCTCAGAAGCCTCATGAAAGATATGGAGACGTTGAGGGTAACTATCGGCCCAAATTGTTTTAATTTTTGCGTTGAAACCTACGCAGCGCGGATCGAGCAGGCGGAGCGCTCGCTCACGGATGCTGCAAAAGAGGCAAGAAGAGCCTCTACAAGTTCGAGAAAAGATGCTGAGGACCTTGATTTGCTTCTTGAAGGCCAGCTATATGGTGCCGGAATCGCTGATTAGAGGTAAAAAATTTTTTTTTCAATTTATCACATAAATTAACTAACTTCAAACTTTGAACGCGTTTTTCTCAAAACCACTTTTTCGGGTGCGTCACGCAGCATAACTCGAGCAATTTTTATTCGATCGACTTCAAATTTAGACTGCATTAATAAAACTAGATTATCTAAAGAAGTACATAGGATTTTTTCGATATCTCAATAAAAATAAAAGTTATAGCCTTTTTTCGACGAGAAATTTGGCTCGAAAATCGACCTTAAATTTCAAAAGCGTGCCTATTTTTTAAAAATCAATATTTTTTCAAATCCCTATGTACTTCTCTTCAAAATATTATATTATTAACAAAAACACTCGGTATTTTTTTTCAGATCGACTTTGAAGACAGTTCTGCTGCGTGCCGCGGATCACTGCAGAGGCAACAGCACCTGACGCGGGAGCTTCCCCAGCGCCACCATGGGGCGTGAAAAATTAAAAAAAAAATTTTTTATGTATCTTTAATAAACAAGAAACAAAACAAAAAAAAAATTTGGAATATGTCTTTTTTTCCCACAAAAAAAAAAATTCTTGAAAAACGGCAAAAAAACCAGGGAGTCACAGTGGTGTTGTCCCTTAACCTGCTTTTATTCACATCTCAATGATGCAATCGCATTATTCGTACCTACGAAAATCGTCCGTCAGAGGAGCTTTCACCGGCCCTGGTACAATCCTGATATATGTAGACTACTAGATGACAGAGACAGACTTTACAGACGTTTTAAACGCTTGCGACTATTGTCAGACCTCCATAGATACAGGACGGCTCGTGATACTGCTTTCAGTCTGATAACATCTGCTAAACAATGCTATTATCATGACAGACTTTCTTATATCTCTGACTCGAGAGCTCTATGGAAGGAGCTTCGTCATCTCGGTATTTGTGCGCCTGCCACAGCATCCCATCAGCCTTTTTTAGCTTCTGAGCTCAATAAATACTTTGCGGATGTGGCCCATGATCCTAATGCTCCTTTAATTGACAAATTTGTTTCTTCTCTCAGCTCAGGACTCACCTACAAACCACTATTTTGCTTTATCCCTGTTACCCTGGCTGAAGTACGCAGTGCAGCCTCTCATTCAACTTCCCAAGCTAGAGGATATGATGGTATCCCACAAGCTTTCATCATTGACATCTTCCCCGTACTTGGACCTACTATACGCCGTATCTTAAACGATTCTCTCAAAGACTCTATTTTTCCTTCCATCTGGAAAAACTCTCTTGTAATTGCGCTGAACAAGACCACTTCGCCTAAAGATATGAGTGACATTCGCCCCATTTCGTTGCTGTCGTCTCTCTCGAAAATTCTTGAGCGTCTTGTCCACCAACAGCTCTACAACTATCTGGAAACTAGAAAGTTGTTCGATCCTTTCCAATCTGGTTTTCGTAAGGGACACAGTACTCAGACGGCACTTCTTAAATTGACTGATGACGTAAGAGCAGGAATGGATAAGCGCTGTGTCACTTTGCTACTTATGTTTGACTTTAGCAAAGCCTTTGATAAAGTCTGTCATGCTAAATTGCTACGTAAGCTACTTGCTCTGGACATCTCACTAGATGTAGTTAGGTGGTTTGCCTCCTACCTCTCTGGTAGGAAACAGGCAGTGTTGGATGCTAATGACTGCCCTTCCGCATTTCTGTCACTCAATACAGGTGTCCCTCAAGGCTCTGTACTGGGTCCTCTTCTATTTCTCATTTACATCAATGATGTTGATGTCGGCTTTGACTCCTCGGTTAATCATCTCGTTTATGCGGATAATCTTCAGATTTATTTAACGCTTCCTCTGTCAGATATTGATACTGCGATTCAACTAATGAGTAGTCAAGCGCAGCTCGTCTCCGAGTGGGCTGATGCAAACAACCTTAGCCTATATGTTCGTAAAAATAAAGCTATAGTATTTGGTTTTTATTACTACATTAACTTACTCTCGCGTATGAACATCCATAGAGTTATTGTCAAAGGTTCGCTTGTAAAATTCGAATCCTCTGTTCGTAACCTTGGAGTGCACCTAGACTCTAAGTTAAATTGGAAAGTACATACGTCATATGTTTGTCGTAAAGCTAACTCGCTGCTATATCGTCTCAATTATTTCCGTCAAAGCACAAACTTTTTATTGAGAAAACATCTCATTAAAATGCTATTGTTTCCTTTGTTGGACTACTGTAGCTTAGTCTATAACGATATTTCCCAGGAACAAGATCTGAAGCTTCAAAAGGTCATCAACTCTGGTATACGTTACATCTATGGTCTAACTAGGCGTGAGCACATCTCCTCGTATAGAATATTCCTTGCTTGGCTGACCACTGGAGCTCAAAGACAATATTTTACAGCTTCTGCTCTCTTTTTAGTGTTTAAATATTCAGCTCCATCTTATCTTATTGAGAAATATCAGTGGACCCAGGTGAAGAGAGCTTCTCGGGGGGATGTGAGACCGTTGACCATTCCTCCCTCGGCTACGGTGTTCTACGATAAATCTTTTACAGTTTCCTCCTCTCGACTCTGGAATAGTCTCCCTTCTACTTTCTATTCTATCTCTTCCTACTCTGCTTTCAAATCTTCTGTTTTTGAATTTCTTCTTTCTCTAGAGAGAGAGAGAGCAACCTATGGTTCCTCAAGCTAGAATGTAATTTTGACATTCTCTGGCTTGAACTTTTACTGTATACTTATTTGTATTTTTTCTTGTTTATAGTTCTTAGTTTTTAGTTTTATCTTTATTTTTTTTTTGTCTAGTTTATTTTTAATATAGTTTAGTTTTTAGTTTTTAGTTTTTTAATTATAATTTTTATAATTTTTTGTATATCTTTTGTAAATCTATTCGAATATCTACAACAAAATGTACATTAATAAAAAATTATCTATCTATCTATCTATCTTATGAGCGACGCCTTACCGTAGTTATACTTTTCGCGATTACAGCTCCATAAACACTGCAGCTCTTCTCAATTACTTCCGCTTAATGGATTGTCATACATGTTCGAGTGACTCTTCTCTGGATGGTTGCCTTCACTGTTTATGTGAACATCTACATCATGCTCTCTGTCTCTATGTCTCTCTCTGTCTTTGTCTCTCTGTCTCCCTCTCTATCTCTCTCTCTGTCTCTATGTCTTTCTCTCTGTCTCCCTCTCTATCTCTCTCTGTCTCTATGTCTCTCTCTTTGTATCTCTATCTATGTCTCTCTGTCTCTCTCTCTTTTTCTTAGTCTCTTTTTTTCTCTTTATCTTGCTCCGTCTCTCTCTCACTCTCACTCTCTATCCTTGCATCTAGCACGCCATAAAGTAACTACAAATTTTCGCTTTTAGTAGAGTAATTTTTGAAGGATAGTCTCACTCGCTTTTGATCATCATATTTAAGGGTAATTTTAAAAAACTTGTGGATAAGGCGGTGATTCTTTTAACAAAGCAAAAATGAGTACTGCGACATGATTTATATAATTTGTTTGAGAAGTTACAAGTAGGTATAACTTACGCCTTTGTGACGTTGTTTGCATCGCCTTGCGTTCACTAGTGCATATCAAATACATAGGTACGTAAATAAATATAATGTTATATTGATAGATCATTGCGTACATTCGATGAAATCGTCTAGCTCAGTGAGCTTAAACGTGGAAAGATTGATTTACTCTTTCGTAAAGTTTTTCAGGTATACACTCAACGCAAATTAATCCAACTTTTTACAGTAATTTTTATTATACATTGTATAATTCAGCTGACATATGTGTTATAGTAAATTTCTAGTGTAAGGAACCTTATTGAGCTGATGCTATTTAATATGTACATTATAATTATTTTTTGTAATTTTGCACCGAGATTGATATAATATATTTATTTGTAAAAATCCTCACAGCATGTTGTAATTCACTTGGTTAATTCTTAAAGATTAAAATTTTGGTATGGATAATACTTTACAGAGAATAGTAGAACGTTATTATCTGAAAATTTGTCAGAGATTTGAAAATAGTTACAAGTCCTGAAAAATTTGTATTGTAAAAAAGGTCTTTCTAATAGAGGACATGGTAAGATATCAATTTATAATTCGGGCATACACTTCGAAAAAATTAAACGGATGTACTTGACCCATTTTTAACATCATCTTTAGAATATAGATATCTATTAATAGTAATAGCTGCATTTACTAAGTGGGTTAAGGCTTTCCCAATTTTAAACATGACAGTAGGTACGATGGCTAAGATTTCTGCTAACCAAATAATTTGTTAATATGGTGTTTTTATAATTATTCATATTGATCAAGGTAAAAATTTAAATTCAAAACTACTTAAAGAATTAACTTAGTTGTTTGAAATTCATTAGACTAGGACAACCTAATACACTCACAATGAAAAATGGTCAAGTAGAAAGACAACACCGACAAATTTTACAATATTTATCACTCTATTCAGTAGCTTACAGATCTTCAAAAAATTTATCGGCTGGTGTAACAGCTGTTAACTGACTGTTAACTGTTTACTACTGTTGTTAACTGAACATTATTTGGCATTGATCTATAATTTGTACTACATTTGTTTCGAGGCTAATCCCCCCCCCCCTCCCCCCCAGAAGTCGAAATGAGATCAGCCCACAAATATCTTCAGAAGCTATTGAGTTAAAAATTATTATGATCAAAAAGCTTATTTTGTTATTTTTTAACAAAGGTCGATAAGTGTGGTACTTTAATCCACAAAAAAAAGAGGAAGATCACTTTAATTACAAAGTAACTGGAAAGAACTTAATATAATCATTAAAAAGGTAAATAAGCATAGAAGTAAAATAATACACATTAACCGAATCCAGATGAGTACTGAAAGAAGACAATTATAATCCCATTTCTATGTTCATAGTTATTTGAAACTTTGGTTTAACCCTTTGGGGCACGGTGGTATTAAAAATATTCCACCTTCTTGATGCATGATAACGCATGGTGGGACATTTTTTGACCCACCTCCAAATATTGGAATAGCTGTTTTTATATCATTTTATATCCTTATTAATAAAAATACCCCAATTTTATTCAATTTTGAATGATATAAAATTTCTGTGCAACATGGATATTTTTATTTTCTAAAATTCCGTGCCTCAAAGGGTTAAGAAAACAACATTTAAATTTTAAAAATTATCGAAGGGACTTAAATCTAAGTATTATAAAAGATTTTTGAAGTCCAAAGATGATTGACTTAGTAAAAAAAAATTAATACTCAAGTGACACGGAAGACGAGGTATAACCTTTTCAGCCCGAGGTTTCGATCGAAACCACTTTTGCGTTCAAACGTTCATAACTTTGTCAAAAATCAATATTTTTTTGATTTCCAAACGCCAACGGTCCACAAATTTATTATTCTTTGCAACAAAAATTTATAGTGCAAAAAATTAATAATAATTTTGTGGTTATAACAATATAAACAAATAAATGTTTTTGGCAGAAATTTAAAAAAAAATTGCCAATTATCGAATTACGTGGAGTTAGGCTCATAAAAATGAACACTCAGGGGTTTTCGGGGTCGCTGATTATGAATCCAATGTCAGATTTTTAAAATTGAAAATGGCAGACTTAATATAGTGGACAATTTTATAAAAATTCATTCATTTGGCCTGAAACTTATTACTTGAAGGTTTTCGGGGTCGTTGATTACGAATCAGATGTTATTTTTTTGAAATTAAAAACATTAGATCCAATATGGTAGACGAAAATTTAATAAGTTCACTTGCACTCCAGAAAATGACCACTTAAAACTAATATCAGATTCGTAATCTGCGAACCCAAAAAACCCCTATTAACGAATTTTAGGCCAATTGAACCAATTTTTAAATAGGTCGTCCACCATATTTGATCCGTCATTTTGAATTTTGAAAATCTGACATCGGTAATCTGCGACCCCAAAAACCTCCGAGTGTCAAATTTCAGGCCAATTGAATCAATTTTTAAATAAGTCGCCCACCATATTGGATTCGCCATTTTAAATTTTAAAAATCTGACATTAGATTCGTAATCAGCGACCCCGAAAACCCCTAAATATAAAATGTGACAAAAATTGCGTTACTCTAAAAAAGTCAGGGCTAAAAGGGTTGATGTTATGTTACGGTATAAAGAAAAACGTGGCGTCAGAACAAAGACAGAATAACAATATTTCTGATATAATTTAGTCTTCTATCTGATTTGTGCTAATTGATTATATTTAGACCATGGTCGCTTTCCACTGATGCTACTGGTCAGATTATCTATTCTTAATCGCCAGAAATAATTTTTTTTTTAAATGTATGATTAGTGCTTTACTTTAGATCTTTAGGCAAAACCCAAATATTGAACATTTTTTTATAAGTTAAAATCATTTAAGTGATTTATAAATAAAACTTTCTGCAATATGTTTAACATTTATAAAAATGTTGATCAATTTGAGTAAAATATCTTCTCAACAGAATTTCTCAAACCAATTCTGATATGTGATCTCAATTATATAATCAACATCGTAAATTTTATGTGCAATATATCTTTGTAAGTTTTAGCTGCAATTCTTTACTTACAGAAATACAAGAATGAAATATACTAACAATATTTATTTTTGTATTTCAGATTAAATTTAAGCCCAAACTTATCAACATCCAAAGTTATAAACAAAATTATACAGAACTTACAGTCTGTCAAGTGAGAGCGTGGTCGACTTCACCGACAGGTTATAAAAGATTTCGCTCTAATTCCTTCGCGAGCTGATAGAAGGAAGCTTTGTCCTTGATGCATTGTCAACAAAAATTCAGTTGTCGTTGATCTTTTGAAAGAGAATCACGTTAAACGCCATGAGTGCTAAGTACGCGTCGCGCTACGAGGCTGTGTTCCTTTGCATCCACCCGAAAGGTCCCAAAATGTCGCAATCAGTGGCTGCTAACTATATCAGAAAGTCGAAGGCATTTGTACAGAAGTGGATACAGCGATATAAAGTGGCTAAAAATGTCGATGATTTACCAGAACGTGGCTCGATAGGAAAAGTGAACAAAGAAGATGAAAAAAAAATAGTGAATCTGTTTTCGCGGAATCCTGCTTTAACACTGCAGCAAGGACAAGCAAAATTAATGGCAAACGGCTTAGATATATCCTACGAAACTATCCGAACCCATCTTCGTACTCATCATCTGAAATGGCGCAACACAATGAAGAAGCCTCTGTTGACTGAAAAACATGTGACAAAGCGACTCGCTTGGGCGCATGAGAATATTGATAGAGATTTTGAAAATGTCATTTTTACTGATAAATGTTCTATATGGGCACGTTCTGTCCTCACGCGAGCCTGGTCAACTTCCACCAATAGGCTTGTTCAGCGGACCGTAAAACATGGAATAAAGGTGCATCTTTGGGGCTGCTTCTCAAAGCAGGGATTCGGCACTTTGCACCTCTTTACTGACAACCTAAATGCCAAGAAAATGATAAAAATCTACAAAAAGGCTTTACTGCCATCTGCCAAACGATGGTTCATCACAAAAAATGAAGATTGGATTCTGCAGGAGGACAACGATCCTAAACACCGCAGCAAGCTCTGTACTCAGTGGAAGACTCAATCTGGCATCGTTACATTGGATTGGCCGTCGCAGTCGCCCGATGCAAACCCTATTGAAAATGTGTGGGCATATATTAAACGGAAGCTTCGTGGAAGACGCACATACACTTTGAAGCAGTTGTCTCATGAAATTCGTCGGATCTGGAGATCCTTGCCACTAGAATACGCCGTCAAATTAGTAGAAAGCATGCCTCGGAGATGCCAGGCAATTATCGACGCCGGTGGTGACTGGACACATTATTGACCAAATTGCATCATTGTTTGTAATGTGTACAATGTATATATAAATATGAAAGTTTCATCGAATAAATTTTTTTATAAATTAACACGACCACGCTCTTACTTGACAGACTGTATTTTAAATTAATCTTAATGTTGTAACGGGATTTTCGTTGGTGCACGTGCGGGACTCTCCTACGCACGTGTGTACTGCTGCGGACGCAGTCCGTATATCCCGCCATGCGGCCTTAAGTGCTGACGGACGTTAACCGTCGTGCAATGGCACTCGCGTGCAGTGCTGATCCGATTACAACGCAGGATCCGCCTCGAATCCTGTTTTCTACAACGTAAAGGGCCTTACCTTAAGGCCTCGATGCCGGCAGTAATCTACGCCGGGCTCGACTAGTTCAGCTGCGTGTCTACAGTAGGTTGACACGCCCGCGAAGGTGGCGGTATTCGGAAAAGGGACGTTGGAAAGAAGAAAAGTAGACTAACGTGTACCCGTTATGCGTAGTTTACGTTTATTAAGTCATGTCGATATAAATATGTATAAAATAACTTATAAATAGACTCTAGACCCTTGCCGAGGGTTGCAAATATGAAATGTAGTAACGCGCAATAAATCCTCGCGAGACGCGTACTGCGCATGTGTGTCAGTCACTCGCTTTGCTATATTCACGTAGCAAGGCACGTGAACCAGCCTTTAGATTCGGCGGCTGGTCGCGGCCTCTCGTGGCCAACCGGGAGACTACGCGCGTGTAGTCTCGCGTGTGCGCACACACACTAACACTGCTACTATGCATGAGTGATAGCTAACCTCTCACTCATACCTTGCAATGGTTAAATATAATAGAACTTACTTACACTTACTATTAATTAGTGAGCGTCGAAATCTCTTTTTTCTTTACTTTTACTTGGAAAAATAGCGGTGCCAGGGACGCACGTGGCTGCTTTTCGGCGGACACAAAGAGAAGACGGATTTCCCTTTGTCCGTCTCGCGTCGCTCCTATCGGTTTTCCCGCACTGCGCTATAAATTCCTTTATCGATAGCGCCACGTATAGTCGCGCCGCGAACTCTAGAATTTACCGCATGGCAGGTGGCCTAACCTTACCGAGCCACCTGTCACAATGTACTTGATATTAAATTCGACAACTAAAAAAACATAATACTAACATGTGCTCTTAAAAAAGAATAAAGTAGTATAAAAATACTTTTTATGCATAAAATTTGATGTATGTATATTTAGATCAAGAAATTTATGACTATCTGTGGAAACCAGGACGAAGATGGTTATCTTACAGCTCATATAAGCTTCATCTGACACTATTTAATTATTATACGGGGGTGGTCTGAAAAGTTTCCGACCTAACACAGATACAAGATATTTTTTCTTAATTTTTTTTTTATTCTTCAACATAGTCTCCTTGCAATTCTACACACTTCTCCCAGCGATGCTCCTATCTTTTTAACCCATCCAAATAGTACTCGGCGTTTTCCTCTGCAAAATGACTGTTCACGAAGGTGATTACCTCCTCATTCAAATCCACCTCCTCATCAAAATCTCTGTCCTCCGAGTGCAATTTTCAGATGAGGGAACAAAAAGAAGTCACTTGGGGCTAGGTCTGGTGAGTAAGGCGGATGGTCAAGCAGCTGAAACCGTAATTCGTGGATTTTGGCCATGGCAACTGCTGAGGTGTGAGACGGCGCGTTGTCTTGGTGAAATAGGATTTTCTTTTTCTGCAAATGTGGACGTTTTTCCGCAAGTTCTGCCTTCAGCTTGTCAAGTAATGATGCGTAGTATTCTCCTGTAATGGTTTTTCCTTTTTGAAGATAATCGATTAAAATAACTCCATGACTATCCCAAAAAACAGTCGCCATCACTTTCCCAGCCGAAAATACAGTTTTTGCTTTTTTTGGAGCCGGTTCCCCCTTGGCAGTCCACTGTTCTGACTGTATTTTTGTTTCGGGCGTATAATGGTGTATCCAAGTTTTATCTACAGTAATTAATCGGCGCCAAAACTCGGATTTATTACGCCTAAACTGCGCCAATAGAGCGTTGGAAATGTTCATTCGAACACGTTTTTGGTCTAACGTGAGCAAACGCGGCACTCAACGTGCGGACAGCTTTTTTATGCCTAAATCTTGATTTAATATGTAGCTAACACGTTCTTTGGACATGTTCATAACCTCTGCTATCTCTCTTACTTTAATTCGACTGTCGTCTAGCACCCTTAGGTGAACTTTGGCGATGTTATCGTCAGTGGTTGCAGTTTTTGGACGTCCCGAACGTTCATCGTCTCTCAAGCTCTCACGGCCACGTTTGAATTCAGCTGCCCAAAATTTTACTGTAGTGAATGATGGTGCAGAGTCCCCATACACAGAGTTCAACTCATTTTTGATTTGCGTAGGCGTATTGCCTTTTAAAAACAAAAATTTAATGACAGCCCGATACTCAATTTTGTCCATTTTCACAACAACATTCACATCGACTCACTCAAACGACTGTCAACTAACAACTGCGCCTCCAAAATGGCTGAAACTTTGGTGAGCAGCTATCAACAGAGGAACAACGAAATTCGCTAGCTTTTATTGACAAGTGCTGCTATCTTTACGTTGAGGTCGGAAACTTGTCAGACCATCCTCGTATATTTCGAAGTTATAAAAATTTGTTAAGGGGGGATCCTGCTTTAGGAGGCCTAAAAAAAGCGATTTTGGGGGAATTTTTTTAGGACAGAAAAAAATATGTAAGTCTAGCGAACATTCTAGATTATTTTATTGCATATTTGAACATGAAAAAAAAAATTTTTTTAGAGAAAAATATTCAAATGCAACCGATTTTTATGCACATTCGTGCAGCACCTTGCAATTGCTGTCTCCAATCAGCGAGAAAGATGAAGCTTGTATTTTTTCGTCTCAAATAAAAAAACCAAAGATAATTTTGATTTTCATATATTTTTCTTCTATATGAACTAAGAAAAACTAAAAATTGTAAAATTGAAATTTTTTCTCAGGTTTGAAAAAAAATGTGCTTTTTGTAAAAAAAAAAAAAATCATTTCAACTTGCTGAAAAAGTTGTTCAGAATTTTTTTTCGTAAATCTTTGTAGTTCAAATAGAAAAGAATACAAAACTGAAGCTATAAAGCCTTAGCCCATTTTGATTGGTCGTCTAGTTTTTTTGCAATCACGCCCGCCAGTTTAGAAGAATCGTAAAAAACGAAAGCTCGAGAAAACGCGCTTTAAAGTTTTTCGTCGCTGGTATACCTGCTCGATACCCCACTGCGTTCAGTGCTGTATCTTTAAAAATATTGCGAATTAGCCTATACAACTTTGCATACACATTCTTAGATACATAAGGAATAGATTTAAGCAATAAAAAAAAATCGATTTTCTGAGCCTTCTAAAGCAGGATCCCCCCTTAAATTATAAAACATTCATATATTGTGATGATTTTCTCATGTTCTTGGATCTCTTATATTTGGACGATTTCGTTAATGAGTAAGAATTTTGGTTAACACACACTCATAAAACTGTAAGAAAGATGGCAAAAGCTCATTGGACAAATTTATAAGAAATGTTTGGGTCATCTTTACATTGGTGTCGCTGTTGTATTTAACGTCGCTGCGGCGGTCCAGCGCCTCACGCGCTCTCTTTTCTTATTGCGTGGCGCGAGCGGCGCGCGGAATGAGAATTGACTTGAGCATATCTTGCGGCGGTCCCGCGCCTCGCACGCCCTCTTTTTTTTTCTCGCGTGGCACGTGCGACGCGCGGGATGAAGACTCACTTGATCATAGCTCGCTGCGGTGATTAGTTTGTGCGTGCCCGCACAAGTTTTGATTAAGGTTTTGGCTTTGTTACCGTCGCGTTCGACGCTAATGCGAGATTTTCGCAAAGGATTTTGTGCGATAACCGAATCTTGCGATTACGCGTAAGTGTGTTGTGTGTGATTGGAAAGGGAAAGGAGGTATACCGAAGCAGAGTTTGTGGAACGCTGTCTAAGTTCGCCATTTTGACGTGACTCGTTCCAGGGCGAGCGTATCTTCGCGGCAATTAAGTTTATTGCCTGACACCACAGTGTTGGTCTCCCCGAGACGTCGGGGCGCGTTGTGTGCAGGTCGAGGACCACTACGCTCTCCAGGCCCAACTTTACCAGGTGGATTAGGTGTACCATAGCGGCCAGCGATCTTGGATTTTGTATGCTTGTGAGTAGCGCGGGTAACGTGACCCATAGTAAGCGATAGCGTGCGTGCGTCTGTACGTCGTCCGTTTTGCGATATTTTGTTTGCACACGATCTAGTTAATATCGTTCTTTAATTTTGTATTATTTAATTTCTGTTTGTTTTTTAACAATAAATAAATTCACGCAAGCCAGCTTGCTTCGGCTTTTCCCTCTAAACCGTGAGGGTTTTTACGCCGAAGCAAGTTTCCTCTTTTTATTAACGCGAATTTTGTGTTTATTTTTATTTCATTAATCCAATCCCTCACACCATCTGAATTTTATTTATTCATTTCTTATGTACACAGTATGTCGGAAAAGTTCCCGAACTTTTGAAATAAAAAATCGAAAATTACATCTGAAGAAATTTATTCCAGTTAACTTTCAACATAGTCTCCTTGCCTAGATATACACTCATTTGAGCGCTCCATAAGTGATTCAAAGGCTTTCTGGTACTCCTCTGTAGTTATCGCTGTGAGACGCTCGGTGCAAGCTGCTTAAATGCTTGGTACATTGTCAAAAAATCGTCCTTTCAAGGACATTTTTAGCTTAGGAAATAGGAAAAAGTCGGCTGGAGTCAGATCTGGCGAGTATGGGGCGTGATTGAAGCGTAGGATCTGATTTTCGGCGAGATAACGCTTCACAATGTTCGAAGAATAAGCAGGCGCATTGTCATCCAGCAAACTCCACGATCCTGGTTCCTTGTACTCGGGCCTGATGCGATTAATCCAGCGCTTCAGACGTTTTAACACCTCTACGTAATACGCAGCATTCACGGTGGTGTTTGGGGGCACAAATTCTTTGTGTATTAGGCCTTTGGACTCAAAGTAAGCGATGAGCATCGTCTTTACCAATGATTTTTGTTGGTGCACTTTTTGAGGCCTCGCACGGCCCGGACTGAGCCAAGCGGATGACTGGCGCTTCGTGGAAGGATCGTATTGAAAGCACCAAGTCTTGTCTCCAGTCACAATTGAGGTTAGAAGGCCCGGAGTGGTGTCGCAAGTCTCGATTAAATCTTGACAACATTGGATGCGAGTTTCTTTCTGCTCAGGTGTGAGAAAGTGCGGAACAAATCGAGAGCAGACCTTCCTGCGGTTCATTTTTTCTTTCAAAATCAACGCGACGCTATCCTTGCTCATGTTCAGTTCGTCTGCCAACATTCTGAGAGACATGTGGCAATTCTGCTTCAGTAGCGCGCGTACGCGAGCCTCGTTTTCGTCGGTAACAGCTGCTGATGGCCGGCCGCTTCTCTCGTCATCTTCTAACGACTCTCTACCCTACTTGAACCAACTGAACCACGTGTAAACAGTTGTACGCGACACTACACCTTCACCGTAAGCCGAATCGATCATTTTTTTCGTTTCCGCGAAACTTTTTTTAAGTTTATAGCAAAATTTAATTGCGCCACGATGTTCCAATTTCTCATCCATCGTAGAGCTTGCACCGGGGTACTAAACACACGTTCACTCAAGCACGTCTATTTCGGCAACTAATGAACGAATACTGGTAAAAAAATTCTCAGACACTGCAGAGGGATGTAGCAACATAGTACTGTCGTTGTCCAAGAGGTGGCACTACTCGTACAAGCGCTACAAAATAAGTTCCGGAAATTTTCCGACATACTATGTATATATTTCATCTTTTAATATTTTCTGGTCAAGAAATAATTGTGTAACGTCGGTATACGACCTCCGTTTTTTTTTGTCTTGTTGTGTCCGCCGATAAGTCTGCTTCCTGCCTTCCCGGCCCACGGTCAAAAAGAAAGACATATCGACCGACCGCCTTGATCCACACCCAAGCGCTCCACCACAATAAAGCCCCAGCCCACAATTTACATGACGCACTCTCCTCCGACCCGAACTGTTATGAACCTAGCCTGAGCTTAGATCACGAGCTTGCCATTTTTTAGTAAAGCCAATGCATCATTTAAATAGAAAACATTTGCTATTAATTCAAATTAAGTTTGTAACGCATTGTTTATCATTTTCTTTATTATTTTACATATAACACATCGTTCAATAAGTCCTGAGACTAACCCAAAGATGGTGCTAGTAGTACCAAACTCGTCACGTTTCCATAGAGTGCGAACCTTTACATGAAACGTGTAAAAATTTCACGTCGATCGGATCACAGACAGCAGAGTTATCGAGGTTAGAGTGAAGTCACTTTGTAATTTGTTTAAAAAATGGAAAAAAGCGAGTTTTGCGTGTTGATAAAACATTGTTTTTTATTGGGTAAAAACACCGTAGAAGCCCAGCAATGGCTCAAAAAACATTACCCGGACTCGTCTCCATCCAAACCAACGATTTGTCGTTGACGATTTAAACGTGATCGTATGGACACAAACGATGCGGAACGTTCGGGTAGGCTATTAGAAGCCGTTACACAGGAAAATGTGAGTGGAGTGTTAAAAATTGTAATGAAAAATCGCGAAGTAAAGGTCCGTGAGATTGCAGAAATGACACAGATATCATCTGGAAGCGTATTTACAATCCTTCATGAAAAATTGAGCATGAAAAAGGTTTTTTCCAAGTGGGTGCCGCAATTGCTTTCAGTGGAGCAAGAACAGCAACGAGTCGACGATTTAGAGAGCTGTTTATCGCTATTGAATCACAAGAAAAAGGATTTCCTGCGTCGATACGTGACCATAAATGAAATCCGCAATGAAATCGGCAATCATCTGAGTGGCGCATGGCTGGCGAAAGCCGCCCAAAGCGTCCAAAAACGCAGCAGTCTGTTGACAAAGTCATGGCGTCTGTTTTTTGGGATACACATGGCGTGATTTTCATTAACTACCTGGAAAAAGGTAAATCGGTCAACAGTGATTATTATATTGGTTTTTTGGTACGTTTAAAGGAAGAGATCGCAGCAAAACGACCGCACATGAAGAAGAAGAAAATCCTTTTTCACCAAGACAATGCACCATGCCACAAGTCCATGAAACAATGGCAAAATTGAACGAATTGGGCTTTTATTTTCTTCCCGACCCCCCGTATTCGCCAGATTTAGCCCCCAGCGACTAGTGGCTCTTTGCTGATCTCAAAAAAATGCTTCAGGGAAAAAAATTTGGCTCGAATGAGGAGGTCATTGCCGAAACTGAAGCCTATTTTGAAGCAAAGGATAAATCCTTCCATAAACATGGTATAGAAATGTTGGAAAGGCGTTGGAAAGATTGTATCACTCTAAAAGAAGATTATATTGATAAATAAAAATGATTTTTGAAAAAAAATGTTGTTTTCGTTGTTAGTCTCGGGACTTATTGAGCAATGTGTTATAGACAGGAATCACGTAATATAAACAAAAATATAAATAAATATAATACACAACGGCATGACTATGTCTTTTCCTTTTTTTCATAAATTTATTAATAAAGATAGTTATAAATTTTTATGTTAAGCATAAATGTTTTAAGTATTATATTATTTTATTCCCGAATCATCTTTTTTCTGAGCAATAGGAGAAAGAGCGCCTCTGCTGCAACCAGAGACGTCACGGTATCATATTATTTCCGTTCTCACGCAAAGCGCTAAATTCTTTTTTACAGGTACACTCTTTTTAAAAATTTTCCGTTGCACAAATTAAAATAATTAATCTAAATAATACCAATGAGCCCGGAATTGCATCCAAATTATTGGTAATAACACTGCGCCTATATATAATTCCTCTATATTAATTTCACTATTGTAATTTTTTTGTTGTTGTCACAACGATAAAAATAAATAGAAAATTAATAAAAATAATTATAATATATTAAAAATTAATGCTAATATGTTTTCACACGAAGTTGGTGCCAAAAAACCTGACTCCTGACCAAAAGCTCTTGCGTCAACAGGTCTGCTCAGATTTCCTTGAAAGGTTAAAAAAAGATTCCGGACTGATGAAAAACATTATTACTTGCGACGAAACGTGGATTTTTCAATACAATGTTGAAACAAAGCGGCAATCAATGCATTGGAAGACACCTGAATCGCGCAGAATCAAAAAAGCAAGGATGTCCAAATCAAAATTCAAGGCAATGTTGATCGTTTTTTATGACATCAACGGTATAGTGATGACTGAATGGGTTCCAGAGGGTCAGACTGTCAACCAGACTTACTATTTGTCAGTTTTGGCAACACTGCGAGAACGAGTTCGTAAGAAATGGCCCGAGTTGTGGAAGAACAACTCGTGGATTTTGCACCAAAACAACGCACCTGCCCATAACGCGCTATCTGTGAAGCAGTATTTGGCCGGTAAGCGCACTCCAGTGCTCGAACACGCGCTGTACTCGCCAGATTTGGCATCGTGCGACTTTTTTTTGTTTCCAAAGATAAAATCTGCTTTGAAAGGGACATGATTTGAGTCGATGGAAGCGGTAAAGCAAAAAACGGCAGAGCTCCTAAAGGCCCTCACCAAAGAAGACTTCCAACACTGCTTCGATCAATGGAAAAAACGTATAGAAAGGTGTGTGGCGAGGGAAGGGGGGTATATTAAAGGGGAGCATTCGAATGTAAAATAATTTTTATAATAGAACCCTTTTTCGTAACCAGTCTCGTTATTTAATAGCCAAACCTCGTATCTCTCTCCATTATTCACTTAGTAGGTCCTTCTCCAGGACAATATATAGGCCAACGTCGGCCTATACGGTTGTCCAGTCCTGCATTTCTTCGCTATCCAAAAACTCTTACGATTCTACTTCCTCCGCCGTCCTGAGCCCATAAGTTTCGCTACTAAGGCTCATAAAGGCGAGAAGCAGTGCGCGTCAATTTAAAACGCGGTTGCAACGTCAACCCGACGTTACAACAAATTTTATGGACGTCCCGAAGGGATTTTTGAAGTTAAAAAGAATTAATTTTCCTTAAAACTTCTGAGGACACTGCGGGTCGTAAGAGTTTCCATTTATTTTATTTCTTTTATAAGAATACATAAAATTTTCTTTCTCTTAATTTCTCTTCTGATTAGAAGAAAAATATTCTTTCTTCTAATTATACGTAAAAACAGATGATGATAAATTAGTAACAAATTTCTAATAAATTTTTCTCTAAACAGAATTTTCTTTATATTTAGAAAAAAAAAAAAAATTTTTTTTTTTGATGACTGAAATATAAATAGAACAATAAAATAAAATAAATTGAAAAAAAAAAGATAACTATTAAATAATGAAAATTATAAGAAGTGAATTAAAAGTGTTATTTAATTTAAATTAAAAAGTATAAGTGATTTAAATTAAAAAAGTGAGTTAAAAGTGTTAATTAATAAATGAGCAAGTTAAGTGAAATAAGGTAAATAATAATATAAAATAAATGAGATAAAATAAAGAAGAAATAATAAACAAATTAAAGTAAAAATTGAATTAAAAAGAAAACGACATAAGAAAAACGAATCGAAAAAAAAAGAGAGTGATTAAAGTTAAAATCGGAATAATAAATAATATAAACGAAAGATAAATAAAGAAAAATAAAATAAAAGGAAGTGAATTAAAAAATATATGTGTGAAATTAAAATAAAAGAATAATAATAAAGTGCAGTGACTAAATAAAAGTGAATAAAATAACAGAAGAAAGTGTAATAAAATAAAATAGAGGAATAATATAAATGAAATAAAGAAGAAAAAAATAATCGAAATAACGAATAAATAATAAAAGTGCGTGAACAAATAAAGTAAAATAATAAAATAAAAGAATGATAAATGAAATAAAATAAAAGAAAGTGAAGTAAAAATATATGCGCAAAATAAAATATAAGAATAAAATAAATGAAATACACAGTGTGTCCCATGGAAAACGGAACTTTTCCAAAACATCGATTTATATTGGCGCCACCTATTGGTGGATGTTAGCAATGGAAAGGTCCATTCTTAATTGACATCCTGTCAAAATTGTATTACATTTGGTTCAATGGAAACCAAAATATCGCGCTCAAAGTGACAGTGTGTTTGTGGCATCAGTCGAAAAATGAACTTCGAACAAAGAGCAAATATTAAGTTCTGTTTTAAACTCGGTAAATCCTTTACTGAGACGCATAATTTGCTGAAACAAGTTTATGGCGATAATTGTCTATCCCGTACCAGAGTGTATGAGTGGTATAAGCGGTTCCAGGAAAGTCGTGAAGACATTCAGGACGACGAACATCCACGTCCTTCGAATACCGTGGTTACTCAAAGTAACATTAAAAAAGTGCGTGAATTTATAAAAAATGAGCCAAAATCTTCATTGCGATACATGGAAATGGAATTGAATATGTCCAAAAATTTAATTCATCGCATTTTGACCGATCATTTGAATCTACGGAAGGTGTGTGCACGCTTTGTTCCACACAAATTGACCGACTACGAAAAATTGCTCCGAATTCAACATTGTAAGGATTTGATTAAAAAGTCAAAAAAGGACCCAAACTTGAAATATTCAATTGTGACTGGTGACGAGACATGGTGTTTTCAATATGATCCCGAAACCAAGCGTCAAAGTGCTGAATGGAAGCACCCAACCGAGCCTAATCCGAAAAAAAGTCGTCTTGAAAAGTCAAAAGTGAAGACAATGTTGATTTGTTTCTAGGATTCGGAGGGTATTATTCATCGTGAATTCGTTCCACTTGGTCAAACGATTACTGCTGTGTTTTATCTTGGTGTTATGAAGCGTTTGCTCAGCCGTAATCGTCGTGTGCGGCCACAATACCGTGAAAAAGGGAGCTGGCGTTTGTTGCATGATAATGCCCCGTCTCATCGATCGAACTTGATCACGGATTTTTTTATCAAAAATTCCATTTGAACCATCAACCATTCACCGTACTCGCCGGATTTGGCTCCGTGCGACTCCTACTTGTTCTCCAAATTCCACTTGCCTATGAAAGGAAAACGTTATGCCGACGTAGAGGCCATCCAAAGAGCGACGACCGACATACTAAAGTCGATGGATAAAAATGATCTCAAAAACTCATTCGATATGTTAATTGATCGTGCAAAACGTTGTATTGATGCGAAAGGAGACTATTTTGAATAAAATAAATGAGATTTGCCGGAATATTGAGTTTTTGTCTTTATTTTGAAAAAGTTCCGTTTTCCATGGGACACACTGTGTATAATGAAATACGTGAATGAATAATAAAAAAAAAATTAATAAAATTAAAGAATAATAAATAAAGCAAATAAATAAAAGGATAACAAATAAAGAATAAAAAGGTGGATTATAAGATAAAAAAAAAAAAAATATACTAAATGATAAAGGAGATATATTATAGAATAACGGATAAGTCAATAAATAATAAAAATAAAATAAACTAATGATAAATGATAAAGCAATAATACAAGGAAGTCACTAAAACAATTAAAGGAGACTAATAAATAAACGAAAATAAAATATTATAAACTAATGAAAATAAATAATAATAAATAAAATAAAGAGACTTGCTCCATACGCTTCTTAAAATTATATATGGAAGGTTATTTGTACAAAAATTAATTATAATAAAAAAGGAAATAAATTTTTTTTATCTATTATTAATATTTTTTTTCTCATATACAAGAAACGTTTCAAGTTTCAGTGAACTTCTCAACGAAAACACACAATTCACAAAAATAATCTTTCACAACACTCCAAACCTTTTGAATATGAAACTAACGCTTGAATAAGACACGAGTAACACAGACAGGATTACACTTCTTTTAAACCCTTTAGAATATCACTTTTCATAAAACTCAACTTGTTGACACACAATTAATTATTATAAACGCTTCTATCCACACAACATTTAATATTTACGTCCATCGCACATACAAGACACATTCAAGTTATTAAATTCTTACTTTGCAAAAAGAGAGGCACACGATTCACGAATACTATATCATATCACATAGAACAATCTGTAACAAAAACTATGTTAATGTTGTTACCCATATAAAAACTTCACTCATAAATTCTTTAAGTTTGAATAACACTAGTAGTCTCTTTTTCTTTTTCAATATTAAACATTTTTTCAAAAGAAGAAACACAATCACTGCTTGACACAGTACTCTAAATCCTCTTAAATAATAATTGACGCCTCACTCGACACTTAAAGAACTTTATATAAAAGCTTTCCTATAAATAATTCAAACTATAAAACTCAATAACGCAAAAAGCATTTCAACACTACCATACACATTTCAACTTCTATAAAATGCACTACAAACATATTAACTGGTTAATATTTTTACACACATAAACTTCTCTTTAACAGGCATATTGCTCACTACCAAACACTGAATCTCATTTTACTTGAAGTCTTTCCCTTCACATACACTCATCTAAGCATAACAATATATTATTGTTAATTGTTTGGGTATAAATAACAAACTGTCATCACACACAACACTCTCTATTTTCACATTAAATTCTTTTTTTGCATTACACACAACACTAGTAATTATCATTAATTTATTTCCATTATTAAAAGAGTCTGTATACTCTTTCACTCAAAAGTTATTATTAACAAAAAAGAAGGGAGGTTATAATTCAAAGGTAAAAAAAAAACCTCAGTATACAAGCTGCCAAATCAGGCTAGGCCAAGCCAAGCTCTGTACAAAGCAAAAGGCTGGTGGCATTAAAAGGTTATCTCAAATAACCGCGTAAGCGACGCGTCAGTTACCCGCGCGTAGGGTTCATAAAGGCAGCGTTGAAATAAGAGCGCTACGCATGCGCAGAAATAAAATATTGCAAATACGTAAGAGAATATAAATTTTTTTTGATTAAATTAACAATTGAATAAAAAACGACAAATTAAGAAATAAATAATAAAACTTGAATTAAAAAAATTATAAATTAACATAATTGTTGAAATAAAAATTTTAAAGGAAAATTCAAAGAGTAGTAACGTGAAATAAAAATAGAAATTAAATACAAAAAAAAAGGAAATGAACGGGACAGCGTGAAAAAAAACAATACAATAAAATAAGAAAATAGAAGATAAATAATAAAAGGAAAGATATTAATAAATAACAAATCTAAGCGATAGATGAACAATAAAACAAGCGAACAAAGGAAGAAATTATAAAAAATATCAAGATAAACTAAAGTAAAACAAAAAATATATAAAATTAAAGTAACTAAAAGCAATTAAATAAATAAAAAGTGTTGAAATAAATAATAATAAATGATAAACTGTGGAAATTAAATAATTGAACGAATAAAAACGATCAACAAAAAAACTAAAATAAATAAACTAAATGAGAATAAATCAGGAAAGTAACCAAAAGCGTTTTCCGCGTACATATGAACTTTAGCAGGGTTAGCTTTCGATCGCCTTTACATCGAAGCGTTAAACTTCGGGCTTGATCTATTGCCTAACAAGGCAAGGATCTATTTTATACACTACGGTGGATACTCGTCCGGTGTCGTAAGGTCCTACGAGTCTCAAAGAAGTTACCATCGGTACCTTGAACTTGAAGACAGTTGCATCTGCCCAGCAGTGTACTGTCACCTCCCCGAGGTCTTAAATAGACGCCTTGCCGAGACCGCGAACGAGGTAATAGAGGTGTTTGAGACGAACCTCTACTTGGGAAAGGACGCGCACGGCTACTATTTAAATCAGCAACACGTGGACTACGTGACTTATTGGAGCCTGCACTACGACCTAAACCACCAAATGAGCCCTTTAGCCAGAATAAAGGCCATAGCCCGTCAATAATAGCAAATACAAAAAGCACTGTTGGACGGATTCATGCGACTCAGGGAAACAAAGATATCAACGATAAAAACATTGACGACCAGAGCACTGACAAACCTGAAAACAAATTTGCCAAAGGACGAATAATAAAATCCCAAAAATGTATTACTGTAGATGATCCCACTCAACTACGGGGAATTGACCCATGACCAGCTTCACCATTTGGTCTCCACTCTCTACAACAGAGTGGCCTTATTAGAAACCAACGCAGTGGTGGACAGCCTGATTCTGAAGCTTCTAGAACAACAACGGCGGGTCAACGAACACGAGAAAGCCAGCCGCACCCTAGAGCTGAGAGCAGATAGGACGCGGAGAAAAACCACGCAGGTCGGGAAATACCTAGGCAACCTAATGAAAGGGCACCTTAGGGACAGAAACCTTATAGAGAACCAGTTCCAAAGGAATCGCGAAGCCCAGGGCAGGTTCGATAGAGCGCTAATGCTAACAAGCGCCGTGATTGCGAGGAACCGGAACGATATAGAGGCACTAACTGAACGCGTGTCTAAACTGCGCATCGAAGATTAGGAAGTAATAAGATAAATCAGCTTTCTTTATTACTTCACTTTCTTCCACTCTCATCCTTTAGCTTTATTTCTTTACATATTTATTGTTAAATTTATTTTACTTTTTTTTCTTTTCTTTTTTCCTATATACTTTTATTATTATTAAATTTATTCCTATTACTAATTTTTTTTTTTTCTATTTTTATTTTTATTTTTTCTCTTTTTCTCCGTATAACACGTTACGTATATTTATTTTTTTTATTACCTCCTTTTTTTTCTCTCTCCCACAGTGAACCCGATCCAAGACCACCCGGGATATTTTACGACACCCAATTTAGAGACGGATCTGAAAAGCCTACCTCCTCTAAAGCCCAACTCAAACCAGAGGCAGAGGAGTAGATACCTAAAGGCTTTCAGGGAGGCCACTGGGCAAACGTGCATCCCAGGAAAGGACTACGAAGAAAGATTGAAAGAACGACTAGAGAAGCTAAAAACACTCAAGGCAAAGGAAGCCGCCACTGAAAAACCCGTCGAGGAGAGGCCTTCTCTCGACGATAGGATAGAAAAACTCCGGTGCGCTCACGGAGAATTTCCAGCGCTTTGCTCCACTTGTGTATTAAACCTAACTCAGAATTACAAGATTCCAAAGAAAAACTGAGATCAAAGGAAACCGGCGTTGAGAACCTCGAGAGAAGAATAAACAAGATAGACCCTCAGAGACAATACGTCCTGACAAAATATATAAAAGAGTTGCAGTCAAATATTTTATATAAACGTAAATTTTATTATTTAAATGCCTCTGATTATTTCTCGAACTCATTCCCCTTCCGATCTCTAAGATTTCGCTTTAACCCAATATTATTTTTTTACGATTAATTCTCATTTTTTTTATATATACTAAATTTTTCATTGTTTATATTTTAATATTTATATACAGGAATATAGAGATTCCTTTTTCTTTTCTTACCTTTTTTTTCTTTTTTTTTTTCTCTTTTTTTTTCCTACTAGAACCCAAATTAACGAGACAAGAGGGTGAAACCAGCCGCTCGTCGAATAACAGAAATAAAAAGAAGAAGAAAAAATAACGAAGCTGTCGTCCCTCGCTGGATAAAATTCAAGGACGAACTCTATGAATTAGCCGAGGAGCTATATAGCTTAAGGGTTACCGAACGACAAATGACCGATAGGAGACAGACTAGGAAACAAGTTGCCAAGGCGTTGGCCCAAGAAAAGGACAAGGAAGAAATCACTGACTCCTTCTCCCGTAGACCACGCGTGTCTCGCTTTCCCCAATATTAAAGTCTTGACTACCCCGCCCGCACTCCCTTAAGAGTAAGGGAGGACGTCGCAAAGGAAGACATTACTCTCCCCCCACCATTTCACCCACCCCTGAGCGATCTAAACAACTCAACAATGACACAACCTAACAGAGCCGGTTACGGTAGAGAGGCCGGAAGTGAAGGCGACCAAAAGCCCATCTTTCAGGCCTCACTGAAAGGTGCCCTTAGCGTGGTGCCTGAATTCAATGGGAAGAATATTCCGCTGAGTGAATTCTTAGAGGGTTGTAATGAAGCCAAAGAGATACTAGGTCCTTATGACGAAATGAACCTAGTAAGGCTGATCCGGAATAGAGTAAAAGGGGAAGCACGTACTGCCATCCTCGGATCCACGTTCCCGACTATCGAGTCCTTCAAAGATTTCCTGAAGGACATTTACGCCTCAAACAAAACGGAACAACTATTAGGGGAACAAGGCAACGAATATCAACAGGACAACAAGAGCGTCCTCGCATTTGCCAATCGCATGAGGGACTAAGGAGCTCAAATGAATAAAGCTCATAGGGTAAGCACAGGTGCCCTCGATCCCACTTTCAAAACACAAACGGAAGCCCACATAATCAAGTGTTTCAAGCAAGGATTGAAACCGGAGATAGAAAATAAAATAAGAACTGCGGACAGCATATCAGACTTCGTGAAGAACGCGATACTCGCCGAACGACAGATCGCCTCTGAAAATGTCCTTCGTGATAGGCAAAAGGGCCAGAGGAAGAGTTTGTTTTATACGAGTGAAGATGTAGAAAGGCCAGAACAGAAGAAGACTGAAGAGGCGAGGTATGAACCTCGTGCCAGTAGGCCAGTCACGTGTGGTTTCTGCAAAAAACCAGGACATTCTGAAGAAACTTGTTTCCTCAAAGCAAAGTCGTTCTAAATATGCGGAAAACCAGGGCATAGTGCTGACGTATGCCGTAACCATATCCAATGCCAGATATGTAGGAAGAAAGGACACACCGCGATGAGATGTAACAGAAATAAACGCGGAGTCGATACATGCCAGCTGTGTAACAAGCCAGGACACTCAGCGCTCGATTGCTTTGCCCGAACAAGTAATGCACTTCGCGCTGAGATACGATGTTTCAAATGTAACATGGTCGGCCGCACAGCAGTGGTTTGCCGCCAACAAAGGGCATCTAATCCACCACCTGTCTCAGAATGCAGTTATTGCAAAATAAAAGGGCACACTGTCGCCGAGTGTCGAAAGAAGAGGTATAACCAATTAAAAAACGAACAGAACCTCCCACGACCGAGCGCCCCCAGGGAGGCCCAGAGAACTCAAGAGCGCTCAACTTGAGTCATGGAGTTAGAGGACCTTGCGGGAGAATTACTACCGTAAGAACCTGTAAAACAGTGCTCTTTGTGATCCTCAACCTGCTCCAGAATAAGCTCTCTAACACCCTAATGATAGATACCGGATCAGAGGTCAGCGTACTAAAAGCTTTTGCTCTGCCAGATTTTAAGTATCTTAACACCGAAAGAGGGTTTAAATTACCAGGATTAGGGGCTAAAATAGAGGAAGGAATAGAAAAAACTAAAATAAAGATTGGTGAAACCGTAATTGAATTCATTATAGTTCACAATAGCTTTCCGATTCCTTTCGATGGAGTGTTGGGATCGAATTTCTTCGAGGCCACAAATGCTAAAATACACTTTGGTGCAGACCAAATCACCATAAACAACTTAAAGGCTAAAATCCGTTGGGAAGATGAAAATCAAACAACCATGATAAAAGCCCTACATAACATCGCTACAAGCGTAAAGCATGGGCTACCGTTCGTTACCATACTTAACCCTCCTAGCGGAATGAAAGGAAGGCTGTTGATCGACTCCAGATCGGAAGTCAATCTGATTAGAAGAAGTTTGGTACCTCTAGAAGTAGATTTGGATCCAACGATTAAATGTAACCTGAAAGGAATCGGCAAGAGCCTCATACCTACCCTGGGAACAATTGAGTTCACACTGTTTGGCCGCTCGGCGACCTCTGCGTCATAAATGACGACGTATATATACCAGGGGAGGGGATTTTAGGCTGTGACTTTTTGCGGGTTGGCGAAGTATACATAGATTACCCCAACCGCATAATGATGTGTGACGAATATGTACAACCACTTGAAATTGAGACCACAGTTTCCAAAACGGATGAAAATGACGGAGAATCTTGGGAAATCACGGACGAACTAGGTAATAAGGCCTTCAATAGCTGTGCAGCTGACAAAGACAGCTATTCCACTTCTGAAGGTGCTACTGCTTCAGATCTAGATTATAATCTGGACCCTGTTGTCGACTTCGGAGACCCAGGACTCCCTGAAGATGTAGAAAGGAAACAAAGTATTATAGATTATTTGCGGACAGACCATTTATCAGAAAACGAGAAATCATACGTAACCAATTTAGTACGAGAAAACAGGGATATATTTTATTTACCCGGCGATGAACTCCCCGGAACAGATCTTATAATGCACGAAATCCCCACGACTGACGATAATCCAGTCCATACCAAGCAATATCGCTTCCCACATGCTATAAAAGACGAAATAAATCGACAGGTGAAAGATTTGTTAAAGGCAGGAGTCATAAAAAACTCAAATTCCCCCCATAATGTGCCGGTTTGGGCCATACCAAAGAAGCCCGACACCCAAGGCCGCCCCTGATGGCGCATGGTATTAGACTTCCGGGCCTTAAATGAAAAAACAATAGGCGACTGGTATCGACTTCCTAATATCAAAGAAATATTTGATCAAGGAGGATCAGCCAAATATTACACAGTGCTCGATCTGGCGTCAGGATTCCATCAAATAAAGATGCACCCGAAAGACGCACATAAAACAGCTTTCAGCACGCCATTCGGCAATTACGAATTTGTTAGGATGCCCTTTGGGTTGAAAAACGCGCCCGCTACCTTCCAAAGATTAATGGATTAATTGCTAAAAGAGATGCAAGGTATAACGTTGTTTGTCTATCTAGATGACATCGTTATCTACTCTAACAACCTGGATGAACACCACCGAAAGATAATAGAACTAATGGACAGGTTAAGAAAAGCTAATTTAAAATTACAGACCGACAAATGCGAATTCCTAAAACGCGAAGTGGTATATTTAGGCCACTTGCTTAGCGAAAAAGGATTAAGACCTGATCCTAAGAAGCTGGAGGCCGTAAGGTGCTTCCCACGGCCTAAGAACGTAAAAAACGTTCGCTAATTCTTGGGACTAGCAGGGTACTATCGGCGATTTATGAAAGGATTTGCGTATATTTTAAAACCTCTAACTAAACTTCTAAAAAAGGAAACGACTTTTGAATGGAACGAGAAAACGGAAGAAGCATTTAATTTATTGAAAGAAATGCTGTGCGATGCACCCGTATTGCGATTTCCTGATTTATCCGACCTTTCATAAACACTACAGATGCTTCAGGCTACGCAGTAGGAAGAGTCCTGTGTCAAGGAGAAATTCGAAAGGACCAGCCGATAGCCTACACTTCGCGCATGCTGCGTGGCGCCGAAGGCAATTACGAAGTTTATGAGAAGGAGGCGTTAACCGTAGTACATAGCGTGACAGCATTTAGATCATATGTATACGGGCAGGAGTTTACGGTAATCACTGATCACCAACCGTTAGTGTGGTTTAAAACAGCCAACCTTAACACTAGAGTCCAAAAATGGAGATTCAAATTATCTGAATATAACTATAAAATAATCTATAAGCCCGCAAAATTGAATGCTAACGCCGATGCGTTATCACGCAACCCCATCGAAAAAGCCGCCGTTAATGTACTAACGCGTGCACAACAAAAGAGGAATGAACCTGCCCCTGATAAAGCCCAAGAAGGGCCCTTGACACCCGAACTCGGGGAACCAATACCAAAAAAACCAAGGGGACGACCTAGAAAGACTCAAGAAGTAACCCCGATCGAAGACAAATGGGCACCGCGACTTAAGGCAAAGGTTGACTACGAGGAAAGCGAAGACTACGATTCCGACGAATCTGCGAAACCCAAACCCTTCCCTACGTCTACAAGGCCCATATCTAAGTCAGACGAAGAATCAGAATCACCCGATGAACTTGAAGACAACGAAGTAACGAGCCGCAGCCTTGTATTGAAATTAAAAGAACCACTGCATACGAGAAACGATAATATAGTCTATTTCGTGAGCTCGGACGGACATTTTTGTGACGAGGGCCGAAAAAGGCTACACGAATACGGCAAAATAACCGTTTTAACCCGTTGTGGTCACACCTCCGAATAATAGCGTAGTGGTCATATGGGGTCAGCGTGACCCCACGCGGAAAAACCTCCGCCATTTCCCTCCCATTTATTGGATTGACTTGAAAATTGGTTTGGACATAGTTTATAACTACCTCTTTGAGAGAAAATAGTTTATTTACCTCTTTATAATTTTTTTAATAATGAAATTGTTGAATGAAAATTTTTTTTGAAATTTTGGGTTTTTTTACTAAAAAGGTCATAAAACATTCAATTTTTGAGATACAGCGGACACGTTTCGGGGTTGTACTCTTGATAATATATACTTTTAAGAAAAATACAACTTATAATGATCGGATGGAAAAAGTATATTTATTTTGAAAAGTGAAGTGGGCCGTTTTGACGTAATTTAGAAATGTGAATAGGGTAAGCATTATCATAAAATATAACACTGAAAAACATTTTTTTATAGAACATTTATTTACTAATTTTGTCTGGGGTCATCTGGACCCCGAGTGACCACAACGGGTTAAAAAACCTGACTGCTGGGGAAGTTCATTACGAGAAGCGTTAAGGAAAGAAATCTTTCTACACTATATGTATAAAAGGGGATCAACCGCTTTCCTTGACACAGATTAAACAGAATCTGACGAAAGGTTTGGAGAATTTGAAAAAATTACTGGAAAAAATTAAACCCAAAAAACGTTTAGCGTTGCTAAGAATAAATATATAAAAAATTTAGAGTGGTCAGAGATCCTGAGCCTTTTTTAAAGCACGTTCATCGATACCTCTATGAAAATCTTTATATGCACTGGAAAACTAAAATATATACCGATCGACAAGAGGGAAGAAGTCTTCTACGAACTTCACAAGGCGCCTATCGGAGGTCACAGAGGAGTATCTAAAACGTTTAACCGAATCCGCCAAAAATATTACTGGGAAAATCTAAAAGACGACATTCAGCGACGCATTCAACAATGCCTCGACTGTCAATTAAAAAAATTAGTGCGTCTCAAGACAAAAGAGCCCATGGCAATCACTGATACACCGGGCGCTGTTTTCGACAAAATCGCGATGGACATAGTAGGACCCCTTAAGGTTACTAAGAAAGGGAACGAATACGTGTTGACAATACAAGATCAACTATCAAAGTTTTGTTTAGCCGTACCCCTACAAAACACTCTGGCCACTACTATCGCCGACGCACTAATCAAGAAATTCATTTGTCTATTTGGAGCACCCAAGGCAATATTAACGGACCAAGGGAAGAATTTCCTAAGTCACCTGATGAATAGAATCGCCAAAAGGTTCAGAATAAGGAAACTCAAAACGACCGCTTTCCACCCACAATCAAACGGATCCCTCAAACGATCCCATCATGCATTTGGTGAGTTTCTGAAACGATACACCGATAGAGACAATGAATGAGACGAGTGGATTGAAATAGCCATGCTAAACTATAACACCTGCGTGCAAGAAAGCACGAAACACACGCCTTATGTGGTGGTGTTTGAAAAATTAGCGCGGTTACCATCGAGCGACCCCTTGAAAGCAAGCGACATGTCGCCAACATACAAGGACTATCTCACTGAATTAGTGACCCGACTTAATGGCATTCAAACCCTAGCCTACGATAACCTAGTCGAATCAAAATTACGAAATAAGAAACTGTACGATAAACGAATAAATCCACAAAACTTTAAGGTAGGAGATTTTGTGTTCTTACGGCTTAGTCCTAGACCCGGCAAGTTTGGCGACCACTTCTCCGGCCCCCACAAAGTATTAGAGGTCCTTAAATCTTATAATGTAAGGATACAGTACAAAAAGGGAGATAAGATTGTCCATGCCAGCAGACTCCGCAAGTCCCACATAAATCGGGAATATAAACATAAGCGCAAGAAAAAAACACAAATAGCGAAAATGAACTATAAACAAATAAGAGCCCATAAAAACAATCAAAAAAAATAATAACACCAACGAAAAACCCTTATAAACATATATATGCGTATAAATACACATAACAAGAAATGCATAATAAGAAGCGTGAATAAAAAAATCTTTCCTATAAAATAATAAATTTTTTTATAAATACAAGATTAAGTATACATCAAAACAAACCCTAAAAATAATATAAGAAAAAAATATACAATTTTCTTGCTATAAGGAAATGCGAAATATAAAGAAATAAAAAAAAAAGGAAAAACTATATTAAAACAAACAGAGAGAGAAAGAATAAAAATTTCATATAAAATATACACTAACCACGAATTAAGATTTAAGAACATAAGCACCAAGCACGTACCGTGCGAATTGAGAAAAAAAAACACAGAATTAAATTACTTTTATTTTTCAGATAGATTTGGCGAAAGTAATTATTTTCTTCTGTCTTCTTGCTCCAAGTTATAGTCTCATTAGTTACGACTGCGGATCACGGCACCTGAACATAACCACTGTATCTCTACTAGAAGTAGGCAAATGAGAATTCCCCATGAACCATGTAAATGTAACCCGTCGTTACACACAACTATTACAAACAATAAACTATCGCCAAACTCATGTGATACAGTGTACAGTAGAGATACAGAGGACAGTTTACTACTGCGGAATGTCCTCCAATAACTCCATAGTTAATCATGGTCAAGCCGAATATATACACGAAATCAGTAGGCGCGCTTATAAACTAATGCACGAAACCGGAATATTTAGGTTTGGAAATACGAGGTCCAGCTATTAAATAACGAGACTGCGCGCCTAGAGGGCGCCGTAGAGGGGTGGGAAAAAAAACAAGTTATGCGTTGGGTATCTAGATATCTTGTCTATGCACGTACCAAAACACGTTCTCGTCACTATTCTTGTATTTGTGCAGTAGCGGTTTGAAACGAACGTGTTTTTTTCTCGTGCCGAAAACCATGTGTGACGAAAAACAGGAAAAACGTATCAATCTCAAATTTCTCGTTAAATTAAAAAAAACTCCGACCGAGTGCTGTAAATTGTTGCAAAAGGCCTATAGGGACAATTCTCTATCTCGTGCGCGTGTTTTTGAGTGGTGTAAGCGCTTCAGTGAGGGCCGAGTAAGCACTGAAGATGACCAACGCCCAGGTCGCCCTGTCACTGTTTCAACTCCAGAAACAGTAACCAAAATCAACCAAATTATGCGTGCAGATCGTCGAATGAGCATCTGGATGATTGCCGAGGCTGTAAACGCCGATAAAGAAACGGTTAGACAAATTTTACACGAGGAATTGCACATGACAAAAGTCTGTGCGAAGTTGGTGCCAAAAAATCTGACTCCTGACCAAAAGTTCTTGCGTCAACAGGTCTGCTCAGATTTCCTTGAAAGGTTAAAAAAAGATTCCGGACTGATGAAAAACATAATTACTTGCGACGAAACGTGGATTTTTCAATACGATGTTGAAACAAAGCGGCAATCGATGCATTGGAAAACGCCTGAATCGCCCAGAATAAAAGAAGCAAGGATGTGCAAATCAAAATTCAAGGCAATATTGATCGTTTTTTTCGACATTAACGGTATCGTGATGACTAAATGGGTACCGGAGGGTCAGACTGTCAACCAGACTTACTATTTGTCAGTTTTGGCAACACTGCGAGAACGAGTTCGTAAGAAACGGCTCGAGTTGTGGAAGAACAACTCGTGGATTTTGCACCAGGACAACGCGCTTGCCCATAACGCGCTATCTATGAAGCGATATTTGGCCGGTAAGCGCACTCCAGTGCTCGAACACGCGCCGTACTCGCCAGATTTGGCACCGTGCGACTTTTTTTTTGTTTCCGAATATAAAATCTGCTTTGAAAGGGACCCAACTTGAGTCGATGGAAGCGGTAAAGCAAAAAACGGCAGAGCTCCTAAAGGCCCTCACCAAAGAAGACTTCCAGCACTGCTTCGATCAATGGAAAAAACGTATGGAAAGGTGTGTGGCGAGGGAAGGAGAGTATATTGAAGGGGAGCATTCGAATGTAGAATAATTTTTATAATAAAACCCTTTTTTGTAACCAGTCTCGTTATTTAATAGCCAGACCTCGTATTCTTTCGCGAAGCCAGGAAGGATGGCGATGGAAAATTTGGACATCTTTACGTATGTGAATTCCAAGTTCGTATACGTCGAGAAGCACATAAAATCCCAAGTTCAATCCTTGTATTATAATTTAATACAACAACAATGTAAGATTGAACGACAGATGTTGCTAAAAGCTCTAGATATAGCCAATCAATCACCTGATGAGTTGGCTCACAACTTGATGAACGGGCCTGGCTACATGGCAACCGTAGGGGGAGAAGTGGTACATATAATCAAATGTGTACTAGTAGAAGTGAAGCTCCAACATGGGAAATATTGTTATGCTGAACTAGAAGTTTTATTGAACAACCAAACACAATATTTGACACCGAAAACACACATCCTGAAGAAACATGGCACCAGGGTATCATGCAATGGCATCCTGCCATCGTATTACAAGATAAATGAAGAGCGGCTAAAACTTATGCCTAAGCCAGTGGAAGGCAAAGCACCATTAGCCCTAAAGCCCTTTACACGGATGACGTGGAAATACGTCGACCCCGCTTCCTCGGCAACCAGCGGCATTTACACGGAAAAAGATCTAGAACAGCTACAGGAACGAATTATGTTCTCTATCGAAAAGCCGTCATTATTGAACGACTTTGCCAAAGAGATCCACGGCCAACTTATTATTGACAATGAAGGAACAATATTCAAACTCTTTAACAAAGATACTGTAGGTAAGATATTGGATTCGGTATGGACTACCGCCTGGAACCGACTTTTGACGTTCTGAGCCATCAGTTCCGCCATCATAGCTATCGTCTTCATTATACTTGCAATAAAAACCATAGTGAGTAGTCTAGTCAACGGGTTCCTCCTCCACCGTATGTACGGATGCTCCATGCACCTTCTAGCCGCACTCGGTGGGTCTATAACTCGTTTATTTATGACTCTGGAGACAGCAAATCTACCCGTAAGGCGCACTGAACAGCAGCACGACATAGAAGTGGGATTCGTGAACCTAGACACCGTAACTTCATACCCAGGACCAACAGTCACCAAAGCACCATCCCCAGCCGGCTCGTTACCAAAGACGTCACAAGTTCGGTCATCAAGAAGTTTCTTTAACTACAGCCATTAAAAAGAACCATGCCTTATAGTACAAGCTTTCATCGTTTTCATTCCGGCTACGCCAGTACGATTACTAGTTGATACTACGATCACCTAGCAACCGTTTTAGCATGAGGGTGTAACGTCAGTATACGACCTTCGTTTTTTTTTTGTCTTTTTGTGACCGCCGAAAAGTCTGCTTCCTGCCTTCCCGGCTCAAGGTCAAAAAGAAAGACATATCGACCGACCGCCTCGATCTACACCCAAGCGCTCCACCACGATAAAGCCCCTCCCCACAATCTACATGACGCACTCTCCTCCGACCCGAACTGTTATGAACCTAGCCTAAGCTTAGACCAAGAGCTTGCGATTTTCAAGTAAAGCCCATGCATCATTTAAATAAAAGAAATTTGCAACAATCATTAAAACCCAATTCAAATTAAGTTTGTAACGCATTGTTTATAATTTTCTTTATTATTTTTTATATACACAGTATGTCGGAAAAGTTCCCGAACTTTTGAAATAAAAAATCGAAAATTACATCTAAAGAAATCTATTCCAGTTAACTTTCAACATAGTCTCCTTCCCTAGATATACACTCATTTGAGCGCTCCATGAGTGATTCAAAGGCTTTCTGGTACTCCTCTGAAGTTATCGCTGTGAGACGCTCGGTGCAAGCTGCTTGAATGCTCGGTACATTGTCAAAAAATCGTCCTTTCAAGGACAGTTTTAGCTTAGGAAATAGGAAAAAGTCGGCTGGAGCCAGATCTGGCGAGTATGGGGCGTGATTGATGCGTGGGATCTGATTTTCGGCGAGATAACGCTTTACAATGTTCGAAGAATGAGCAGGCGCATTGTCATCCAGCAAACTCCACGATCCTGGTTCCTTGTACTCGGGCCTGATGCGATTAATCCAGCGCTTCAGACGTTTTAACACCTCTACGTAATACGCAGCATTCACAGTGGTGTTTGGGGGCACAAATTCTTTGTGTATCAGGCCTTTGGAGTCAAAGTAAGCGATGAGCATCGTCTTTACCAATGATTTTTGTTGGCGCACTTTTTGAGGCCTCGCACGGCCCAGACTGAGCCAAGCGGATGACTGGCGCTTCGTGGAAGGATCGTATCGAAAGCACCAAGTCTTGTCTCCAGTCACAATTGAGGTTAGAAAGCCCGGAGTGGTGTCGCAAGTCTCGATAAAATCTTGGCAACATTGGATGCGAGTTTCTTTCTGTTCAGGTGTGAGAAAGTGCGGAACAAATCAAGAGCAGACCTTCCTGCGGTTCATTTTTTCTTTCAAAATCAACGCGACGCTATCCTTGCTCATGTTCAGTTCGTCTGCCAACATTTTGAGAGACATGTGGCAATCCTGCTTCAGTAGCGCGCGCACGCGAGCCTCGTTTTCGTCGGTAACAGCTGTTGACGGCCGGCCGCTTCTCTCGTCATCTTCTAACGACTCTCTACCCTTCTTGAACCGACTGAACCACGTGTAAACAGTTGTACGCGACACTACACCTTCACCGTACGCCGAATCGATCATTTTTTTCGTTTCCAAGAAAGTTTTTTTAAGTTTATAGCAGAATTTAATTGCGCCACGATGTTCAAATTTGTCATCCATCGTAGAGCTTGCACCGGAGTACTAAACACACGTTCACTCAAGCACGTCTATCTCGGCAACCAATGAACGGATACTGGTAAAAAAATTTTTCAGACACTCCAGAGGGATGTAGCAACATAGTACCGGTGTCGTCTAAGAGGTGGCGCCACTCGTACAAGCGCTACAAAATAAGTTCGGGAACTTTTCCGACATACTGTGTATATACAGGAATCACGTAATATAAACAAAAATATAAATAAATATAATACACAACGGCATGACCATGTCTTTTTCTTTTTTTTCATAAATTTATTAATAAAGATAGTTATAAATTTTTATGTTAAGCATAAATGTTTTAATTATTATATTATTTTATTCCCGAATCATCTTTTTTCTAAGCAATAGGAGAAAGAGCGCCTCCGCTGCAATCAGAGACGTCCCGGAATCATACTATTTCCGTTCTCACGCAAAGCGCTGAATTCTTTTTTACAGGTACATTCTTTCTAAAAATTTTCCGTTGCACAAATTAAAATAATTAATTTAAATAATACCAATGAGCCTGGAATTGCATCCAAATTATTGGTAATAACACTGCGCCTATATATAATTCCTCTATATTAATTTCACTATTGTAATTTTTTTGTTGTTGTCATAACGATAAAAAAAAAAAATAGAAAATTAATAAAAATAATTATATTATATTAAAAATTAATGTTAATATGTTTTCATATGTACATTAATTTTTTTTTGTCTGTAATTAACTTTAACCCTATCCTTCCGCATGAGAACAAATTATACCATTCAATATTTTAGTTGTCATAACCATTTCTATTTTATTATTATTATTAATTTTCTGTTTCATCCCCTTCTATAACGAAACCTTACAAACCACATTGCATTAATCATTAATGTATTGTCAAGTACGTTTCGCGATAATAATTTTTAGTGCGCAATAATCATTTGCTTTTAAGCCCCTAACGAGATAATTATAAAAAATTTAGCATCAAACGATTAATTACGTATCCGACAGTCCGAAACAATTACCTACGAATTAAACAAAATTGTAACTTATGGAGAATAATTATATAAATTACTATTTATTCAATTATTTCTCTTTTTTTGCTGTTCAATTATCATAAATTATATTATATTATTATTTTACTAACCTATGGATACCACACGTGTCCTGGGTAACAATAATTTCTCATTAATTTAAATAATTATTTTTTATTTTGTAACCCGTATAGATTTAATGCGTAAAAATGCGACAAAAGCTTCGTTCTTTTTTGAAATACGCATTAAATTTTAAATAAAATACGATCATGTAATTTTATTTAATGTATTTCGGCAATAAATAATAGATAAAGAAAATGTATAAAAATTATGCAAAAAGGAATCATTCTCTTTCTCTCTACTTCTCGCGCTCCCACTCGATCGTAACACCTTCAAAATAGAGCAGTAGCGTCCACCCCGCGCTAGTTTCAAGCAATCGGATTGGCCCAAAGAAGTCACTGCACAAGTGCATAAAAAGGCGAGGATCAACACGCGGAGACAGATTCGAGATTTCTTCTGAGCTTCCGTACTCAAGTTTTTTTTTAAGTCATAATTTTCATGATTCAATTCTCCAAGTTTTATTTTTCACATTTTTAATACACAAATTGTCTAAGTTTTTTTCTATTGGAAATAAAATATCTCTTATCCATATTCAAATTGCTTCTTTGCGCCTTATCATTCAAAATAGAATTTTTTCCGTCGACTTCGCCAACCAGGATTTATCCAGTTCTCCATGAGGAAGAAGGAAGAGAAAAGAGAGAGAGAGAAAAGATTTTCCTTTTCTATTTGTACAGCTACAAGTCATCAATAAAGAGTGAGTCTATTTGAACATTTTTATTTTTTTTTCTTTTTTTTCTCCAAAGGGATAGTATTAGCCAAGATCGGCTAACTATCTCTCTCCATTATTCACTTAGTAGGTCCTTCTCCAGGACAACATATAGGCCAACCTCGGCCTATGCGGTTGTCCAATCCTGCATTTCTTCGCTATCCAAAAACTCTTACGATTCTACTTCCTCCGCCGTCCCGAGCCCATAAGTTTCGCTACTTAGGCTCATAAGAGCGAGAAGCAGTGCGCGTTAATTTAAAACGCGGTTGCAACGTCAACCCGACGTTACAATTGCTTAATATTTTTATATTTACGTTAAATATAAGTTTTACTTTATACGTACATTTTACTTTATACAAATTTATTTATAATTTTTTAAAATTATTTATAATTACAGACACATGCGAACAAATGTATTTTTTCAAAAAAATTCGATCAAAAAGTATATGGGGTATAAGTGGAGTAAAAAGGGGTGAAAAGGGGTGAAAAAAGGGTGAGGTGCTCTGATATTACATTAAAATAGTGATATCAGAAACCTTCTATAAAATATATTTGTTTGTAATTATAGCCAGCAAACGAAACAAGGTAACGCTATTGTAAGGCAGAATTAGGCGATATAGGGTAGTAAAAAGAGGCGAGGATAGGTAAATTTATTATACATTGTAATAAAAATAGTAAATATCATTAAGAAAATAAATATTTTAATGTAAAAACAAAAATAAAAGTGCATTTTCTGATGCGCCAAAATATTGGTTTTCCGGCCGTCTAAAGGTCAAACTGAAATTATTTTCTTGCCAACTCATAAGACTGATTAACAATTTTTTTTAATGGAAAAAGTAACCTTTCAAAATATTTATTACATTTGTAAAAATAATCATTTATTTAATATTTAATTAAGACTGATATTTTATATATATATATATTAGAAATGCAAAAAAAATTATCGAATTTGTGATGTGCTTATTTTTAATCCTTTGCATTCCTTATCAATTTGCGCAACTTCGCAAATATTGCAAATTAGATTTTTGAATTGCGTGTGATAACTTGCAAAGCAAAATGGACACTTTATTTCTGGTTTTCCTTTGTAAATTGGTGTGTAAGAAAATGCACAAAGAGAAAACGGATTGTGTTCATCATAATCTAATTCATGAACATCAGAAGGATTACTGTCACATATCTATAAATTAAAGAAGGTTTTTTATTTAAAAAATTTATACAAAAAGTTTATTAAAAAAACAATTTTAATTTTATACCTGTAAAATTTTTCTAACTTGTTGAGCAACTTCTGGTCTTGGACCCAATTCCAATAATCTTCTAGCAAATGATCGAGCTGTTTTATAATTCTTAAATTTGAAACAAGTATTTACAGCAGTTCTTAAAGTTAAAATTTGATGAATCGGTTGCAAACTACAATGCGTAAAGTATGCAACCATTTCACAAATTCTTTTTTGTTCAATGTTTGAAGTTTTTTGATGATTTTTTCTTTCAGTTTCTAATTTTAATCCCAATATATATTCTCGACAAATTTTAATTAGCTGTTGAGCTTCAGCTATATCTTGTTTTGATTCCACGACTAGCAAAGGAACTGTAAGAAGAATAACTTGCAATTTATCCATTGCTTCGATAAACTTTCCCGCTGTAGTTAACTGATAACATATTTGTAAACATTGAACAAGTTCAGAAAGTTGTAATGTCACCGCAGGATAACAAGAAACTGAATTTGAACCTTTCCAATTTCGTAAAGGAAAATGGTACAATGGTGGGCAATTTGGAAATAAAATTAATGATGTTTTTGAATAAGAATACGTATTCATGAACAACATTTTATACTTATCAAACTTGACTATTCCAATTTGATCATGGAGTAATCGAAAAGCTGATTCATAAGAACCCGCTAATATATGATCAACAGAGAGTATAGAGTTTTCTATCCAATAATTGGTTACAGAAACTCCTTTCATTGGTGGAGAAAAATAGTTTTCTTCATTCTGTGCAGTATGGGAAGCATCGAGTTCTACTGGTAGATCGAGATCTTCAACATCCCATCCAGCCGTTTCATTTTGTTTATTATTATTATTAACATTAGATTCAACATTCATTTTAATATCTTCATTTACATTAATATCATCTTCTTCACTTCCCCATCCTTCAGGAATAAATATATTTTCTTGAGGAAGTAATGATGCGGACATTTGGTTTTGACTTCTTGAAAGTATAGTATTATCAAAAAATCCTTTGGAAACTGTCAACAATGGCCAATTATTTAATGCTTGATAGCTAGGAATTGGAGGACGTAGATAAGTAGCCTGTTTCGTAAATTCTGTATATTGATCAATTTTAAATTCAGAATTATTTATATCTTTATAGTTGTTTGGATTGTAAATATGACAAGTAATATTTGCTAATGAATTTTGTCCAGAATCCTAAAAAAGTAAAAGAAAATTAATTTATTATATTTATTAATTTTAACATTGATTAGATTAATTAAATTACATTAACAAATTGAGTTTAATAGTCGAAAAATATTTGTCTGAAATGGGTACTTTATTTAGTCATAAAAAAAGCAATATTCAAATGTTTTATTGATTAGAAAATGGTTTGGATAAATCACTGAATAGTACTGAGAAGTACTTCAATTTCATCATTAATTTTTGCGATGTATGAAGCAAGAAAAATTTTTTGGAATGTGATAATTGAATGTGAAGATCATACATACGGATTCTAAAAATATATTTCTTAAATAAAAAATAATAATAAAAGCTATTCATTTATTGAGTTCTTCAACTTAGTATTCCTGCAATTGAAATCTAATGAATACTCAAATCTTCTAAAACCGAAATCATATTTTTTAGCAAAAAAATATTTTTTATTTCAAATTTAGCTACGGAGAATTTACGTTCAAACATAGTTTTTTTTGTTAATAAATAGGCCTAACTTAAATCATTCAAATTTATTTTAAAATTTTAAATAATGCATTAGTTACTTGTTATTAATGGTTTATATTCTGTCAAAAAGTATCGAAAATAATATATAAAATACAAAATATTTATTATTTATTTAAATTTATTACATTGTAAGTATTTTTTAAAGTACGTCCCTTCCGAAATATACACTTACTATCATCCTCTGTTGCGGCTTCGCCCGCGATATTTGTGCATAGAATTCAATAATTTTTAATATTATTAATATAAAATTATTACTATAATAACGATCTATGTTAAAAAATTAATAATACCTCCTTGATAAATTATTTTTGTTGTTACGTACGTTGGGTGGAAAGATGAATTTATTAAGATTTCCTGCATATGAAAATGTGACATACAATTATACATGAGAGAAACATTCTAAACGTTAATCAATCCCAGCGTATCTAAAGGTTTGTTAGTGTGATTTATTTATATTAATTGCAAAGGACACTTATGTAGGGAATTGTAAACGTTTAAATTGGAAAAGCAAATACATAGGAATAATAGGGATTCAAAGTATGAACACGATCTTCCGTGCAGCTGGTCGTGTCAAAATAATAGCTTCGATAATCTAATTACGCATTACTTTAATTTGTAATCTTGTGCTATTACAAAGGATTAGAGGATTTAAATTTTGTACGAACATGATTGGATCTCTTGGACCGTTATCTTCATCCACTAATAAAACTGCTACAGTGATGCAGGTAAGCGCATTAAATATTTTACGATGTTCATTAGCTGGGACACGATTGGCATGCATGATTAATTGCAAATTGTCATTATTACACATAGACCTAGTTTTTAAATTATATCGGAAACTCTGAATAAGTTGATTATTGTCTTGTTTTAAAGATGTTTGCAGTAATTTATCAGTCAGTATCGGATAAAAAATAAATTTAAAAGGAATGGATAATTTTGATTAGAATCGGGAAGTACTCTATCTATCTATGATAAACTTGGTCTTGTATTTTAAAAGTGGGCATATAGTTGTCTTCTCTTATTTGTATGCAAAAGCCGTCATTTAAAATAAAGTGTTTTACTGTCTTGCGTTAGTAAGAAAGTGATTGAAAAGTAGATAATCTCCTGTGATTAATTTGAAAAGTGATTTAGGTGCATTCTAAATAGGTAGAAGAGATACTTTGTCATTTGCACAACAAAGGCCAGAAGCTTCATCTTTCCATTTCTTCGCACCACAATGAGAACAAACTATCCGTAGCACCTATTTTAATATAGATGATATTATTGGGTGTACAACTTTGCTTCCGCCGTTTTTTTCCGAAATTCGAGGCTTTATTGTAAAAAAACTGGTTATACATTTATGATTCAAAGTATTGTCCATCGCTGGCCACTACTTTCTCCCATCTTTTGGGCAGCATACGAATCCCGCGTTGAAAAAACTGGTCATCTTTTGAATCGATCCACGAATCGATCCAATTTTTTACTTCTTCATAAGACCGGAAGTGCTGGTCAGCCAGGCCGTGTGCCATTGATCGAAACAAGTGATAGTCCGAGGGAGCAACGTCTAGAGAACACGGCGGGTGGGGTAGGACTTCCCATTTCAAAGTTTCCAAGTATGTCTTGACCACTTTCGCAACATGGGGTCGAGCATTGTCATACTGTAAAATCACTTTATCATGTCTCTCGTTGTATTGCGGCCGTTTGTATTTCAATGCTCGGCTCAAACGCATTAATGGCGTTCGATAACGATCGCCTGTGATTGTTTCAGTCGGTTTTAACAACTCATAATACACTACGCCGAGCTGGTCCCACCAAATACTGAGCATGACCTTGGAACCGTGAATATTCGGTTTGGCCATCGACGTGGAAGCACGGCCGGGATATCCCCATGATCTTCTGCGCTTGATCAAGTAATGCCTCCAATTCTGCATCTTCGAAAACCTTCTTTCTTCCACCGCCATGCTGGTCTTCGACGTTAAAATCGCCGTTCTTAAAGCGTTGAAACCACTCTCGGCACGTTCTTTCACTAATAGCGGCCTCACGATAGGTATTTGAGAGCATTCGATGAGCCTCAGTCGCAGATTTCTTCATATTAAAGCAGAAAATTGAAACCTCCCGCAAATGACGAGAATTTGGCTCGTACGCTGACATGCTTGACGGGTTGCCCCCACTTGCGACTTTGAAAAAATCGATTTTTTGTTAATTGCATTTTTTTGAAGTATAAGTATCTGAGAATATGACCTGGAAATTTCAAGTCGATCTGAACAAAATTGACTGAGATATGAGCGTTGAAAGAGAAGAATCCGTTGTGTAAACAACCGGCAATTAAAACTTTAAACGCGTTTTTCTCGAAATGGCATTTCTGAAGTCGGTGACCAAGATTACTCAAACACTAACAAACCGATCTTCTTGAAATTTTGCAGGCTTATTTAATACATAAAAATGTAGTCTTTAATCGTTCGATTTTTTGTTTGGTTAAAATCAAACCATTAACTTTGACTGCCCGCCATTTTGTAAAAAATGAATATTTTTTCAAATCCTTTGATTAGAAACTAGTTTATACTTATATTTAACTAAATCTATCCACATTTTTTGTTTCAAATGATTCACTTCGCCGCAATGTTGGTCACCGCAAACCGTATAAATAAAAACACTATTTCATTGGCGGCCATTTGTCACTTATCAATGTAATATTTTGCAATAAAAAAATCACTGAAAGTTCTTCAAGATGTATTTTTTAAGATGATATAATAATCGTTTAAAAAAGTTTTGTAGTTTTCTTTTAAAAAATTCATGAAAAAGGCCTTTTTTGTTGAGCTACAACTGGGGGTAACCCCTTAATCGAGAATAACTTTATGATGCAGACACAAATATTATGATATTTCGATGGCGTTATGTTAAGAAATACCTAAGCTTATTGTATGACATCTATGATCTATTTATTTCAACTACCACTTACCGCTACAGCCATCTATTGCAAAACGGCGGAAGCCAAGTTGTACACCCAATAGGATAGCCTTTTCCGGCCACCAGAACCTACTTTTGTTCTTTAATTTAAAGGTTGGAGATTTCCATCTTGTCCTTATTGAACATCATCGATATTTTCAGTTACTCGGTGTTTGTCTGATAATTTTTTCAAAGTAACTTCAAAAGTGGAAATTGTATGTGATTCATCACCATCCACAACTCTTCTTGGACTAGTAGCTAACCAATTTGCGATTAAAATTTTGTTTACATAAAATAGAATTGGCTTTTGGCATTTTGCCGTTTATAAAAAGATTTGAAATGAAATATTTTCCAAAATCAATACACATTCATTGGCATCTGAATTTAAATAATATTATGTATAAAACAATTTTGTGTTCAGTAAAAAGGATATTACAAGACTAACCAAATAATCGTCAAATGAATTTAAAGGATAGGAAAGAAACTAAGTTACATAAAATAAAAAAAGTAAATTAAGTAATTTAGTAAAAATATACAATTGTGAAAATAAGTCGTTAATCATGGAGAAGAAAACGAAAGTAACAATAATGTAAATATCGCCAAATTAACTTCTTAATAAGAGATTCAGAAATAAATTTAAAATCCCAATGATTTGATTTTACTAATAGAAAGCTTTTACGCGAAGCCACTTATTGAGCGACCTCAGAACTGACGTCAGAAGAGGTACACAAGAGGTTCAGTTTGCCCCCAGCTGATTTCAACAAATCAACAGCATGAGCTTGGAACCGTGGATATTTCGCTTTGGCGTTGGTGCTACTGCTTTGCCGGGCTTAACCCACGATTTTTTACGCTTATGATTACTGTAGTATATCCACTTTTCATCACCAGTCACAATGGGATGTAACAAACCTTTTTTTTTTTTGTCGTTGAATCAGCTGTTCACACGTGACAAGACGCTGTTCGACGTCTCTCGGCTTCAGTTCGTACGGCAATCAAGATCCTTCCTTTTGCACCATCTCGAATGGTGTCAGACGTTTCGAAACTATTGTTCAATCAACTCCTAATGATTTTGCAACATCAGATTGTGTCTGACATGGATCTTCAGCAAATAATGTTTTCAATTCTTCGTCTTGAAACTTTTTTGGTGCACCACTGCGTTCTCTATCTTGAACATCAAAATCACGATTTTTTAATTCATTAAATAAATCTCTGCATGTTCTTCCTGACAGAGCATGATCATCACAGGTTTCTACAAGAATTCTGTGTGCTCCAGCTGCAGATTTCTTCTGAATAAAATAGTGCAGTACAATTTCCCACAAAAACGGTTTATTTAGCACAAAATACTGTCTGTCAAAAAAGTACCAGGAATTTTAAATTAAAACAACATTTTTACGTTTGATAATCAAAATTTATTGGGTCGCCTTCAAAATAGGCTCCATTTGCTCCGATACATCTATGCCAACGGCACTTTCAATCATCTAAACATTTTTTATAGGCGCTTTCCAGGATGGCCTTCAGCTCGCGCGCTGAATTTTGTTTTATGGCTTTAATCGACTGAAAACGGGTGCCACGGAGCGGCAATTCAAGTTTTGGAAAAAGGAAGAAGTCACAGGGAGCCGAATCCAGCGAATACGGTGGTTGTTCAAGCGTGTTTGTTGAGTTTTTGGCGAGAAAGTCGGTCACAATCGTAGCTCGGTGAGACGGCGCGTTATCGTCGTGAAAAATCCACGAGTTGTTCGCCCACAAATTTGGCCGCTTCTTACGAATACGCTCACGCAAACGTTTCATGACGCCTAGGTCATACTCTTTGTTTACCGTCTGACCCTCTGAAACGAATTCGTAGTACACCACGCCACGGATATCGAAAAAAACAATGAGCATCACCTTCACTTTTGAGCGGCTTTGGCGTGGTTTTTTCAGTTTCGCCTCTTTTTCTCCCACCCATTTCGATGCTTGCTGGTTTGTTTGCATATCGTATTCATACACCCACGTTTCGTCACCAGTTATGATGCATTCCATGAATGCGGGATCGGAATTGGCGCGATCCAGCATGTCCGAGGCGACCTGTTCGTGATAGCATTTTTAAAGAAAATAAAGCTCTTTTGGAACGAGTCTTGCGGCCACCTTTCTCATGCCCAAAATATCAATTAAAATCGTACGTGTGGACTCGTGGGATATATCAAGTTTATGTGCTATCTTTGTCAAGCTGGTATGACGGTTTTTAAGCACCATTACCTTAATTTTATCGACGTTATCTGCGGTTGAAGCCGTCGATGTGCGTCCGGAACGAGGCAAGTCTTCGACGACTTCACGACCCTCTTTGAAGGCTTTGTACCACTCATACGCACAGGTTTTCGATAGTGATTTACCACCAAAAGCCTTTTGCAACATTTTCAATGCATCGGCACACGAAATTTCATTCGCAACACAAAATTTTAGACAAATTTTTTGTTCAACGTAATCACCCATTGTAAAAAATCGGCACGCACTATTGACATCGACTGACTTAACCAGCTACTGTAAACACACTTGTTGACAGATTCTGCTCAAACTTGGCATAGTCATTAAGGACAGTTGTACCATCCTAGAAAAAAAAATTTTACCTGCTTAAATTGCCCCGCCAGATTTAAATCGACAGTTCCCGGTACTTTTTTGACAGAATGTATTGTTCGTGCGTTTATATCGTCGGTATAGGGCGTCACGTTTCCTGTATAAGTGAGTTTCTGAAGAAGAAAATATTTTACATTTAAGATGATTGCCGACATAAAGAGCAACACCTCCTCTATTGGTATTGCGATCTTGTCTAAATGAGTTAAAACCCTTGATCTGAATGACGTCATCCAGCACGTTCGAATCCAGACAGGTCTCAGCCTCATCGAAAAGGTCATAAGAGTTATTGTCCATTAGAAATTGACGAACTTGCTCAATATGCGATCTTAATGAGTTTACGTTAAGAAAGCCCGCTCGCAGTTCCCCTTTGACTTCCCGGTGCTCTACGGTAGTATCATTGTCAAGTCAAACTTTATTCTTATTATCTTTATCTTTATTTGCAGCTTTGTTATTTTTCTTTTTAGCATTTTTAATTTTAACAGTTTTATTTTCAATTTCGTTAGGATTATTATTGCTTTTGATGTCGGTATCTGCTGCATTATTTACGCCCTCTGGAACGCATGTGTCAATATTATTATTAATATTAGGTTGCTGCAGATAAAATGGCCGATTTAGCAATGACATAAAGTTGGCTGCAATTTTGGTGTATTATGTTGGCACAAGGCGGCGCAAATGATATGACATATTAAAGTATAAATACTGCTACCTTGGTTTATGGAGTCATTTCTGTTTTGCACTTCATAGTGATCGTAAAAACAAAAAGAGAAAGTGAACATGGAAGTGAATCAAAAACGGCTACTTTTACTATAAGAATTCACATTAGAGCACAACGCAACGGAAGCAACAAGGAATATCAACAGCGCATTTGGGCCTGATACAGTTAGCGAACGAACCACTCGGCGGTGGTTTGAAAAATTTCGATCCGGAAATATGGACCTTGGAAATGAGCCACGTGGACACCCAGGACCATCGATCGATAACGACGAGCTGCGTGCATTAGTGGAGTCTGACCCCCGCCAAACCATAAGGGATCTTGCCGAGAAATTAGGAGTTTACAATTCGACAGTTTGCTGACACTTGCAACAACTTGGAAAAGTGAAAAAGCTTGACAAATAGGTTCCACATGATCTTACCGAGCAAAACATGACGTGTCGAATGTAGATTTCAAGTTCTCTTCTGTCCCGCAACAAAAAGGAACCGTTATTGCACCGAATTGTGACTTGCGATGAAAAGTGGATTTTATACGATAATCGTCGCCGATCGGCCCAATGGCTAGAGGCCGATGAAGCGCTAAGACACATGCCGAAACCAAGCCTTCATCCAAAGAAAATAATGGTAACTGTTTGGTGGTCTGTAGCTGGAGTTATCCACTATTCGTTCCTGCAATCTGGCGAAACCATCAATGCTGAGAAATACTGTGCTCAACTGGATGAAATGCATCAGAAATTGATAGTCCAACGACCTAGGCTTGTCAACAGGGATGGAGTGATACTGCTTCATGATAACGCACGACCTCATGTATCGAGAACAACGGTCCAAAAATTAAACGAGTTGTGCTATGAGACTCTTATTCACCCTCCATATTCACTAGACCTCGCACCAACAGATTACCATTGCTTTAAACATTTGAATCACTTTTTAACAGGAAAAAAAATTAATAATGAAGCTGCTGTCAAAAATGTCTTTGAGGAGTTTCTTCGAACCAGAAACTCGGACTTCTACAAAACTGGAATAAATGTACTTGTATCTCGTTGAGAAAAGTGTGTTTCATCTATTGGTATCTATTTGGATTAAATAAATTGTCTTTATAAAAAGTTACAGCTGTTTAAAAATTTATTACTAAATCGGCAATTTCATCTGCAGCAACTTAATATTAACGTGATTTGTTTGAGCACTAGAATCACTGGCAATGGATGATGAGTATAGTGTAAGTAATTCAGATACAGAGGGAACACAATAGGCTCTGTCTTTATCCACCTTTCTGACAAAAAATCTACCTTGACGATGCCAAACATACTTTAAACCGAGCTTTTTGGCTGAGATTTTTATTTGTTTAAATTTATTATATTTTGTCTTATTGAAATATTCATTAATAAAAATTTTAGTATTTGCTAAGATAGAACCATTGTCAAGAATAAGTAAATGAAGATCTCACATACTAAGAGCAGTAAGTTTTTGTTTCGCTGACAAGACTTGCGATCCGGCTATCCTCAGCACCGCAGTTGCTCACAATATATACATCAGGCTTATTACAGGTAGTCGCTGTTACTGGAGTACTATCTTTACCTATTCCTGTTACATTTAATTCTAAGTCCACGCCAGTTTCAATATGCGTCAAATCAGAGACGGTCTGCACCACAGTCACTACACCAACTATCAGTTCACTAAAATTGTTTTGGATAGAATGAAATTCAAAGTTTATATGGTTCGAGAAGTTGACATGTTGAGATTTGATAGTATTCGCCATATGTTTTTCAGACTTGAAGAAATTAAGATCAATGATATTTTGAAGTTTTGTTATTCTTTCATGCAGATTACTATTCATTTTTAACAGCTCTGATTGACTCGAATGAACTTCAGATAGCACAGTGGTCTGATTCCGGATGAGTGCAGTAACATTTTAGAGATCTTTGTCATGAATTTAAAATATGTTTCAAAGTCAATCAGTTTTTCAATTAGATCTAGTAAATGCTCTATTTTCTTAATTATTGCTGTTTCAGAATCAGTCAGAGCTGTGTTTAAGGGGTTACCCCCACTTGCAACTTTGAAAAAATCGATTTTTTGTTAATTGCATTTTTTTGAAGTATAAGTATCTGAGAATATGACCTGGAAATTTCAAGTCGATCCGAATAAAATTGACTGAGATATGAGCGTTGAAAGAGAAGAATCCGTTGTGTAAACAACCGGCTAGTCTGATACCTGGCACGCTCGACCCTCTCGACGGTTTCAGTCGATTGTTCGATGACAATGGTCGTATACCTGGCATTTACAACGTTTATATAATAGACTGGAATTTGTAGAAACGAATTTTCGTTGCATTTTATCGTTTAAATTCGTCAGTGTAGCTTGAAAGTTCAACTATATGAGACGTATTTATTTCCGCCGTTCACAATATTATAAGCGCAGTTTTTATTTATTTTACATTTAAAAATGGATCGAAAAAAAGGTTCGCGAGAAACAAGGAGCAGTGAAAATTTACGGAAATCTCGACCAAAAAAAAGGAAGGGTATTTTTAACCCGAACCTGGCCGAATCGGAAACTGAAACTTACAGCACGTCTGCGAAGAAACTGAAAGATAATATTGATATGACTGTGAATCAAAGCCCGAATATTGAATATCGCATTTTAAACTTTTGTGTTGTGTTTGCTGCAATTTCAAGTTTAGTGAAGTGCAAAACGTGTAATGGAAATATTAAATTTGAAACTGCAAATGCAAGAGGACTAGGCTTCAAAGTCGTTGTGAAATGTGACTCATGTGCAGATAATTTGATACCATCTTCTTCTTTTGTGGCACATTCGTATGAAATAAATCGTCGATTTATATTCACTATGAGAGTTCTCGGCATAGGATTAGCTGGAGCACAAACATTTTGCGGACTTATGGACATGCCAAGGTTTCTTACCGAGAATACATATTCAATAATTTTAAAAAGTATTTATGAGTCTGTGAAAATATGTGCAGATGTAATATTTAAAAAAGCCGTACGAAAAGAAATTGAAAATACACCTAATGCAGCAGAAGATGCAACTTCTAAATTAACAGTTTCCGGAGATGGATCCTGAAGGAAACGAGGATATTCGTCGTTGTTCGGAGTTACATCAGTCATAGGCTACTACAGTGAAAAGGTACTTGATCTCGTGGTAAAAAGTGCGTATTGTAAAATGTGTGAATCGTGGAAACATAAACTAAATGATGCGGAATACGAACAATGGTACGAAACACACGAAGATAACTGCAGTGCAAATCACAAAGGCTCCTCGAGAAAAATGGAGGTGGACTCTACTATCGAAGTCTTCAAGCGTTCAATAGCAAAATATAATGTCCTGTACCGTTACTATATTGGAGACGGAGATTCGAAGACGTACACTGAGCTATTAAAGTCTCATCCTAATGACGACGTAGAAGTTATAAAAAAAGAATGCATCGGACACGTCCAAAAGCGTATGGGATCCCGTCTTCGTAATTTAGTAAAAAAAAAAACAAAAAGCTTGGTGGTAAAGGACAGCTGACAGGAAAATTTATTGACAAGCTCACTGTGTACTATGGACTTGCTATTCGACGCCATTCTGCTTCTGTTCACGATATGCATGAGGCAATATGGGCGACCTTCGATCATTACAGTTCAACCGATGCAAAACCACACCATGAGAGATGTCCAACCGCTGAAGAATCGTGGTGTTTATATCAACGAGCTCAGGCGAGAAACGAGGCTTTCCAACACGATTACAGACCACTTCCATCAAATGTATTGGATGCCATCAGACCTATATACGACGATCTGAGTAAAGATACTTTACTCGAAAGATGCGTCGGTGGCTTCAATCAAAATAACAACGAAAGCTTCAATCAACTTATTTGGAAAATAAGCCCAAAAATCGTCTCGAGTGGAGCAATCGTTGTAAATTTAGCAGCTTATATTGCCGTTGGACTATTCAACGAAGGTTCAAAATCATTATTATTTTATTTGAACTCAATCGGAGTGAGCTGTGGACACAACGCGCACGGATATGCTGATAAAATGGACGAAGCACGGATTGCACTGGCAGAGAGACGTGCGGCCGAGAGCACTCGTGGAGGAAGAATGTTATGAAGGCAACACCAAATTACCGTTTTGCAAGCTGCATCGTCGGCAGAAGAACTTCTGTATGGACCCGGAATAGATGACTCTATGTAAGTTTACAAAAAAAATTATTTTCTTCGTGTAAACTGAAATTAAAACTTTAAACGCGTTTTTCTCGAAATGGCATTTCTGAAGTCGGTGACCAAGATTACTCGAACACTAATGAACCGATCTTCTTGAAATTTTGCAGGCTTATTTAATACATAAAAATGTAGTCTTTAATCGATTAATTTTTCGTTAAAATCGAACCATTAACTTTGACTGTCCGCCATTTTGTAAAAAATGAATATTTTTTTAAATCCTTCGATTAAAGACTAGTTTATACTTATATTTAACTAAATCTATCCACATTTTTTGTTTCAGATAATCCACTTCGCCGCAATGTTGGTCACCGCAAACCGTATAAATAAAAACACTATTTCATTGGCGGCCATTTGCCACTTAACAATGTAATATTTTGCAATAAAAAAATTTCTGAAAGTTCTTCAAGATGTATTCTTTCAGATGATATAATAATCGTTAAAAAAAGTTTTGTAGTTTTCTTTAAAAAAATTCATGAAAAAGGCCTTCTTGTTGAGCTACAAGTGGGGGTAACCCCATAAAGGCGCATGCAAGTAGTACCTGCAACAAGAAGCCCGAAGGTAGCAAGTGGCAGAAAATAGTTTCTAAAATAGAGTAAATCAAAAGTTGACGGGCACTACTCAAGAGAGAAAATAGAATAGAATAGAATAGAATAATATTTATTGAGGCTACGGGATATAATCCCATGCAGCCCTGAAAAAGAAATAATACGGATATAAACTTTTACAGTGTTATAGAAAACGATGCATTATAATATTACTCGCTTTAGTAAACTATATAATACGCTGTGAACATAATATAATAAAATATAGTAATAGTATAATATAACCGGTTATGCCAAAGCATTCGTACTAAGAAAATAAAATACATACAGTCTGTCAAGTAAGAGCGTGGTCGTGTTAATTTATGAAAAAATTTATTTGATGAAACTTTCATATTTATATATACATTGTACACATTACAAACAATGATGCAATTCGGTCAATAATGTGTCCAGTCACCACCGGCGTCGATAATTGCCTGGCATCTCCAAAGCATGCTTTCTACTAATTTGACGGCGTATTCTAGTGGCAAGGATCTCCAGATCCGACGAATTTCGTAAGACAACTGCTTCAAAGTGTATGTGCGTCTTCCACGAAGCTTCCGTTTAATATATGCCCACACATTTTCAATAGGGTTTGTATCGGGCGACTGCGACGGCCAATCCAATGTAACGATGCCAGATTGAGTCTTCCACTGAGTACAGAGCTTGCTGCGGTGTTTAGGATCGTTGTCGTCCTGCAGAATCCAATCTTCATTTTTTGTAATGAACCATCGTTTGGCAGATAGCAGCAAAGCCTTTTTGTAGATTTTTATCATTTTCTTGGCATTTAGGTTGTCAGTAAAGAGGTGCAAAGTGCCGAACCCCAGCTTTGAGAAGCAGCCCCAAAGATGCACCTTTAATCCATGTTTTACGGTCCGCTGAACAAGCCTACTGGTGGAAGTTGACCAGGCTCGCGTGAGGACAGAACGTGCCCATATAGAACATTCATCAGTAAAAATGACATTTTCAAAATCTCTATCAATATTCTCATGCGCCCAAGCGAGTCGCTTTGTCACATGTTTTTCAGTCAACAGAGGCTTCTTCATTGTGTTGCGCCATTTCAGATGATGAGTACGAAGATGGGTTCGGATAGTTTCGTAGGATATATCTAAACCTTTTGCCATTAATTTTGCTTGTCCTTGCCGCAGTGTTAAAGCAGGATTCCGCGAAAACAGATTCACTATTCTTTTTTCATCTTTTTTGTTCACTTTTCCTATCGAGCCACGTTCTGGTAAATCATCGACATTTTTAGCCACTTTATATCGCTGTATCCACTTCTGTACAAATGCCTTCGACTTTTTCATATATTTAGCAGCCGCTGATTGCGACATTTTGGGACCTTTCGGGTGGATGCAAAGGAACACAGCCTCGTAGCGCGACGCGTAATTAGCACTCATGGCGTTTAACGTGATTCTCTTTAAAAGATTAACGACAACTGAATTTTTGTTGACAATGCATCAAGGACAAAGCTTTTCTTTATTGGTTCGCGGAGAAATTAGAGCGAAATCTTCTATTACCTGTCAATGAAGTCGACCACGCTCTTACTTGACAGACTGTATATCGATGAGTACAGTGATAATAACAATAGCAACAACAATGCGTAACTTATAATTAATAATTTATAATTTATAACGTAGTTCGCTAAAAGTAAGACTAGATTAGGTTAGATTTGAATACGCCACAGGTAAAGGTTTAAAACCAAGTTTCAACTAAGTTACAACCCGTCTAGTAGTCATCGCGCTTGACTCAATAATCTATTGAGTGTGATGTCGTGTGGAACCGGGTTTAATACCATGCTTTTATCACGCTAAGTGCGGAAACGCCACTGCGCGACCTCTTCAGACATTAAGGGCTCACGTAGTGTCGATTTAAAGGCGTGTGAAGAATGGGAATCAAACGCAGGTAGTCTCGTTGCAAACTGGTTAATGAGTTTTGACGCTGTGATATGGTAAGAGTTTGCCAAAGTTTCTGTATGCGGCGTAGCAAATAACAAAGGCGGTGGGATTCTACGAGCTGAGACCCGCCGGGTGTAGATACTCGAACTCAATGTAAAGAGCCTAGCTAGGTAAATAAGTTGACCTGTTGAAATAATTTTAAACGCTAGCAAGGCGACGAAAAGCAAGCGTCTGCTTTTAGCTGATAACCCACCGAGCGAAATACGATACGGTGTCACTAGTGCCATCCACGGGATACAAACAAATACAAAATGAACACAGGCATTCAGAGGACGCTGAAGCTTTGCATTTTGCTCCTGACTTAGGCTGCTAAAAACCACACATGCATAATCAGAACGGGGAAAGATTAGTGCCTCAACCAGTCGTTGTCTCAGATTTCGAGAGAGTGCATGTCTGTAGAATCTCAAGATGTAAAGAGTACGCCAAACCCGACATGCAATTTGCCTAACTTGCGCATTCCAGTTTAGTGTAGAGGTGAGACAAACGTCTAGGTCAGACACTTGGCTAGAACATTTTATGGGAGTATTTTCGATAAAGATTGGTGGAAGAGCATCGGGATCCATAGCTGAGATGTAAGGTTGGCTGCCAAAGATAATGAATTTACTTTTGTCTGCATTCAGTTTTAGTGAGTTTCTACGAGTTTCTACGAGCAGTTAAAGACCTCCAAGGCATCGTCATTAAGCTTACGCATGAAAACATGAAGCTCGGACGGGCGACAGTGTAAGTAAATACGTGTGTCATCGGCGTATATACTGTGCTTTGAATACTTAAGAACCTGCGGAAGATCATTATTGAAGATTGTAAAAAGAAGAGGACCAAGTACACTTCCCTGAGGTACTCCTGTAAAGATCTCAACAGTGTCGGAGAGTACACCGTTTTCAGTACGCACTGCTTGGCGCCTACCCGATAAGTAGCTGGCGAATCATTTAATTACGATGTCGGAGTAGTCAAGCGCCCTAAGCTTCTTGAGGAGGAGTTTATGAGAGACCAAGTCAAATGCCTTGGAAAAGTCAAACATTACAAGTGGGGTCACTTCATACTTATCAATCGCTAGACGTACTTCTTCCGTAAAGTCGAAAAGGGTAGTCTGAGTAGAGTGATGTTTTCGAAAAGCAGATTGGTGTACATCCAGCATTTGATGAGCAGTAACATGACTCAACAATTGGTCATGGATTATGCGTTCTAGTAGTTTCGACATTACTGGCAGTAGGGCAATGGGACGTGTATCAGACGGTGATTTCGGAGGATGAGTTTTGGAGAGGGGGGTTATTGTAGCCAATTTCCAGGTGTCCGGGAAAATACCATGTTGGATTGAGCCATTAAAAAGTCTGATTAAATAGGGACGAAGTGCTGGGTAGGCTAACTTGAGCATATTTAGTGCCCCACCATCTGCTCCAGTGCTGTTTTTCTTAGTGTGATCAAGGGCCCGATCGATATCATTTGCAGATATCGGTTTAAAAGAAAATATATCCAATGAAAAATATATCCAGAGAGAGAGCCAAAAAAAAAAAAAAACGTAGAGAAAACTAGAGAGAGAGAGGGAGGGGGAGAGTGAGAGAGAGAGAGAGTCATCTTTGTTATTGTCATCATCGTCGCCGTTGTTGACATTGCCGTAGTCATGCTCGTCATCATTGTCGTGTTTGTCAACTTCGTCATCGCAATTTCCGTTATCATCATCACTGATATCATGATTGTTATAAGTAAGAAATATATATGCAACATTTTTCTTGATCTAATTATAATATTTATAACGCCGGATGTAGGGAGAAATTTTATAAATAAAAAACCTTGTTACATTAAAGTCGGTGAATCAGTTACTATTTAATTACCAATTGATTTACAGCCAATCAAATTTCTTCGCGAGCAAGTAGGCGGGCCTTGAAAAAAAAAATGGGATGGGCTTTTGATTTTAAACTATACATTGATATGCGGCGATGTGTGCGTCGCACTGCTACGCTTGTTTCTCCCCACTCCACCGCAAGTTTTAATTCTACTATTATGTTTTTTTATTTGTAACATCTTTAAATTTATTTAAATGATAAATGATTTTATCAATGTAAAAACATTAATTGAAATTAAAATGTCATATTATAACGTAAAAGATGGAAATCATTATTTAAGTAAAAAACGTTTATAGAAAATCCATTATTTTAATTTTTCTAAAAATAATAACTTTAATCAAATTGCTGTATGAATGATTTATAAAAATATTTTAAAATTAATTAAGGAAAAATAGATAAGCAAATAAATTTTTTAAGTTTTGAGTCGTAAATTTTAATATTGCTCATGATTTTCAAACTATAAATAAATTGGTATAAAAATTCCTGCAATCTATTAAAGGAGATTGAACGTTTTTGAAAATATTTTTATAATGTCTTTAGTTACAATTTTTTACAAAAAATAACATTGATGGTGTTCTCGAGTATTTCAGATTCAATTGTTTTAAACTTATATTTTATAAGTAATCATTTTTTAAAGTATTCTTCATTCTTGAAGGAAGTATTATAAAATCAAATTGATATACTTTTTAAAATCATTATCCTATTCGAGTCACTTACCAGGAAATTATAAGCGTAAATGAGTTACTATTTTTTCAGTTTTCTATTTCTTACGTCAAAATATTAGGTGTAATAAGTAATCCATTATTTTGCCACTAGATGGCGTTAGAAAGATAAGATTTTGTACTAGAAAATTTTTTGATACAGTTTTGTGATTGCTTGACTCAGTATTTTTTTAGCATGCGTCATAGATGGACACCAACAAAGAGAAAATACGCCATATTTTACAGTATTTCTTCGATAAAGGCGAAAACGCAAGCCAGGCAGCTGAAAATGTGAATAGTGTTTATGGTCATGATACTGTAACAGCCAATCACGCGCAATTTTGGTTTCGTCAATTCCGTTCCGGTAATTTTGACGTCAAAGATGCACCACGCTCTGGAAGGCCAATTGTCGAAAATGTCGATAAAATAATGGAAATCGTTGAGTCCGACCGTTACGTAAGCACTGTTTCGATTGCCCAGGAGCTAAACATTGCACAAAAAACCGTTTGGAACCACTTAAATAAGGCTGAATACAAAAAGAAGTTCGATGTACGGGTACCACACGAGTTATCGCAAAGAAACCTCATGGAACGAATTTCCATCTGCGAATCGCTGCTGAATCGCAACAATATCGAGTCATTTCTGAAGCGGATGGTTACTGGTGATGAAAAGTGGGTCACTTACAACAACGTCAAGCGACAATGGTCGTGGTCAAATCGCGGTGAGCCGGCGCCAACGGTGGCCAAGCCAGGATTGACAGTCAGGAAGGTTTTGCTGTGTGTTTGGTGGGACTGGCAGGGAATCATCTACTATGAGCTGCTCCCCTACGGCCGAACTCTTAATTCGAACCTGTACTGTCAACAATTGGACCGTCTGAAAGAAGCAATCGTCCAGAAGCGGCCAGCTTTGGCCAATAGGAGAGGAATTGTGTTCCATCAGGACAACGCCAAGCCGCATACATCGATAGTGATTCGCCAGAAGCTCCGGGAGCTTGGTTAGGAAGTTCTTATGCATCCACCTTATAGTCCGGATCTAGCACCATGTGATTACCACCTGTTCCTGTCTATGACGAATGATTTTGCAGGTGAAAAATTCGCCTCAAGAGAAGATTGTGAAAATCGACTGTCTCAGTTTTTTGACAATAGGGACAAGGGTTCCTACGACAGAGGCATTATGAAATTACCTCCAAAATGGCAAAAAGTTATCGAACAAAACGGTGCAAATTTGACCTAAATCGTATCATTTTATCTATTGGGTGTACAACTTTGCTTCCGCCGTTTTGCAAAAGATGGCTGTAGCGGTAAGTGGTAGTTGAAATAAATAGATCATGGATGTCATACAATAAGCTTAGGTATTTTTAAACATGACGCCATCGAAATATAAGTCGATTTGTGTCTGCATCATAAAGTTATTCTCGATTTAACATGTCAGCTTACGAGCCAAATTCTCGTCATTTGCGGGAGGTTTTAATTTTCTGCTTCAATATGAAAAAATCTGTGACTGAGGCTCATCGAATGCTCTCAAATACCTATGGTGACGCCGCTATTAGTAAAAGAATGTGCCGAGAGTGGTTTCAACGCTTCAAGAACGGCGATTTTAACGTCGAAGACCAGCATGGCGGTGAAAGAAAGAAGGTTTTCGAAGATGCAGAATTAGAGGCATTACATGATCAAGACTCGTGTCAAACGCAACAAGAATTAGCAGGATTATTAAGAGTGACGCAACAAGCCATTTCAAAACGCCTGAGAGTCATGGGAATGATTCAGAAACAAGGAAATTGGGTGCCGTATGAGTTGAAGCCGAGAGATGTTGAACGGCGTTTGTGTGTTTGTGAACAGCTGCCTGCAAGGCAAAGACGGAAGGAATTTCTGCATCGCATTGTGACTGGGGACGAAAAATGGGTTCACTACGATAATCCCAAGCGCAGAAAATCATGGGGATATCCCGGCCATGCTTCCACGTCGACGGCCAAACCGAATATTCACGGTTCCAAGGTCATGCTCAGTATTTAGTAGGACCAGCTCGGCGTAGTGTATTATGAGTTGTTAAAACTGACTGAAACAATCACAGGCGATTGTTATCGAACGCAATTAATGCGTTTGAGCCGAGCATTGAAAGACGAACGGCCGCAATACAACGAGAGACATGATAAAGTGATTTTACAGCATGACAATGCTCGACCCCATGTTGCGAAAGTGGTCAAGACATACTTCGAAACTTTGAAATGGGAAGTCCTACCCCACCCGCCGTATTCTCCAGACGTTGCTCTCTCGGACTATTACTTGTTTCGATCAATGGCACACGGCCTGGCTGACCAGCACTTCCGATCTTATAAAGAAGTAAAAAATTGGATCGATTCGTGGATCGATTCAAAAGATGACCAGTTTTTTTAACGCGGGATTCGTATGCTGCCCAAAAGATGGGAGAAAGTAGTGACCAGCGATGGACAATACTTTGAATCATAAATGTATAACCAGTTTTTTACAATAAAGTCTCGAATCGCGGAAAAAAACGGCGGAAGCAAAGTTGTACACCCAATATGCTAAATAAAACCTTCAATTTAATGCAATAATAATGGATTTCTTTTTACTACACCTAATATATTTAAATTTAAATTAATGTTAGTACATCGATCAATCATTTATCATTTAAATAAATTCAAAAATGTTACGAATAAGAGTACATAAAAAGAGCAGAATTAAAACTCGCGGCGAAGTGGGGAGAAATGCGCGTAGCAGTGCGACGCACATATCGCAGCATATCGATGTAAAGTTGAAAATCGAAAGCCCCGCCCATTTTTATATTTCTTTATTTCTCAAGCCCCGTGTACTTGATCGCTAAAAACTCTGATTGGCTGTTAATCTATTGTTAATTAAATGGTAACTAATTTACCGATTTTAATGTAACAATATTTTTAATTTATAAAATTTCTCCCTGCATCCGGTGTTATGAATATTTTAACTACATAGAGGGACAGACTGTATCTATATATATATTACAACTTTAATTTTTTTTTCTTTTACATTATATAACTTGAAAAAGAAATTCTTCATCTACCAGGCTGTTGCATAAGTTTTGCGGTTCGATAAGAAAAACACAATTTTATGGTTTGAAATACACTTTATTATTCAGTATAGTCTCCCTGAACATTAATACACTTGTTTCAACGAGATTCCAATTTATAAATTCCATCCCTAAGGTGAGTATCTGGAAGGGCTGCAAAATACGCTTCCACATCTGTTATGACCTCATCATTTGATGAAAAACGCTTTCCACGCATGAATTTTTTTAGGTCTGGAAACAGATGGAAATCGTTAGGGACCAAATCTGGTGAATGCGGTGGATACTCCAACAATTCGAACTTTAATTCATGGATTTTAGCCATTGTCAAAATGCTCTTGTGATACGGTGCATTGTCCTGATGAAAAAGGATTTTTTTCTTCTGCAAACCGGGTCTTTTTTCACGAATTTTTCCCTTCAGATGGTCTAAAAGGTTACAATAATATTTAGAATTTATTGTTTTACTAATTTGCAGGTAATCTACAAACAAAATTCCTTTCGCATCCCAAAAAACTGACGCTAACACCTTCTTGGCCGATATCTGGACACGAACTCGTTTCGGAGCCGAAGAACCAGGTTGACACCACTCTTTAGCCTCTTGTTTTGATTCAGGATCATGGTGATAGACCCAAGTCTCATCTATAGTGATGAATCGACGCACAAAATCCACTTTATCCTTTCGAAAACGCTTTAAATGTTGCTGAGAATGTCGCATTCGAATGTGTCTTTGTTCTATTGTTAGCGAATGCGGCACCCATTGTGCACACAGCTTTCTAAAACCCAATATTTCAGTCAAAATATTGCTTACACTGCCCAATGAGATGTCTAGGGCTTCTACTAAATCTCTTTCAGTCATTTGACGATTTTCCAATATGGTATCCTGTATTTTTTCTACGATTTCTGGTGTTGCTGTTTTTGGACGTCCTTGACGTGGATCGTTTTCAAGGCTTGTATGACCATGTTTAAATTCAGCAACCCATCTTTCTACTGTACTAATTGAAGGCGAAGGGTTCTTATACACTTTCAACATTTGTTCATAAATTTCTTTTGCTTTTAAACCTTCCGAAAATAAAAATTTAATCACTGCACGATACTTGATTTTTTCCATTGTAAAAAAATACTGTGACACGTCGATACTATTAATAAATGGCTTGTGAACAAAGAATGAATTAACAGATTAAAATGAAACTTCACATACGTTCATATGAAGAGTGTATCAACATAACAAAAAAAATTTAAACTAGTAGCAACACCCTCTCTTATCGAACCGCAAAACTTATTGAACAGCCTAGTAAATATGATTCAATAAAAATTTACAAATATCTTTATATCAAATAAAGCATTCAAATTTTCACAATTGATTTTATAAAAAAGAAATTATCATTTATCATAAATATGTCACGTAAAAGCAAAATTCTCTTAATATTCATGATAAATACAAATTTTTTTTTGATTGAGAAAAATATATTATAACTAATTAATTTTCTTACATAATAATTTTTAAAAAAAAAATTTTATCACTTTCTTTTTAAATTAAAATTATTTATTAGGTGCGCAACTAAGTTCCCACTGTTTGTCAATAGATGGCTCCAGCAGTAAGTGCTTGTCGATTTCGACATTCAAAACATCATGAAGCAAGCTTAGACATATGGTAAACCAATAGCTTTAATACATTAGTGATTTTGTTATGGCATCACATACTTTTGGTTGTGTAAAAATGTTTCATTTTGTGTCAAATAATCGTCATTCGTGAGAAGTGTTGCTTTTCTTCTTTCATTCGAAGAAAACGGTGGCTGAAGCACATTGGGAGCTTTAAAACGTTTACAAAGATGCTGCTCTGAGTGAAACAACGTGCCATGTTTGGTTCTGTCACTTCAAGGATGGTGATTTTGATATTGACAACCATCCGCGTAAAGAAAGACTAAAAACCTTCGGAGACACTGAATTGAAGGCATTCAAATACAAAATTCAAATAAATTTAAGGCCGCGCGAAGGTAAAAAATGTTTGACGTCACACGCAAGACTTTTCCGCGGAGCCTTAGTTCAATTTTGCTCGCCGATCAAGCTCGGAGACCTCTCGACTTTCCACGCTGCGCAGTTACTCCCGTAATCGCTTTCCCCAGCTCACATACTCTCAAGAGAGTACGGCAGTTCGCGAATCCGTCTCCATTGGCTGTCGTAACAGCCAGCCGGTACATCGTTGCACATTATAAAAATTTTATTTCCGGGAATCATTTGTTTACGTCTAATTAACTTAAAAAATTATTAAAAAATTTTGAATTGTATTAAAATAACGATAGATATCAATTTAAATTTTTAAGCAATAACTTCGTCCGGTCCAATGGATTGTTCAGCGGGGGAATCGGCAGCGTGTCCGGTGCTTCAATTTCATTAAATGGGTTTTGTTTGTTCTAATTAATTCATACTGTGTTTCAATTTTTTTATCAATTTATTTTCTTTTGTATGGAGATTAGATCTTCTATTTTTTATTAAATGATTAAATTCGGAAAAATTCTGTTACACATGTAAATCATGTTAAAAAAAAAGTATTATTTATTTTCTTAAATTTTTGTCGCTTTGATAGTTAATTGTTTAATATTTTATCCAGAGTCACCATGGATAGAACTGAAAATGTTTAGTCTTACTTTGTGGGCCGCCATTGCAAGAGGAAAATTCTTAGACAAAAAAATGAGCCAAATTAGGAAAGTTTTAACATTCCTTTTATTGTACCTTCTATCGGATTTCTTATAGTAAAAAAATTCTTTTTCTCACTTTGAAATTTCATTTAAAAAAATGACCGAAAAACTGCATTTTTTTTTTTAAATTGTCAATTAAGAATTGAAAATTAAATTTTCAAGAATTTTTAATTACTATATTGCATCGTATGAAGTATACTCGAAATAGAAAAAATAGGTATTTTCTAAATTATTTTCTGGGTGTTAACGGGTTAAACTCATTTTTCTTGTAACATGATTTTTTAAAATGGCACTCAGCGTAACTCCAACAATTTTTAATCTTCTTACTTGAAAACTTAACCACAACTTGAAAATAAAATTGTAAAGAGAATGACGTAGAGAATTGTCGATAACATCACTTAAACCATTTATAGTAACCAATCGAAGTCCATTTTTTTTGTAATGAAAATTGGGCAATTTGAAACAAACTTTCACTAATTTTTGAAAGATCAATATATTAAAAATTTCGTACGTAATTTTCTAATGTAGATTAAAATAAATTTTTCCTTTTTTTTACACCAAAAGAAATTTCCAAATAAACCCTTTTTTAGGCCTATAAAGTGGTGTTACACCTTAAGCCCACTTTATGGTTTGTATTATTAGTAGCTCTTTAGAAAATATTGCAGAAGGTCTAAAGTTACTTGTGTAAGTAATAAATTTAATATGCAAATGACTATTCTTGATAGGCAAAGAAATCCTTTTATAGAACAATTTCTTGATAATGAAGCAGTTTCAATCTTTCTCAAATGGGTCATTGCTCTATATCTATAACGCTAATATCAAAAAATACTACCGTTTAGGAAAGTCTTTAATTACAGGCTTAAATAGTTAAATTTAAATTTATACAAAATTGAAAAATTAAAAGGTTTTTATTATATTTATTAAAATTACTTAAGTGAATTGGGAATGAGAAAACAGATGTTTTTTTTTCTTTTATATTAATATTTCAATTAATTTTTTTTGATGTTAAAAATATTAAATGTATGATATTTTGTGGTTTACAAAAATTTTATAATTACCTTTAATATTTTGATTAACTCTTCGACGTCACCCAATAATAAGCTTCCTTGATATTGTCCTGATAGGTCTTTCCGAATTTCTGCTATTTTTGTCATTTTTTTGAGTTTTTCCAAATTTCCAGTTATTAAATACAAAAATGAAAGTTTTTCAAAATTTTTTGTTCTTTGATAACACATTTCAACTACTTGATGATTTCCTTGAAGTAATGCAGCCTCAGCCAAATTTTCCCAACAAATTTTTTGGTCTATTATTCTTGCTGCTTCAAGAGCAACTTCAATATTTCCACATTCCAAAGCTAAGCTAAATCTTGTTTTCTCATCTTTAACAAAATGTAAAGCAACTTCTGGATAACCTTTCTTTTGTAAGTATGCTATAATCGATTGTCCTACCAGATTAGCTGATCGGATAATATGCAAGACTTCTTCATATTTTCGGTTAATTAAAGACAATTTAAATTTAAATTCGGTTGTATCTATTCTTAAAATACGTGGTTTACATTCACGGTCCAAACAATAAACTTGATCTCCTTGGACTCGCGTTACGTAAATAGGAAGGTCAAGTGTACGAATAATTCCATAATCTCCATTAATAATGGCATACTTGATATGATTATTTGTCGTATAAATCAAAACATTATCATCCCAAGCACCAGATTTAACACGTGTATTTTCGTGAATTGAACATACATGTTCTAATCTTCGATTGCATATAACGACAGAATGCTTTGCTAAAAGTGCAACATACGTCATATCATTAGACCAAACTACATAACGACATTTTGATACTTTTACTTCTGTTAAAATCTTTTTTTGTTGTAAGTCAAATAGCACAACTTGATCACCATCACGTAATAAAATCATTCCAGTTCCAGCATAGAAAATTTCATCACAATTGGGAATAGGAATTTTTTTCGAAACTTCATTTTTCAGATTTTTTATAAGAAGCTGCAAAAAATAAATAATAAAACTTAAAAAATAATCATTCAATAAAAATATTTCAAAATAAAATACAAATCATATGATCTAATTATTTATTATCAAATCAATAATCTTATTGTTTACTATTTAAATGTAATATAAATGTAATATAATTTATTTATTTACATATAAGTATGCTTATGTGGACAAATACATAAGGATATATATAAACAAAAAACATAAATAGGTATTACTTTATTTAAGGGGGGGGGGGGGTGAGGTTTCGAAATTTATTTTGCATTTTTTTTTTTTTTTTTTCTTGAATGTAAAACATGTCGAGAGTATTGTGTCAAAATTCCAAGTAAATCGGAGCAAAACTAATAAAGATACAGCGTTTCAAACGACCGGCTCTCATGCTCGACTTGTACTCCTGCTTGGCAACTGCGCGACGCGCCTACCTGGAACTGCTTTAAGTTCCTTTGTAATCTCCTTACCTTCATACTTTCTACTTTTATGAGTCTTTGTATGTAAACTGACTTTGTATAGTTTGCATATTTCCGGTATATCGTATATAAATCAGTTTACAGGCATACTTGCTGCCGAGCGGTTGTGTAAAGAGACGCTAAAATTTTATCGTAGTATTCCGTTGATTTTTGTTTGTGTTCGTTCGTTAGTTGTGTATTTTCGCTCGATTTGTGTTGTGTCGTGATAAATTTATTTATTTATTTGCAAAATGCCAAAAAAAATGACAAGACAAGATCGGCAGAAAAGTGGTGATATTTTGGGTCGACCAAGAAAAAAAAAACTTTCCCAAAACGCAGCAATGATGATGTGGTAGCGTCTAGCGCATCGCATAAAAAAATAAAACTGAGTACTGTTGAAAGTGTAGAGCAGGATTTAGAGAAACATTACAGAATTGTAGACTTCTTTTTAGTATTTCAAACTCTCGCTACATTAGTGAAGTGCGTTGATTGTGATGGGAAAATGTCTTTTCGCACCTGCAAAACGGAAGGTTTAGCTTTCAAAATCAAAATTTTATGCGGAAAATGCAAAGAGCCTTGGTATGTTTCGTCTAGTGAAAGAGTGAAAGAAGGGGCCAAGCAATCGTATTATGAAGTGAATCATCGTTTTGCTTTCGTCATGCGTGTGTTAGGCCTAGGCTTAGCTGGATGTGATAAGTTCTGCGGTTTGATGGATTTAGCGGAGTCTTTCTTATCAAAACCAAGCTATAACACGCATGTACAGAAGATACATACGGCTGTAAAAAATGTTGCGAAAAGATTTTTTGTTGTTGCTGTAAAAGAAGAGCAAGAGGAAACATGCAAAGCGAATAACGTACAAAATACTAATGAACTAACAGTATCAGGCGACGAAACGTGGAAGAAACGTGGATTCACTTCTCTATTCGGTGTCGATTCTTTGATAGGTTACTATACGAGAAAGGTTTTTGATGTGTTTGTCAAGAGTTCATACTGCCACTAATGTAACACTTGGGAAAATAAGCTAGATACCGCCGAATTCGAAGAATGGAACACAGAACACGTCAACAGCGGAAACTGTAAAGCAAATCATGTTGGTCCATCAGGCAACATGGAAGTACACGCCATCATACAGATGTTCAAACGTTCTTTACAATATTTTGGAGTGATATTTAAAAATTATATAGGAGATGGCGACTCGAAAACCTACAATGGTCTGATAAATGCACAACCGTATGGTGAAGATTTCACAATAAATAAGAAAGAGTGCATAGGACATGTGCAGAAAAGAATGGGTACCCGTTTACGTGAACAAGTAAAAACAACTGTGGTCGATAGTGAAACTAAGACAGGAAAAAAAATAAAAAGGAAAAGCCTCTCTGGAAAAGGTAAACTCTCTGCAAAAATGATCGACAAATTGATTGTATACTATGGACTGGCCATCCGACGCAACCACGATTGCATAAAGAAAATGAAAAATGCGATTTGGGCGACATACTATCACTACTGCTCGACAGAAAACCACAGCACGACAAATGCCCGATCGATGAGGACTCTTGGTGTGAATGGCAAAAAGCGGTAGCTGCGAACACTCTAGATTCATTCAAATACAGTTACAGAAGCCATAAAGCCAATCTACGAAGACTTGAGCAAGGACGCACTTTTGCAGCGGCGTCTTGGAGGTTTCACGCAGAATAACAACGAGAGTCTTAACCAACTCATTTAGAAAATCTCTCCAAAATCAGTGAGCGGTACTACAATCGTCGTCGAAATTGCAGCAAATGTAGCAGCATGCACTTTTAATGAAGGATCTTTTGCATTGCTATCCTTTTTGAAGGCAATGGATATCTCTACAGGCCCAAGTGCTCACCAATGGGCGCGCGCATCTGATGAACTGCGAATAACCAGAGCGAACGAACAAGCTGCACGTACAAGTAAAGAGGGTAGAATCCAACGTAGACAAGAGCAAAAAGATGCATTGGACATCCTGAATGACAGTGTTTCACTGTACGGAGCTGGAATTAATGATTCTGTGTAAGTATTAAAAATTATACCCTTTAATTGATGCTTTATTTTTGATGTTCGAGTATAAGAAACTTTAAATTGATTTTTCCGAAAACGTCATTTTTAAAGTTCGTGAACATTATAACTCAAAATCTACTTGACCGATTCTTTTCAAATTTTGAACACTATTTCTACACATAAATCAACAGGTAATTAGAAAGAGTTTTTTTTGTTTTGCCATTTTCTTCCATTTTATAATAACAAATTCACCGAAATTTTTTCAGCAAAAATCGCGTTTTTCACTTTCAAATGCTGCCGAAAATAAAAAAATCATTTCGATTTTTTTGTTTTAGATGATCCGGTAACGAGTTATGAAGTTCACCGCATAACAACTTTTTGTCGAAGCGTCTCCGGAGATTCGCTGTCACGGACTAATTATTGATATTGATTGAAATTTTTTCTAAAAATACTTCAGATGTTATACTATAACGCGTATATGGAATAAATAAACCAACGTTATTCATATCTCCAGAAAAAAATAATGAAAATATGCTGTTTTTTCGCCCTTAAAACCTTACCCCCCCCCCCCCCCCTTAAAATACATTGGTGAGTTGAATAATACGCTCATATTATTGCAAAAGTTTTATTTCTATTATAATCTATAAAGTGGTAAACGTTATAAGAGAGTAGAAGGGAGGGCGAAGTTTATGTACGAGTACATATACTTGTAAGTGTGTATGAGTATATGCAGCTTGCATGTACCAGCAAGTTCGAGTGGGGGCAGAGCGAATGGCGGGGTAACGAATTTTCGAGAATTAGTCTGAAAGAAAGAAATTTATCGCGAAAAAAGCAACAAGAGAGTAAAAATTTAGAGAACATAGCACAGAGTGGGTGCGCGCTGCCGGGTTACGCTTGTAGCGATTGGTCGATAGCTTTTCGCCGACCAACAACATTGGACCCAGCAACAAAAAAAGTGCAAAGAAAGAAATAAAGAAAAGTCAGTCAAGGAAGAAAGTTAAGACAATAAGTATCGCGTGCGCACGTGTGGCTATACTTGAGCGTTAGTGAACTATGAGAAAGGCGAAACAAAGAGTGAGAGAGCTAGCTCTGCCCTGTAATAATTCAGCTAGCGTCAGAGGACACGTGGAAGTATGGATATTTAAGTCAACAACTTTAACCAAAAGAAAATTTCTAATGTTCGTTTCCATTTTCGACGGTTAAAAATGGTAAATTATTACTTATTCCGCTGACACAGCGACACAAAATATCTCTTGTTACTCGGCATGAGAAAACAACAACTAGTTATGCACAATTTGTTTTCAAAGTTCAGAATTTTAAGAAGGTCCAAGTTTGTGACCTAATTATTTTCTAGTTTTTAGAATAGCTGATGTTTTAAAATAAAATCACTTAACTTTAAAGTATTTTTTTTTTACTTTAAAGTATTTTTACCTACTTCTATTTCCATTTTAAGTAGATTAGCAAGGGAGCTTCTACTGTCTATCCTTCATAAGTGATATTAGATTGTTTACGACGCTGGTAAGGTAGTTGTCTGCCTAGTGTTGCCATTTATGAGCGACTATCAGTACTATTTTTGTGCTCCCGTCGATAAGTCAGCATTCTTCCTACACCGTTACCTCATTTATCTTTCCTAAGAAGATAATTAATGGTACTACGTATCATATCTCGATTATTCAACTTGTATTCTATTTATTTTACTGGGCTTTATTTTTACTGGACTTTTATAACACCATGCTTCTTAAATAATTCTGGCTCTTGTTTTTCATGTTCTAAAAAATATACTTCTGCATTCAAGTCACAACAATGTGTGAAATGCTGTAACATCTATCATGCCACGTGCACTAAACTTACGTCAGTAAGAGATAACAAAACGATAAAGATATGTGGTCCGTGCCTTACTGAAACAAATATGACCGGTGTACGCTCTTACACCAGCTCTGTTGGATCTGCCAGCAACATGAGCAATGTGGTTAAGACACCTAGTAACAGTAGACCATACAACTCCTACCACCCTGTGACACCATCTAAGGATCTTTCAACTGAGTTTATCACAAAAATAGATAAAATTGATTCAACAATCACTACCATGGGTTCGCAGATGAATGCACTGGTAAATGGATTAAACTCACTGGAAACTAAAATGCATGACTTGCCTACAAGTTTGAATTAACGTATGGATGCAGGTGAAAAACATATTGAAAAATCGCAGCGAAATCATCTGCATCTTCAAGCTAAAGTCGATAGTCTAATGGCTGCAAATACCAACATCACAGAGTCATCACCGGCTTCGGATAGCCTCAAACTACTGGATGATGCTAACCGTCCATTGTCTACAAAAGTATCGCAGCTAGTACTATAACAAGAGGGTATGGTGAATGCGTCAGAGGTTGTCCACATTGGCATTCTCCCGCATCAATTAAAAAATTTGCAGCTGGCAGCTTCAGCTATATTTCAATCAATGAATGCTATTATCACCGATAAAGATATACTATCAGTGAGTTCCTTGCGTAGGATATCCGCTAGTATAGTAAGTCGCAAAATGCACAACATACCACTGCATTTTCTGACACGGAAGTTTCATCTTTGCGCACAGTTCTGCTCCTTGTTACATTTAAAAGAGCCACTGTTGCTCATGTTGCCATCACTGCAAAAATACGTAAAAAAAAATTTTACACTTCTCAAATCAGCCCAAAATTACTTAATAAGGCTCAAACAATCGGGCAAATTGAAACTGTCTCTTATCAAAGTCAACGAATTTTCGCTGCCTGCTTTCCATCAGTTGAAGCTACGTGTGCTAGATGAAACCAGAGACAGATAGTACAACTTCCTGACCTTCGTACGCAATGGCAATATCTACCCCAGAAGAAAGAAGGATGACTCTTCGCATCTTATCTCCACGGAAGATGACCTGAACGCTTTTTTAATCACAATCAAGCTAATAAACAATACCTTGTCAACAACAATTGAATTGTGCTAGCCAGATATGTTCTCTCTCCTTCTCTTCTTTATTATCTTCTTCTATTCTTACTAGTGCACTCTCACTATCTGCTATTTTTCTCTTTATTGTGAAGCTCGGTACTGGTGATGGAGGTCTTCGGGACTGTCATTTCAATGCCAACTCTTTTCGGGCGCACATTGAGATGATAAAACTTTTTCTGGCATCTTATTCCCACTTTCATGTAATAAACGTGACAGAAACTAAACTTAGTCCCAATGTATATGCCTCTCTCGTAGCTCTTGAAGATTAATACTCTTTTTCACTGCAATTGTAATACTAGAGGGGGTGGAGTTGCAGTTTTCGTATATAATTCTTTATCGTGTACTGAGATTTGCTCTTCTACACATGTCTGGAGTAGTAGACCTGGCTTACCAAAATATTTACTCTGTGAGCTTACATCTCGGATCTCTCCTTCTATTTTTGTCGGCGTTGTATACAAACCACCTCATGCACCTTTCTTAGTAAATACAAACTTTATACCTATAGTCTCTACCTTCATGCATGACTATAATACTAATCTAGATCTTACTCTGTGATTTTAATGCTTATCAACTATCCAACAACGATAATAGCGTGTGACAGTACACGTCATACTCCCACAACTGATACTTGACGTGACCTATGTCTGGTGGATGGCATACAGGGTGTCCCATTTTAATCGCCTAACGCAAATAACTCAGAAAATATGTCCTTTGGGAAAAAATATTTCAAATAAAAGTTATAGGGTTTTAAGGGGGAAATCCAATGGTGACCTTTACTGTGATCTTGACGATGACCTTCGAAGTCATTAGAGGGTCAAGTTAATTTTTTCAAATGGAAACCCCTACTTTTGACCCCGGAAATAGGAAGAGCGGAAAATTTCACGTCCGAATACGACTATGACTTTGACCATGACCTTCAAATTCATACAAAGGCCAACAAGTTAGTTTTTCTAATAGGAAAACCCTAACTTTAAACGTGGAGATAGAAAGAGTGGAACATTTTACGATAACTTATGATCTTGACCTTGACCTTGAGGTCGAAGACACATTAAAGTCGTAATTGTAACGTCGGTACACGACCACCGTTTATTTTTTTTTCGTTTAAGCCAAAAGTTTCTCCTCTGCCTTTCCTACCACAAAAAAGCCCCTTTCACAACCTATGTGACGCACTCTTCACTGACATAAACGGTTGTGAAACTTAACCTAAACTCAAACCGAGAGTTGAATATCCGCTCTCGTTAGACTCCATTTGACTACGATGCAATTTTTTACAAACAATCGCACACAAGTAATCAAAATCATGCATGCTACAGCTAAAAATAATGTTCTTCTTTTCAGGTCAGTCAATACAAATTTTTATTGACATTCGTAACACAAATTTTTGCGAGGTAACTTTTTTTTAGTAAACATCTATAGCGAAATTTGGGACATCGCGCAATAACCTGGAATGTCATGAATTCTTCTTAAAATACCCTCATAATTATTTTTTTTTTTTTATATAAATAATTAATTAATTAAATAAAAAAAGTTTTTTTAAATAAATAATTTATTTAAATTAATCGGCCAATGTTTAGCTGTTACATGCATCTATTATAAAAACATTCCTCTAGTTAAATTTTAACTCATACGGCTATTATTCGGCGGCACTTCAACTATCCTAATTATTATTATTTCACTATTTTATAGAGTCAAAATCTTATATCTTTAACACATCGCGTACGACGCTCTGCTCGCGCGATACGTTCACAGGACCCGCATATTTTTGGGCGCTCTAGAAACACTTTATACGATACGAGATATCTTGGCTTTCGACCACAACGTTCGGATTGCTAAAGACGAGATATCTTGTCTCCCGTGCGCAACGTATTAATAATTGTTTTCGACATGCGTTTTTATGAAAAAAGTTGCGTTTTGTAATTAAAATTAATTCTTCGATTAACTCCCTACACAACAATTATTTCCATATTATTACTGGTAATTCCAACATTAATTTACAATTGCATTAGTGTATTGTATATCTATTAAATACCTCTTTGGAAATAAAAGTTAATCAAATACCAGGTGTACAAGTATGAAATGCGGATTTTAGACAACAGATGGTGTACCAATGCAGTTTAAACTGTTATGATTTGACACTGCACCATTTTGTTGTGTCGTCAACAAGTTCAGACGCGCATTAGTGATAGACTGAAAAAGTGTGTGCATCGTGTTGTATTGTTGTGTTTAATATGTCGAAATTTATACCGAACAAAAAGCATTCGCGGACAGTATCAATTTTTTGTTTTCATTTGAAGAAAACTGCTGCTGAATCCTTTCGGTTACTACGAGAAGATTATGGTAAACATGCTGCATCGCAAGATACGTGTGAACGATGGTTTCAGCGTTTCAAAAAAGGTGACTTCAACGTTGCAGACAAGGAGCATAAAAAACCGCCAAACAAATTCTAAAATATGAGTTTGCAAGCATTGTTGGACGAAGATGATTCGCAAACACAAAAACAACTCATGCAGCAATTAGGAGTTTTCCAACAAGCTGTTTTCAATCGCCTGCGAGCGATTGGGAAAATTCAGAAGAGCGATAGATGGGTACCACATGAGTTGAATGACAGGCAACTGAAAAATCGCAAAATCACATGTAAAATTTTGCTCGCTCGGGACAAAAGGAAGTCGTTTTTCCATCGAATAGTAACAGGGGATGAAAAATGGATATATTTTGAGAATTCCAAACGAAAGAAATCATGGGTAGACCCAGGAGCATCATCCACATCGACCACAAGACGAAACCGTTTTGGCAAAAAGACGATGCTCTGTGTTTGGTGGAACCAGAGGAGTGTGGTCTATTATGAGCTACTGAAACCTGGGAAAACGGTTAATACTTATCGTTACCAACAACAATTAACCGATTAAAACTGTTTGCTGCTTGAAAAAAGGCCAGAATACCAAAAGAGGTAACACAAAGTAATTTTTCTCTATGACAATACTCCATCACATACGGTAAAACCGGTTCGCGACACATTGGAGGCAGTCAACTGGAAAGTTCTGCCTCATGCGACTTACTCACCAGATTTGGCTCTTTCTGATTACCACTTGTTTGCATCAATGGGTCACACACTTATTGAGCAGCGCTTTGATTCTTATCAAGATGTCAAAAAATGGCTCGATGAATGGTTTGCGGCAAAAAAGAAAGATTTCTACTGGTGTGGTGTTCACAAATTGCCCGAAAGATAGAAAAAATGTATAAAAAGCGATGGAGCATACTTTGAATAGAGCACTTTTTATTATTCTACAAAATATAACGTGTTTTTTTTCTTTTAAAATCCGCATTTCATACTTGTACACCTGGTAAATACTTCTTCAATAGTCCATTAATTAAAGATTATAACTTCTAAAGAATTATTATTTGGACTATTATTTAAGAATTATTTCTTATTTGTGATTATATATTACTCGTGTCCTTAGTAGCAATCCTTTTTTTATTATTTAAATAATCTAAAAATCATTATGTAAATTCATCGCTTAAGATGCGACGAAAAACTTCGTTCTTTTTTGTAATATGCGTTGAATTTTAAATAAAACACGATCGTACAATTTAAATTAACATATTTTTATCACAAATAATAAATAACCAATTTGTGCAAAAATTTCGCAAAAATGGATCATCTCACTCTATCTAATTCTCGCTCTCTCTCCCTCGGACCAAGAAGCCCGCCAGGAAGAGGAGGCCTGAAGAACTTGCCCTCCCCCGAATTTTCAAAAATTACGGAATAGCTTCTCCCACGTGTTTAAATACGGCGCAAAATTGTCACCAAGTAGCAGACCTCAGGCAGCATTCAAGGGAAAAATTTCTACACAACTACGAGTACGAAGCATCAACTACGAACAGATCTCAAGCAACTACGAAGCAACTACCACAAGCAGACTATTCAATAAAATAAGACGAAGACAACGAGAAGTCATCAACAGCAACAGGAAGACAGAGAGAGAGAGAGAGAGAGAGAGAGAAAGAGTGAGAATTAGAGTGAAAAAGTGAATGTGAGAGTGAGATAGAGAGAGATAGATAGATAAATAGATAGAATGTTTATTCGTATGTGTATACAAAATATAATACAAAAAATTATTTTAATATTTATAAAAAAAAATATTGCACGTGATATCACAGTCAAGGAAACTAAAAACTAATAAAGCTAAAATAAATTTTGTCAATAAAAACAATAAAACAAGTGATATCGCGGATAATTAAGGGGTTACCCCCAGTTGTAGCTCAACAAAAAAGGCCTTTTTCATGAATTTTTTTAAAGAAAAATACAAAACTTTTTTAAACGATTATTATATCATCTTAAAAAATACATCTTGAAAAACTTTACGTAACTTTTTTATTGCAAAATATTACATTGTTGAGTGGCAAATGGCCGCCAATGAAATAGTGTTTTTATTTATACGGTTTGCGGTGACCAACATTGCGGCGAAGTGGATCAATTGAAACAGAAAATGTGGATAGATTTAGTTAAATATAAGTATAAACTAGTTTTTAATCAAAGGATTTAAAAAAATATTCATTTTTCACAAAATGACGGACAGTCAAAGTTAATGGTTCGATTTTAACGAAAAAAAACGGCCGTTTTTAGGCTATAAAACGAACATTTTTTTTTTAAACAAAAAATCAAACGATTAAAGACTACATTTTTATGTATTAAATAAGCCTGCGAAATTTCAAGAAGATCGGTTAATTAGTGTTCAAGTAATCTTGGTCACCGACTTCAGAAATGCCATTTCGAGAAAAACGTGTTTAAAGTTTTAATTGCCGGTTGTTTACACAACGGATTCTTCTCTTTCAACGCTCATATCTTAGTCAATTCTGTTCGGATCGACTTGAAATTTCCATGTCATATTCTCAGATACTTATACTTCAAAAAAATGCAATTAATAAAAAATCGATTTTTTCAAAGTCGCAAGTGGGGGTAACCCGTTAAATACAACAAATACACATACAATTCCAATTAAAAACAATCACAAACATACAACGCACAATAAATAAATAAATATATTAACATAAATATAAATAAATAAAATATAAATAAAAGAAAACAGAGACGCTACTGATTGAGTTCGAGGTAGTGTCTCTTGACCGCTTTTTTAAACCCACTGAGAGACGAGATGTTACGTATGTCAGTAGGCAGAGAGTTCCATAAATGCGCATCTTGAACTTGGAAAGAGCGCTTTCCAGTCTCAGTGCGCATCAGAGGAGCAACGAGTTCCTTAGTTCTACCCCTAAGAGGTCCCCTGGGCACGAATCTAGAGAAGAGACTCTCTGGATAGTCAGGAACACGCATGCGTATGATTTTGTACATAAGTACAGCCATAAAATAGTGTCTCTTCATATCAGTACGCAGCCAACCCAGAGAGCCCTGATAAAGAGAAACATGGTCGTCCCCCCTTAGACCCTTCACGTATTGAGAACAACAATCCGAGGCTACGTAATTCCTTCCACGTATTATTGTTTGCTAGGGCATCAAACAGTCTGTTGTTATAGTAATTATTTCTCGCATTCTCCGTCCGTTCGTCTGCTATTAGTCTTATTTTACAAAATTCATCAAATAGTGACTTATCGTTAGTTCTTCTAAATCGACGGTACAGAGCTTCCCGTTTTTTGTACAACCGAAACAGATCAGCATCAACCCATGGAAGCTTACCTTTTTTAGGAGTAACAGTTTTAATGGGAGCTAGTACCTCAATTGCTGCCATTAAGTTGTTGCAGATACTGTTCAGTGCAACGTCAATGTCAAAGTTTATGTCAGTAAAAGACGATCAATCACAGTAAGTTAAAAAAGAATTAAGGTCAGCCGGAGAAATATTTTTGAAATCACGATACATAAAAGATTTTAGAGATTGAGTTTGTATATTGCAGGTTGTAGTAACAGTAATAATATTGTGCTTTCTGTGAAAGTTCGCTGGAATACTGGCAGCGTCCGTGACAGTATCGTTGTCGTCCACAAAAATCAAGTCAATCCAGGTACGAGACGTGAGAGTGTAATGAGTAGGACCATGCTGAACCAGCCGTAGAGAGAGTTTCGCTGATAATTTGCGAACAAATTTAGCATCATTACTCTCCCGGAGAAGATCGGCATTCAGGTCTCCCATAATGATTTTATGACTATAGTTAAAACAGAATGTGCGAAGGTCATTCAAAAAATTTTCATTTTTTTGAAATGGTATTTTAGGTGGTCTGTAAATAACTCCTACTTATAAAGGAGAAGATTTAAGAATTTGTATATTACAAAAAATAAATTCAGGAGTGCAAGGTTTGCCCTCTTGTTCAGTGTTCAACACAGAGAGAATCTCACACTCTAGGTGATTTTTAACATAGAAAGCAACACCTCCACCCCTGACATTTCTATCTTTCCTAAATAGATTAAAGCCACTAATCTGAATGACGTCGTCAGGTACATCCGAGTTCAGCCAGGTCTCAGCCACTCCAAGAGAGAGAGAAAGAGTGAGAGTGAAAGTGAGAGTGAGAGAGTGAGAGAGAGAGAGAGAGAGAGAGAGAAAGAGTGAGAGAGAGGGGGGGATTGGTCACAGCAAAACTAAAAATCAATAAAAGTGAGTTTAAATTAAAATTTGGTATAGTATACTTTGTTTTCTTTCTCTTCTCTATACTCTTATCTATCCTATATCCTCCCAAAGGTAGACTTAGCCTGAGTTTTGGCTAACTACCTTTTACCTAATATCGCATTGGTTAGGCCCTTATCCAGAGTGGCGTGGCTGGCCTGAGTTTCGGCCTAGACGTACGTTTAGTCCAGAACTACACCATCGTAACTTCAGAAGAAAGAAAAAGATAAAGCTTCGAATCTCCTCCGCCATTCCAAGCCCGTAAGCTTGACTGCTTTGGCTCAAAAAGGCAACGATGAGTTGCGTTGCTCAAATTAACACAGTGAAAAGTCATTCCAACGTTACATAATAATGATTGACGAACATCTCTGTTTTCATGCCGAAATTAATAAGTGCGAAAAAAGTGACGTTGAATTACAGTCTGTCAAGTAAGAGCGTGGTCGTGTTAATTTATATAAAAATTTATTTGATGAAACTTTTATATTTATATATACATTGTACACATTACAAACAATGATGCGATTCGGTCAATAATGTGTCCAGTCACCATCGGCGTCGATAATTGCCTGGCATCTCCGAGGCATGCTTTCTACTAATTTGACGGCGTATTCTAGTGGCAAGGATCTCCAGATCCGACGAATTTCGTAAGACAACTGCTTTAAAGTGTATGTGTGTCTTCTACGAAGCTTCCGTTTAATATATGCCCACACATTTTCAATAGGGTTCGCATCGGGCGACTGCGACGGCCAATCCAATGTAACGATGCCAGATTGAGTCTTCCACTGAGTACAGAGCTTGCTGCGGTGTTTAGGATCGTTGTTCTCCTGCAGAATCCAATCTTCATTTTTTGTGATGAACCATCGTTTGGCAGATGGCAGTAAAGCCTTTTTGTAGATTTTTATCATTTTCTCGGCATTTAGGTTGTCAGTAAAGAGGTGTAAAGTGCCGAATCCCTGCTTTGAGAAGCAGCCCCAAAGATGCACCTTTATTCCATGTTTTACAGTCCGCTGAACAAGCCTATTGGTGGAAGTTGACCAGGCTCGCGTGAGGACAGAACGTGCCCATATAGAACATTCATCAGTAAAAATGACATTTTCAAAATCTCTATCAATATTCTCATGCGCCCAAGCGAGTCGCTTTGTCACATGTTTTTCAGTCAAGAGAGGCTTCTTCATTGTGTTGCGCCATTTCAGATGATGAGTACGAAGATGGGTTCGGATAGTTTCGTAAGATATATCTAAACCTTTTGCCATTAATTTTGTTTGTCCTTGCCGCAGTGTTAAAGCAGGATTCCGCGAAAACAGATTCACTATTCTTTTTTCATCTTTTTTGTTCACTTTTCCTATCGAGCCACGTTCTGGTAAATCATCGACATTTTTAGCCACTTTATATCGCTGTATCCACTTCTGTACAAATGCCTTTGACTTTCTCATATATTTAGCAGCCGCTGATTGCGACATTTTGGGACCTTTCGGGTGGATGCAAAGGAACACAGCCTCGTAGCGCGACGCGTAATTAGCACTCATGGCGTTTAACGTGATTCTCTTTAAAAGATTAACGACAACTGAATTTTTGTTGACAATGAATCAAGGACAAAGCTTTTCTTTATTGGTTCGCGGAGAAATTAGAGCGAAATCTTTTATTACCTGTCGGTGAAGTCGACCACGCTCTTACTTGACAGACTGTATGACCTTGGCCAGTTTAGTTTAGGGGACGACTTTTACTCAGTTAAAGAAATGCCATTGTGTTCCAGCTGCTGAATTCTTTTTTCTTTTAACCCCCCGTTTCGCACCTTTGACTCTCTCCTACATAAAAACGAACCATAGCATCATGACCAGTGATAAGAAAAAGTTGGAATTTTTTTCATTACAAGATCGATACGAAAATAGTTTTAATTCCAATAATTTTGATCTTTGTAATCAAGAGTGTTTGAATTATTTTATCTGTGGGCTTAAATTTTTTTTCCGTCATGGCTGATTATACGCCAGAGTGTAACGTCGGGTGGACGTTTCAACCGCGTTTTAAATAAACGCGAACTGCTTTTCGCCTATATGAGCCTAAGTACGGAAATTTATGGGCTTGGGACGGCAGAGGAGTTAAAGTCGTAAGAATTTTTAGGGATAAAGATGAAATTCGGAAACAGACAACCGTATAGGCCGATGTTGGCCTACATGCCGTCCTGAAAAGAACCTACTAAGTGTTTTGAGCATCGAGATATTCAGCCGATTCTGGCTAATACTATCTCTTTGGAAGTATAAAAAAAAAAAAAAAATCTTAGAAAACTTACTTTTTATTGAATGTGAGGTGAAAAGAAAAAGGAAGATCTTCTCTCTCTCTCTCTCTCACTCTCTCTTTTGCTGCGGCTGACTTCTCGTCATCTTCTTCTTCGTGTGGTCTCTTCCTGAGGTCTTCTCGTAGTGGATGGTTCGTAGTAATGTTTCCGTAGTAAAGTTTTCTTCGTAGTACCAGGGCGGTTCAAATATGATGAAGACAAACACTGTAGATGGCGCGCATGTATGTTTTAGAGGTCGTGGCTTGAGTATGTAATAGCTGGGTCTCTTACGAACAGTGTGGCATAGTTTTCGTCGGGAGTGCACGTTTTACGCGCGTGCTACGACTATGAGGGAACGTCAAGTACCGACCGCCGTTGCGCAACGTATTGTCATTCGTTTTTTAGTGTTGGAAGGCGTTAAAAACACGGAAATTTTTCTGCGTTTGCTAAATCAGTTTGGAAGTGAGTGCCAGAGTAGGACTGCCATGTTTAAATGGGCCAAAGCATTCAAGGATGGTCGCGAAACCGTCGAGAATGAGCCGCATGATCGTCGACCGCAAACCAGCATCACACCAGACAACATTTGCCGCGTAGAACAACTCATTTTGGAGGACCGTAGGATGAATGTTCGAGACATTTCGGCTGAACTCGGCATCAGTATTAGTAGTGTAGAGTCTATTATCCACGAACACCTTCAATATCGCAAAACAACGGCGCGGTGGGTTCCTAAACTGTTGAACTTCAAGCAAAAATTCACGCGGTTGGAAGTTTGCATCTCACGCTCGATACAATATCAAAATTGGAGTGGGAGGTACTGGAACATCGCCCCCCCCTACAGTCCGGATTTATTACCCTGCGACTACTACATGTTTGGACCACTGAAAGAAGCCCTCGGAGGTCAAAGATTCAACACCGACGATGAGGTAGAGGAGTTCGTGCGCACATGGCTGTCCGAGTTGCCCAAGGAATTCTTCGATACCGGCATCAAAAAGCTTCCGGAAAGGTGGACAAAATGCGTAATTTGTAAGGGGGAGTATCTAGAAAAACTGTAAATTTTTGTTAATTTTCTCGATAGTAAATAAACGTGTCAGAGCATTTGTCTCGATCATATTTGAACCGCCCTCGTAATTTGCATAGTACGTGAGTCCGTAGTTATGTTTTCCTCGTAGTATTTTGTGTAGTACGTGGGTCCTTAAGTGCTGCCTAAGGTCTGCTGCTTGGTGATCATTTGGTGCCGTATTTAAATGCGTTAGAGAAGCTACTCAGCAAATTTCATCTTTAACCGGGAAATTCGGGGAGAGGCCGAATTTTTCAGGCCCCCTCTTCCTGGCGAGCTTCTCGGTTAGAGAGAGGGAGAGTGAGAATTAAAGAGAGAGGCGAGCCATTTTTGCAGAATTTTTACATAGGTTTATTACTTACTATTTACAATAAAATTATATTAATTTAAAATTTAACGCATATCACAAAAAGAACGAAGTTTTTCGTCGCATTTTAAGTAATTAATTTACATAATGATTTTTAGATAAAGAATGAGTATTTAAATAATAAAAAAAAGATTGCTATTATGGACACGAGTGTTTTATTATTACAAAAGAAAAAATAATTGTAGAATGATAGTTTAAATAATCATTCTTTAAAAGTCATAATTTTAAATTAATGGACTGTTGCAGAAGTACTTATTTGGTTTACTTTATTTTCAAAGAGTTATTTAATAGGTGTGCGACACGCTAATGTGATTGTAAATTAATATTGGAATTACCAGTAATAATATGAAAATGATTGTTCTGTAAGGAGTTAATCGGAGAATTAATTTTAATTACAAAACTCCAATATTTTTATAAAAACTCATGTCGCAGACAGTTATTAAAGATACATAAAATAATATAATAATAATAAATATTGACTATAAAATAGTGACATAATAATAAATAGAATAGGTGAATTGTCGCTATATAAATTAAAATTTAACTGGAGGAATGTTTTTAAAATAGATGCATTTAACAGCTAAACATTGGCCTATTAATTAAAATTAATTATTTATTTAAAAAAGAAAATTTTATATGTAACTAATTAAAAATTTATAAAAATAATTATTATGAGGGATTTGCAAGAGGAATTCGTGACATTCTAGGTTATTGCGTGATGTCCTAAATTACGCTATAGATGTTTATTCAAGAAAGAATTACTTTTCAAAAATTTGTAGGTCGAATGTCAATGAAATTCGTATTGGCCGACTTAGAAAAGAGAAAATTATTTTCAGCTGTAGTGTGCATGATTTTGATGACTTGTGTGTGATTGTTTGTAAAAAAAATTGCATCGTAGTAAGACTGAGTTTAACGAGAGCGGCTATTCAACTGTCGGTTTAAGTTTAGGTTAGTTTTCACAACGGTCTATGTCAGTGGAGAGTGCGTCGCGTAAGTTGTGGAGGAGCTTTATCGTGGTAGGAAAGGCAGAGAAGAAACTTATCGGCTGACAAGAGAAAAAAAAAACGGAGGTCGTGTACCGACGTTACAAGAGGAAATACGAGTAGTTATGAAGTTATATTAGTGACTATCAAGACAATTACAGTGCTGCAGAAAGGCGTTATGCAGAAAAATATCCAGACTCTCGACAACCAGATAGAAACGCGATTAAGCGATTAATGAGTAGAGCTGAACAAGGTAATTTGACACGAAGAAGGCGCAAAACTGGCTCAAGAGAGTATATTGTACTAGGTTTGGTGGCTTCGGCTGCTGATGATCCCCATATTTCCACTCGGCAAATTAGTCGAACGCGTGGAGTTCCAAAAACAACTACTAACCGTTTTCTGAAAAGTTTGAAATTCCATCCATACCATGTCCGCTTCACTTAAGGTCTTGAGATTGGAGATGACCAGCAGCGTTTAAATTTTTGTAGATGGGCATCTAATAGAATTCGCCAAGATCCTTTTAAATTCGACAAATTCTTATTTACAGACGAGACAAAATTTGACAATATGGGAGCTTTTATTCTCCATAATGCCCATTACTATTTCCGAGTAAATCCTTATTGGCAAAGGGATTATCGTATCCAGAGACGGTGAATGTATGGGGAGGTATAACAGGAAATAATAAGATAGGTCTATTTTTTTATAATAACAATTTTAATGGTTCTTTCTATTTAAATATTTTCCAGAATTAAGTATTGCAATTGTTAGAGGACGTCCCATTCACCTTGAGACTAATCATGTGGTTTCAACAAGTTGGGGCCCCAGCACACCGTACACTACTAGTTAAGACATTCTTGGATACCACATGTCCTAATCGTTGGATTGGCATTGACAGCCAAGTACATAAATGGCCAGCCTGACCACCAGATCTCACACCAATGGATTTTTTTCTATGGCTGTTGTAGAAGAGCAAGTATTTGCGCAAGCTCCAACAACCACAGAGGACATGAAAGAAAGAATGAAGAAAGTTCTCGAATCTATTACGGTTGAAACATTAGAGAGGGTCCGTCCGAGTTACCATCAAAGAATAAATATGTGCATTAAAAAAAATGGATGACTAATTAAACATCTGTTTTAAGAGACGTCTTAACTGGCTGAGTTCTAAAAGTGCGGCCTTGACTTGGCACACTCGGTATTAAGACTAAGTATTAAGATACTTCCCTTAAATGGGTGAACCCCACTTATTGCCTCGTTCTAATTCCGGCGTTTGAATTACGGGTTTCTATTTGAAAAAACTAACTTGTCCTTAAAATGACCTTAAAGGCCATAGTCCAGGTCGTATTCGGATGTAAAATTTTCCGCTCTTTTTATTTCCAGGGTCAAAAGTAGGGATTCTTATGTGAAAAAACTAACTAAAATAACCTTGAATGTCATTGTCAAGGTTACAGTAAAGGTCACCATTGGATGTCCCCTTTAAAACTCTACAACTTTTATTTTAAATGTTTTTTTCCAAATGACATTTTTAGAGTTATTTGCGACGGGCGATTTAAATAGAAAACTCTGTATATGATATTGCAGCTCGTATACGAGATGTGTTCAGAAAATAACGGGAATCTTTGAATTTCGCGGGTTTGGAGAGCCCGATTGTCAAAAATTTTTTTTATTATGTCGGTACACTGTAACGCCACTGGGTATCAGGGTGGCGTACAAATGTAGGGATGCGGGCGGGTTGCTTACAATCACCGTCAAACAGACCGATTTAAAACAAAACAGAACAAACACCTTTTATTCGCTCTTAATATTACGTACAATAATTAAATTTGTGATTTTACGCGAGCCCAGGACGCCAGCTACACACGTGTAGCGTAGTTCTTTACGACGGAATTCCATTTGCACGGCTAGCTCACGGTTAGAGCGGTCGCGGGCATACAACTACGGAAAACGACAAAAATTGCGCGTAGCACGCGTCGTGGTCGCACACACAGCCGGGAAGAAACGGGGACGATTCGAGGACGGGATGCTTCTTGGTTACAGCTACTGCACCAGGGGTGCACTTACCAGATATTCTTCACATACGAGTACAAGAAAACTTCCCGCTTTTAACACGCTCGTACTTCGTTAAGGGGGGGGGGGGGGGGAATCACAGTAGCACACAAAAAAATAGGCATATTTTCGGGAATTAATTTTGGCTGAATAAAAGTATTAATCGGAAATCTGTAAAGTAGGTTTTATAGCAATACTAAAAAAGTACAAAATGTAATTTTTTTAATAAAAAATATTTAAAAATGGCGGCTGCGCAGCATATGCCCCAAGGCACCTATTTTTAAAAGCGTGTCGATGGCTGAAGACGTAGACTCCTTAATTTTTGACCTGGAAGAAAAAACCAAAATTTTTTAGTTTTCATATAACAACAGCTAGCGAGCTACGTAGGATTTTTTTGATGTATTGATTTTTCACAAAATGGTGCATGTTTGAAAATAAAGTTTAATTTTTAACAAAAAAAAACGCCATCAAATCTTCGATAAAAAAAACTAAGCCATATAAAATTAAAAATCCTACGTAGCTCCGTGGAGAACGATATTTCGAAGCTACTGTCAAAATTTCAAGACGATCGGTAAAGATTTGCTCAAGTTATGTCTTCGGCGAGCTCAAAAAGTGGTTTCGAGAAAAACGCGTTTAAAGTTTTAAGTACTGAGAAACCATATGAAAATTTCATATACCTCTAATCTGCAATGCCTGCACCGTACAGCTGACCTTCTAAATCTACCTCCAACTCTTCTTTTTCTTTCCGCATACTTTTCAAGTCGAGTCGGGCCTGTTTTGCGCCATCACTAATAGATTTTTCTGCCTTCTTGATACGCTTTTCGTCGACCTCCACGCATAGGTTGTAGCTGTTCGGGCCGATTTTCATCCCCATGACTTTGATGATGTGTAAAACTGATATCAATCCGTCATTGAAAACGGATGTTGCGATGTTCGTACCGATGTCAATTATTTTTTTTCCAGAATTCAAGCCTTTTGATACCATAGCCTAAACAGTAGCGTTGAAACTTTCATTGTTGTTTTGCGTATATCCCCCGATGCAGCGAGTAAGAAGATCATCCGTGACCAGTTTTTCGTAGACAGGTTTTATCGCTTCAAAAACTTCTTCACGCATTGATGGTTCATGCGTATAGCCAGCCAGAATGTTTTCGCATTTTGCCCTTTGCCACGAACACCATGAATTTTCTTCAGTTGGGCAATGGTCGTGTTGCGGATTTTCGTCTGTTGACATTTTATGGAACAGTGTGCCCCATATCGCGCTCTTCATTTTTTCAATCGAATGACAATTTCGACGAATGGCTAATCCAAAGTAAATTGACAGTTCGTCGATCAGCTTACCTGTCAATTTGCCTTTACCTCCTAACCCTTTGGTGTTTTTCTTCAAATTGCGAAGATAGGTGCCTATGCGTTTCTGAACATGGTCGATGCATTCTTTTTTTGTTATCGTGATGTTTTCATACGGTTGAGCATCCGTGATACCTTTGAAGGTTTTGGAGTCGCCATCGCCGATGTAACTCACATACTTGACATCATGTAGATCTTCAGAGCGCTGAAACATTTCAATTGCTGCATCGACCTCCATTTTTCCTGCTGATCCATCAAGGTTTGCTTGGCATTCGGCGGCGTGATTTTCTGCCTACTCTTTGTATTCGTCGGTGTCATATTTCTTCTGCCAATACTCGCACGCTTTGCAATATTTACATTTAACTAAAACATCGACAAGTTTACCAGTGTACCAGTCAATCAGGGAAACTAAACCGTATAGAGATGAGAAGCCCCCTTTTCGCCACGATCCGTCACCCGATACCGTGATACCGTTTTTTTCTCCTTTCTCGTTACTGATTCTTTTTTCTTCATTCGCTGCAATGGACATGCTATTTTTGGAAACAACATCTAATGCAGCCAAAATATTTTCAATGATTGTGTCGTAAACCGATTGGAAGACCGGGCGAGGCAATTCCATGAACGCACAAAATTTTCTGATGCCTTGCTGTCCAATCCCCAGCAATCTCATGGCGAGAATAATTCTGCAATTAATTTCGTAAGCATTCTTAATAAATGGTCTGTTCGGTATTTCTTTTTTATCACAGTTATCGCAGGATATAACGATTTTAAAACCTAAGCCTCGTTTACTGCTTTCTGTAAAATGCACATCAGAGTGGCATTCTTTGCACACCACGACGTTAGAAATGGCGGCAAAAACTGTAACGAAGTTCACGAGATGATATCCAAACGTAGGATCCACTTCAATGTCATTACTATCTTTCTCTTTCAACTTCCTTGCCGATGCGCTGACATTTAAATCTTCCGGCTTTTCGATTTCGTGGCGATTTAACGGTCGCTTACGTTTCGGTCGATTTTCGTACGCAGCATCCTTTTTCGTCCCTTTTCTAACACGACTCGACGATGTGTCACTCATAATGACAATGATTTATAAATATCACTGTTTTTTATCACTATTTATGTTATATATGTATGCACGAAAGTGAAGCGTCGTGAAAAAGCGTTGTATTCAACGCAAGAAATTTCTCATGACTGACGCTACACGTGTTTTGTTCGTATGTCTATTACATATAGTGACCCCTATAGGAATTCTTAAAATTCTAGACTATTCGGAGGGCACTTTGTTCTCTATGGACTACCGTTATACCTGCACCCATAGTCATAAGTTACAGCGCGCGCCGGGATCACAAAAGGCGCTCGGAGCATACCTGAGTGGCGTTACCGCAGAATGAAAAATTTGGGCACTCGGACACTTTTGCCGTGTTCCATCATTTGGTATATTATTTTAAAGACCCTAAAGCACCTTTTAGGCGAAAAAAATTTTTTTCGAAAAATTGAAAATTTTACTGTGATTTCCCTCCTTAAATGCTGGTTCGTTCGCGACTGCTCTCAAAGAAAGAACCGAACTGAGTGAACCAGAAATCTCAGAGCGGCACGTTCGCGAGCGCGGATTTTAGATAAGCGTTCTGCGCCGGCGCAATGTGCGTGTTAAATACGTTACGCGACGCAGCCGCGCGCGCTCAGCGCTGTAGGAAGCTGACACAACCGCGCGCCAGCAGCGCACGTTTTAGGTTATCCGCTCGCGAGTGTTCGTGTTGTTTATATTTTCCCTGGAGCGGCGAGAATCTTTACGCGATGTCCAGGGAGTCCAGGTAAGTCGACGCTTTCTATGGCGGTTAGGCGTTGACTGATTTCTCTCTTCTCTCTCTTTTACATGTGCGGCATAGCGGCGGATCAACGGCAAGGCGGATCGGAACGATAAGCGGCTAACAAGGCGAGGCGGCGGTGCCGGGGACAGCGATGGCCTGCTAGCAGCGGCAGCGATGCAACGCTCTTAGACACTCCTGGGTACGTAATCACTTGCACAGAGGCTGTGCTTATGTGTTTCCTTGCTTCCTAACCTCCCGTTGTCAATTTTTCCATGGTGTTGTGTGGCAGCCTGTACTTCTCTTCCAAGGTGCAGCTGCTGCTATTATTTTCTTCTAATTACTGTCTGGAAGGTTACAGATAATGACAACAACAAGGACAAGAAGGAGCTTAAAGAAAGAACCCTGCTGCAGTGTGCGCGAGCACTGCTACGTCTAGCCATGGGCTTCTGAGACTGGCTCCTCGCTAGAGCCTATACTTGAGCTCCGAGCCCCAGTATCTGAAGAAAGTATAGAGTGTGTACAGCCCTGCGTGGCTGTTATTTAGGGCTAAGCGTGGCAGTCCTGCGAGACTGCCTAGATTGTAAGGGGTATTGCGGGCTACGAAGAGGATTACAAGCTATGCTTTAGCCTCCTGATGTAACTGGTGCAAAACACCACGTCACAACTCCCCCCTACCAAACGGTGAATATGGGGAAGTGAAACGACTCCAAATTCACTGTTTGATCCTAACTGGGATTAAACTTACTCGTGTTCGCCTAGCGCTTTCGCTTAAGGTTAGCGGTCTCACCTGTAACGGTGTAGGTGTGCGGCAGAACGTTGTTGCGCGGACATCATCTTCTTTAGCGTGGCTCGTCTGCGTCAGTGTTCTAGCTAAAGTGTACGCGGTGTACGGGTGCACGCGGGATTACTAGGCGAACTGGAGTTCAAACAAATAAGACTAGATTTCCGGTTATTTACGCGACTGGCTCGACCCTTGGGCAGAAATACAACACAAAAAAAAAAAAAAACGAAAATTATAATTTATCATAACGCAACGTGTTCTTACGATGTGGTCACTCATAACCCGCTCCAACATCTAATACCACTCGTACAAAAAGAAAAAAGAAATAAAATACTTAAAATTAATATACGCATTATTTAAATACAATCCTTGATTATTGATGCCTATAAAGAAAGAACATGTAAATAAAATGTAAAAGTTCTAGCCAATAGTTTTAATCATGCCGTGCTTACCTGATGCAGTAGCGGTATTATTCGACCGCCGCATTGCTGTTCGATAAATGAAAAGAAGACAAATTGGTTACCTTGGTGGCCCACTGCCAGCAAGCGGTTGTATTAAACATGCTGAGTTTACTCGTTACCTCGTCGGAGTGGTTCGTAGCAGGATGCGAGTGTGGCATGCAGCTGAGGCTCGTTGGTGGCACGAGCGATTCGCGCCAACGCGGGTAATAATAGTAGCAAAAAAATATATAAAAAGGATGGGAGCAAAATACCAAAAAAAAAACTAAAAATAATTAAAAAAATTAAAAGAAAATGGTAATGCTCTGCTGGCTTGGGGTGCTTCGCGGTAAAACCAAAACAACAAAAAAAAAAAAAAAGAGCAAGGGAAACCAAAAAAAAAAAAATATAGCATGCAGCATACTGGCGGGATAAGCGGAATAAGGCAATAGGGGTAATTAAGCACACTTATCTGCTAAATATAAACTATATTATTTCTAAAGTATACAAAAAAAAAATAAAAAATGATACAAAATAAACGGCGGCAATAGGATATAAAATAAAAAAAACTTTTCTTGAACGAACGCGGGCGGTGCGAGGGGTGGTAAAACTACAACAGATAATGGAATTGCGGCTCGTTCGCTTACTCTAACTTACACACTAGCTCACATACTGAACTAACTTTAACTAAATCTTGTCACTTATAAGCTAAACTTATTTGTTAGACTCACAGCTAGGCTAAAAAACTAAACAAAAATATAAAACTAGAACTACTTATAAACTAGACTTATTTATTAGGCTACAACTAAACTTAACACTACATGAAAGAATAAAAGTTAACTAACCTAAGAGACATAAAAAAGGGGAGGGGGGCATGTTAAACAACAAAAAAAAAAACAAAAAAAAAACAAACTATTTTCCGGCCTCGCGCTCGCGGTGCAACTGTGCCTCGATGCGCCGTTCGATACGGCGCTCGTATTCCCGCTGGCAGGCGCCGCGCAGGCATTCCGAGAGTGGTACTCCGGGATTGCCACAGAAGGTGTAAAATACCCCTCGGGGTCGGGGGCACTCGCTGAAACTGTGGCAGTTAATGCCACAGTTCCAGCACCCACGCCGCTAAGTGCCGTGCTCGACGGGTGGGCGCATATCTACTGGGGTGTGCGTGGTGAAAGTCGCGGGAATTAGTGAGGTTTGCGTCGCTATGCTTTTTGTTCGGCGTTGGGGAGCAGCCGGCAGAGTCACGCGGCCGTGATTCTACCCTTCAGGGAAGTGGTCGCGTCCCGCGCGAGGTAGTGTGAGCAGGGAGGGGGCAACTCGCGTGGCCCAAGTGCAAACCAAGCGCGCCTCTACGGCCGCAAGACGTGCGGCGAGGCCCTCGACGGGCTGGTTAGACGGCGGAGGCCTTGTGGTCGCAGTCGCGACGACGCCGATGGTATCAGCGAATTGCGGCGGTGATGGTAGCGGAAGGTCCGGGTCCTCCGGCTGCGGTGAAGCGGATGCGGGTGTTGGCGGAATTAAACGATTGAGCAGAGCATTTAGCTGCGCGTACTCTTCGTCTGTTGCCGCAAAGAGACCGCCAAAGATAGCGGCGGTCAAAAAGGTCGCCGGGTCGGATCCGTACGGATAGAACTGGTGCACCACATCCCGTGGTGTTCACCAGGTATGCGTGCCATAATTGATCTTCAATTTGAAAAGCCTCTTGAAGTCGATGCCCAGGATGCAATCGTATTGCAGCCTATTTACCACGAAGAAAGGAAGCATGCGCCTTTCTCCATCAATGAAAACAGTCACATCCAGCACTCCCTGGATTGCCACTACTCCTCTATCTGCTACGTTAATTGTACTAGCCGCAGGGTTGAGCTTGTCTTGCAATAACTTACTTAAACCCTTTCCCAGGAACGAATGGACGGCGCCATCGTCCAGTAAGCCTCTGAGCTTAAAACCGTTGAGCTCAATATTAAAAAATAGCCGTACCTCGCGGAGGTGCGGGTTACCTTGGATTAGCGACGACGGCCGATCCAATGGTGCTGATGCGGGAGATTCCGTTGCAGCGGAAATCTCAACTGCGTCGCGCAGCGGCGACAGGCGTGGCGGGTCAGGATGAAGCTGCCCGCGGCGTAGAGCTGCTTTTCGGCTACGCGAGGACCCGCGAGCTCCTAACGAGTACCATGCGGTTCGATTCCCGCCAGTGAAGTAGGTCTGCATCGGTTGCAGTCCTTGCACAGTACCAGGCTGTTCAATAAGTTTTGCGGTTTAATAGGAAAAACACAATTTTATGGTTTAAAATACACTTCATTATTCAGAATAGTCTCCTTGAACATCAATACACTTGTTCCAACGAGATTCCAATTTATGAATTCCATCCCTGAAGTGAGAATCTGGAAGGGCTGCAAAATACGCTCTTACATTTGTTATGACCTCATCATTTGATAAAAAACGCTTTCCACGCATGATTTTTTTAGGTCTGGAAACAGATGGAAGTCACTAGGGGCCAAACCTGGTGAATGCGGTGGACTCTCCAACAATTCGAACTTAAATTTATGGATTTTAGCCATTGTCAAAATGCTCTTGTAACACGGTGCATTGTCCTGATGAAGAAGGATTTTTTTCTTCTGCAAACCGGGTCTTTTTTCACGAATTTATTCCTTTAGCTAGTCTAAAAGGTTACAATAATGTTCAGAATTTATTGTTTTACCAGTTTGCAAGTAATCCACAAACAAAATTCCTTTCGCATCCCAAAAAACTGATGCCAACACCTTCTTGGCCGATTTCTGGACACGAACTCGTTTCGGAGCCAGAGAACCAGGTTCACACTGCTCTTTAGCCTCTTGTTTTCATTCAGAATCATGGTGATAGACCCAAGTCTCATCCATAGTGATGAATCGATGCACAAAATCCACTTTAACCATTCGAAAATGCTCTAAATGTTGCTGAGAAAGTCGCATTCGAATGAGCTTTCGTTCCATTGTTTGCGAATGCGGCATCTATTGTGCACACAGCTTTATTAAACCCAATACTTCAGCCAAAATATTGCTTACACTGCCCAAGGAGATGCCTAGGGCTTCTACTAAATCTCTTTCAGTCATTTGACGATTTTCCAATACGGTATCCTGTATTTTTTCTACGATTTCTGGTGTTGCTGTTTTTGGACGTCCTTGACGTGGATCGTTTTCAAAGCTTGTACGACCACGTTTAAATTCAGCAACCCATCTTCCTACTGTACTAATTGAAGGCGAAGAGTCCTTATACACTTTCATCATTCGTTCATAAATTTCCTTTGCTTTTAAACCTCCCAAAGATAAAAATTCAATCACTGCACGATACTTGATTTTTTCCATTGTAAAAAAATACTGTGACACGTCGATACTAAATGGCTTGTGAACAAAAAATGAATTGACAGATTGAACTAAAACTTCACATACGTTCATATGAAGAGTGTACCAACATAACAAAAAAAAATTTAGGCTAGTAGCATCCTCTCTCATCGAATCGCAAGACTTATTGAACAGCCGAGTACATTTGGCTGCCCGCATCCATGACATTTCGGGGTCCTCGGACATTCTGCAGCCCAATCCCCTAGCTGGTAACAGCGGTGGCACGGCTCTCGCTGCTTGCGAGCTTGCGGGGAGTTATCATTCTGGTTGTTGGCGGCATATACCACTGCGCGCGGCGGCGCGGTGCTGCTGTTTGCGTAATAGTTGGACTTACGCTGCCGCTGCGGGAGCGCTTCGGCAGGTTGAAAAAGCGGTGGTATTTCGGTCTGCGTCCCCGCCGATGACCTGGAAACTGCTGTGCGTGTAATCGTTAGGGGACGCGGCTTTTTGGGCAGAGTTCGAGCCTGTGGCGCAGCCAGATGTTTAAATTTCGACTGCTTGTGCAACGACTAGTGTCGTCGATATCTATCAAGCGGGCAGTTTCGACGGAAGCAGCTTTAGCTGAACGTACCGCATGCGGCAGCACGTACGCGTCCTTGAGAAACAACGACTCCTCGGGTGGAGGATGCGGACGATAAGTATTATCCTGCAATTTCTTTGTTTCGAACTTTTTCCACAGACGCTGCAGCTCTACAAAATCACGAACGCGGTCGCACGGAACAGCTTGCCTATATGTCGGATGGAGGTTGCGGCACGTGCAATCTAATTGCTCGAACAGCGACATCGGCGGTCGCAATTGATCGAGCAGGTTGCAAAATTTAAGCAGTAAGGTGGATATATCCGCCTGCGGGCCTTGTGTCCGCCTGTTGATCTCCTGGCGCAAGCGGTCTTGCAGATTGTCGGCGCAATACTGCAACCGAAACGCGTCGATAAAATCAGCGTATGTCTGCCAGCGGTTGTGTTCGCGGCGAAACCAATACTAGGCCTCTTCATCGAGGCCCACCGGCAAAGCTTTAATGATGTCCTCAAGGGTCAGACCGTATGACTCCCGACACTGATTCAGGTTAGTCGAAAATCCCTCGGGGTCTTGCTTTTGCACGCCCTTAAACGAAATGCGCCACTTTTATAGGATATTGCACTCTGCTTTTCGCGCAGTAACAAGGAATTATCAAAAAGAAACTGCGTTCCGCTACTCTGTGTGTGCCGAGGCGCTGAAGCTTCGGGCGGAGGTATTAAAGGTGCGTAGTATCTATCTACTCTGTGTGGCTGCTGCTGATTGACGTCTGTGGAGCGCTGAGGCGGCGGCAGTGCCAATCGATTTCGCCGTCGGACCTCCGGTGATTGTGGGTGCGGTGCGTAAGCCTCTTCCTTCGGGAACGTTCCCTAATTCACGGTGATGCGCTGAGAGGCGTGTGGCAACGGCTGCGCAGCTGAATCGCCGAACAAGGCGGTTGCGTGCGCTGCTTCGAAGTGCTGTACTTCGGGCCTTCGCTGTCCTAGTGGAGCGTCCACTGCTGGCTCCGGATACGTTGCAGCGGACCGTTGGTCTTCCGTCGGCCTCGGCTCTTAACCACGTACGTCCAGAACGGGTCGAATTCTTCAAGGGCATCTGTAGGGCCTACTGTGGGTGGGATGCGGTAGGTGGTGGTTGCCCCACGTGACATACGTTCCACGGGGTTCGTCAACTCCATCGGTGAGTCTCTGCCGAGACGGCCAACCGTCTGATGTAACCGCATGGACTGCGCGCAGGGCGGCGGAGGAGTCTTCATCCCACGAGCTCTCTTCGGCTCGGTATCGACGATATACACTCGCGGTGAGCGGGTATTAGGCTTGCCCAGTGACGTCCGTGCCGTCTCCGACGAGGTATTATCCTGCGCAGGGTTCCATGGAGCGGCATCAGCTCCGAATAGGCGGCGGAGCTCGTACCTCTCCAGCCGCTGTCGCACTATGTAGGTGTCGCAATCAATGTTAAGTCCGTATCGTTGCGCGTTTTCGAATACGCGTCCGTCGGTTACGGTATAAATCGCTTACCGAATAGAACTTTTCAGAATCTCAGGCTCCAAGGAAATCATGTCACGATTGGCGGCACAATCCGAATCCATTCTGCGTCAAATTTGATAAATACTAGACCACGAAAAGAAACAGAAAAGCTGCAATGACGAGAGCGACGACGTACAATAACGACATACGACGGATCAACGTAACGGCGAAAAGAGCAAAATATCAATGCTTCGTACAGTCAGCTCAACGTAGATTTTAAACTGAGACAAATAGCTCGAGCACACGCTCGGTTAGCTCTGCCGAGGGGATTGGCTTCCACCAAAACAGCTGCTGCTACGCAAAACGAAAAAAAAACGAACACAACTACCAAGTCAACTCGAGCACACTAGCTCGCAACCCGTCACTGAAATTTGAGTTGAACCGCTTCCTGACTACTACAGCCAAATCCATTAGCTTCTGCGAAGTTAAAAACTAGATAAATAACTAATAATTCGCTCGCATGCGTCGGTGCGGGATGGGTAGTGCGCCGTACGTTAAGCCGGTAAATGCGCTATAGTACGGTGCCAGGCGGGTGAAGGGTTAGGCTAGCGGGAGGCAGTCGCAGTCCGCGACGAGCTATAAAAAAAAAAAACGGGGAGAAAGTAGGGGGGAATTGCACGCGAGGTAAAGCCCGATTGCAGAAAAATGGCCACTGAGTAAGCAAACGGTGCAATAATTGAGGATACTCCCAAAGGATAAGGCAAAAAAAAAATACATCTACGCGAGAACATTAAAAAAAGTATATAAATTAATTTACAAGCATGCCACATCACCATTAACACAGTTAAATATCCGCCACTGCCATTTGCAGCGCGGTGCGGGGTCAGCGTGCAAAAAAAAAAAAAAAAACGAAACAAAACAGCACAAAATAAGTTCCTTAGTGATGTAAGAGTAAGCGCCGGAAGATTCGTCGTATTGCGAGACGATGTAGCGACGACGGCGCACCCTGCCCGAAAGCGAGAAACGCAGGAAAAAGAAAATTCGCAGTTCTACGAGAACACAGAAAAATATTATCTTTGGTTTATAAACGAAAAAAACAACAAGGGAGAAAAAAATTTAAAGTTAAAAGGAAATATTTAAATTATCACAAAAAAAAAACAAGAAAAAAAACGAAAAAAAATGATTATTTTAACCGCTCCGAAGCGCCAGTCGAATATACAGCGTAACTTTCGTCGTGTTAAGCTTCCGTTGTTGAGACACACGCCCGCTGATACGCATCCCAGCGCGGCGCTACACTCGCAGCGATAGAGCTGACGTCACAGTTCTACGACAGATAAGCACTCACTCTGACACAAGCGGGTTGGGATACTAGCGGCGGTACGCAAGCAGTAACCACAAAACAATTTTAATTTAAATCATTAACATGCAAAAGAATTTTATGATTGAATGTCAAGAAAATTTTTACCGGTGGGCAGCAAGCCAAGCGCAGAGAAAGCAATGGAAAACAAGAAAAAATGAATTATTTATCTTAAACGAAAGAAAAAACTAAGATTTTATTACTTGGATTAATAAAACAGCAAAAGATTATAATTCTTAGAAAATAATAACGACTAGTTAAATTTTTCAAAATTTACTTCACAGTTAAATTGAATAGATACAAAAAAAAAAAAAAATTTGTAATAGCTATACGCCGGTAAAATGCAAAAAAACGAGAAAAAGAAACAAAATTATTATCTAAGTTAAAATTCACTTGATTCTAACTAACTTATTTCAAAACAATTTGTTTCGAAATTATCGAGAGTAGTCGTGATCTTACCGCTGGATGCGCACACTCGATTCAGTTTACCCACCTCCAACGTGGCGTATGCGAGCGCCAGCGCTACTGCGCGGCTTTCTCGCGTGGTCGGTCAAGATAGCCGCCCACTGGCTTCCTTCCCTCCTCGTCCTCGTCCGGCCGCGTGTGCTTTTACGAAGCGCCACAAATGGCGGCAAACGGCGAGTTCAAGAGCGCGGTATTCGCTTGCGACCGCAATTACCCAACACACCTCACACTTTACTCTTTACTGTCTGCTTTTATAATATATAAATTTTCCACTGTCCTCACTCACACACACGATTGCGCGATTCCGAAATTTTATCACAAATCAGCGAGATTTGTGTTGGCCCCACGTTGTCGACGTCAATTTGTAACGCCACTGGGGATCAGGGTGAGCGGGTATGCACCTGCTCACACTTCATTGCTTGTTCGTGAATTTTTGGCCAAAAACAATACTGTAACGATGCCCCGGCCTCCATATTTGCCAAAAATGGCTATGTGTGACTCTTTTCTATTTCCAAAAATAAAGAGAACCTTAAAGAGCCGTCATTTTACAGGCATAGATGACATTAAAAGCGCATCGCTGAAAGAGCTAAAGGCTATCCCAAAGATCGATAAGTGTTTCAGAAGTGTTTCGAGGATTGGAAGAAGCGCTGGCACAAGTGTATATCTAATGGGGACTACTTTAAAGGCGACAACATTAATATAGACAAATAAATAAGTATTATTTTCAAAAAACGAAAATTCCTGTTATTTTCAGAACACACCTCGTACAAAGCCAAATCATTTTTTTAACTTAAGTTCGTAAGTGTCAGTCGGAGTTACTAAAAATGAATTGCGACCTGCATGAAAGAATCAATAAATTTAAAAACATTATTGAAAAAAAAATATGACAAATAATAATTTACAACAAAATCATTTGATGCAACAAATAAATTTTGAATTTGATTTAATTCAAAGAAGCTTTGGTGAATCAACCGTTGGTGTGGCGACCGTGGTGCAGACCGATTCCGATTTAATGCAATTAGATGCCTATGTAGACACTAAATACGATGTAAATATTGAAGGTACTGTAAAAGATAGTATTTCTATAAAAGCGACTACTAATAAAGAACCTGATTAAATGATGGGCGTGGTCATAGTACCGAGTTCAATCGCATCGTGATTTTGAGCGCGATTAACTGCTCTGCGGCTAATATCACTTCTCAGGATTTCGCTCTGGCTGTTTTCGGTATGGTGCTGCCTTCTATTGCTTCAGATAATATACTATCTACTGAATTATTCTCGCGAGCGAAAATCAAAGACGGTTCAGGGAAAGGGGGTCTCTTCCTTGCTGGTGACGCTCTCTAGCAGCTATCTTGAACTGTAAATCATGATAGCAAAAGACAATATTACAGAATTAAATACATGTACGCATTAAATAGATCTAGATCTTTTTTTCTTGACAATGGCTCTACCCTAAATAACTCAATAATTCTTATCAATGAATATCCAAACAAAATGAAGTACAATGATTTTAAACAAATAAAGATTTAGCTAAGAAACTTGATTTAAAGTTTTTTTGGCATCGTCAGGGCAGATTTCTTGTTAAGAAGAGGGATGGAGACAGGGCTTACAGTGTTTTGTCAATATCTGCATTACAAAACCTGCATTTAACACTATCCACTTCAATTAAAAGAAATAAAGATAAAAATGCAAATATAATAACAATCTAGCCGAAGTAATATAGCAGTAAACAACTGAAAAAATACAGTTCACTATAATAAAATTAAAAATAACAATGTTCAAAGTAACTGGCAGTCTCTCGCATTTTTGACCCCTTACAAACTAACTTTAGACCTTACCACTCGATGCAAGCCGTCATACTAAAACTAACAAAGGACATTAAACATGGTATTGATAAAAAAATAGTGACGATATTACTGTTATTTGACTTTAGTAAGGCTTTTGACACTATACCGCCTATACATTCTGTCAATAAAATACCGGGAATTGTCGATTTAAATCTGGCAGGGCAATTTAGGCAGGTAAATTTTTTTTTCTAGGTTGGTACAACTATTCTTAATGACTTTGCCAAGTTTCAGTAGAATCTGTCAACGAGTGTGTTTACAGTAGCTGGTGAAGTCAGTCGATGTCAATAGTGCGTGCCTATTTTTTACAATGGGTGATTACGTTGAACAAAGAATTTGTCTAAAATTTTGTGTTGCGAATAAAATTTCGTGTGCCGATGCATTGAAAATGTTGCAAAAGGCCTTTGGTGATAAAGCACTATCGAAAACCCGTGCGTATGAGTGGTACAAAGCCTTCAAGGAGGGTCGTGAAGTCATCGAAGACTTGCCTCGTTCCGGACGCCCATCGACGGCTTCGACCGTAGATAACGTCGATAAAATTAAGGAAATGGTGCTTGAAAACCGTGGTACCAGCTTGAGAGAGATAGCACATGAACTTGAGATATCCCACGAGTCCACACGTACGATTTTAATTGATATTTTGGGCATGAGAAAGGTGGCCGCAAGACACGATAACGCGCCGTCTCACCGAGCTACAATTGTGACTAACTTTCTCGCCAAAAACTCAACGAACACGCTTGAACAACCATCGTATTGGCCGGATTTGGCTCCCTGTGACTTCTTCCTCTTCCCAAAACTTAAATTGCCGCTCCGTGGCACCCGTTTTCAGTCGATTGAAGCCATAAAATAAAATTTGGCGCGCGAACTGAAGGCCACTGACTTAACCAGCTACTGTAAACACACTCGTTGACAGATTCCGCTCAAACTTGGCATAGTCATTAAAGACAGTTGTACCAACCTAGAAAAAAAATTTTATCTGCCTAAATTACCCCGCCAGATTTAAATCGACAATTCCTGGTACTTTTTTGACAGAATGTACGATTACTAAAAAATTTAAGATCCATGGGATTTCCTAGGACGGCTCCGGAGTTGTTTAACTCTTAATTATCTGGTATAGTATAGTCAGTAGTTACATCATCAACCGGCAACTCTAGCTAGCTAAGCACCAATCTTGGTGTATCACACAGAATTAAAGAATATCATGAATACCTCACGTAGACAGTATTACTAAAAAGTTCAATAGTCTTTTATTGTTTGCGATTCTTTTGAAATCAAACCTCCCAGAAACTGCGTAAGAGGGTTGTCGAGGTACTGCTCTTTCATCATCTGGACTAATGCTCAGTAGTCATGCTGGATGCTTCTCATGAACAGCAAAATCGACTCCAGACGTAATACAACTCCTGTGTTTGATATGTAAAAGGTCTTGGGAGGAATGACCATGTCTCGCCTCACAGAGACTCTCTGGGTTGGCTGCGCACTTATATGTAGAAACTTTTTTCTGGCCGTACTAATGTACAAAATTGTGCGTATGCGTATACCTAACTGTTTAGACAGTCTCTTCTCTAAATATGTATTCAGCAGTTCTTTGGGAAGAGAGACAAACAAATTCAATATTTCCTTGATGCGCACTGAGACTGGTAAACGTTCGTTCCAGGTTCAAGGTGCGCATTTATGAAACTCTCTGAATTACGAAACCTTTCGTCTCTCAGTAAATTCCATAAGCAATCAAAAGACACCTTACCGAACTCAAATAATATTTTATTTATTTTCGTGTTAATTTATTTATTTATTTATTATGTGTTTACCCCTATACAACGTTTTTAACTGTATGCATGTACTTAAGGAATGAATGAGTGAAGAGTGCCTGAATGACGGAGTGGATGTATTTGATCATTGTATTATATTTTAATGCATTTATACCAGGCTGTTTAATAAGTTTTGCGGTTCGATAAGAAAAACACAATTTTATGGTTTGAAATACACTTTGTTATTCAGTATAGTCTCCCTGAACATCAATACACTTGTTCCAACAAGATTCCAATTTATGAATTCCATCCCTAAAGTGAGAATCTGGAAGGGCTGCAAAATACGTTTCCACATCTGTTATGACCTCATCGTTTGATGAAAAACGCTTTCCACGCATGGATTCTTTTAGGTCTGGAAACAAATGGAAGTCGCTAGGGGCCAAATCTGGTGAATGCGGTGGATACTCCAACAATTCGAACTTTAATTCATGGATTTTAGCCGTTGTCAAAATGCTCTTGTGACACGGTGCATTGTCCTGATGAAAAGGGATTTTTTTCTTCTGCAAACCGGGTCTTTTTTCACGAATTTTTTCCTTCAGCTGGTTTAAAAGATTACAATAATATTCAGAATTTATTGTTTTACTAGTTTGCAAGTAATCCACAAACAAAATTCCTTTTGCATCCCAAAAAACTGATGCTAACGCCTTCTTGGCCGATTTCTGGACACGAACTCGTTTCGGAGCCGAAAAACCAGGTTCACGCCACTCTTTAGCCTCTTGTTTTCATTTAGGATCATGGTAATAGACCCAAGTCTAATCCATAGTGATGAATCGATGCACAAAATCCACTTTAACGTTTCGAAAACGCTCTAAATGTTGCTGAGAAAGTCGCATTCGAATGAGCTTTCGTTCCATTGTTAGCGAATGCGGCACCCATTGTGCACACAGCTTTTTGAAACCCAATACTTTAGTCAAAATATTGCTCACACTGCCCAATGAGATGCCTAGGGCTTCTACTAAATCTCTTTCAGTTACTCGACGATTTTCCAATACGATATCCTGTATTTTTTCTACGATTTCTGGTGTTGTTGCTGTTTTTGGACGTCCTTGACGTGGATCGTCTTCAAGGCTTGTACGACCACGTTTAAATTCAGCAACCCATCTTTCTACTGTACTAATTGAAGGCGAAGAGTCCTTATACACTTTCAACATTCGTTCATAAATTTCCTTTCCTTTTAAACCTTTCAAAGATAAGAATTCAATCACTGCAAGATACTTGATTTTTTCCATTGTAAAAAAATACTGTGACACGTCGATACTAAATGGCTTGTAAACAAAGAATGAATTGACAGATTGAAATGAAACTTCACATACGTTCATATGAAGAGGTACCAACATAACAAAAAAAAATTTAGGCAAGTAGCAACACCCTCTCTTATTGAACCGCAAAACTTATTGAACAGCCTGGTTCTTTATTTTATTTTGTATTTTTATTTATATTGGGTTGTTTGACAATTATTGTCGCTTTTTTCTCATAGATGGCGTAAACTGCATATTTCATGTAGTAGCGGTTGCGTGGCGTATATTATTATATACTATTATAAAGGTTAGACTGTACACTATCTTCTGACAAAAACTGAGCGTCATTAGTAAATAATAAGTTGGTTAAAAATTAAGTTGAAAATGCACAATCAAAGTGAGCATTACTTCCTAAAGGGCAAAAATGCAGTGCAAGCTCGGAAGAAATTGTATAAATTTTATGATAAGCACTGCCTTACTGAACGCCAGTGTCAGCGTTGGTTTGCTCGCTTTCGTTCTGGAAATTGTAATGTGCAAGATGCACCTCATACTGGTCGTCCAACCACTACTGATGATGACAAAATAAAGGCGTTAATCGAAACTAACTGGCATATGACAACTCGAGAGATAGCAGAGAAGCTCGGAATATCGAATTCAACCGTTTACTTGCACTTACAACAGCTTGGTTACGTAAACAAACTACGACATTAATTATCGAACAACCCAATATTTTGACTGATAGATTTAGTATGTTTTTGACTGCTTTTTTTATTTGTATTATGACTTATCTGTGATATCACTTTGTTTCTATACAACTTACAGTATTATATATCAGTATTATTAGTTTTAAGTTCGACTGTGATATCATCGGTATAATATTTTTATGCTTTACTTAACTCTGTTTTTATATACTTCATGTACTTATTTTGTATTTAAATACAAATAAAGATCGATCTATTAGGACCTTGAAAAAGTTCTCGCTGGTTTTTTACAAAATAAAAGCTTTATTTAAAATATAAGACACAAAAACATTTTACTTAAAGTATTGCCCATCATTAGAGATCACTTTCTCCCATCTTTCTGGCAGTATATGAATTCCGCGTCGGAAAGACGATGTCTTTTGAGGCTATCCAAGAATCGATCCATTCTTTAGTACCTTCATAAGAATGGAAGCGCTGCTCAGCCAGACCATGTGCCATCAAACGGAATAGGTGAAAATCGGAAGGGGCTGTCAGCTGAATACGACAGGTGTGGTAGAACTTTCTATTGAAGCATTTCCAGGTAGACTGTCACTGATTTTGAAACATGAGGCCGAGCGTTGTCATGTAACAAAATCACTTTGTCGTGTCTTTACTCGTACATCGGCCGTTTTTCTTTTAGGACTCGACTCAAATGAATCAATTCAAGTCGATAGCAATTTCCTGTGATAGTCTTATTCGGTTTGAGCAGCTCATAATAAATGACACCCTGCGGATCCCATCAAATGCAGCGAAGAAGCTTCAAACCATGAATATTTGGTTTTGCGGACGATTTTGATGCATGGCCCGGCTTACCACACGATTTTCTACGCTTTGGATTATCGTAGTGTATCTACTTTTTATCGCCAGTTACGATACGGTGCAAAAAACTTTTTCTTTTGTGCCGTTGAAGCAGTAGTTCACACGTGAAAAAATGCCATTCGGCGTCTCTCGATTTCAATTCATACGGCACCTAATATCCTTGCTTCTGGATCATTCCTTACACTTTTAAACGTTTTATAACTATTGACTTATCTACTTGTGATATTTTTCCAAATTCTGCTAGCGTTTAACATCGGCCTTGATCGAGTAATTCTTCCAATTCTTTGTCTTAAAATTTTTTCGGTGCGCCAAAATGTTCTTTATCCTCAAGTTCAAAATCATTATTTTTAAAGTGTCGAAACCAGTCTCTGCATGTCGTATCCGACAGAGCATTGTCACCATATGTCTCAACGAGAATTCTACGTGCTTCAGCTGCAGATTTCTTTTGAATAAAATAGGGCAATTAAATTCTCCGCAAATACACATTATTTGGTACAAAAGTAGACAATTACAGAACCAATAAAAATTACTTTGTTTACACTAAAGTGAACTATGATACACTGTAATTTAAGGTTAGATACAGTACTTCCTTGCAGATGTGTCAGCATTCAAAATTCCTTGCACGGAGTACTGCTACTGCCATCTTTGGAGAAACAGCGAAAACTTATTCGAGGTCCTAATATTATTTATCTATCTATGTCTCACTCACTCTTTCTGTCTCTCTCTATAGTGACATCGCTCTTTCTTTTTCACTAATGGGGAATTCGTTTTGTTGCATTATCTCGGAAACTATTGGTCCTAAAACAAAACGTATAAAATTTTGAAGATTTCACAAAGAGGGGTCATACTTGGTGTCATTTTTTGATAGGCGTAATTGAATTTAATATGCTCGGTCAGTAAGCATCTTTTCTAAGAAGTCTTAATCGACTCGATAAGAAATCGACGCTAGAGAAATTCTACTTTTCATAACTCTAAGAAATCTTAATTTTCAGAATGGGAGTGAGTATATAGAGTATAAAAATCGAATTCTCGACACTTTACATCTCGTTTCTTGGCCCCTGAAGCGATAAGATATTACCGAGTTATCTGTTAAAATTCTAAGAACTCATTGCGCAATATCGGAGAGGAATTGTGTGCCCTTGGCACGTTATATCTCGTGTTTGTCGGCGAAGGAAGAGATAAGAAATCATCGTGAGAGAAATTTTATTCTTCTAATGAATCGCGAAGCGATAATGAACGAGAAAAATTATATCTCTCGATGTGCAGGCCAGCAATGAAACAAATTGTCGACGTTAGTAAATAATAAAAATTCTAAGAATATTTAGATGCATTTAATTTTTAGAAATCACACGTTATATCTCGACAAACAATTTGTTTTCTTAGACAATTTATTTATTTGTTTAGATCCTTTATCTTGATTCTAAGATGATATAACGTCACATGCATTCGCTCCTCATCAGTCGCGATTTAGTAGCTAACTAATTGAATCGTAAGTCGTGAGCTAGTAGCCAACGGATAAAAAAATGTATTCAAGTCAACTAAATAAAGTTGGACTATGGAGTTTCGTCCAACACACGCAATTTCAAGTTAAGAAATTGAAAAAATATAAAATTTTTGCTATCAAAAGATTGAAAACAAAATTTGGAAATCGAATATTTGTTAAAATTAAAATTTCGTTTTGTGTGTTTCTACTTCAAAGAATTTATTTTTTTCTAGTTTTCAAGAAAGATTTTTTAGAATAATTAATTAAAAAAAGTGCAGAAACAGATTTTTATATGTAGTATTTTGGAGAATCAATGTCAATTTTACTGAAAGTGCGATTGAATTTGACTTAAGCTCGAAGGCGGAGCTCTGTCAAAACCGGCTGGTAGGAGTACGAGAAGGTGAAAAAAAGAGTATTCAAAAAAAAAAAAAAAAATAAGTGGACACAAAACAAAGAATGTAGATTTGTGTCGCGTCTAAGGAGCTGTGGATGTCTGCGAGATGTGTGAGTGTCCGTGGATGTGCGAGTGTATGATAGTGTGTAAGAGAGTAAGTGAGTGAGAGAGAAGTGGGGGAAAAGAAACGGTAAGGTTCGGTAGTGAATGAATAATGGAAAGAAGTCGTTAGAGCCCGTTGGAGTCCCGCGAGGCAGGATGAGATCAGTGATTTGCGCCAGGCGAGGTGTTCGCTAATCCCCGGGACTGCAGTGCTTAGCGTGTGAACGCGGATCGCTAGCCCAAACCTAGGTCCTCAGGATGCCCTGGCCGTTGGTGGGAAGTAGCTCATCGAACTTGCGTTCGACCACGGTTAGCGTACAGCGCAAGGCGCAGATATCGCTTACCGCAGAGCGTAAATGTGCAAGGCGAAAGATCGCTCGTGAGCCAGATGTATTCGCGGCGATCGCCGGAATACGAAGTAAGGACGTAGAGGGATAGACGAACGTCTAAAAGGTCTGCGGGCAGCGCGAGGCGCTAAGTTCACATTGATCTAGACCGGATATGTGACAGGCGCAAGATTGCTCTCAGGAGGTGGCGGAGGCGACTACTCAAGGCAGTGGCCGAAGCGTAAGTGTCGAGCTCGAGAAGCGGGTCTGAGCTCTAAGGCCTTACGGGAGAGTGCCTCTCGCGGTCGCGAGAGGCAGCGTGTTGGTGGAGAGGGAGAACATCTCCCACGCAGCGGCACCAGTCGTCCGACTGTGTGTGCGCCAACTCCCGTAGGCAGTAGGAAATTCCAGCAACTGTTCGTCAACTGTGCCAAATTTTGAAAAATCGTAATTTTCTTTACGTTTACGGATAAAAATATTCCAGATATCTCGTTTTAGAGAAAATTTATCACTTGGTTTTCGCTTTGTCTTGTTATAAAATCGTAAGCACACAAAAACATGAATCTAGCTTTCGCCATAACGCATTTATAAAATGATATTCCATTTTCATTGCTTCACAATTGCTCATAATGGACATTAGATGATTTCCACAAACCACCGTAATATAACATTCCAATAAAGGCTTTGATTTCCGATTCAACAGTGCGACGATGATAATTCTGTAAATCTTTTCTTTTAGCCATCATCTGTCCAAAAACACGTTCAATTTGATCGTCTGTGTATTCTATAATAGTTTTTATGATCTCATCACTAAACAACACATTCCAAAAGTCAAAGTTTGTAAATTCGACGCTACATTTTCAAATAATTCATCAGTATCAAAGCGATCTAACCTTCTTTTCGGAACCTTTGTTTGCCATACATAGCCATTTTTTCCTCTCGGTTTCAATGCAGGTCTACCGCGTGCCCGTGATTCGAGCGTATGAGCATTAGCTGTTGCGTCTTCTATCCCCATCTCTGTCTCTGAATTGCTACTTTCACCAGAAACTTCATAATCGGAATATGTTTCTTGTTCAGAGACATTGTCGACTTCATTATCTGACGCTTCTCCGTCTATAGTCTTAGGCTCGCGTTGCTCCAAAAGCAGATCCAATAACATTAGGTCATATGTCATCTACATATGTCAACATAAAATACATGTAAACGCTATACAGACAAATTTTTGGATTCAAAATTCAATACTTACGTTTCAAAAAGTTGATATGAGTACAACACAAAAAAAATCGATTTTTCAAGTTTTTATAGTACACTTTAGTCACCCTGGGTGAATTTCACCCAACGATCCCAAGCCGCGCTAACTATACAAAAGTATAATAGGTATGTCTTCCTAACAGCAGACGGCGCCGCAAGGTTATTTTCTAAGATTAAAGTACTACTCTTTGAGCAGCTCAAAATTTTTTTTAGGTGAATTTCACCCAATGCGACTTATATGAGTTAATCGAATTTTATCAATATTGCTGCATTTAAATGAGCAAATTATTGCCAGAAATCGCGGCTCGGAAGTCTAAATTTTTATGCAGATTTTTTTTTGTGCAGATTTTTTTTTTCGTCTTAGTTTTTCCAAAATGGCGGTTTTTGTGAAACAGTATTACGTAACACTTCATGATTTTTTTTCTCGACAAGTTTGAACTTAACAAAAAAAATTTATAGAAAAAAAAAAATGTTTAAGATAATTACAAAAATATATATGAATTTTTTTGAAAATTTCTGGACCATTTTTCGTATTTTTTCAATAATTATTGGAAGTGTGAATAAGTTCTCGTCGTTTCACCGTCAGATGGCGGTATACAAATTTTGTGTGTATAATTCAAGATGATGATGCATCTATATTTAAGCTCTATAACCTATGTTTAGAATCAGTGCGTGTCTTTCTATTAACCTATAAAGAACATTTTCTTTTTGTAGCGTAAAACATGTCAAATTTCGTACCAAATAAACCGTTTTTGCGGGGAATTTTACTGCACTATTTTATGCAAAAGAAATCTGCAGCTAAAGCACACAGAATTCTTGTAGAAACCTGTTATGATCATGCTCCGTCGGAAAGAACATGCAGAGATTGATTTAACCGATTTCAAAATGGTGATTTTGATGTTCAAGATAGAGAACGCAGTGGTGCACCAAAAAAGTTTCAAGACGAAGCATTGGAAACATTACTTGCTGAAGATCCATGTCAGATGCAATCCGATGTTGCAAAATCATTAGGAGTTGATCAAACAACAGTTTCAAAACGTCTGACAGCATTCGGAATGATACAAAAGGAAGGATCTCGGGTGCCGTACGAACTGAAGCCGAGAGACGTCGAACGGTGTCTTGTCACATGTGAGCAGCTGCTTCAACGACAAAAAAGAAAAGGTTTCTTACATCGTATTGTGACAGGTGATGATAAGTGGATATACTACAGTAATCCCAAGCCTAAAAAATCGTGGGTCAAGCCCGGCAAAGCAGTAGCATCAACGCCACAGTGGAATATCCACGGTTCCAAGCTCATACTGTGCATTTGGTGGAATCAGCTGGGTATTACGAGTTGCTCCAATCCAATTAAACCATCACAGAAGATCTCTATCTATGACAATTGATGCGTTTGAGCCGAACATTAAAATAAAAACGGCCGCTATATGAGCAAAGATACGATAAGATAAATTTGCTGCATGATAACGCTCGGCCGCATGTCGCGTCACCGGTCAAAACATACCTGGAAACGCTGAAATGGAAAGTCCTACCCCACCCGCCGTACTCTCTAGACATTGCGCCTTCTCATTACTATTTATTTCGATCGATGACTAACGGCCTGGCTGAGCAGCACTTTACTTCGTATAAAGAAATGAAAAAAATGAATCGATTCGTGGATAGCCGCAAAAGAAGTGTCATTTTTTCGACGTGGAATTCAAATGCTGCCAGAAAAATGGGAAAAAGTAATCTCCAGCGATGGGCAATACTTTAATTAACTTGTTTTTCTACTATTTTTTTTTAAATAACGGATTTATTTTTACAAAAAAAGGCGAGAACTTGTTCACACTCCTAATATACTGCGGAAAAAATGCCAAATGTAATATTTTACGTAAAATTTCTTTTAGTAGTAGCTTTGTGATTCAGACGATGCAACAATTTTTGTCTCTTATAAGCCCACATAATTTACAAAACTATCATGCTTATTTTTAAAATTTATTTTGTTCTGCAGATCTTTTGGTCCATTTGAAAAAATTTGGATTGCGATGCACAAGGATTTTTTGACAGGGCAGAATACCAGTTAAGCATAATAATGATAAAAAAAAAGATGAAAGTGGAACTTATAATGCAATGTATGACAAAAACAGTGGTACGTATTTCAGTACTGTTGTAGACTCTAAGCCTGTTTTAATATTGCCTACTGCTGCAGGTGTAAATGCTACTACTCCTGTTGAAAAGTAGTTTAAAACTAAGAAAAAGAAAAAGCAATTAGTCTCCAAGAGTTGTGTGTACTTAAAATGACTTTATAGGTGAAATCAAGGGGCGCGCCAGCACCCCGTGGTAAGTATTGGTACTAACCACGGGCGCCTGGCGCACCCATTTATACATTAAATTAATGCATGAAAAAATTAAAAAATTTTTTTTAATTATACATTTTAATATTTAATAAAACGTAATATATTAACTTTACTATTTTTTTCATGTTCTTTAAAATAAAAAAAATCATGAAAATTCATGCATTCGTTACGAAGATACGATATAAGCCCCCAAATTTTCATCAAATCGCTCTTCAAACATTTCGTCTAATATCTAGATTCATATTGAGATAAGATAATCTGAACAAGACAATCTCTTGTTTTTATCTCATCATCTCCTTATATGTATCAAGGGGCTATATACTAACTATACTAAAATATCTCATCATCTCTTTATATGTATATATGACACAACGTTCAATAAGTCCCGAGACTAACAACGAAAACAACATTTTTTTTCAAAAATCATTTTTATTCATTAATATAATCTCCTTTTAGAGTGATACAATCTTTCCAACGCCTTTCCAACATTTCTATATCATGTTTATAGAAGGATTTATCCTTTGCTTCAAAATAGGCTTCAGTTTCAACAATGATCTCCTCATTCGAGCCAAATTTTTTTCCCTGGAGCATTTTTTTGAGATCAGCAAAGAGTCAGTAGTCGCTGGGGGCTAAATCTGGCGAATACGGGGGGTGGGAAAGCAAATCAAAGTCCAATTCGTTCAATTTTGCCATTGTTTTCATGGACTTGTGGCATGGTGCATTGGTGCAATCGCGGCACCCACTTGGAAAAAACCTTTTTCATGCTCAATTTTTCATGAAGGATTGTAAATACGCTTCCAGATGATATCTGTGTCATTTCTGCAATCTCACGGACCTTCACTTTGCGATTTTTCATTGAAATTTTTAACACTTCCCTCACATTTTCCTGTGTAACGGCTTCCAATGGCCTACCCGAACGTTCCGCATCGTTTGTGTCCGTACGACAACGTTTAAACTCAGCATACCAACGACAAATCGTTGGTTTGGATAAAGAGGAGTCCAAGTCATGTTTTTTAAGCTATTGCTGGGCTTCTACGGTGTTTTTACCCATTAAAAAACAATGTTTTATCAACACGCGAAACTCGCTTTTTTCAATTTTTTAAACAAATTACAAAGTGACTTTACTCTAACCTCGATAACTCTGCTGTCTGTGATCCGATCGACGTAAAATTTTTACACGTTTCATGTAAAGGTTCGAACTCTATGGAAACGTGGCCAGTTTGGTACTACTAGCACCATCTCTGGGTAAGTCTCGGGACTTATTGAACGATGTGTTATATATAATATACTAACTGTACTAAAATAAAATATATATATATATATAAGACAATTTAGACGCAGGTTGATTCAGCGAACAAAATTTGTTTCTATAAATAATGTTTTTTATTATATTTACAATAGTTAGAACAGTTATTTACAACCTTACCTATAAATAATGAAACGACAATTAATGTTTGATGTTATCACTGCGCTTCTTTATTATTATTTCTTTAATATTCAATATCAATTCTTTTCTAATATATTCACGAATTTAATATTTCTCTACTTTAAATTGGCTATTCACGATTTTTACGTTTTTACATTTATATTATATTTTTATTAATATTAGATGAGGTTAGAATAACAGGTGAGCGGACCATGAGAAGCGCGGCAAATTCGAATTTAAAGAAAGATACTTTCTTTACATATATATAGTATATTTGTAATAAATGTGTATATATATATATATATATATATATATATATATATATATATATATATACTATTTTAGTGGTTATTTGTGTATTGATTTACTAAGTATAGCATTTAAGAGATTATATTTTTTTAAGATTTTAACAAACCTATAAATATATATATATATATATATATATATATATATATATATAACGTGTTAATAGTATAAAAAAAAATTAAATATGTATTGATACTATTTAAAAATTAAAAATGTTTTACTTTTACTTAAAAGTGTTTATAATTCTTAAAAAAAAATATAAATATATATATATATATATATATATATATATATATATATATATATATAAATATATACAGTAGATATTTATTTCTTATTAAACATTTTTAACATAAAAATTAAATGTGCGTTTAAAATAAATAACTTTTGAAGAATTTCTTATATTTAATATTTTTTGCTCTCTAATAAAGTTAGTGGCGAAACTTAATAAACTATATTATAGATTTTGTAGAATTTTTTCCAATTTAATACAAAATCATAAAGATAAGATGATTAAAAATTTTTTTTTTTGATTAAACATCTCTTTATATGTATATATGTATATACTAACTATACTAAAATAAAATATTTATATATATAGTATATTTGTAATAAATGTGTATGTATGTATTGTGACGTGGTGTTTTGCACCAGTCACATAAGGAGGCTAATACACAGCCTGTACGCCTCCTCATAGCCTAAAATGTCCCTCTTTTACAATCTTGGCAGCCTCGCAGGACTGCCACGCATGATCCAAACTGACAGCCACGCAGGGCTGTACATACTGTACCTTCCCCAGGTACAGGGGCTTCCAGCTCAAGTAAAACCTGTAGCGAGGAGCTAGTCTCAGGAGCCCTGGCTAGTCGAGGCAGTGCTCGCACACACTGCAGCAAGGTTCCTTCCTCTCCAAGCTCCTTCCTATCCTTGTAGTGATCCCCGTACCTGTAACCTCCCAGACGGTAATTAAATAAAGAAGAAAATAATAATAGCAGCTGCATCATGGAAAGAAGTACAAGCTGCCACACAACATCATAGGAAAGCGAAGAGGAGGTTAGAAGGCAGGCAAAACATAGAAGCACAGCATTTGAGTGCAAGTAAATACGCACCTGGAGGTGTCTGATAGTGTTGCCTCGCTGCCGCTGCAAGCAGGCTATAGCTGTCACCGACACCGCTGCTTAGCTTTCTCAACCGCTCATCGTCTGAGCCGCAGCTGTTGACCCGCAGTACGGCCGCACCTGAAACAGAAAGAAGATAGACAAATTAGTCGACGCCTACCAGCTATGGAACGCGTCGACTTACCTTGATCCTCCGTACATCTGAGGTAGATTCTCGCCGCTCCAGGGAATACACAACAACAACACTGGCACTCGCGAGCGGATAACCACAACGCGCGCTGCTGGCGAGCAGTAATATCAACTGCCGACAGCGCTGAGCGCGCGCGGCGGTTGCGTCGCGTAACGTACTTCACACGTACGTTGCGCCGGCGCAGAACGATCATCAAAAAGCCGCGCTCGCGAAAGTGCCACGCAAGAAGCTTCTTTTTCACTCCGTTCGGGATAAGCGAAGCCAGCAGTCGCGAACGAATGAACTTTTGTAAAACTAGCGAGCGAGCGTCCGTATCGTATCCGTGAGCGTGTTGGAGTATCTGGTGAGTGCCAAGGTGCAGTGGCAGCTGCCAGGAGGCACAGCTTCCCCGAATCGTCCCCGTATCCTTCCCGGCTGCGTGTGTGCGACCGCGTCGCGTGTTACGCGCCATTTTCGGCCGTTGTGCAGGCTGTACGCCCGCGACCGCTCTAACCGTGAGTTAGCCGCGCAAAGTATTTGCCGCGCAAGAAACCGCGCTACATGATTGTAGCTGGCGCCCTGGGCTCGCGTAAAAACGCGATAAATTATTGTATTCTGTAATTTAGTTTAAATAAACGTATGTGTTCGTGTGCTAAATTTTTAAATCAGTCGTTTAACTAGTAAGCAAGCAACCCGCTCCCCCCCCCTTTACATTTGTACGCCACCCTGATCCCCAGTGGCGTTACAAATTGGCACCGACAACGTGGGGCCGACACAAATCACGCTGATTTGTGAAAATTTTCGGGATCGCGCAATCGTGTGTATGTGTGAGGACAGTGAAATTGAGTATAATAAAGCAAAGACAGTGAAGTGTGAGATATAAAGTGCATGTATGGTAGTCGCAGTCGTAAGCGAATACCGCATTCTCGAACTCGCCGTTCGCCACCATTTTTCGCGCGTCGTAAAAGCACACGCGGCCGGACGAGGACGAGGAGGGAAGGAAGCCAGTGGGCGGCCATCTTGATCGACCACGCGAGAAAGCCGCGCAGTAGCGCTGGTGCTCGCATACGCCACGTCGGAGGTTGGTAAGCTTATTCGAGTGTGCGCATCCAGCGGTAAGATAGAGACTACTCGCGATAATTTCAAAACAAATTGTTCTGAAGAACGTTGGCGAAAGTCAAGTAAAATTTTAACTTGTTTTTCTTCTCGTACAATTCAATTAGAAATTATTTGAATATTGCAATTTTTTTTCATAATAATTTTTTTTTATGAGAAAATCCACAATTTTTTTTTGATAAATAATTTTATTTTTTTTTATTTTTTTTCTATTTTTCGTTGTTTTCGCTGCGCTTTGCTTGCTGCCTACCGGTAAAAATGTTCTAAATATCTAATCAAAAAAAAAAAAATAAATTTTCTTGCATCCTATTGATTCAAATTAAAAATTTTTTTTTGTGTAATTGCTGGCGTACTGCCGATATTATCCCCACCGCGTGTGTTAGAGTAAGTGCTTATCTGTCGTGGAGCTGTGACGTCAGCTCGATAGCTGCGAGTGTAGCGCCGCGCTTGAACGCTTATCAACTGGCGCGCGTCTCAACCACCGAGGTTAGCAAGACGCAAGTTGCGTCGTATATTCGACTGGCGCTTCGGAGCGGTTAAAATAATCATTTTTTTTTTCCCTTTTTTTTTCGTTTTTCTTTCTTTTGGCAATTTGAATATTTTTTTGTGCTTTCTGTAGTAATTTGAAGATAATAAATTTTCTTGTAAATAATAATAATTTTTTTTTTATTAATTTTTTAAAATAAATAATAATTTTTTTAATAGAAAAAAAATTTTTTATAACTAAATAAAAATTTAAAAAAAAAATTTTTTTTCATTAAATAAAATTTGTTTTTAAAAAAAATTTTTTTTTTGTTGAGTATTTAAATTTTTTTTTCTCTCCTTTACCATTTTTTCAATAGTTGTCGGTATCCTCGAGAAATTTTTTTTTTTTTTTTTTTTTTGGCCTGTGTTTTTGCTGCCGGCAGGGTGCGCCGTCGCCCCTACATCGTCTCGCAAGACGACGAACATCCCGCCGCTCACTTTACACCACCAATAACATTATTTTGTGCTGTTTTATTTCGTTTTTTTTGCACGCTGACCCCGCACCGAGCTGCAAATAGCAGTTACGGATATTTAATTGTATTAATTGTAATGTGGCATGCTGTGAAATCAAATTATATCTAATTTATATATATTTTTTTTAGATTTTGGCGAAAATCTATTTTTTGCTGTCTCGTATCCCTCGAAATTATTTTCGGTTATAGCACCGTTTGCTTACATAGCGGCCATTCTTCTGCACTCGGACTTCGCTCGCGCGTATTTCCCCGCTACTTTCCCGCCGTTTGTTTTGCATAGTTTGTCGCGGACCACGACTGTCTCCCGCTAGCCTAACCTCCTCCTGCCTGGCACCATACTATAACGCATTTACTGGATTAAGCACGTTGCATTACGCATCCCGCGCCGACGCATGCGAGCGAATTATTAGTTTTTTTTTCTAGTTTTCAGCTTTGCGTGAGTTAGTGGATTCAGCCATAGCAGTCAGGAAGCAGTTCGACGTAAAATTTCAGCAACGAGTTGTGAGCTAGGTGCTCGAGTTGATTTTGAAATTGTGTCATTGTTTTGCGTTTTGCTTAGCAGCAGCTGTTTAGGTGAAAGTTAACTCCCTCAGCAGAGCTAACCGAGCACGTACTCGAGCTATTCGTCCAAGTTTTGGAATTTGCGTTGAGCTGACTACACTAAGCGTGATATTTCGTTCGTTTCGTCGTAACGTTGCGTGTCGTTATTGTACGTCGTCGCTCCCGTCGTTACAACTATTTTGTTTCTCGTGGTTTAGTTTTTATTAGTGTCGCAGAATGGAGTCGGATCGCGCCGTCAACCGTGATATAATTTCGCTGGAGCCTGAGATTATCAGGAGTTCTATTCGGTATGCTATTTACACCGCAACCGATGGACGCGTGTTCGAAAACGCACAACGATGCGGACTCAACATCGATTGCGACACCTACGTCGTGCGACAGCGGCTGGAGAGGTACGAGCTCCGTCGCCTGTTAGGAGCCGATGCCGCTCCATGGAACCCAGCGCAGGATGAGCGTGCGACTCACAGCCGTCTTCCGCCGCTTAAAGCGGAACCAATTATACCGCGCAGTTCAAGTCCGAACTTCGATTCTCCCGCGTGTCCGCAAGCGCCTAATATTTCGGTTTTCTCGCAGCTGGCCGCGCGCGCATGGGATAGCACATCGTCGAAAGCGGCACGGACGCCGCAGGGCGAGCCTAATATCCGCGCACCGCGAGTGCGTATCGCCGATACCGAGCCGGAGAGAGCTCGTGCTACGGAGACCCTTCCGCCGCCCCGTGCGCAGTCTACGCGGCTACATCAGACGGTCGGCCGGCTTGGCAGAGACTCGCCGATGGAATTAACGGACCCCGTAAAGCGTACGTTCCATGGAGCAGCCTCCAGCTACCACGTACCACCAGCGGTAGGCCCTACGGCTGCCCTGGAAGAGTTCGACCTGTTCTGGACGTACGTGGTTGAGAGCCAGCGGCCGACGGAAGACCGAAGAACCGCAGCAACGTATCCTAAGCCAGCCGAGGATGCTCCACGAGAACAGCCAAGGCACGAAGCACCGTATTTCGAAGCAGCGCCCGCAACCGCCCCGTTCGGCGATTCAGCTGCGCAGCCGTTGCCACCCGCCCCTCGGCGTGTCACCAGGAATCATGAGGTATTTCCCGACGAAGAGGCTTACGCGCCGCTCCCACAATTACCGGAGGACCGACGGCCGACTTGACTGGCACCGCCGCCGCCTCCGCGTCCCGCAGAGTTTAACCACCAGCAGCCGTACAGAGCGGAGAGGTACTACGCACCTCTAAGACCTCCGCTTAAAGCTGCAGCGCCTCGGCACGCGCAAACGAATGCCACGCAGCTTATTCTCGACAATTTCACGTTTCTGCGCAAAAAGCAAACGTGCGAAATACTGGAGAAGTGGCGCATTTCTTTCAAAGGAAGGCAGAAGCAAGACCCCGAGGGATTCCTGACCAACCTGAATCAGTGTCGGGAGAAATACGGCTTGACTCTCGAAGATATTGTTAAAGCTCTGCCGGCGAGCCTCGACGAAGAGGCATGGTACTGGTTTCGCCGCGAACACAACCGCTGGCAAACTTACACTGATTTTGTGGACGCGTTTCGGTTGCAGTATTGCGCCGACAATCTGCAAGACCGCTTGCGCCAGGAGATCAGCAGGCGGACACAAGGCCCGCAGGAAGATATATCTACGTTTCTACTCAAATTCCGCAATCTACTAGACCAAGTGCGACCGCCGATGTCATTGTCCGAGCAATTAGATTGCACGTGCCGCAACCTCCATCCAGCGTATAGGCAAGCTGTTTCGCGCGACCGCGTTCGTGATTTTGTAGAGCTGCAGCGTCTGGGGAAAAAGTTCGAGACGAAGAAGTTGCAGGACAAGGCTTATCGTCCTCCTCCGCCACCCGAGGAGTCGTTTTTTCCCAAGGACGCGTACGTGCCGCTGCACCGGTACGTTCAGTTAAAGCTGCTCCCGTAGAAACGGCGCGCTTAATAGATATCGACGACACGAATTATAGCACGGACTTCGTCGCCGTCGCGAGCGCTTCGGAGGATCGCCTCCTGCAGCAGCAGTCGCAATTTAAGCCTCCGGCTCCGCCGCAAGCTCGAACTCCGCCTAAAAGGCCGCGTCCACTAGCGATTACGCGCACAGCAGCCCCCGAGGCATCCGCGGGAACGCAGACCGAACTACCGCCGCTTCTGCAACCCGCTGACGTGCCCCCGCAGCGGCAGCGTAATTCCAATTATTACGCGAACAGCAGCACCGCGCCGCCGCGTGCTGTGGTATACGCTGCTAATAACCAGCAGGATAACTCGCCACAAGCTCGTAAGCAGCGAGAGCCGTGCCGTCGATGTGATCAGCTAGGGCATTGGGCTGCGGAATGCCCTAAGTCCCCTAAATGTTATGGATGCGGGCAACCGAACGTACTGCGCAAGGATTGCAATCGATGCAGAGCGTCTCCACGGGCGGGAAACGCACCGCAGGGGACTCGTTAGGAGCTCGCGGGTTCTCGCGCAGCCGAAAAGCAGCTCCACGCCACGGGCAGCTCCATCCGGACCCGCCACGCCTGTCGCCGCCGCGCGACGCAGTTGAGGTTTCCGCCGCAACGGAATCTCCAGCAGCAGCACCATTGGATCCGCCGCCGTCGCTGATCCAAGGTAAACCGCACCTCCGTGAGGTACGGCTATTTTTTTATATTGAGCTCAACGGTTTGAAGCTCAGAGGCTTACTGGACGATGGCACCGTCCATTCGTTCCTGGGAAAGGGTTTGAGCACGTTGTTGCAGAACAAGCTCAGCCCTGCGGCTAACACAATTAACGTGGCAGATGGAGGAGTAGTGGCAATCCAGGGAGTGCTGGATGTGACTGTCTCCATCGATGGAGAAAGGCGCACGCTTCCTTTCTTCGTGGTAGATGGATTGCAATACGATTGCATCCTGGGCATCGACTTCAAAAGGCTGTTTAAATTGAAGATTGATTGTGGCACGGATACCTGGTGGACACCACGGGGCATGGTGCACCAGTTCTATCCGTACGGGTCCGATCCGGCGACCTTTTCGGCCGTCGCGACCGTCGGCGGACTCGTAGTAGCAACCGACGACGAGCACAAGCAGCTAAATGCTCTGCTCAACCGCTTAATCCCGCCAACACCCGCATCGCTAGGATTAACCAACTTAGCAGTGCATACAATCGACGTGCAAGGAGCTGCGCCAATTCGGCAGCATGTGCGCAGATATTCGCCAAAAATGCTGCAAGTTGCATACGATGAGATTGATCGCATGCTTGCCGAAGGTATCATTGAGCCGTCCGACAGCCCGTGGTGCAGCTGTCCGGTAATAGCACCGAAAGCCAATGGAAAGTGGCGTTTCTGCATTGACTACTGGCGCATCAATGGTGTCACTAAACGCTCCGCTTATCCCCTCCGCAACATGGACGATATTTTAGACAAGCTCAGATCGGCTCGCTACATCTCAGTCAAGCGTATCACCAAGTCCCGCTCGACACCGCAAGCAAAGAAATCACCGCTTTCTGCATCCTTGGACGCGGACTTTATCAATTCACGCATATGCCGTACGGTTTAACAAACGCTCCCGCAACGTTTCAGCGAATAATGGACCACCTTATTAAGCCGCAGTGGGAACCGCACGTCTTCCCCTACTTGAACGACGTGATTATCGTCACTTCTACGTTCCAAGAGCACCTGCAGTGGCTGGAACGAGTGCTCGCGGCATTTAAAGCAGGCAATTTGCAACTCAATTGCGAAAAATCTGAGTTTTGCTGCGCTGAAGTTCGCTACTTAGGCTACGTCGTGAACGCAGAAGGCTTGAAGCCGGACGACGACAAAATAAAACCGATCGCGAGTATCCCGCACCTACAAACGTCCGCCAGCTGAGGCGATTTTTAGGCATGGTAGCATGGTATTCGCATTTCATCGATAATCTGGCAGCATATAAGGCACCGCTCACACAACTTATGCAGAAAGGCATTTGTTGGCATTGGAACGAGGAACAACAGCTCGCCTTCGCGCAAATGAAGCAAGCTCTAACGCAAGCGCCTGTGCTAGCTCGCCCGGATCTCACCCGCCCGTTTACGCTGCAAACGGATGCGAGTGATTACGCCATCGCAGGCGTTCTAACACAAGAGGTTGACGGACACAAGCACCCGATCTATTTTGTGAGCCGTGTTCTGTCTAAAGCCGAGCGCAACTATTCCGTGACGGAAAAGAAGTGCTTGGCGGTGCTTCGGTCCGTTAAACGGCTTAAAGGTTACCTCCAAGGGGAGGAGTTTACGGTGATTACCGACCACCATAGCCTCTTGGGGTTACATAATTTGAAGGACCCCGCAGGCCGCTTAGGGCGATGGAACACGATGCTGCAGCAATATTCCATCAAATTCGTGCATCGTAAAGGCGCTTTGCATCAAGTGCCGGACGCACTCTCCCGTGCGCTCGAGAATAACGTAGAAGCCGCCGCTGTAGCTCCGTCCGCGCACACGGACGACAAATGGTATCAACGACGCTTGCTAGCTGTCCGCACCCGCCCGCACCCGCCCGCACATCTTCCCAGATTGGCGCATTGACAACGAGCTGTTATACGTGCACCGGCCGAGTCAGCTAATTGACCCGCACGTGCCGGATCTCGACGCGTGGAAACTCGTATTACCGCAGGGCGACCGCGCCAAAGCATTGTTTGAAGCGCACGATACACCGCAGGCAGGCCATCTCGGTGTCGAGAAAATGTATGCATGGCTCGCCACCTACTATTATTGGCCTGGCATTTACTATGATACGCGTCGTTACGTACGCGCTTGCCAAGAGTGCCAAGCGCACAAGGTATCGCAGCAAGCACCAGCTGGCTTGATGGGGGAGCGATACATTGACGGACCGTGGACGGTAGTTGCCGCGGACGTGATCGGGACGAAACCACCGTCGAAACGAGGGCACCGCTATGCGATAGTGTTTGAGGATCTCTTTACGCGCTATGTCGAAATCCGCGCGTTACGGAAAGCCGACGCAAAGAGCGTAATGCAGGCTTTTGATGACTTGATAATAAACCGATGGGGCTGTCCTAAGGTCCTGCTGACGGACAATTGGACTGAATTTGCTAAAAAAACAGTAACCGAGCGGCTGCAGCAGTACGGAGTGACGCAGTCCACCATTACTCCGTACCATGCGCAGGCCAACCCCGTAGAACGCGTTAATCGAAATTTGCGTACGATGATTAGTAGCTTTCACAGCGAAGATCACCGCGAATGGGATATGCATCTTAATGAATTCGCCTTCGCGCTCAACAGTATGGTGCACTCATCGACCAAATTTTCCCCCGCGTTCCTCAATTTCGGCCGTAACCCGCAACCTTGCATGATTCTCCGCAAACACCTTGAACATCCCGCTGCTCTACGGCCGCCCGATGCAGAACAATGGCTCAAACGTGTAACCCGCTTGCCAGCGGTACATGATTTAGTAAAGCGACACATCGAGCAAGCGACCGCGAAACAGTCCGCACATTACAACCGCCGTCGACGCGACGTTCAATATTAAGTAGGCGATTTAGTGTGCCGCCGCCACCACCACCTGTCCTCTGCCGGAGAAGGATTCGTGGCAAAAATGGCACCGCGATTCGTAGGGCCAGCGACCATCGTCAAGGTACTCATATACTCATCGTTAAGGTACACCCGTAGTCTACCTAGTTGAAGATGCCAACTCGAATAAGCGGACCAAAATCCACGTAGGCGATTTGAAACGCTACGTACCGCCGCGCAACGCTAATCGTCACCTTCCTTTGTCCACAGCTATTGAAATGTCAGAAGAGCAGGCACCGCTGCAGGAAGGACCGCATGAACAGCCTAGCTGCCACGAGGAGGAGTTGCCGCCACCACCACCGCCACCGCCAGCCCCCACGTCACCGCAGCGGGAATACCACGACCTCCCGCTACCGCCACCGCCAACATTCGCTGATTCTACCGACACAGTAGCGATTGCGGCCCTGGGACCGCCTCCACCAGAACCAACCGCTAAGTTTAACTCGCCGCACGTTTGGCGGTCGTAGAGGCGCGTTTGGAGCGGGTTCGTGCATGGGTAAAACACGCCGCCCCCTTTTTGCCTGCCCTACCCCGTCCAGGGCATGATCAGCGAATCGAAGCGCGGGGCCGTGCTCGCATGTTTCCACTAATCATGCCGAGACCTCGTACGACAACCGCCGCAACGCAGACCTCGCCGCCACCCCGCCCCGCAACATCTGGTACGCGCACTTCGGTGGAGATGCGCCCACCCGCCGAGCACAGCACTTGGCGACGGGGTTGTTGGAACTGTGGCGTCGACGGCCACAGTTTCAACGGGTGTCCACAACCCCGGAGGGTATTTTGTGTATTTTGCGGCGCCCCCGGAATGCCCGCGCGGCGCCTGCCAGCGGGAGTACGAGCGCCGCGTGGACCAGCGCATCGAGGCGCACTTGCGCCCGGGGCGCGAGGCCGATAAATAGTTCGGGATTTAGTTTTTTTTACTAGTATTAAGTTAGTTGTAAGCCATAGATAATAAGTATTTTTGTTAGTTTAGGTTAAGTTAGAAAATAAGGTAATGATTAGTTAGCGAGCGAGCTTCCATAAGAATTCTTTTTTCTGTTGTTTTTTTTTATCTTGTTTAGAGAGTTTTTTTGTTTTATATAACACCGCCGCCGCCTATTTTGTTGTTACTTTTCTTCATTTTATAATTAAAATAGTTTATTTAGCAGATTATGTACTTTATTAACCCCGCTGCCTATCCCGCTCATCCGGCCAATATACTGCATGCTATTGTTTTTTTTTTTTTTGCTTCCTCTGTTTTTTGGTTTTTTTTTAATTTGGTTTTTTTTTTGAATTATTTTGTTCTGTTTTTTTCCTTTTGTTTTGGTTTGCTGCAAAGCACCCCAAGCCAGCAGAGCATTATTTTTTTCATTTTTGCTATTTTTTTTTATTTTATTATTTTTTTTATTTTTTTTTTTTGTATTTCGCTCCCACCCCTTTAATTTTTTTTTGATATTATTAGCCGCGTTGGCACAAACCGCTCGTGCCACCAACGAGCCACAGCTGCATGTCGCACTCGCATCTAGCTACGTGCCACTCTCCGACGAGGCAACGAGTAGACTCAGCATGTTTACCATAACCGCTCACTGGCAGTGAGCCACCAAGGTAACCAATTTGTTTTTTTATTTATCGAACAGCAATGCAGCTGTCGAATAGTACTGCTACTGCACCAGGTAAGCACAGTATGATTAAAATTATGGGCTATTTTATGTACCTGTTTTTTTTTATGCATATTAATATTAAGTATTTTATTTCTTTCGGTATGAGTAGTATTAAATGTTGGAGCGGGTTATGAGAGACCGCGTCGTTAGGAAAATTTGCGTAACGATAATAGTTTTTTTTTGTACCTTTAGTTTTTTGTATTTCTGCCCAAGGGTCGAGCCAGTCGCGTACATAACCGACAAACTAGATTTTCCGTTCAGACTCGAGTTCGCCTAGTAATTCCGCATGCACCCGTACACCGCGTACACTTTAGCTAGAACACCAATGCAGATGAGCCACGCTGCAGAAGACGATGTCCACACAACAACATTCTGCCGCACACCTACACCGTTGCAGGTGAGACCTCTCACCTTAGGCTAAGTGCAAGCGCTAGGCGAATGTGACCATGTTCGATCCCAGTTAGGATCAAACAGTGAATATGGAGTCGTTTCACTTCCCCCATATTCACGGTTTGGCGGGGGGGGGGGGAGTTGTGACGTGGTGTTTTGCGCCAGTCACATGAGGAGGCTAATACACAGCCAGTACGCCTCCTCATAGCCTGAAATATCCCCCTTTTACAATCTTGGCAGCCTCGCAGGACTGCCACGCATGATCCTGACTAACAGCCACGCAGGGCTGTACATACTGTACCTTCCCCAGGTACAGGGGCTTCCAGCTCAAGTAAAACCTGTAGCGATGAGCTAGTCTCAGAAGCCCTGGCTAGTCGAGGTAGTGCTCGCACACACTGCAGCAAGGTTCCTTCCTCTCCAAGCTCCTTCCTATCCTTGTAGTGATCCCCGTACCTGTAACCTCCCAGACGGTAATTAAATAAAAAAGAAAATAATAATAGCAGCTGCACCATGGAAGGAAGTACAAGCTGCCACACAACATCATAGGGAAGCAAAGAGGAGGTTAGAAGGCAGGCAAAACATAGAAGCACAGCATTTGAGTGCAAGTAAATATGCACCTGGAGGTGTCTGATAGTGTTGCCTCGCTGCCGCTGCAAGCAGGCTATAGCTGTCACCGACACCGCTGCTGAGCTTTCTCAACCGCTCATCGTCTGAGCCGCAGCTGTTGACCCGCAGTACGGCCGCACCTGAAACAGAAAGAAGATAGACAAATTAGTCGACGCCTACCAGCTATGGAACGCGTCGACTTACCTTGATCCTCCGTACATCTGAGGTAGATTCTCGCCGCTCCAGGGAATACACAACAACAACACTGGCACTCGCGAGCGGATAACCACAACGCGCGCTGCTGGCGAGCAGTAATATCAACTGCCGACAGCGCTGAGCGCGCGCGGCGGTTGCGTCGCGTAACGTACTTTACACGTACGTTGCGCCGGCGCAGAACGATCATCAAAAAGCCGCGCTCGCGAAAGTGCCACGCAAGAAGCTTCTTTTTCACTCCGTTCGGGATAAGCGAAGCCAGCAGTCGCGAACGAATAAACTTTTGTAAAACTAGCGAGCGAGCGTCCGTATCGTATCCGTGAGCGTGTTGGAGTATCTGGTGAGTGCCAAGGTGCAGTGGCAGCTGCCAGGAGGCACAGCTTCCCCGAATCGTCCCCGTATCCTTCCCGGCTGCGTGTGTGCGACCGCGTCGCGTGTTACGCGCCATTTTCGGCCGTTGTGCAGGCTATACGCCCGCGACCGCTCTAACCGTGAGTTAGCCGCGCAAAGTATTTGCCGCGCAAGAAACCGCGCTACATGATTGTAGCTGGCGCCCTGGGCTCGCGTAAAAACGCGATAAATTATTGTATTCTGTAATTTAGTTTAAATAAACGTATGTGTTCGTGTGCTAAATTTTTAAATCAGTCGTTTAACTAGTAAGCAAGCAACCCGCTTCCCCACCTTTACATTTGTACGCCATCCTGATCCCCAGTGGCGTTACAGTATATATTATACATACATACTATATTTTAAAATAATTTTAAATGAAGCTATTTGTGTATATTTACATTAAATTTTTTTCTCAACAACACAAATATAAATTAAATCTTTCAATTAACAATACAAATATAAATTCAATTTTATCAATATTTTTATTATAAATTAATATAATGTTATTTTGTACATGAAATTACAAAAACAATTTGTACATGATGATTATCTATTACTTTAAATTCAACTTATTTTTATAATAAAATTTATATCAAAATTATATTTCTTGAAATTTAACTTATTTTTATAAAGTTTTTACACAAACATTTCGTAAAATATGAAAATAATAAAATTATAAAAAAAAAGATGGCCAAAAGTTTCTCGAAATTTTTACATTGTTTCCTTAGAACAACCGTTAATTTTATAACATTCTACAAAACTTTACAACTTTTTAGAATTTCATTTTCTTTTATCTATCCAACTAATGCATCATATAATGCAATCATTCTTCACATATTACTTTCATAATGAATCTAATATAATATTTTATAATTTGATATATATTCTACCCAATTTATGCAATCTAAATACAACCTTTTTAATAGAAAGAAAATTATGGTAAGTATTGGTTGTCGTTGAAACATAATTTTCTGTGCTCTCTTCATGTATTATCAATTTATCGAATATTAGTAGGGCACCTGTAAGTAACTTATCAAAAAGAATATTTAAAATCAGCATTTTTGACTCTCGAAAGTTGTGAAATCAAATAATATGGCTAAGTATTTTCTTTTGCATCAACACATTTTTTTTAACGATAGCTGATCATCAATGTTGTTATATATAATATGCTAATGAATATCTACATGTAAATACAACAATCTTTTAAATACAAAAAAAATATCGTTTTCGTTGTTAATAAAAAATATGAAAAAATATAATGAATAATCAATTTTCATAAACATACTTTCCAATTTTCTTTAATTTTAAAATATTTTAGACTAAAGAAAGCAATAAAATATAATAATATCGCTAAATATAATCTTTCTTTTTATTAATGTATTTTTGACCGCTACCTGATCATCATTTACTTATTGGATTAATAAAAAGTCATTACACAAATTTCTACGCACGAAAGTTGTGAAATCTATTTAATGTTGTTAAGTATTTTAATATTTGTGTCGAACACATTTATTTTATAATTTTAGTTAATACTAAAAAATATTATTTTATATTTTTTACAATTTACTTTTGAAATGTTACTTTGAATTGAAATATCAAAGTATACAAAATATCAATGATGTGAAATAATTCTTTTTACTCTTACATTTATTTAGTTATTATTTTAATTCAATTCAATAATTTACATATAATTTCATAGTGTTTTCGTACGATAGTAGGAAGTTGCTTCGAATGAAACCACTGAAATCAAATAATTCTTTTAACTATATTTTTCTATATCTTTTATGCTATACGAGGTCTGGCTATTAAATAACGAGACTAGTTACGAAAAAGGGTTTTATTATAAAAATTATTCTACATTCGAATGCTCCCCTTCAATATACTCCCCTTCCCTCGCCACACACCTTTCCATACGTTTTTTCCATTGATCGAAGCAGTGCTGGAAGTCTTCTTTGGTGAGGGCTTTTAGGAGCTCTGCCGTTTTTTGCTTTACCGCTTCCATCGACTTAAATCGGGTCCCTTTCAAAGCAGATTTTATCTTCGGAAACAAAAAAAAGTCGCATGGTGCCAAATCTGGCGAGTACGGCGCGTGTTCGAGCATTGGAGTGCGCTTACCGGCCAAATACTGCTTCACAGATAGCGCGTTATGGTTAGGTGCGTTGTCCTGGCGCAAAATCCACGAGTTGTTCTTCCACAACTCGGGCCGTTTCTTATGAACTCGTTCTCGCAGTGTTGCCAAAACTGACGAATAGTAAGTCTGGTTGACAGTCTGACCTTCTGGAACCCATTCAGTTATCATGATACCGTTAATGTCGAAAAAAACGATCGACATTGCCTTGAATTTTGATTTGGACATCCTTGCTTTTTTGATTCTGGGCGATTCAGGCGTCTTCCAATGCATCGATTGCCGCTTTGTTTCAACATCGTATTGAAAAATCCACGTTTCGTCGCAAGTAATAATGTTTTTCATCAGTCCGGAATCTTTTTTTAATCTTTCAAGGAAATCTGAGCAGACCTGTTGACGCAAGAGCTTTTGGTCAGGAGTCAGGTTTTTTGGCACCAACTTCGCACAGACTTTTGTCATGTGTAATTCCTCGTGTAAAATTTGTCTAACCGTTTCTTTATCAGCGTTTACAGCCTCGGCAATCATCCGGATGCTCATTCGACGATCTGCACGCACAATTTGGTTGATTTTGGTCACTGTTTCCGGAGTTGAAACAGTGACAGGGCGACCTGGGCGTTGGTTATCTTCAGTGCTCACTCGGCCCTCACTGAAGCGCTTACACCACTCAAAAACACGCGCACGTGATAGAGGATTGTCCCCATAGGCCTCTTGCAACAATTTACAGCACTCAGTCGGAGTTTTTTTTAATTTAACGAGAAATTTGAGATTGATACGTTGCTCTTGTTTTTCGTCACACATGGTTTTCGGCACGAGAAAAAAACACGTTCGTTTCAAACCGCTACTGCACAAATACAATAATAGTGACGAGAACGTGTTTTGGTACGTGCATAGACAAGATATCTAGATACCCAACGCACTACTAGTTTTTTTCGTCACCCCTCTACGGCGTCCTCTAGGCGCGCAGTCTCGTTATTTAATAGCCAGACCTCGTATTCTTTTACAACTTATCTATGTCATAAAAAGTTACTTGTGACATGTAATTAAAACCATACTTGCCGGACACTTGTAGAGTGTAATGGTGAAGAATATAAATAATAAAATATATAGAATATAAAAAATAAATGAACATTTGATTTAATAATTATATTTTTCCATTTCTATTTAAATTATAAAGTGCTTTATTTTTCAAATGAAAAATTATCAAATGTTAAAAAATTGTTATTGACAAACTTTAATAATTTTTTATTATATATATATATTTAAAATCATACAAATATACAACACTATATAAAATCGTGTTGATTTTTTATTTTTTCTTTAATATTTATTAAGGAAAAAATTAGAATATGCTATGTCATTTTTGTATATTGTAAATGTACTTGTATACATATTGTAGAAAGTATAGCTGAAAGTTTGGAATCTTATTATTCGTAATTCGTACCAAATCATGTTTCAGTTATAACATAAAAAAACTATTTCAGTATCTAAAAATATATCTTGATTCTATAAATAACCACGAGCATTACCATCTACTTGTTTAATTTCAAACGTAGATAAACTATTACAGTATCTAAAAATATATGTTGATCACATAAATTACTGCGAGTATCACCATATACTCTACAAGTGTCCGGCAAGTATGGTTTTAATTACATGTCATAAGTTGTAAATAATATAGCATAAAAGATATAGAAAAATATAGTTAAAAGAATTATTTGATTTCAGTGGTTTCATTCGAAGCAACTTCCTACTATCGTACGAAAACACTATGAAATTATATGTAAATTATTGAATTGAATTAAAATAAAAACTAAATAAATGTAAGAGTAAAAAGAATTATTTCACATCATTGATTTTTTGTATATTTTGATATTTCAATTCAAAGTAACATTTCAAAAGTAAATTGTAAAAAATATAAAATAATATTTTTTAGTATTAACTAAAATTATAAAATAAATTTGTTGGACATAAATATTAAAATACTTAGCAACATTAAATATATTTCACAACTTTCGTTCGTAGAAATTTGTGTAATGACTTTTTATTAATCAGAAATGTAAATGATGACCAGGTAGCGGTCAAAAAATACATTAATAAAAAGAAAGATGATATTTAGCAATATTATTATATCTTATTGCTTTATTTATTCTAAAATATTTTAAAATTTAAGAAAATTTGAAAGTATGATTATGAAAATTATTTATTAATTATATTTTTTCGTATTTTTTAATAACAACGAAAACGATAATTTTTTTGTATTTAAAAGATAGTTGTATTTACATGTAGATATTCATTAGCATATTATATATAACAACATTGATGATCAGCTATCGTTAAAAAAAATGTGTTGAAACAAAAGAAAATACTTAGCAATATTATTTGATTTCACAACTTTCGAGAGTCAAAAATGCTGATTTTAAATATTCTTTTTGATAAGTTACTCACAGGTGCCAAAATAGTATTCGATAAATTGATAATACATGAAGAGAGCACAGAAAAATATGTTTAAACGACAACCAATACTTACCATAATTTTCTTTTTATTAAAAAGGTTGTATTTAGATTAATCTTTACGATCAAATTTGTAATAAAGTTTCGCATATATATCGATCAAGAAAATGTACTTGGGACATTTTTATTAGAGGCATTCAAATAGAAATCACCAATGCTACTGTATTTTACAATGTTGCAAATGAAAGCAAAAAATTGAAACTAAAAATGTTTGTATGCTTATTGCTGAAAGTTATTTAAAAAAGAAGACATCATATGTTACAAGACCTCATGAAATTAAACAAACTCTTAGTAAAAAAAAAATTTTTCTTACTAACAATGTTCTATAAGAATTAAAAAGGTTTGCAAGTCATTTAATTTATATTTTCGGCAAAATGTTTTGAAATCTGCACACCCAAAAAAATAATTTTTATAAAATAATAAGACGAATGAATAAAATAACAAGTCGAAAAAGTTCTTAAAGTAAAAAGATTAAAACAAAATAAAAAAATATATACATAAGAAACATAATATATAACATTATACTTATAGATAATAGGAAACCATTAAAAAAAAAAAAAAAAAAAAATTGATAAAAATATATAAAAAAAGAAACAAAACGGTTCTCTGTTATCATTTACTTTTCCGTAAGAACTAGGCAACGCTGTATTAAATATACATATATAGCGGCAAAGTGACGATTATACTGTTTTCAAACCGAAAAAATACTTTGATAATTTTTTTCTCAAAAAGTATAAGCTTTACAAAAAAATTTTACTTTGTAAGAAGTGCTAAGAATTATTAAAAAAATACGTATAAATTTTTCCAGAAGCTTTTGAAAGATATTTGAATTTTTGAAAATTGATTATTTTTTGTTAAAAAGCCAAAAATGGCTCAGAAACTTTTGAAAAAATAACACATCGTTTAATAAGTCCCGAGACTAACCCAAAAATGGTGCTAGTACTACCAAACTGGCCATGTTTCCATAGAGTGCGAACCTTTACATGAAACGTGTTAAAATTTCACGTCGATCGGATCACAGACAGCAGAGTTATCGAGGTTAGAGTAAAGTCACTTTGTAATTTGTTTGAAAAATTGAAAAAAGCGAGTTTCGCGTGTTGATAAAACATTGTTTTTTAATGGGTAAAAACATCGTAGAAGCCCAGCAATGGCTTGAAAAACATTACCCGGACTTCTCTCTATCTAAACCAACGATTTGTCGTTAGTATGCTGAGTTTAAACGTGGTCGTACGGACACAAACGATGCGGAACGTTCGGGTAGGCCATTGGAAGCCGTTACACAGGAAAATGTGAGTGAAGTGTTAAAAATTTTAATGAAAAATCATAAAGTGAATGTCCGTGAGATTGCAGAAATGACACAGATATCATCTGGAAGCGTATTTACAATCCTTCATGAAAAATTGAGCATGAAAAAGGTTTTTTCCAACTGGGTGCTATTACTATTTACTCGCAATAAAAAGGATTTCCTGCGTCGATACGTGACCATGGATAAAACATGGATACATTATTTCACTCCGGAGTCGAATCAGCAATCATCTGATTGGCGCATGGCTGGCGAAAGCCGCCCAAAGCGTCCAAAAACGCAGCAGTCTGCTGGCAAAGTCATGGCGTCTGTTTTTTGGCATACACATGGCGTGATTTTCATTGACTACCTGGAAAAAGGTAAATCGATTAACAGTGATTATTATATTGACTTGTTGGTACGTTTGAAGGAGGAGATCGCAGCAAAACGACCGCACATGAAGAAGAAAAAAATCCTTTTTCACCAAGACAATGCACCATGCCACAAGTCCATGAAAACAATGGCAAAATTGAACGAATTGGGCTTTGATTTGCTTCCCCGCCCCCCGTATTCGCCAGATTTAGCCCCCAGCGACTACTGGCTCTTTGCTGATCTCAAAAAAATGCTCCAGGGAAAAAAATTTGGCTCGAATGAGGAGGTCATTGCCGAAACTGAAGCCTATTTTGAAGCAAAGAATAAATCCTTCTATAAACATGGTATAGAAATTTTGGAATGGCGTTGGAAAGATTGTCTCACTCTAAAAGGCGATTATATTGATGAATAAAAATGATTTTTGAAAAACAATGTTGTTTTCGTTGTTAGTCTCGGAACTTATTGAACGATGTGTTATAATGCGAGGACGTGACCTTGCCGTCGTCTACGTTACGGAATAGTTAAATTTTATCGTTAAGGATCTGAAGAAGGGAGGAAAATGCGTTTTTGTTCGTCGCTTGCTGTCCCCTTCGCTTTTTTATTTTTTTTATCTCCGTCTTACTTGCGGGTCTTATGGGCCAAATTAATAATATCAATATATACGCTATCAATTATATATGTATAAAGGAGCGATTTTCTTTTAAATTTTTAGAGCATCAAAAGCAGTTCCAACAAGCACCAGCTCAAACAAACTCTCTTTCCTCGTCCCAAGTAGTCCTCGTGCGTTCGATCGAGATCTTTCGAATCTTTTTAATAAAAAGACATACTTAAATTTTCGATTTTATTTAATTCTTAATAAGTTGCATTTTCAATCTTTTAGTAAGTTATATTTTCAATTTTTCACTAAGTTCAATTTTTACGAATTCTTCCTTTTTATTTATTTTCAATTTTAACAATTATTTTTCAATCTCCAACTTATCTATCCTTAGTGTATTCATAATATTTTTACCTTAAATTATATTTAGCTTTGTCTCTGCTAGTCTTCGACTATTTGCGTGTAAGCATCTGTTATCCTACTGTAGCATTCAGTTTTGTCCCTGCTAGCCTCGGCTAGTTGCGTGCAAACGTTTGCTACATTCCATTTTCTTGTAGAATCCAATTTTGTCCCTGCTAACCTTGGTTAGTTGCGTGTAAAAGTCTGCTACAATTCGCCTATCCTTTGTAACATTTAGTTTTGTCCCTACTAGCCTCAGCTGGTTGCGTGTAAACATTTATTACATTCCATCTTTGTTTTATATTACTATATTATGTTTTTTATTGTCTTCAAAATTCAACACTGATTCGGCGAGGTAAGTAAAATGAGCCACGCCATGATGATTATCGTCAGTTTTAAACCGATTTTATGTCACTTTTCCTAAATATGCAAGTCTGCATTCATCAAGTATATTATAGTCATTGAAAAACAGTCAACGTTGATTTTATACGCTCCTAGCCCGAACTATAATATTGCTAAAAATCACAGGTTCAAAATAGCGCTAAACCTACGCGTTAATTAGTTTAATTTATCGCGAACTAAACGAGCGTACTAACAAATTAAAATTGTAACGTAATAGTGCTCCGTGTGCTATTCTAGACGTCACAATTGTAAAAAGTCAAAACAAAAGAATCCTTTAAAATAACTAAATGTTGTTTGACAAAGTGAATAAACTGAAAAAATAAGTAACTTGAATAAGTTGAGCTGAAGTGATTTGTCGTTATCAGAATATTCACTAAACAATATGAAATGATCTATGTACAACTTTTTTTAATTATATAATAGCGCACGTGTATACGAGCACGCGTATATACATATAATATAACATAGGCTTGACCTATTAAAGCACACGAAACTTCAAGTGCACTCTGCTATTAGAAAAACAAATCCAATTTTTTTCACAAAATTCCATATGGAGGGTTTCGTCTTTTAGAATTTGGCACTTATTTTGTAAAAGAAAATCAAAATCGTTAATTATTTTTTTTTTTTGCATTTCATAAAAAAGTCACGAATTTTTAACTTTTTTTTTTTTTTTTAATATAATTTTATTAATGTTGCTAAATTTAAATAAGCAAATTATTATCAGGAATCGTGGCCCGGATGGCTAAAGTTTTCAAAGCCTTCGTGCAGGATTATTTTTTTTCTCTTAATTTCTCCAAAATGACGGTTTTTGTGAAACGGCGTTATGTAAAACTTCATGATTATTTTTCTTGACAAGTTTCAACTTAACAAAAAAAAATGTATAGAAAAAAAAATGTTTAGACTGATCAACAAAAAATACATGTAACACATCGTTCAATAAGTCCCGAGACTAACAACGAAAACAACATTTTTTTTCAAAAATCATTTTTATTCATCAATATAATCTCCTTTTAGAGTGATACAATCTTTCCAACGCCTTTCCAACATTTCTATACTATGTTTATAGAAGGATTTATCCTTGGCTTTGAAATAGGCTTCAGTTTCGGCAATGACCTCCTCATTCAAGCCAAATTTTTTTCCCTGGAGCATTTTTTTGAGATCAGCAAAGAGCCAGTAGTCGCTGGGGGCTAAATCTGGCAAATACGGGGGGTGGAGAAGCAAATCAAAGCCCAATTCGTTCAATTTTGCCATTGTTTTCATGGACTTGTGGCATGGTGCATTGTCTTGGTGAAAAAGGATTTTTTTCTTCTTCATGTGCGGTCGTTTTGCTGCGATCTCCTCCTTCAAACGTACCAACAAGTCAATATAATAATCACTGTTAATCGATTTACCTTTTTCCAGGTAGTCAATGAAAATCACGCCATGTGTATGCCAAAAAACAGACGCCATGACTTTGCCAGCAGACTGCTGCGTTTTTGGACGCTTTGGGCGGCTTTCGCCAGCCATGCGCCAATCAGATGATTGCTGATTCGACTCCGGAGTGAAATAATGTATCCATGTTTCATCCATGGTCACGTATCGACGCAGGAAATCCTTTTTATTGCGAGTTAATAGCGATAAACAGCTCTCTGAATCGTCGACTCGTTGCTGTTTTTGTTCCACTGAAAGCAATCGCGGCACCCAGTTAGAAAAAACCTTTTTCATGCTCAATTTTTCATGAAGGATTGTAAATACGCTTCCAGATGATATCTGTGTCATTTCTGCAATCTCACGGACATTCACTTTATGATTTTTTATTACAATTTTTAACACTTCACTCACATTTTCCTGTGTAACGGCTTCCAATGGCCTACCCGAACGTTCCACATCGTTTGTGTCCGTACGACCACATTTAAACTCAGCATACCAACGACAAATCGTTGATTTGGATGGAGAGGAGTTCGGGTAATGTTTTTCAAGCCATTCCTGGGCTTCTACGGTGTTTTTACCCATTAAAAAACAATGTTTTGTCAACACGCGAAACTCGCTTTTTTCAATTTTTCAAACAAATTACAAAGTGACTTTACTCTAACCTCGATAACTCTGCTGTCTGTGATCCGATCGACGTGAAATTTTTACACGTTTCATGTAAAGGTTCGCACTCTATGGAAACGTGGCCAGTTTGGTACTACTAGCACCATCTCTGGGTTAGTCTCGGGACTTATTGAACGATGTGTTATGTACAAGTGGAAAAGAGAAAGCATGATATAAGGTGGAAAGAAATGAGTATACCACTCATGACTTCTCCCACTCATGAGTTTCCCTTTTTCTAACTTGAAATATAAGATAAAGTATTCTTAAAAATTATACGCAAATACTTTACAATAAGAAATTATTAATAACAATATAAAAAAAATTAAGTTATCGTATAAAAATTGTAAAACTGTTGTAAAATTAAAATTAACTAAAATATTACTTAAAATCATTGAAAAAGAAATAACTAGAACTAAATATAATAGTAACTTATTTGGTATTATTATTAATATTAATAATGAATGAATATTAACAAGTATATACATAATTAACTACTAAAAAACATATTCTCTCTATATGTTCCTCCTTTATTCAAAGCATGAGCCCATCGTTGCAACTGCCTTACAGCATTTACTTTCTTAAACTTTTGTTGCACTGATTCAAGACTCAAATTTTTGAGTTCTGTTTACTGTTTCTCCAGTATTCAATGGCTTGTAATTTATAATTATATGATATATCTTTATCTTTAGTATATTTATTTGTTGATGAAAAAAGAGGATCTGGGAAACGATGCAATATTTCATCTTCAACAAAGATTTTTCTCTTCTTTAAGCTTTCATATTTTTAAATGGTTCTTGGACATCAAACATGTCATCTGTTATTATTTTCACTTCATTAAAGTTATTTATTAAACTTTTTTTAACATTTATTTAACATTTATTAAAATTTATTAATTATTTTTTTCTAACCAAATCGTTTCAATTTTATTCGCGACCCCGATTTCTCTGAAATTAACTTGACTTTCCTGAATATTTAAAGATTGCAAAGCCATAAGAAGATTAATCAAATTTATTGAATTTATTTTCATGTTGAATACTATAAAATTTATCAATTATTTATAATAAAATTAAAATTGAAGTCTATTTTTGAATAAATAACTATGAATACAAAAGTATAATCTATTTAAACAAATTATAACATCTAAAAAAAAAAACAAAAAAATTTGTAATGAAATTAGGAAATTGATATGTATATTTATTAGACTTACCTTTATAGTAATAATAAAAATGAAATTATCAGCTTGAATTTACATTTGTTAATTATCTTGTAATAACAACACAAAATAAATTTTTAAAAAGCTTATATAAACGAAATATTACAGATAATTAAAATATTTAAACCTATCAAGAACGAAAATTAGAGTAAACGTTTTTAAGACGTATAAAATATTAATAAAAATATCATCGAAGTAACTTGAATTTGATGATACAAAAAATAACGATTAATTTTGTCATACTCATTATCAATTCTCAAGATAAGATACGATGGTCGAGATAGTCTGGATTAATATGTTATAGTCATTTTATATAGTAATTATTATTATTATATTATTATTTAATTATATATAGTATTATAAGACAAAATTAAGTGCAAACATTTGATTGAAGAAATGAAGTTTACTCTAAATTTCTTACTGTAAAATTTTATTTATATTATTCTTAAAAAACAAATAATTTTTTTTTTTAGTCTATATCAGCTCACAAGCGTGGAAGCTAGAAATGCGAGATTTTAGGTACAATAAATGAATTCAAACTCTTTCTTAATCAGTTAAATTAAATAGTTTATTAAGGCCTTAGGCCACTCTAGAATTTTCAAAAAATCGATTTGTTTGTTTGTTTTTTTTTTTTTTTTTTTTTTTTTTTTTTTTTTTTTTTTTTTTTTTTTTTAAAGATTATGGCCGGGAAATATCTAAGTTCTTATCTACTTATGCAAAACCGCTGCCCGATAAATGTCCGACCAGAGAGGGTTCATGGTGCTCATGGCAAAAGACTAAAGCTAAGAAGAGTTTGGCTGAGTATAAATGTAAGCCAGCTCTTCCGAATGAAGTTTATAAAGCTATCAAGCCAGTCTACGAAGAATTGGATAAACACGATCTTCTTAATCGATGCATCGGCGGTCATACTTGAAACTGTAATGAAAGTTTTAATTCAACTGTGTGGGCATTGGTCCTAAAATTCACTTCTAGTGGTAAAACTGTGTTCGATTTAGCAATTTGCGTGTACAATGACGGCTTTGCTTCAATTTTGCACATAACGAAAGCGATGGATTCAGAAATTGGCCTGAACAGCTATGAAATGTGCTTGAATATTGACAAACAGCGCATAAAGCTTGCACAGAGATCGCTGTCTGAAGTTGCAAAAGAGTGGAGGATCACTTTAAAATCCAATAAAAAAGAAATGGAAGAGCAGGACACTAATCTAGAAGGCCAATTATATGGAGCAGGCATTGTAGATTAAAAGTATTTATAAATTAAAGGCTAATTATGTAGAGTAGGCATTGTAGATTAAAGGTAAAATTTTTCATGACTTTCTTGGGAAAAATTTAAACGTGTTAATCTTAAAACTACATATTTTAAATTAACCGCACACATAACTCGAACAATTTTCAATCAATTCACTTCAAATTTTAACAAAATCTTTAAAAATATATTATCTAAATAAGTACGTACAATTTTCTTTTATATGGCGTAATTCTTTTGTTATTAACAAATTTCTGGCGCTTTTTTCTACGAAATTTGCAAGTTTGACTTTGAAAGTGCACCTTTCAGCTAAAAACCAATACAATGTATATCAAAAAAGTCTTACGTACTTCTCTAACTGTTATGATGTAAAATTAAATAAAAAGAATTTAATGACTCATAATTCAAACTTAACAGAAGCTGCTGGTACGGCCGTGGACCCTTCCAAAATAGAGGTCATCTGAGAAACGCTATACAGCCGCCATTTTCAAATTATTTATTCTATAAAAGTTATGTTTCTTAGTTAATCATATGTACAATAAACTTTGCCTTAGTAATCTCAATTTACTTTATATTTTTCCAAAAAAAATATCACAAAGAAGCCTATATTTCCAGCTGCTAGAGTGACCTAAAGTCTCAATTGAATAAAATGAAATTAATAGTGTTCGATCCAATTAATTATTGCTCGCGCGGTTGTGCTACAAAATAGGCCGAAACATAGAAAACAACACACACACACATTCTCGCATGCAATCTGTTCGGATTATGTTTACATTAGTGTCGCCGTTGTCTGTAACGTCGCTGCTGCGGCCCTGCACCTCGAGCGCCTTTTTTTTCTTTCGCGTAGTGCGAACGGCGCGCGGCAAGAAGATCGACTTGAGCGCGGCCTCTCTCTTTTCGCGTGGGGCGTGCAGCATGCGGGAAGAAGACTTCACTTGATCATAGCTCGCTGCGGTGATTACTTTTCTACGTGTCCGTACAAGATTTTGATTGAGTTTTTGGCTTTGTTAACGTCGCGTTCGACGTGAATGCGAGATTTTTGCGAAGTGGTTGCAGCCGGATTTCGCGATAACCCGTGAGCTGTATGTGTGTGTGTGTGTATTTGTGTTTGTGTTTGTGTGCGTGCGTGTGCGTGTGTGTGTGTGTGTGTGATTAGAAAGAGAGAAGGAGGTGCACCTCAGCTACCAGGTGTACAAGTATAAAATGCGGGTTTTAAAAGAACAAATAACATGTTAAATTTGATAGAATAATAAGAAGTGCTTTATTTAAAGTATGCTCGATCACTTTTAATACATTTTTTCTATCTTTTGGGCAATTTGCGAACACCACGCCAATAAAAATCTTCCCCTTTTGCCGCGAACCATTCATCGAGCCATTTTTTGACATCTTGATAGGAATCAAAGCGCTGCTCAGTAAGTGCGTGACCCATCGATACAAACAAGTGGTAATCAGAAGGAGTCAAATCTGGTGAGTAAACCGCATGAGGCAGAATTTCCCAGTTGAGGGCTTTTAATGTGTCGCGAACCGGTTTTGCCATATGTGATGAAGCATTATCATGGACAAAAATTACTTTGTGTTGCCTTTTTTCAAGCAGCAAACGGTTTAAATCGAATAATTTTTGTTAGTAACGTGCAGTATTAACCGTTTTCCCAGGTTTCAATAGCTCATAATAGACCGCGCCCCTCTGGTCCCACCAAACACAGAGCATCGTCTTTCTGCCAAAACGATTTCGTCTTGCGGTCGATGTGGATGGTGCTCCTGGGTCTACCCATGATTTCTTGCGTTTGGGATTTTCAAAATAAATCCACTTTTCATCCCCTGTTACTATTCGATGCAAAAACGACTTCTTTTTGTACCGAGCGAGCAAAATTTCGCATGTGATTTTGCGATTTTTCAGTTGCCTGTCATTCAACTCATGTGGTACCCATCTACCGCTCTTCTGAATTTTCCCCATCGCTCATAGGCGATTGAAAACAGCTTGTTGGGAAACTTCTAATTGCTGTGCGAGTTACTTTTGTGTTTGCGAATCATCTTAGTCCAACAATGCTTGCAAACCCATATCTTCGAATTTTTTTGGCGGTTTTCCATGTTCCTTGTCTGCAACATAGAAGTCACCTTTTTTGAAACGCTGAAACCATCGTTCACACGTATCTTGCAACGGAGCATGTTTACCATAAGCTTCTCGTAGTAACCGAAAGGATTCAGCAGCAGTTTTCTTCAAATGAAAACAAAAAATTAATGCTGTCTGCGAATGCTTTTTGTTCGGTATAAATTTTGACATATTAAACAAAACAATACAACACGATGCACACACTTTTTCAGCCTATCACTATTGCGCGTTTGAACCTGTTGATAACACAACAAAATGGCGCAGTGTCAAATCATAACAGCTAAGACTGCATTGGTACACCATCTATTGTCTAAAATCCGCATTTCATACTTGTACACCTGGTAAGTTTGTTGCTTGTGGAACGCTGTCCACGTTTGCCATTTTATTCGACGTGACGTGTTCCAGGGCGAGCGTATTTTCGCGGTAACTAAGTTTGTGGCCCAGCACCACAGCGTTGGTCTCCCCGAGACGTCAAGGCGCGTTGTATGCAGGTCAAAGACCACTAGGCTCCCCAGGTCCGGCTTTACCAGTTGGATTGGGTGTACCACAGCGGCCAGCGAACTTGAATTTTGTAAGTTTGTGAGTTGCGCGGGTTACGTGACCCATAGTAAGCAATATCGTGCGTACATCTGTACGTCATCCGTTTTGCGATATTTTGTTTGCGCGCGATCTAGTTAAAATCTTTATTTAATCTTGTATTATTTAATTTCAGTTTGTTTTTTATCGATAAATAAATTCATGCAAGTCAGCTTGCTTCGGCTTTTCCCTCTAAACCGTGAGGGTTTTTACGACGAAACAAGTGCCCTTTTTTTACTGACGCGATTTTTGTGTTATTTTTATTCAATCAAGCCAATCTCTTACAAACTCCTTATTTTATTTTCTCCTTAATTCACACACAGACACTTAAGAGCGTCAAAAGCCGTTCTATGGAGCATTAGCTCGAAAAAATTCGCTCTTCTCGTTCTGAGTAGCCTTTGTGCGCTCGATCTTCTAAATTTTTCGAGACCTTTCAAATTTTCGATCATAAAGACTTAAACTTAAATTTTTAAATCTATTTTCCATTTTCAAAGTTTTTCTAAATCTAAATATTTGTCTTTTCACTAGCTTCGAAAATTTTTTTAATTTTTTTTTTTGCTAAGAATAATTTTCTAACTTTTCCAATTTTTCATTTCTCAAACTTTTCAATTATTTATATTCAATGTCTTACCTTGGTATATCCATACTACTTCGTTCCTTAATATTGAGTACGACTTTATCCTTGCTAGATTCACAGTTCTTCGTTAGTCTAGTAATATGTACTAGTAAGTGGCTGTATTATCTATTTTTTTGAGTCCGTAATTTTAGCTTTGCTGTCGTTATAAACTATATACGTTTCTTTCTATCATTAAAAAGTTATACGGACTGTAAAGGGGCGCGCCAGCGCCCCGTGGTAAGTATTGGTACTATATGCGCTGGCGCACCCATTTATACATTAAATTGGACGAATAAAAAATTAAAACAATGTTTTTTAAATATATTTTTAATATTTAAATAAATAAATATTACATAAACTTTTTTTACGTTCTTTTGAACAAAAAAAAAAAAAAAAAAACCATAAATATTCGCGCATTCGTTACGAAGATACGATATGCGCCCCCCGATTTTCATCAAATCGCTCTTTCAACATTTCGTCTAATCATCTTAGGATATCGTAATCTTGAGATAAGATATCGGCATTTTAAGATAAGATATCGTCATTTTAAGATAAGATAATCTGAAGGTAACTAATAATGTACCTCGTCTATTCATCAGTGTTTGTTGTTTAACGAGTTTAATATATGACAATAAATTTCAATGTCTATATACGAGGGCGGTTCAATAAGTACCCGTGTTTGACGACACAGGGCGTTTCTGAAGAAAGTTGGTATTATCATCGTGTGCGGCCATCTATCAAACGACGGTAAAACAAATTTCAGATTAATTGATAGGTTAGTTTGGATTTGGCAGCCATTCGAGTAAGACGTGTTTCATGGAAAAAGATTCGGTGGAAAAAGAGCAGTATCGTTCGGTAATTCGCTTTTTGTTTTTGGATGGAAAAAAATGCAAGGAGATAAAAGCAAAGTTGGATGCTGTTTATGGGGATACTTCGCCATCTATGACCACAGTTAGATATTAGTTCAACGAATTTAAACGTGGGCGAACATCCGTTTTTGATGAGGAGCGACCAGGACGCCCGGCAGACGTGGTTACCGAGGAAATCATTCAAGAAGTCTACGACATGATTCTTGCTGATCGACGAACAAAAGTGCGCGAAGTAGCAGAGGCCGTAGGTGTGTCGACCGGAACGGCAATTAATATTTTACATGATAAGTTGGAGATGAAAAAATTGTCGGCCCGATGGGTGCCACGATTGCTCACGGTGGACAACAAGCGGATGCGGCTGTTGACTTCGAAGCAGTGTTTGGATCAATTTAAGCGAGATCCGAAGGAGTTTTTGCGTCGAGTTGTAACCGTTAATGAAACCTGGATTCATCATTACACACCAGAAACTAAGCAACAATCACAACAATGGATTTCTCCCAGTGAATCAGCTCCAAAGAATGCGAAGATGGTCCCATCGGCCGGAAAGGTCATGGCGACGGTTTTTTTGGGATGCGAACGGCGTCATCCTCATGGATTTTTTTGGAAAAGAAAGAACGATCACTGGACAATACTACAGTGAGTTACTGGACCGCTTCGACAAAAAATTAAAGAAGACATGACCGCATTTGGCGAAAAAGAAGGTGCTGTTTCACCATGATAACGCACTAGCACATTCATCTGGAGTTGTCGCCGCCAAACTGCATGAATTGCATTATGAATTGCTGCCGCACCCCCCGTATTCACCCGATCTGGCTCCCTGCGACTTTTCTTGTTCCCTAACATGAAGAAATGGCTCACGGGAAAAAAATTTAGCTCAAACGAAGAAGTCATCGCCGAGACAGAAGCGTATTTTGGAGAGTTCGACGAATCCTATTTTTTGGAGGGGTTAAAAAAATGGCAGGAATGTTGAGAGAAGTGTATTTTTCCAAAAGGGGACTATGTTGAAAAATAAAAAAAAATTTTTTGAAAAATGGTGTTTCATTTCTAACACGGGAACTTATTGAACCGCCCTCGTAAATTAAATATAAAACTTTTTAAAAAAAGTATATTATGATGAGCTAGTAGCAAAAACTCGTTTGCATTTACAGTTATAAGACGCATTAAAATTAATGACTGTATTAAATAATAATAACCAATTATTACTAACTATACTAAAAAAAATATAATGTATAGTATATTTGTAATAAATGTGTATATATATTACATACTATATTTCAAAATAATTTTGAATGAAGCTATTTGTGTGTTTATGTATATACTATTTTAGAGGTTATATTTTTAAAGAAACTATATATTATGTATTGATAGTATTAAAAAAAATGAAATGTGTATCGATACTATTGGGTGTACAACTTTGCTTCCGCCGTTTTTTTCCAAAATTCGAGGCTTTATTGTAAAAAACTAGTTATACATTTATAATTTAAAGTATTGTCCATCGCTGGCCACTACTTTCTCCCATCTTTCGAGCAGCATACGAAGCCCGCGTTTAAAAACTGATCATCTTTTGAATCGATCCACGAATCGATCCAATTTTTTACTTCATCATAAGACCGGAAGTGCTGGCCAGCCAGGCCGTGTGCCATTGATCGAAACAAATGATAGTCCGAGGGAGCAACGTCTGGAGAATACGGCGAGTGGGGTAGGACTTCCTATTTCAAAGTTTCCAAGTATGTCTTGACCACATTCGCAACATGGGGTCGAGCATTGTCATGCTGTAAAATCACTTTATCATGTCTCTCGTTGTATTGCGGCCGTTTGTTTTTCAATGCTCAGCTCGAACGCATTAATTGCGTTCGATAACGATCGCCTGTGATTGTTTCAGACGGTTTTAACAACACATAATACACTGCACCGAGCTGGTCCCACCAAATACTGAGCATGACCTTGGGACCGTGAATATTCGGTTTGGCCGTCGACGTGGAAGCATGGCTGGGATATTCCCATGATTTTCTGCGCTTGAGATTATCGTAGTGAACCCATTTTTCGTCCCCAGTCACAATGCGATGCAGAAATCCCTTCCGTCTTTGCCTTGCAAGCAGCTGTTCACGAACACACAAACGCCGTTCAACATCTCTTGGCTTCAACTCGTACGGCACCCAATTTCCTTGTTTCTAAATCATTGCCATGACTCTCAGGCGTTTTGAAATGGCTTGTTGCGTCACTCCCAATGATCCTGCCAATTCTTGTTGCATTTGACACGAGTCTTGATCAAGTAATGCCTCCAATTCTGCATCTTCGAAAACCTTCTTTCTTCCAACGCCATGCTGGTCTTCGACGTTAAAATCGCCGTTCTTGAAGCGTTGAAACCACTCTCGGCACGTTCTTTCACTAATAGCGGCCTCACCATAGGTATTTGAGAGCATTCGATGAGCCTCAGTCGTAGATTTCTTCATATTAAAGCAGAAAATTAAAACCTCCCGCAAATGACGAGAACTTGGCTCGTAAGCTGACATGTTTAATCGAGAATAACTTTATGATGCAGACACAAATCGACTAATATTTCGATGGCGTTATGTTAACAAATACCTAAGCTTATTGTATGACATCTATGATCTATTTATTTCAACTACCACTTACCGCTACAGCCATCTATTGCAAAACGGCAGAAGCAAAGTTGTACACCTAATATTTAAAAATTTAAAACGTTATACTTTTACTTGAAAGTGTTTATTGTTGGCATTATTTAAGTAAATAATAAATAAACATGAAATAGTTGTGCTTAAAACAAAAATAATCAAGGGATTATTAATTATGTTTACTATTTATCAGTGACATTATAGTAAAGTATTTATTATTTCTAAGTAGAATTGTCAAAAGGTATTAATTTTGTGAATATGGTAATCACGACGCTTGCTTTCCTCTCTGTGACAAATAAAAATCCCTAAACTTTGGCGAGAAGCGCGGAAAATACTTACTCGGCACGAGCCTACGGCTAGACTAACTGTTGCGCTTGCTCTCCTCTCCCCTTCCCTCGCGACTCCCTAATTTCTCGCCGATCGTCGCCGCAAGTTCGAATATCGCGTAATACGAGATCTGGCTATTAAATAACGAGACTGCGCGCCTAGAGGGCGCCGTAGAGGGGTGGGGAAAAAAACGAGTAGTGCGTTGGGTACCTAGATATCTTGTCTATGCACATACCAAAACACGTTCTCGTCTGTATTATTGTATTTGTGCAGTAGCGGTTTGAAACGAACGTGTTCTTTTTTCGTGCCGAAAACCATGTATGACGAAAAACAGGAGCAACGTATCAATCTCAAATTTTTCGTTAAATTGAAAAAAACTCCGACTGAGTGCTGTAAATTGTTGCAAGAGGCCTATGGGGACAACTCTCTATCTCGTGCAAGTGTTTTTGAGTGGTGTAAGCGCTTCAGTGAGGGCCGAGTGAGCACTGAAGATGACCAACGTCCACGTCGCCCTGTCACTGTTTCAACTCCGGAAACAGTGACCAAAATCAACCAAATTGTGCGTGCAGATCGTCGAATGAGCATCTGGATGATTGCCGAGGCTGTAAACGCCGATAAAGAAACGGTTAGACAAATTTTACACGAGAAATTACACATGACAGAAGTCTGTGCGAAGTTGGTGCCAAAAAACCTGACTCCTGACTAAAAGCTCTTGCGTCAACAGGTCTGCTCAGATTTCCTTGAAAGGTTAAAAAAAGATTCTGGACTGATGAAAAACATTATTACTTGCGACGAAACGTGGATTTTTCAATACGATGTTAAAACAAAGCAGCAATCGATGCATTGGAAGGCGCCTGAATCGCCCAGAATCAAAAAGTAAGGATGTCCAAATAAAAATTCAAGGCAATGTTGATCGTTTTTTTCGACATTAACGGTATCGTGATGACTGAATGGGTTCCAGAGGGTCAGACTGTCAACCAGACTTACTATTTGTCAGTTTTGGCAACACTGCGAGAACGAGTTCGTAAGAAACGGCCCGAGTTGTGAAAGAACAACTCGTGGATTTTGCACCAGGACAACGCACCTGCCCATAACGCGCTATCTGTGAAGCAGTATTTGGCCGGTAAGCGCACTCCAGTGCTCGAACACGCGCCGTACTCGCCAGATTTGGCACCGTGCGACTTTTTTTTGTTTCCGAAGATAAAATCTGCTTTGGAAGGGACCCGATTTGAGTCGATCGAAGCGGTAAAGCAAAAAACAGCAGAGTTCCTAAAGGCTCTCACCAAAGAAGACTTCCAGCACTGCTTCAATCAATGGAAAAAACGTATGGAAAGGTGTGTGGCGAGGGAAGGGGAGTATATTAAAGGGGAGCATTCGAATGTAGAATAATTTTTATAATAAAACCCTTTTTCGTAACCAGTCTCGTTATTTAATAGCCAGACCTCGTATTCGAGCGTTGCCGGCTTTCCGAGAAGTCCTTCTAAACGTGCTTTCCCCAACCGGCAACTCGGCGACAGTCGAGCAAGAATGTAAACATTACATTCTTCGTCGACGACCAATGACGGACTCTCGGACACAAACGATGATTAAAAAATTAAAAAATATGTTGGTATATAAACTATTTTAATGAAACAAGTTCTCATCAAAAGTAAATTTTATATGCATTAACCCATTAACGTCGGATCTGCACGTTTTGACATGCACAGTTTCAACGCTGTAGCAGAGAATGAAACCGTCGAAGGAAGATCATGCGACTCACTATTTCTTGTAGATTTTTTCAAGATCTTCTGAAATCCAGTATGCGGAATTCTTAAAAATTTATTCTTCATTAAGATTTTATCGATTTAAAAAAAAAACCGAAAAATTCTTGGGCAATTTTTTCATAAAACCTGAATTTTTACTGGGATTCCATTTAGCAACGGGTCTAAAATCTACGTAGATGGTGTAGGAAATGTTTTTCCTTTAAAATCATACCGTTTTGAATATTTAAATTCAAGATGGCAGATCCAATATGGCGACCGTAAGTCGTGGAATTATTAAAAATGTGATCAATTAGGGATTATTTTTTTCTTAATCTTAATGAAGGATAAATTTTTTAGAATTCCACATACTGGATTTCAGAAGATCTTGAAAAAATCTACATGAAGTAATTAGTCGCATGATCTTTCTCTGTCGGTTTTATACTCCGCTTTAGCGTTGTTGAAAGTGTGCATGTCAAATCGTGCAGATCCGACGTTAATGAGTTAATTCATTATTCTGAATTAATTTTGGAATCCTCACATTGTAATTATCATTACTTCTTCGTTAATTTTAAATCATTGATTCGTCTCGCTGACGATACATAAAAAGTTTTTAAAAATATTTTCATTTGTTATGACGATGAAATCATAATTGTATATAGTCTACAGATGTGTTATTTTTGAGTGAGTGAGTAATAAGAGTACGGTAGCGATAATGTCAGTAACGGTTAATAATAGAGCTTTGGCACAAACATCTCGATAAATGTAGCTGTACGATTGCTTCTTCAGAATCGAACGTTAAGTTTTTCAAATAATTAGATATTGTTTAAAACTTTAATTTAGAAAAGTTTTTTATAATTAATGTTTTCATTAATGTGTGACGTCCATAAAGAAAATCACATATATTGAAAATTTGTTTTCCTCTATTTAATTTAGAGGATTAAACACTTGTATTTTTCGAGCCTGGGTGTTAGCCCAATAGCTCGGGATGGGAGCAGAATCGTTTTGTTTTTTTTTTGGAAATTATTTAATAAATAGAATTCATGTGTGTAGAACACACAAAAAAAAAAGGAAATTTTAATCTATTATATAAATAAAGAGTCGAATAACAGTTCAGACAAGCCTCTCGTAAGGCCCGTCTGACTTCTGGAAAGGTAAGGAAATGATCAGGCCCCTTCGTGTAAGGCCCGTTCAATTTCCGGATGACAGCTAGTAGTTACAGAGTTTGAAAATAGAAAAACAAAAAATGAAGGTATTTGGTGAAAATAGAACGAAAAGATTTAAAATATAGAGATATAGTTTTATTGGTGCTTACTTTGATACAGGTGCGATGAACTCTAATTCTCTCTCTCTCTCTCTTTCTCTCTTTCTTTCCTCTACTAGAAAACTTTGGAACTTGAATAAAACTTGAAAACTTGAATAAGACTTGGAAACTTGAATAAAACTTGAAATTTGAATAAGACTTGGAAACTTGAATAAGACTTGAAAGCTTGAATGAAACTTGAAAACTTGATTCACTGATTGACGAGTGACGAATCTTGAGTGAGTGAAAAATATAATAGTAACAGAGAGCGTCTCCGCGGGTTGATCTTGCCTTTTTATACACTAGTACAGAGATGACTCTGTACCAACCCGATTGCTCGAAATTAGCGCGTGATGGACACTACTGCTTATCTCTTGACCCTTTCGTTACGGGTGGCGTATATATCCGGCATCCACGTGACGACCTGTGTGTACGGGTGCCGTACATAATCGGTGTCCGCAAGACTGCGCATCGCGGTGCTCCGTTCAGTGGCGCTACTCCCGTGGAACGGACTGCCGTAGCGAAAGGGTTAAGGTGTTCCCTTAGGGAGGGAGAGTGAGAATTAGAGAGAGAGAGATGATCCCTTTTTGCATGATTTCTACGCATGTTCATTATTTATTATTTATAATAAATGAACGTTAAATTAAATTACATGATTATATTCTATTTAAAATTTAGCGCATATTACAAAAAAGAACGAAGTTTTTCGTCGCATTTACGCAATTTGCGATATATTAATTTACGCAATGATATTTCAATAAAGAAGAATTATTCAAATTAAAAATGATTGTCACTAAAAACAAGAACAATAACCTTAGATTAACAAAAGTAATCTATAATTACCAAATTGTTGAGAAACAGAAAATAAGTGCAAAATAATAGTTTAAATAATCATCCTTTAATAATTACAATTTTCAATTAATTCTTAGGTAATTAATATAAACTTTTGGCAAAGTAATTAAATGATTGACGTTATTCTTAGGTAAAACCAAAGAGTTTTTAATCAATATTTATTGAGGTTTTTGCGTTGCCTGTACTACAGGCTATGTTACTTCAATTGGATTTGAGAATAATTATTTTAGTGAATTAATATTGTAATTAATTATTGTTTTAAAGAAATAGTAATAATTATTACTTTAAGGAAATAAGGAAATAAGAATAATCATTATTTTTAGGAAATTAAGAATAATTATCTAATGAGGAAATATGGAAATAAGAATAATTATCTTGTTGGAAATTCATTAAGGAATTTTAAAACAATTAATTCAATTAACTATCGCACATTAACAATTATTATAAAGCTAGGATTAAAACATTGCAAAATGTAAATAATAGTATAGTAATGATTAACGCGATTATTCTTATAGAATTTTGTTTATACATATAAAAATAAAAATGCAACATATCGCAGAATTAAAATTTCGTTAATATAAAATACATAGGAGAGAAAATAAAAATATCAACTCTATAAAATATAAGAGCTGTGAATATTATAACGCTTGGTTTTGGCAACAATAATAATAAAACGGACCTTTACAAACATTTTGTTTGGCTCACTTCTAGCATTAATTATTAATACAATATTGAAGAATTTAAATAATAATTATAATTATAATTATTATTGGAAGAAAAATTACAAAGTAAAATTAATACGACATATCGCAAAATTATTACGAGTAATTAAATAAGAAATTAATTACGATGAATATAAGTACGGTATTATTATTGTTAATAATTTTGGTACAATCGCAGACTCAATAATAGCTGTTTTAAGAAAAACGCCAATATTACAGGGTGCGTACGGTATTTGAGGACAACTTGAGAGTAAAATTAATTAGCTTGTATTTTTAATAAAATTTAATGAAATTTTAGGAATTTTTTATACAACGTTAAATTAATATATGGCTATAAAGTTATTCAATAAAATCGCCATTAGCAGCAACAACCTCTTCGATCCGGGTCCGGAAACGATTACATGCCCGAATCAAATGCTCCTTGTTCATATTGACCATAACGGCATTAATAGCAGTCTTCAGCGAAGAAGTGGTGTTATGAGGACGCTTATTGGTTTCACGCTCAACTACGCCCCATACGTAATAATCCAAAGGATTTAGGTCTGGGGAGCTAGATGGCCATAGGTTCGGTGTTATGTGGTCATGAAAATTTTCGGCCATCCAATCTTGTGTCGCCATCGCTTTGTGTGAAGAAGCAGAGTCTTGTTGAAAAATGTATGGTCTACCTCCGCTTACATTGTCTATCCAGGGTTTCACTACCGTCTCCAAAACCTCGATGTACATATGCAGCAGAGTTCACTCGAAGTCCTTGAGTAAAAAAGTGAGGTGGCATAACATGTCCTTCGTTGCTGACAACACCTAAAACTATAACAGTGGCTAGAAATTTTGTGTGCATAACAACAGGAACCTCCGTAGGATTTGAACATAGCCATCTGTCATTTCTGCGATTGGTCTTTTGATCTTGGTCAAAATTTTTTTCGTCGGAAAAAAACCATAACATTTTGGGCGCCTCAGGGTGTTTGATTTTGTTTAAAAGACGTTTTGATCGAAGAACTCTCTGTTCCCGTGTTCGTTCCGACATGAACTGTCCTCTGCGCATCACGTAAGACTTATACCGAAGGTCTTTGTGGACAACTCTACGAATAAGGCGCTCAGAAACATGAAGCTCACTCGCAAGGACCCTCATTGATTTTGAAGGGTCCTCGTCTATGATCGCTTGCACTTGCTCTAAAAATTCTGCAGATCGGACAATGTCAGAACCTTGTTCGTGCTTTTTGCGTTTTGCAACCGATTCTGTATCGCCTCCTGATGCTTCCAATTCACGGCGAACCTTATGCACGAATGAACGGGAGTAATTAAGAAAATTAGAGATCTCTAAATCTGTATGGTTCACACATATAGCGACGATGACAGCATGTTTCTCCATTTCTTCAGTGATGCTGTAGTCCGCCATTTCTTATCTGAAAAGAAAAAAAAATTAAAAAAAAAATTTGCGAAGTTATAGTCACATTTATGCATGTCCTCAAATACCGTACGCACCCTATATGTACGTATAATGGTTTTGGTGATAATGATAATAATGAGATACATTTTACAATAATGTTCGGTTATTAGGTTTAGAATAAAGTGATCAAAAATTATTATAATGATGAATAAGTAATTATTTTATTCGCTTAGTTACTTATTAGTGATAAATGAAGATTAAACATCCATTTATTAGTTTCTAAGGAATGAGTAAGTTTGCAGAGTAAGTTTTTACATTAAAAGTGAAATACAATAATAATAATAATAATAATTTGAGAATTAGAATAGTTGAATTTACGCAGAATAGTAACCTTTATTATGAGCTAAAGGTTTAGTTAAACCAGAAGAATATTGGAAATTACATAGATCATATCTCAAATTTATATTATCATTAATAGGCGCATGCAACAGCGAAAAATTTTCATATCTTTTTATATTATTTTAATTAATTATTAAGTTCATGTACAAAAATTTTTATTAAGAGAGTACCGACAAATATTGTTTGGCACTCCAAGCGAGAACGGAAACGCGCTGTAAACATTCAAGACAATCTTTGATGTACGCGCGGTTATCTCGTGACGTCTCAAATCGCGGCGAAGATGCTTATTTTCTGATGTTTTAATAAAAATTATCTTTTAACAATATGGATTATGAATCTTAATAACATTTACAGCACCGTCGGTAGTTTAAGGTAATCTTTAGACTACGGTTTCTTTCTGACCATCTAGAACTCATATTGACCGACTTATCGATCTGGTTATCTCTCGCTTGGATTTATCTTTTGAGAAAGATAGAGGAAAGAAAAGAAAAAAAAAAAATATCACTTTCAGCTGTAGCATGCACGCTCTTAGACTTATTCGCATGCGATTTTGCGACGGACGTCACAAATGATTAGTTTATCAAAACGTAAGTTGTTTTACGACATTATTAAATATTTATATTTGTGGTTGAGTTTATGAAAATCTATAAATACAATTTTTTTTCTTTCTTAAATACTTTGTAAATTGGTAAATAAGAAAATTTCCTAATTTTTTTTTGTGATTGTAAATATTAATTCGATTCCGTATGTAGTGAAATACTATTTGATAATGCAATTAATGCCAAATATATAATTTTTATAATCGTTTCATATTAAAAAAGTTATATACGAGGATGGTCTAAAAAGTTTCTGACCTCAACGTGAAGATAGCAGCACTCGTCAATAAAAACTAGCGAATTTCGTTGTTTATCTGTTGACAGTTGATCACCAAAGTTTTAGCCATTTTGGATGCGCAGTTGTTAGTTGACAGTCGTTTGAGTAAGTCGATGTAAGTGTTGTTGTGAAAATGGACAAAATTGAGTATCAAGCTGTCATTAAATTTTTGTTTTTGAAAGGCAACACGCCTACGCAAATCAAAAATGAGTTGAACTCTGTGTATGGGGACTCTGCACCATCATTTACCACAGTGAAATTCTGACTAGCTGAATTCAAACGTGGCCGTGAGAGCTTGGGAGACGATGAACTTTCGGGACGTCCAAAAACTGCAACCACTGACGATAACATAGCCAAAGTTCACCAAATGGTGCTAGACGACCGCCGAATTAAAGTGAGAGAGATAGCAGAAGTTATGAACTTGTCCAAAGAACGTGTTTGCTACATATTAAATCAAGATTTAGGCATGAGAAAGCTGTCCGCACGTTGGGTGCCGCGTTTGCTCACGTTAGACCAAAAACGCGTTCGAATGAACATTTCCAACGCTCTATTGGCGCAGCTTAGGCGCAATAAATTCGAATTTCAGCGCCGATTAATTACTGTAGATAAAACTTGAATACACCATTATACGCCCGAAACAAAAATACGGTCAAAACAATGGACTGCAAAGGGGGAACCGGCTCCAAAAAAAGCAAAAACTGTTTTTTTGGCTGGGAAAGTGATGGCGACTGTTTTTAGGGATAGTCATGGAGTTATTTTAATCGATTATCTTCAAAAAGGAAAAACCATTATAGGAGCATACTACGCATCATTACTTGACAAGCTAAGGGCAGAACTTGCGGAAAAACGTCCACATTTGCAGAAAAAGAAAATCCTGTTTCACCAAGACAACGCGCCGTCTTACACCTCGGCGGTTGCCATGGCGAAAATCCACGAATTACGGTTTCAGCTGCTTGACCATCCGCCTTACTCACCAGACCTAGCCCCAAGCGACTTCTTTTTGTTCCCTCATCTAAAAATTGCACTCGGAGGACAGAGATTTTCGTCAAATGAGGAGGTAATCACCTTCGTAAACAGTCATTTTGCAGAGAAAAACGCCGAGTACTATTTGGATGGGTTAAAGAGATGGGAGCATCGCTGGGACAAGTGTGTAGAATTGCAAGGAGACTATATTGAGAAATAAAAAAAAAAATTAAGAAAAAATGTCTTGTATCTGTGTTAGGTCGGAAACTTTTCAGACCACCCTCGTATATGATAGTAAATAGGTTTCTGTGCAAAATTTTTTTTTCACAAAAAAAAATACTAATCGACATTCAAAAGAAATTATAGAAATATTGATAAAGAATATTTTTATTAATTGCAAGTTTAGACATAGTTTCAAAAATAATTCTTGATATTTCTAAAATTAGTTGGTAGATTTTTTGAATTTTCATTCCATATTTTTTTTTATTAATATTACAACGTTTTTATAGTAAAGAAAAAAAACCGATTTCAAAGAAATAATATTGGTTTTTGAGAAACTTTTATAAAATGAATTTACACGTCTTTGGAGTGGCTCTTATAAATGAAAATTTTCAGATTACTGCAGTCTCTTATTCAACAGTTTCGAGTATAAAAATTGATGTTAATAATTCACTGTTTATTTTGTTCATTTCAGATTGGAAGATGAAAGTCAATCCTTTAAATGTTATAAACATTTTATTAGCGTATTTTCAAGCGTTGCAAATACTAGATAGTGTAACAAATTATCGTGAAATGCAGCTGGCAGAAAAAATGAAATATATTTTATTAGATGCAAGAAGTAAACTTATTGATGTAGAAATATAACTTTGGATTTTCAAGAAGAATATAAAGATCATAATGCAAAAATAATAGAGGATGAAGTATTTCATCATTTACCTGAACCGCATGAAGCACCAACAAATCAGTCTACAAAAGATAATGAAGTGGATTTTGAATATAAAGCAAGAGCCGTAGAATTTGGAGAAGTAATAAAAAGAGGAAAATCTCAAAACTGTTCAGAACAGATTTAAAAAAGTTACATCCATAAGTCAGTTGCGACGTTAGGCCCATACAAATAATAAAGGTGGTACATATAGCGAAAAAGCCGCACGAAGATGTCAGTATACGCTAGATAATTTTAAAGCTGCTCTCGACGGCGCTACAATGAATCAAGACTGCAATATATTAGGTTGCTGCAGATAAAATAGCCGATTTAGTAATATATTTTTAAAGAGCTGTAACTTTTTGTAAAGATAATTTATTTAATTAAAATAGGTACCAATAGATGCAACACACTTTTTCTAACGAGATACAAGTACATTTATTCCAGTTTTGTAGAAGTTCGAGTTTCTGGTTCGAAGAAACTCCTCGAAGGCATTTTTGACAGCAGCTTCATTATTAAATCTTTTTCCTCTCAAAAATTGATCCAAATGTTTAAAGAAATGGTAATCTGTTGGTGAGAGGTCTGGTGAATATGGAGGGTGAGGAAGAGTCTCATAGCACAACTCGTTTAATTTTTGGACCGTTGTTCTCGATACATGAGGTCGTGCGTTATCATGAAGCAGTATCACTCCATCCCTGTTGACAAGCCTAGGTCGTTGGGCTATCAATTTCTGATGCATTTCATCCAGTTGAGCACAGTATTTCTCAGCATTGATGGTTTCGCCAGGTTGCAAGAACGAATATTGGATAACTCCAGCTACAGACCACCAAACAGTTACCATTATTTTCTTTGGATGAAGGCTTGGTTTCGGCATGTGTCTTGGCGCTTCATCAGCATCTAGCCATTGGGCCGATCGGCGACGATTATCGTATAAAATCCACTTTTCATCGCAGGTCACAATTCGTTGCAAGAACGGTTCCTTTTTGTCGCGGGAGAGAAGAGAACTTGAAATCTCCATTCGACACGTCATGTTTTGCTCGGTAAGATCATGGGGAACCCATTTGTCAAGCTTTTTCACTTTTCCAAGTTGTTGCAGGTGGCGGCAAACTGTCAAATTGTGAACGCCTAATTTCTCGGCAAGATCCTTTGTGGTTTGGGGGAGGTCAGACTCCACTAATGCACGCAGCTCGTCGTTATCGATCGATAGTCCTGAGTGTGCAACGTGGCTCATTTCCAAGGTCCATATCTCCGGATCGAAATTTTTCGAACCACCGCCGAGTGGTTCGTTCGCTAACTATATGAGGCCCGAATGCGCTGTTGATATTCCTCGTTGCTTTCGTTGCGTTGTGCTCTAATTTAAATTCGTATAGTAAAAGTAGCCGTTTTTGATTTACTTCCATGTTTATTTTCTCTTTTTGTTTTTACGATCACTATGAAGTGCAAAACAGAAATGACTCCATAACCCAAGGTAGCAGTATTTATACTTCAATATGTCATATCATTTGCGCCGCCTTGTGCCAACATAATACACTAAAATTGCAGCCAACTTTATGTCATTGCTAAATCGGCCATTTCATCTGCAGCAACCTAATACAAGGGTGAATCAAACATAAAAAGTAATTTAACTATTCTGCTTAGCACGCACCTCCGAACTAGATGATATAATATGGCGGTTGCTGGCTCGTTTATAAGGAGTGGGGGAACCAGCTTAGTTAGCAGCCACGCTCAGTTCTGTCCTCAGTACAGCCATGGCTGAGCACGAGGTACATCCGTCTATCGCGCAACGCGTCATCATGAAGTTTTTAACCAACGAAGCCGTTAAGCCGTCGGAAATTTTTACTCGTTTAAAGGCGCAGCTTGGAGACACTACATTGTCCTAGAATCGAGTGTATACGTGGGCCAAAGAAATTAAAGAATGGACAAAAACGTGTTGAAAACGAAAGTCATGGTCGACGTCCAAGGACAAGTCTTGTGCCGTTCGAAAGCTTATTGAATGTGATCGACAGTTAACTTTTTCAGAAATCTCGTCAAGAGTGGGTATCGGCTATGGAAGTGCTCAATCCATTATCACTGATCATCTTGACTTCAGAAAAATTAGTGCTCGATGGGTTCCGAGGTTGTTAACCGGGAATCAAAAACAGGTCAGATCTGAAATTACTGAGAGACTTCTGAATTGATTTCGACAAGAAGGAAAAGATTTTTTGAGGCGCATCGTCACGTGATGAGACGTGGGTCCACCATTATAGCCTCGAATCAGAAATGGCGAGTAAGGAGTGGCGAAGGAAGGATGAAAGCTGCCCAGTGAAGGCCAAAACTTGCCTCTCAGCCGGAAAAGTGCTCGCAACGATTTCTTTTGACTCAAAGGAAGTTTTACTCATTAATTTTCTTCACGATCAACAAAAAGAGAATGCGGCCTACTATTGCCAGTGGTTACAGTCAGCGATAACCTCCTACCAAAATAAAAGACGAGGTTGCCCATTAGAGAGGTCATCCTTCTCCATGACAACGCTAAGCCGCATACCGCGGCTTTGACAAGGGATAAACTAGAAGAAATGAGCTGAAAAACACGTGAACACTCTATAGTCCAGACTTGTCCCCCTGAGACTACTTTTTGTTCGCGCCCCTGAAAGAATCACTTGGATGAAAATGATTCAAAAGCAATGAAGAAGTCGAGGAGCACGTGCGCAATTGGCTGACAACTCGTCCTAAAACTTTTTATGAACAAGCAATATTCAAGCTTCCAAAACGGTGGAAAAAGTATGTAGACAATGCAGGAGACTACATTGAGAAATGTTGATATGGTTTATGTGTAATATTATTCAATAAATGTATAAAATAAAATTACCGTTAATATTCGATTCACCCTCGTAATTCGGTGGGCCTTAGAAGTTAAAAGAGAACTTAAATTTGATAATATTAGATTCAAAGCTTCTAAAAATTGATTATTGAAGTTTAAACACGCACACGGAATAGCATCTAGAAAAAGAAATGAGTTTACAACAAGAAAAACTCTAGAAAATGCAGCCAAACTTATAACGCAACAGACGCTTTCCTTAAGTATTAAGTATTGGGCTTGAAAATTTATACAATTCAGATCAGAGTGGATTTTAGCTAAAAATGCATTCTAGCAGAATATTATCAGTGGAAGGAGAAAAACAAGTACAATGAGTTAAACAATCTGTTTCAGCTACAACGTGCAGTTACATGATACAACTACTCGTATTAGCTACTGGATAATTACTATCTCCGCTTTTTCTTGTTTTAAAGGAAATGACTGGTAAATTTTGCCTCGTTGTAGAATAAAACTTATTCAGACCAGATAATGTATACTTGAAAGCTTTAGAATCTGGAAAATTAACAACAGGTAAGCACGTGAACAACAATTTCTATGTTGTAATATTACGGATAACTTGACTAATAAGTCGTTCAATTGCATATCACTTTAAAATTTGATTGGAGAGAATATTTTATTCACACGTGACATAACACTCTATACTACTGCTTGATTCTTGGAGTGGTCATTGTGATCAAGTCATAGAAGAAACAATGCCAGAAAATCAAAATGTTAACGTAAAAAAAATTCCAGCAGGAACCACAGTTTCATATATCAATTTTATATTCAAATATTTATGTTCAGATATTTATATTCAAATATCGATTTTTGTTGTTGTTGTGTTGATACACATGTCCCGAACATATGTGCAGTTTTTAGTGTATAACACACTTTGTTTGTTTTTGACAAATAGAAAGGATAGACGTGTTTTAGTGTACTCATCGATTTTCTATTATTATAAAAAATAAAACAAAGAATTTGCATCAAATTTTGTGTAAAAAATGGAATCAAGTGCCCTAAAATATTTAAAATCTTATTAGTGACATACGGCAAGTCAGATGTAAGTAAAAAAATGTTTACAAGTGGTGCAAACCTTTTCAAGATGGCCGAGAAGATTCCAATGACGAACCTCGCTCTGGACGCTCCAGCACATTAACCCATTAATGCCCATGGCCAACCCATGAGCCCGAGCACTTCGGAACCAATGTAAAACAGGACATTAGCCCTAATTATGCAAGAATATGGCAAAATCCCGAATTTTGCAATTTTCTTTAACAATTATTGTTTAAACAAATTATGCAAAATTCACTTTTTCAAAAATCTGACAACGAAAACTGATTCCACGTCGAAAATTACCATAGGAATGACTGTTAGTTTTATGTTTATACAATTTTTTAAATAATCACAGCGTTGTAAACAATTAGTAATGTAAACCATGTGTATTTATATGGGCACCGAAACTGAACAAAATTCCTAACCAATGCTAATATGCCATGAAATTTCAAATTTTTCCAAACTGTTTATATAAATTAAATAACATTCTTTCCTCGATCATCGAGGTGAAAATACTATGAATCATATTTTTATACTAACGTGTTGTATGCCATAATTATTATTTCTCATATTTCCGTAATAAATATAATTATCGTTGATTCGTAGCAAAATATTTCATACTACATTTTCAAACTCTGTTACAATGAGTTTTTCCGCGATGGCTCTCTGAGATAATTCATTTGTTCTATCTCGATATCCCAAGTGAATGTTATATGACGAATTTCCGAGAACGATTTTATTTTGTCCAACTAACTGAAATTACTGTAATATTGATATATCTAGTGGATCAAACAATATTACTTCAAATACTGAACATGTCTCGAAGAAAACATTTGCAAGTTCGTGACTTGCAAGATGTATTTATGGAGGATCAGGTACACCATCAGAATCATGTGAACATAGCTTTCGTGCCGGAGGCAGGTGATTCGTCAGATTCTGATGCGTAAGACTACGCAGATGATGGTGAAGTATGCTCAAGTACATTTTTACCATATGGATCGTTCAAGCAGGTTATAAATAGTTATAATAATACCTAAAAAACTTTAGAACCTAATCATAAATATTTGTGGAAATAGTGGTCACATGAATACAATGACCCTGATACGTCTAACGATCATTTTTTGCATTAAAGTATTGCCCGGAGACTCAAACACATGAATTTACACAGTGTGTCTCATGGAAAACGGAACTTTTTCAAAACATCGATTTATATTGGCGCCACCTATTGGTGGATGTTAGCAATAGAAAGGTCCATTCTTAACTGACATCTTGTCAAAATTGTATGACATTTGGTTCAATGGAAACCAAAATATCGCGCTCAAAGTGACAGTGTGTTTGTGGCATCGGTCGAAAAATAAACTTCGAACAAAGAGCAAATATTATATTCTGTTTTAAACTCGATAAATCCTTTACTGAAACGCATAATTTGCTGAAACAAGTTTATGGCGACAATTGTCTATCCCGTACCAGAGTGTATAAGTGGTAACACATCGTTCAATAAGTCCCGAGACTAACCCATAGATGGTGCTAGTAGTACCAAACTGGCTACGTTTCCATAGAGTGCGAACCTTTACATGAAACGTGTAAAAATTTCACGTCGATCGGATCACAGACAGCAGAGTTATCGAGGTTAGAGTTAAGTCACTTTGTAATTTCTTTGAAAAATGGAAAAAGCGAGTTTCGCGTGTTGATAAAACATTGTTTTTTAATGGGTAAAAACACCGTAGATGCCCAGCAATGGCTTAAAAAACATTACCCGGACTCCTCTCCATCCAAACCAACGATTTGTCGTTGGTATGCTGAGTTTAAACGTGGTCGTACGGACACAAACGATGCGGAACGTTCGGGTAGGCCATTGGAAGCCGTTACACAGAAAAATGTGAGTGAAGAGTTGAAAATTGTAATGAAAAATCGCAAAGTGAAGGTCCGTGAGATTGCAGAAATGACACAGATATCATCTGGAAGCGTATTTACAATCTTACATGAAAATTGAGCATGAAAAAGGTTTTTTCCAAGTGGGTGCCGCGATTGTTTTCAGTGGAACAAAAACAGCAACGAGCAAACAATGGCAAAATTGAACGAATTGGGCTTTGATTTGCTTCCCCACTCCCCGTATTTGCCAGATTTAGCCCCCAGCGACTACTGGCTCTTTGCTGATTTTAAAAAAACTGCTCCAGGGAAAAAAATTTGGCTCGAATGAGGAGGTCATTGCCGAAACTGAAGCCTATTTTGAAGCAAAGGATAAATCCTTCTATAAACATTGTATAGAAATGTTGGAAAGACGTTGGAAAGATTGTATCACTCTAAAAAGAGATTATATTGATGAATAAAAATGATTTTTGAAAAAAATTTTGTTTTCGTTGTTAGTCTCGGGACTTATTAAACAATGTGTTATAAGCGGTTCCGGGAAGGTCGTGAAAACATTCAGGACGACGAACATCCAGGTCCTTCAAATACCGTGGTTACTCAAAGTAACATTAAAAAAGTGCGTGAATTTATAAAAAATGAGCCAAAATCTTTAATGCGATACATGGAAATGGAATTGAATATGTCCAAAAATTCAATTCATCGCATTTTGACCGATCATTTGAATCTACGGAAGGTGTGTGCACGCTTTGTTCCACACAAATTGACCGACTACGAAAAATTGCTCCGAATTCAACATTGTAAGGATTTGATTAAAAAGTCAAAAAAGGACCCAAACTTGAAATATTCAATTGTGACTGGTGACGAGACATGGTGTTTTCAATATGATCCCGAAACCAAGCGTCAAAGTGCTCAATGGAAGCACTCAACCGAGCCCAATCCGAAAAAAAATCGTCTTGAAAAGTCAAAAGTGAAGACAATGTTGATTTGTTTCTACGATTCGGTGGGTACTATTTATCGTGAATTTGTTCCACCTGGTCAAACGATTACTGCTGTGTTTTATCTTGGTGTTATAAAGCGTTTGCTTAGCCGTATTCGTCGTGTGCGGCCACGATACCGTGAAAAAGGGAGCTGGCGTTTGTTGCATGATAATGCCCCGTCTCATCGATCGAACTTGATCACGGATTTTTTTATCAAAAATTTCATTTTAACCATCAACCATTCACTGTAATCGCTGGATTGGGCTCCGTGCGACTTCTACTTGTTCTCCAAATTGCACTTGCCTATGAAAGGAAAACGTTATGCCGACCTAGAGGCCATCCAAAGAGCGACGACCGAGATACTAAAGTCGATGGATAAAAATGATCTTAAAAACTCATTCGATATGTTAATTGATCGTGCAAAACGTTGTATTGATGCGGAAGGAGACTATTTTGAATAAAATAAATGAGATTTGCCGGAATATTGAGTTTTTGTCTTTATTTTGAAAAAGTTCCGTTTTCCATGGGACACACTATGTATATGACCTTTTTCATTTATTTTTTTCACAAACCATGAAATCACATATCATTGAAGCCACTAAGAAAAACAATTACGAATTATCAGACAAAAATCTTGACAAATCTATTACAATATTGATTTTGTCTTCTTTCAATATTCGCAAAAGACAAAGACATTATTGGTCGGAGAAGAGTACTCTTAAATTAGATATTGTTGAAAAATTGATGAGTTGAAACAAATTCGAAGAAATCAAGAAGAAAATACAATTTTACAAGTTACAAAATAAGAATGACAAAGATCTTGTCTCGAAAGTTAGAAAATTACATTAATTTTTTAGAGAGAATTTGATACAATTTGGCTGGTTTAAGCGTAATCTTTCAATCGACGAAATAATGGTCAAGTATTCCGGTCGCCTTGCTACAAAACAGTGCATTCTGAACAAACCAATCAGATTTGGTATTAAACTTTTAACAATATGTTCCAGTAATGGATTTCTGTTCGACTTTGATATTTACTGTAGTAAGAAAGGCAAAGGAATGAATTCATTACTCAAGAATATTGCACTTGGATCAAAAGTTGTGATTTCTATGATACAATAATTACTGAGAATGGAGAAACCTCAAAAACTACAATTCTTTTATCTGTACTTTGATAATTTTTTCATTTCACCTGATCTTTTATTACACCTGAAAAAGTTAGGGTTATCGGCAACTGGCACAGTCAGGAAAGATCGTGTGAAAGTCGATACGAAACTCTCTGATAAATCAGCAAGAGGCACTTTAAAATGTTTGCTCAAGGAGTCATCTAAAATAACAGTGATGGATTCAAAACCAGTCTTGATTATCTCAACCACTCGTGGTATTTTCCCTAGAAGACCTACAACGATATTCTAAAGAAGAAAAATCTAAAATTTCTATTGAGTTCCCTTTTTTATTTGTTAAGTATAATGAAAAGATGGGTGGTGTCGACTTGCACAATTAGCACTGCAATGATGTGATACCATGTTTCCGAAGTAAGAAATGGACTTGGTGTCTCTTTTTTAAACTAATTCAAGCATCTATTGAGAATTCTTTGGTTTTACATAACAATATCAATCCAGAAAATAAAGAAGGCACTCTGGATATCGCTATTGAAATAGTAGATTACTTATTGGATTGATTTAAAAAATCAAGGAAGAATCCAAAGAGAAAAAATATAGATTCCGAATGCAAACATGTTGAACATAAAATAATTCAAGGCATCAAACGTACCTGTATGATGAGAGTAGATGGTACAGATTGTTCAAGAAGAACTGAAAAATTTTGTAGCTTATGTCAATTACCATTGTGCAAGGATCACATTTCCACCCATGTTTCACAATAATGATGTTATAACTTTTTGTCATAGTAAAAGTGTTTTGCGTTTTACTATTCTTTAGAATTTTCAAAAAAAATATAAAAAAAAAATCGAAAATTCAAAAGTTAAAAAAAAAGACAAATGGAGTGTAAATCTTACCGCTGCCTCCTCGTGGCACACTCTGGGACAGTGGATTTTATAGAATCTACTAACTGAAGTCGAGGGGTACAAATGTAATACAGGAAAGAGAAATGTACATCTTGAAAAACTGAATGACATTTTGTAAAAATCTATCAGAATTTATTTTCGCTGCTAGATTTTCGAAAAAATGAATTTTGCATAATTTGTTTAAATAATAATTGTTAAAAATAATTGCAAAATTCGGAATTTTGCTATATACTTGCATATTTATGGCCAATGTCCTATTTTACATTATTTCCTAAGTGCTCGGGCTAATAGGTTGGCCATGGGCACCGAGGTCCATATGCTTGCGGCAAGTCTATTTCATTATTTCTTTATACCGCTATTATTACTTATCGAATTGGATTATCATAAAACTAATAATCATTACTTAAGTAATTTTCGACGTAAAATTCATTTCCGCTTTGAGATTTTTGTAAAAGTGAATTTTTCATAATTTGTTTGAACAATAATTGTTGAGAAAATTGAAAAATTCGGGATTTTGCAATATTCTTGCATAATTAGAGCTTCTGTCCTATTTAACATTGGTTCCGGGGTGCTCAGGCTCATGAGTTGGCCATGGGCATTAATGGATTAATAACAAACAATAACGTCAAAGCTGTGAAGAAAATTGTTTTAAAAAATCGTCGAATTACCATAAGAGAGATTACTAAGGATGTTGGCATATCAGTCGGCTTGCGTCATGCAACTTTTTCGGATGTTTTGGGCATGAGACGTACAAGGGCGGTTCAATAAGTACCCGTGTTTGACGACAGAGAGCGTTCCAGAGAGAAGTTGGTATTATCATCATGTGCTGCCATCTATCAAACGACGGTAAAACAAATTTCAGACTGATTGATAGGTTAGTTTGGATTTGGCAGCCATTCGAGTGAGACGTGTTTCATGATTTTCGCTAAGATAGAAAGAGAGCAGTATCGTTCGGTAATTCGCTTTTTGTTTTTGGATGAAAAAGAATGCGAGGAGATAAAAGCAAAGTTGGATGCTGTTTATAGAAACACTTCGCCATCTATTACCACAGTTAGATATTGGTTCCACGAATTTAAACGTGGGCGAACATCCGTTTTTAATGAGGAACGACCAGGACGCCCGGCAGACGTGGCTACCGAGGAAATCATTCAAAAAGTCTACGACATGATTCTTGCTGATTGACGAACGAAAGCGCGCGAAGTAGCAGAAGCCGTAGGTGTATCGACCGGAACGGCAATTAATATTTTACATGATAAGTTGGCGATGAAAAAATTATCAGCCCGATGGGTGCCGCGATTGCTCACGGTAGACAACAAGCGGATGTAGCTGTTAACTTTGAAGCAGTGTTTGGAGCAATTTAAGCGAGATTCGAGGAAATTTTTGGGTCGAGTTGTCACCATCGATGAAACCTGGATTCATCATTACACACCAGAAACTAAACAATAATCAAAACAATGGATTTTTCCCCGTGAATCTGCTCCAAAAAAGGCGAAGACGGTCCCATCGGCCGGAAAGGTCATGGCGACGATTTTTTGAGATGTGAACGGCGTCATCCTCATGGATTTTTTAGAAAAAAGAAGAGCGATTACTGGACAATACTACAGTGAGTTATTGGATCGATTCGACAAAAAATTGAAGGAGACACAGCCGCATTTGGCGAAAAAGAAGGTGCTGTTTCACCATGATAACGCACCAGCACATTTATCCGGAGTTGTCGCCGCCAAACTGCATGAATTGCGTTATGAATTGCTGCCGCACCCTCCGTATTCACCCGATCTGGCTCCCTGCGACTTTTTCTTGTTCACTAACATGAAAAAATGGCTCGCGGGAAAAAAATTTAGCTTAAACGAGAAAGTTATCGCCGAGACAGAGGCGTATTTTGGAGAGTTCGACAAATCCTATTTTTTGGAGGGGTTAAAAAAATGGCAGGAACGTTGGGAGAAGTGTATCTTTCTATAAGTGGACTATGTTGAAAAATAAAAAATTTTTTGAAAAAATGGTGTCTTTATTTCTAACACGGGTACTTATTGAACAGCCCTCGTATATCAGCGAAGTTTGTTCCAAAACTTCTAAATTTTGATCAGAAGAGTCGTTGCATGAGCATTACTTAGGAGCTCTTAAATGAGGTCAATGATAATCCTGATATGCTCAACAGGGTCATAACTGGTGACGAATCATGGGTATATGGTTATAACGTCGATTCCGAAGCCCAATCGTCCCAATAGAAGCACCCAGGAAAGCCAAGCAAAAATAGCACGCCAAGTTTGATCACACGTCAAAGTTTTGCTCACTGTCTTTGCGATTACCGTGGCGTAGTGCATTAGGAGTTTTCACTTCAAGGTCGTACGGTTAATAAGGAGTATTACCTTAAGGTTATGCGTCGTTTACGAGAAGCAATATGAAAAAACCTCCGGAATTGTGGAAAAACAATTCATGGCTTTTGCAATAGGATAATGCACCTGCTTATTTATCGCTGCTCGAGAAAGATTTTTTGGTCAAAAACAACATGATAATCATGCCTCAACTACCATATTCACAGGATTTGGCCCCCTGCGACTTCTTCCTATTCCCAAAACTGAAGAGACCTATGAAAGACAAAGATTTGCAACGATTGAGGAAATAAAAACTGCATCGCTGGAAGAGTCAAGGCTATACCAAAAAGTGCTTCGAGGATTAGAAAAAGTGTTGGCACAAGTGTATTATACCAGGCTATTCAATAAGTTTTGCGGTTCGATAAGAAAAACACAAAATTATGGTTTAAAATACCCTTTATTTTTTAGTGTAGTCTCTCTGAACATCAATACGCTTGTTCCAACGAGATTCCAAATTATGAATTACATCCCTAAAGTGAGAATCTGGAAGGGCTGCAAAATACACTTCCACATCTGTTATGACCTCATCATTTGATGAAAAACGCTTTCCACGCATGAATTTTTTTAGGTCTGGAAACAGATGGAAGTCGCTAGGGGCCAAATCTGGTGAATACGGTGGATGCTCTAACAATTCGAACTTTAATTCATGGATTTTAGCCATTGTCAAAATGCTCTTGTGACACGGTGCATTGTCCTGATAAAAAAGGATTTTTTTCTTCTGCAAACCGGGTCTTTTTTCACAAATTTTTTTCTCCAGCTAGTCAAAAGGTTACAATAATATTCAGAACTTATTGTTTTACCAGTTTGCAAGTAATCCACGAACAAAATTCCTTTCGCATCCCAAAAAACTGATGCCAACACCTTCTTGGCCGATTTCTGGACACGAAATCGTTTCGGAGCCGAAGAACTAGGTTCACACCACTCTTTAGCCTGTTGTTTTGATTCAGGATTATGGTGATAGACCCAAGTCTCATCCATAGTGATGAATCGACGCACAAAATCCACTTTATCCTTTCGAAAACGCTCTAAATGTTGCTGAGAAAGTCGGATTCGAATGTGTTTTTGTTTCATTGTTAGCGAATGCGGCATCCATTGTGCACACAGCTTTCTGAAACCCAATACTTTAGTCAAAATATTGCTTACACTGCTTAATGAGATGCCTAAGGCTCCTACTAAATCTCTTTTATTCACTCGACGATTTTCCAATACGATATCCTGTATTTTTTCTACGATTTCTGGTGTTGCGTGTAGCACTTAATATGATTCTGATCGCCGTCTGAGAGCAAATTTCCCCCCTCTCTCTGCTACTTATTACTAATAGAAATACAGCATGATGGAGAAGTAAAATTCAAAAGGGTACGCATTTATTTTTTTTGAAAATCATATAATTTCTACATACTTCTTTTCTCGACATTACGTAAAAAATTGAACAAACAATAATGAATTCCAATATTAATTTGCTAAAATAATTATTCTTAAATTCAATTGAAGTAACGTATCGTGCAGTAAGGGCATAGCAGAAACATAAATAAATATTAATCAACTAACTCTTTGGTTCTACCTAAGAATAAAGTTAATCAATTAATTACTACTCCGACAGTTCATAGCAATTACTTAAGATTTAATTGAAAATTATAATTTCTAAAGAAGAATAATTTAAACTATTATTTTGCACTTATTTCCTTATTTTCAACAATTTTGTAATTATAAATTATTGTTGTTAACCTAAGGTTATCATTCTTGTTCTTAGTAGCAAACATTTTTAATTTAAATAATTATTCTTTATTTAAATATCCTTATGTAAGTTAATATTGGGTTGTTCGATAATTAATGTCGTTTTTTTCATGTTTTTCAAAGTAAATTTATTTACATTAACAACAAACATTGATCAATGATATATTGACCGTTTCGTTGGATGACCTTTTGCCATCTTGCGGTAAGTTGAAAAATTCCATGTTTGAAGAAGCCTTGGATTTCAGAAGTGAAGAACTGGTCCAACTCATTTTTAACAGCCTGATCGGAATCGAAAGTTTTACCATTCAAATGGTTTTTAAGGGAGCGAAACAAATGATAGTCTGATGGTGTTAATTCAGGGCTATAGGGTGGATATGGCATCAGTTCCCAACTGAGCTCCATTAATTTTTGACGGGTTATCAAAGAGGTCTGGCGTTGTCATAATGAAACATCACACCTTTGCGATTGGCCAGTTCAGGGCGTTTTTTCTTGATTGCTTCGTTCAATTTCGATAGTTGACGACAGTAGACATTCGTATCAATAGTTTGGTATCTTGGAAGCAGCTCAAAGTAGACTATACCCTTGTGATCCCACCACACGGAAAGCATAATCTTCTTTTGGTGAATATTGGCTTTGGATGTCGATCGTGGGGGTTTATCTTGCTTGATCCATGATCGTTTTCAGACTACATTATCGTACACAATCCATGTTTCATCAACCGTTATGATTTTTTTTAGAAATGGGTCGTTTTTGTTACAATTCAGCAAAGAATCGCATATGTTAACCCGTTTCGGCCCAGAATGCCACTAGGGACATATCGCTCTTCGAGGCTCTATAACTAAAGCTATTCGCGTTGAAAAAAATTGAGAAGTACATATTCTTATAGTTTAAGGTCCACCCTTTCCGACGATAAACTCGAAATTTCTCTAATATGTTATTAACTATGAGAACAAATTGAGAGAATTCAGTTTTAACAAAAGAAATAATGATTTTTTCATACTTTCTTTTTTTTTTAAATCAAATTTTGAAGGTGTTTCCGGTATGCAATGTTCCTGGAACCTTAATAACCCGTGGAATAAATGTCTAAGCATTAAAAATACGTGATTTAGATATCGATTTTTTGCCTTAGTGTTTTCAAAATGGCGTCCAGAATGCAAAATTTTTTTGTATACATTCATTAATTTTTTTCTCGAAAAATATGAACTTACGGGGAAAATCACCAAGAGCAAAAAGTTCTTAGAATCGCTCAAAAAATGCACTGCAATTTTTTCGAAGCGTTTCGAGCAATTTTTTCAATTTTGCTAATTGTAAATTTTTGCTTATAACTCACCGAAAAACTTCGTTCTTTTTTGTAATATGCCCTAAATTTCAAATATAATATGATCATAAAATTTAATTCAACGTTTCTGTATTATAAATAATAAATAATGAACATGCATAGAAATTATGCAAAAAGGGATCATCTCTCTCTCTCTCTAATTCTCACTATCCCTCCCAAAAGGAACGCCTTAAGAGATAAGCAGTAGCGTCCACTCCGCGCTAATTTCGAGCAATCGTATTGGTTCAGAGTCATCTCTGTACAAGTGTATAGAAAGGCAAGACCAACGCGTGGAGACGCACTTCGTACTATTTTTTTCACTCAAGACTCGTCACTTGTCAATTAAGAAATCAAGTTAATAATTCACTTAGTTTTTTTTTTTTTTTTTTTTTTTTTTCAAGAAATCAAAAATATTTCACTTAAGTTTTTATTAAGGAATCAAGTTTATAATTCACTCAAGTTTTTATTCAACAAATCAAGAACATTCTACTTAAGTTTTTTGTCAAGAAATCAAGTTAATAATTCACTCAAGTTTTTAAGAAATCAAGAGATATATAGATAGATAGATAGAGTATTTATTCGTATATATATAAAAAAATTAATACAAAATTTTTTAATATTTATAAAAAATATTGCACGTGATATCACAGTCGAGGAAATTAAAAACTAATAGAGCTGAATAAATCTTGTCAATAAAACAAGTAACATCACAGATAGTTAAATACGAACAAATACAAATGCAATTCCACTTAAATACAAACATACAACGCACATAAATCAATCAATAAATTAACATAAATAGAATAACACAGAGACGCTACTGATTGAGTTCGAGGTAGTGTCTCTTGACCGCTCTTAAACCTACCAAGAGACGAGATGTTTTTTATTTCTGTAGGCAGAGAGTTCCATAAATGCGCACCTTGAACTTGGAAAGAGCGCTTTTCAGTCTCAGTGCGCATCAAAGCAGCAACGAGTTCCTTAGTTTCACCCCTAAGAGGTCCCCTGGGCATAAATCTAGAGAAGAGACTCTCTAGATAGTCAGGAACACGCATGCGTATGATTTTGTACAAAAGTACAGCCATAAAATAGTGTCTCTTCATATCAATACGCAGCCAACCCAGAGAGTCCCGATGAAGAGAAACATGGTCATCCCCCCTTAGACCCTTCACGTATCGAACACAGGAATTTTGTAAGACTTGCAGTCGATTACGTTGTTCTTGAAATGCATCCAGCAAGACTACCGAACAGTAAACCAGGTGAGGAAATTGCAGCACCTCAGCAAGCATCTTACGCAGCTCTTGGGAGGTATATTTCCAAAAGAAACGAAGATTATATAACACTCTATTAAATTTTTTCGTTAAATTATCAACATGGGGTTTCCATGATAATCTTGAGTCTAAAATCATCCCAAGACTGGTTACAGTGTCGGAAAATGGGATGCAGACGCCATCTCCAAGATCAATAAAGGTTAGCTTTTCACAAAGTTCGTTAACGAATCTTTGACAACCAAAATAAATAGCCTTAGTTTTACTTGTATTGAGTCTTAAAGAGGCATCCACGGCCCAATCCGAAACTGCTTTGGCTGCCCGCCGAAGCTCCGATATCCCCCCATCAAGACAGTCAATAAAAGTTTGAAAATATATTTGAAGGTCATCTGCATACAATATGTGCTGCATGCTTCTAATGTCAAGTGCGTCACGTAAGTCGTTAATGTATAAGCAGAACAAAAGGGGTCCCAAGACAGATCCCTGTGGCACACCAAGATTCGTACTCAGCCAGTCGGAGTTGCCAGCTGAGGTAGTGCTAACTGCTTGCCTTCTATCTGATAAATAAGAATTGAACCACTTGAGAGCTGCCCTGGAAATCCCCATAGACTGCAATTTTTCAAGTAGTCGTGTCGGTAATATTGTGTCAAAAGCCTTGCTGAAGTAGAATAGAAGAAGTAACGTCACCATTTTTTTGTCGATACCTAGTCTGATATCGTCAGTGAGTATCAGTAGGACTGTTTGTGTAGAATGAAATAGTCTGAAACCTGTCTGAAGAGGGTCGAGAATGCGAAAAGTTGTCAGATGCACCTGCAACTGTTCATATGCTAACTTCTTCAGAACCTTTGAAAGAAAGCACAAGATTGCAATCGGTCTAAAGTCCGATGCTGAAGAAGGGTATTTGCATTTTTTTAAGGGAATAATTTGTGCTCTCTTCCAAGCCACCGGAAAAATACCTTTTGCAAAAGAGCAATTGAACAGCCGCACAAGGAATTGTCCTATTATTGGCAGAGATTTGATTACGACCGACTGTGGAATACCATCAGCTCCCCGAGCCCGCGATGAAAAGTGAGAAATTGCGAGAATTACATCGTTCAGGTTAATTTGATTGAAGGCAAAGCCTTGTGTCATTGCATTATTAATAATCTTCTCACGCATTGTCACATCATCGCCACACGGGGTTGCCGATACATTCACAAAGTGTTGGTTTAATTCGTCAGGTGTAATGCCATTCAAATCCACTTCATGCCCAAGTAAAAATCCGAAGCTACGTAATTTCTTCCACGTACTTTTGTTTGCGAGGGCATCGAACAGTCTGTTGTTATAGTTATTAGTTTTCGCATTCTCCGTCCGTTCATCTGCTATTAGTCTTATTTTACAAAATTCATCAAATAGCGACTTATCGTTAGTTCTTCTAAATCGACGGTACAGAGCCTCCCGTTTTTTGTACGACCGAAACAGATCCGCATCAACCCATAGAAGCTTACCATCTTTAGAAGTAACAGTTTTAATGAGAGCTAGTACCTCAATTGCTGCCATTAAGTTGTTGCAGATACTGTTCAGCGCAACGTCGATGTGAAAGTTTATGTCAGTAAAAGACGACCAATTACAGTAAGTTAAAAAAGAATTAAGGTCAGCCGGAAAAATATTTTTGAAATCACGGTATATAAAAGAATTTAAAGATTGAGTTTGTATATTGCAGTTTGTGGTAACAGTAATAATATTGTGCTTACTGTGAAAGTTCGCTGGAATACTAGCAGCGTCCGTGACAGTATCGTTGTCGTCCACGAAAATCAAGTCAATCCAGGTACGAGACGTGGGAGTGAAATGAGTAGGACCATGTTGAACTAGCTGTAGAGAGAGTTCCGCTGATAATTTGCGAACAAATTTAGCATCATCACTCTCCCGGAGAAGATCGGCATTCAGGTCTCCCATAAAGATTTTGTGACTGTAGTTGAAACAGAACGTGCGAAGATCATTCAAAAAATTTTCATTTTTTTGAAATGGTATTTTAGGTGGTCTGTAAATAGCTCCTACTAATAAAGGAGAAGATTTGACAATTTAAATATTACAAAAAATAAATTCAGGAGTGCAAGGTTTGCCCTCTTGTTCAGTGTTCGACATAGAGAGAATCACACACTTTAGGTCATTTTTAACATAGAGAGCAACACCTCCACCCCTGCCATTTCTATCTTGTCTAAATAGATTGAAGCCACCAATCTAAATGACGTCGTCAGATACATCTGAGTTCAGCCAGGCCTCAGCCACTCCGAAAAAGTCGTAAGAGGGATCGTCCCGTAGAAATTGACGGACACCCTCAATGTGAGCTCGCAAGGAGTTCACATTGAGAAATCTCGCTCGCAACTCCCCTTTAACTCCCTTTATCTCTCCAGTTGCACCATTGTGCAATAATCAATCTGCTCTGCTTGTTATATTTTCCTTTTTAGATGCTTTTGATTTAATTTCAGTTTCTTTGTTATTTTTCTTACTTCTCTTTTTATTTTTATTGTTAATCGGGATAATTTCACTAGACGCAGTACCTTCGTTTTGTTTATTTTTGTTAATTACATTCTCTACAGCTTCTTCGCTAGTCTCATCTTTGTTTTTAATTTTATTTTTATATTCGTTTTTATTATTATTGTTTATAGCATCTAAAGTTGAATGTAATGCTTGCAATTCATTAATAGAGGTGACAGAATGCATTTGGTCACCCTCTCTTCTCCTGACAAGAAATCTGCCTTGACGATGCCAAATATACTTGAAACCAAGATTTTTGGCTGGAAATTTAATTTGTTTAAATTCGTTATGTTGATTTTTATTCAGATATTCATTGATAAAGATCTTACAGTTCGCCAATGCAGGAAACCTATCAAGAAATGAGGATTCTAGATCGGTTGTACTAAAAACAATGACTTGGTGTTTTGCCGCCATTATTTGTGTAATAAGATCGCAACTAGAGAGTGTAACAAGCAAGGAAGAGACACTCCTCGAACCATCTCTGACCTTTCCCCGAGAAATTACATTAGCTGATAAAACATTCTCTGAGGTGATAGAGGGAAGTACCGTGCTAAGAACAGCTATCGCGTAGTCCATGGGATCAATGTTAGCCGTCGTACAGTCGATTGTGCTAGAGATCACGATGCAACTGGACCCAACACGACACTTGTCCCAATCTTGCAGAGAAAATCTACCACTATTTGCAATCTTCGGAGTTACAGCTGTTATTTCAGGGCTTGCTATACAATCATCTGTTTTTGTGCTCGATTCAAAGTCTAGGTCAGCTTGAGTCAGATCGGAGACGGTTTGCATCACGGTCACCACGCCAACAGTCAGATTATTAAAATTTTTTTGTATGTCGTAAAATTCAGTATTAATTTGTTGTAAAAGGTTATTGTGTTGTGTTTTCATGATTTCAGCGACATTTTTTTCAATTTGCAAGAATTTGATATTAAAATTAGTTACAAGACTATTTTCTAATTTTGTTATTCGCTCATCCAAAGGAGAATTGAATCTAATCAGCATTGACAGATTGTCTCGAAACTCATTTAATGTAACATTTTGATTTTTAATAGTATTTTCAATATTTTTGACTCCTAGTATTAATTGTTTTATTTGTATTTCCAGGTTAGTTAATTTGTTAATTGGCTCAACTAAATCAGTTAAAGAAGTATTATTGCAAGGAAGTTGGTTTTCATTTTTACCTGTTGGCGTGTCAAGCGTTATGATACTTTTCTGTTTCGATAATACTGGAGTGGAATTCGATATAAGTAGACTACTGTTCGCTGTCGTGTTAATATTAACATTTTCAACCGTAAAGTCTCCGTTCTTCCGATTTCCAATAGCATAACAATTCTCGCACATATAAATAATAGTCGGTTTTTTGTTAATTAAAATACTGCCAGATATTAATTTGTTGCAAATATCGTGATAATTTTTATTACATTTATAGCAGGTATGAAGAATACCGACTTTTCGATTTATTTTCCTGCATTTAAAACAGGCTGACGGAGCCATAATGCAGAGTCAATAAAGAGTCAATATTTTAACAGACAAGTCTACGTGTTGTCAGACAAGTAGACTGACTCAACAGCAGATAAGTAGTAAAAATAAATACTAGTCAAACAGAAGTCAATTAAGGGGGGAAGTCCATGTAGAAGCCCCAAAATTGGTCATTTTTTAATAATATTTTTAACGATGATAAAATAATTTTATTGTTTCTAAATTTTAACACAACTTTAATGAATCTTTTTAGAACACAAAAATAATTTTTTTTTTTTTTTTCAATTCAAAATGGTGGCTCAGTATGATTTGTTGTCTGCTGCCTCCGACGCGAGGTCCCAAACTGCTCCAGTTATCACTCATTAACCGTTGATCTGAAACACAAAAATAAAAGTTGTTTTTTTTAGGACATATAAACGAAAAGGATGAACCTATAAAATAAAAAAAAAAAGTATAAAATTCAATATAAAATAAACCTTTAAAAAAAGTCAGAATTTAGGGCTATTTTTTGACATTTTTGACCCCAAAAAAATATTTTATCAACGCGAAATATCTGAAATTTTAGGTTTATCCTTCCGATATTAATGTAAAGTAAGGCCTCGAAAAATTTCAGCCAAATTGGTCAATAACTTTTTGAGTTACAACACGAGCAGTTTTGAAAAATATAGTTTCGAGATAATCGCATTTAAAGTTGAAGTACAGGAAAATGGCCAGTTTTAATTACTTACCGATTAATCGGCAATCCCAGGTCCATACAACAGTCCTTCCTCCTCCTCAAAAAGCTGATTTTCCTCCATTTGTTGTTGCCTGCGAGCTGTACGAGCATCTTTGGTTTCTAAAAGGCTCTTACGATTCTGTCGGGTTATTCGCGCCTCGTCTGTATTATAAGCAAATACTTTAGCATAAGTGCCAATAGTCAAATTCAGAAGATTCATTATTCTTAATACTGAACTAAAACCTTCATTAAATATCCCAGCAGCAATGTATGCCGAGATTTCAACTACTTTTAGTCCAGAATGCAGATGTTTATCATATATTTTTTTATCACCACATGGACACGTGACAACAATTTTAAAACCAAGACCTTTAGAGCCACACTCACTGAATTTTATCTTCTGATTACATACCAAGCACTTCACAATTTCAGACAAAGCTGTAAACACTGTAAAAAATTCAATTATTCTGTACCCGTGCAAAGGATTAGTTATTATATCTTCACTATCACGCGTATACAATTTTTTTCCACTGGCACTGTCATTATGGCTTGTACTGGCTTCAAATTTTTCACCTTCTTTATCGGTAAACTGATTGCCCAGATATTTTCGTTTTCTGGGGTTATTTCGTGCAATATTGCCTCGCGTACCTTTTTTATAATTCGGCATTTTTACGTTCCGAAATCAACTGAACACGATGAATTCTCCGGCTAAACTACCTATATTTCTCGACTAACCTTTATTCGTATAGCCATATTACACGTGTACAGGAACGTAAATGTAGATATATACTTACATATATACTATAATATAAAGTATTATTTCCGGGTATGGGACAAAAGAAGTTTTTCAAGTTATTATAATGGAGAGAGCCCTTTTGTCTGAAGCGCTCCGACTACCTGGCTCGCTACTTTACAATACGTACTCCGGCCCGCTTCATTATATTAGCTGTAACTTTGTAAATATTCGAGATTTTCTTTTTTCGTCTCGTCAGTACACGCTCAACATAGTATATTTTTAGATTATCGAAAAAAAAAAAAATCGATTTTTTGAAAATTCTATATGGACTTCCCCCCTTAAATAAAATACAATAAAATTTTGTAAAATATATAAAAATAGTTAAATTAAAAATTAAAATAAATAACTGTGACTAGTATTCGACTAGAGAAAAAATAAAATACTTAATTAAACGCCAGTCTCTCTAGATGTTGTTTGAATAGCGCGCGCTTGGTTGCTCAGCTGGTGATTATTTGATTGCTCCTAGTTCCTCAAACTTAAGGCAGATTTCCATGAAAATAATGAGGGTGATGGAATAAATTTTCCAAATTTAGCCGAGAAACGCCGCGTAGAAGAGATAACCTCAAATTTTTAAGTTAGTTTTAGAATTTTTCACAGTACTTTCAAGGCAGTCAAATAGATTTAATGTATAAAATATATATAGTACATAAATTGATGCCCCGAAAAATACCTTTTTGCTGTAACATAAAACTCACAAAAAGAAAACATGAGTAATTATGTAAATTGATAAATATTAGAGGAGCGTAAAATAATAAACAGTGCCACTTACCAGAGAGAGAGAGCGAGAGAGAGATCATCGCACCTGTACCAAAGTAAAATACAATAAAGTTTTATCTCTATATCTTAACTTTCTCTTTCTATTACATCATTTATCTTCATTTATATTTTTTTTGTAATTTTATTTTCCAACTCTGAAACTACTCGCTGTCATCCGGAAATAGAATGGGCCTTACACGAAGAGGCTTGATCATTTCCATACCTTTCCAGAAGTCAATCAGGCCTTACAAAGAAGCTTGAATAAATTGTAACTTCCCTTTTTTATTTATATCATAATTTAAATACCTTTCTTCGTGTTCTACACACATTAATTATGTTTAATAAATAATTTCCGTAGAAAAATTTAAACAAAACGATTCTGCTTCCGTCCAGAGCTGTTGGGCTAACACCCAGGCTCGAAAAATACAAGTATTTAAATCCTCTATATTAAATCGAGGAAAACAAATTTTAATTATACATATGTGATTTCCTTTTTGGACGTCACAATACATAATACATATGTTTATATAAAATTACAAGAATTCTGAAGTGAATCAATATTTAAATGTTCTATGTAAAGTTTTGAAGAAATTTTGATTTTTATAATTTAAAGGAATTTTATAATTTATAATAAATTTACTTACCGTGTACGTACTAACATGTCTGTCTAGTACAGCAAATCGATTTCTAGCTACCCAAAGAGCTGTGATTCCTGAGGCTCGTTTAGTTTCAGGTTCAACGCTATTGTCTCCATCATAAGGTAAAATGTACAAATCGTAAGTACTATTTTCAATATTTGGAGATGATCTTGTACATATAAGCACAGCATTTTCTGCTAGATTGTAAGAAATACTATAAGCGCAAATTTTGCTATTTCCTCTTATTTGCATTACTGAAATGTCTTTAGAAGTACTGAAGTCTAGTTTTCGTAGAAACCTATCTTTAATATAATAAAGAACATTTCCTTGAACTGTATACGCCGGTCTTTCCCTCTCTAATTTAAAAATAATCATACCCGAATCATGACCAGCAGCAAACAAATTTAATGTTGAATGTGCCGCAAGTACCCAAAACCGCTCATGTTCTCGACGAAAAGTGTGTAGGCAAGTACGTTTTGACATATCCCAAACTCGAATACTTTTGTCTTCGGAATTAGAAATGATTATATCTTGTCTTGGATGAAACAGAACACAAGATACATTATTATAATGGCCTCGGCAAGTATCGACCTCCCATGCTTTGGCATCATTCATCCGCCACATTTTAATTTGTCTATCATCAGCTCCAGAAATAATCAAAGGTAAATTAGGGTGAAAACAAGCCCAATTTACACCACGATCGTGGCCTTCTAATACGTGTTTTACTAAAGCATCAGCTTGACCAAATAAGTCAGTTGAACCAGGACTTTTTAGATGATCATCTAATCCAGTGGGTCCAGGAGCAACATTTTTTTTTCTAAGCCCAGAAATATCCCATACTCGAACTGTTTGATCTAAAGAAGCTGAAACAATAATATCTTCAGATGGGTGAAACTGCGCACACATTACATAGTGATTATGGCCTGTTAAAACGCAAATGCATGTTCGACTTTGCCAATTCCATATTCTAATCGTTTGATCATCTGAGGCACTTAAAATCCATGGGTATTCATGGTGGAAAACTGTAGTTCTTATATAATCTAAATGTCCAAGCAATGTAAAGATACATTTACGTTGTTTATAATTCCAAACCTTTATTTTATAATCATCTCCTCCAGAAACAAATAAAGGTTGTTGATTGTGAAAACATATTCCTCTTACTGGTCCGTCATGTTCATCAAACTTATCTAATAAGGTACACATTCTATAGTCCCATAATTGTATAACGCCATTGTGCAAACTGTAAAAATTAAAAATTGAAATCTCTGAACTATCCAATCTATATTTAAATAACAACATGTAATAATAAAATATTCAATGAAAATGCATAATGGGTATGTATAATTATGAAAAATACTGATTCGACAATGCGCAGGGTGACTTGGTCATTTAACTTGACAAAAAAAAATATCTTGATAATATAAATTTAAGCAAACCAAAAGTCATATAAAATAAAATAACGTTTAACACGTTCTCTGCCGCGTGGAGCGTATGTGACCCACGCTGAACTTGCCGCTCAAGTCATTTGGTATTATCATTGTAAAATGAAGAATTTTTTAAAAATTTATTATGCAGTCAATTATGGGTATCGTAATACTATAATGAATTTTTTAAAAATTGTACATTTTACAGTGATAATACCAAATGGCTTGAACGGAAAGTGTAGCGTGGGGCGCATACTCCCCACGCGGTAGGGAACGTGTTAAATGATTTTGAAAGAGGCTAAGAATGGCATTATTAATTCTAGATTTTATGATCATTTACGAGGCCTGGCTATTGAATAACAAGACTGGTTACGAAAAAGTGTTTTATTATAAAAATTATTCTACATATGAATGCTCCCCTTCAATATACTCCCCTTCCCTCGCCACACACCTTTCCATACGTTTTTTCCATTGATCGAAGCAGTGCTGGAAGTCTTCTTTGGTGAGGGCCTTTAGGAGCTCTGCCGTTTTTTGCTTTACCGCTTCCATCGACTCAAATCGGGTCTCTTTCAAAACAGATTTTATCTTCGGAAACAAAAAGAAGTCGCACGGTGCAAAATCTGGCAAGTACGGCGCGTGTTCGAGCACTGGAGTGCGCTTACCGGCCAAATACTGCTTCACAGATAGCGCGTTATGGGCAGGTGCGTTGTCCTGGTGCAAAATCCACGAGTTGTTCTTCCACAACTCGGGCCGTTTCTTACGAATGAGGAGGTCATTGCCGAAACTGAAGCCTATTTTGAAGCAAAGGATAAATCCTTCTATAAACATGGCATAGAAATGTTGGAAAGGCGTTGGAAAGATTGTATCACTCTAAAAGGAGATTATATTAATGAATAAAAATGATTTTTGAAAAAAAATGTTGTTTTCGTTGTTAGTCTCGGGACTTATTGAACAATGTGTTATATACAGGAATCACGTAATATAAACAAAAATATAAATAAATATAATACACAACGGCATGACCATGTCTTTTTCTTTTTTTTATAAATTTATTAATAAAGATAGTTATAAATTTTTATGTTAAGCATAAATGTTTTAATTATTATATTATTTTATTCCCGAATCATCTTTTTTCTAAGCAATAGGAGAAAGAGCGCCTCCGCTGCAACCAGAGACGTCGCGGAATCATATTATTTTCGTTCTCACACAAAGCAGTGAATTCTTTTTTACATGTACACTCTTTCTGAAAATTTTTCGTTGCACAAATTAAAATAATTAATTTAAATAATACCAATGAGCTCGGAATTGCATCCAAATTATTGGTAATAACACTGCGCCTATATATAATTCCTCTATATTAATTTTACTATTGTAATTTTTTTGTTGTAATAACGATAAAAAAAAATAGAAAATTAATCAAAATAATTGTAATATATTAAAAATTTATGCTAATACGTTTTCACATATACATTAACTTTTTTTGGTCTGTAATTAACTTTAACCCTATCCTTCCGCGTTAGAACAAATTATACCATTCAATATTTTAGTTGTCATAACCATTTCTATTTTATTATTATTATTAATTTTCTGTTTCATTCCCTTCTATTACGAAACCTCACAAACCACATTGCATTAATCATTAATGTATTGTCAAGTACGTTTTGCGTTTTCGTTGTTAGTCTCGGGACTTATTGAACGATGTGTTATTACTAACAGTTTTTTTTTGAGAGAGACAGAGAGACAGAGAGAGACAGAGAGAGACAGAGAGACAGAGAGAGAGAGACGGAGAAAGACAGAGAGAGACAGAGAGAGACGGAGAGAGACGGAGAGAGACGGAGAGAGACGGAGAGAGACGGAGATAGACGGAGAGAGACGGAGAGAGACAGAGAGAGGTACTAGACAATAGTAGCATGGCGAAAATCTTTCTCCGTAGTTGTATAATTTATATGATCCGAGTTCAACTATCGGCTAATACTTAAGATCGGGTTTACGCTCTCCGCGCGTTTCTGACAAGGAAAGATTTTGAACCTGGATTTATCGATTTCTCAAGTTCTGAGATATATTAAAGTGCATCAAAAAATAAGAGATACCTGTATTATCTTATCGACTAACTTCCACTTTAAAGATGTTAAAATGACTCTTAAAAAAAGGGGTGCAAACAGTTTTTTGTAAATATCTCATAAACTAATAGGGATATTTCAACGATTTAAATGGCAAAAAACTTGATGTTTTAGGTAGAAATTTACCGAATAATTTTTATCTCATAATTTTGAAACCCCCAATTTTTATGGGGGTAATCTTAGTTTTTACAACGTATTTTTCGACTCAAAACTTTTCGTATTTCATGAAAATAGTCGCAAATAATTTTTTTTCTACCAAAATGGAGACTAAATTGACGTGTCTTGGGGTTTTTTAAAAATCACACTTTTAGAGGGTTAACAGCCTCAAAACAAAATTTTGAATTCCTCCTAGTTTATTAGAAATATTTTAATGATTCAATCAGCAAAAAACTTTTTATTTGATATAGATATTTCGTGCATAATTTTATTTCCGTGGTATGATACCGAATTATTTTTATCTTATAATGTAGCACTCGTTATTTTTATTTAGATTAATTATATATTTTTTATTGTTTTTCATGGTACTTCTTTTGTCAAATACAAATAGATTTCAAAGTTATTTATCCGATATAACAAAATTAAATTTATTTCCACAAAATTAAACCAAAACTACGGATTTAGTTAGAATAATAATATTTACGGGTTACTATAATGCATAATCGATTATTCATTAGAAGTTACAGCTACTTAATTTTTTTTTTCAAAGTTTTGACAGTGATGATAATCTTCATAAAAATGTTTAAAACACAATGATTTTTTACACTAACCACAACGTACCATAGCAATACTTGTACAGCCTTATATTTCGCAGTTTTTACTGCAAGAATCTCCGAAACTAAAATCAACAGGATTATCAAATTCATCAGGTTTTACATCGATGTAACCACTTCTATACCAGGAATATTTAAAGAGATTTGTATATTTTGGTGACAAAAGCTGGTTGTGGACTTAAGATTGAAATTTACTTATATTATTTTTTAAATGTAAATTTAAATCATAATCCATTAAAATCACGTTATCCGAAAATTGTCGAATATCAAGCGGTATTATTTTTCCTGTTGTTTCTGCTGATATCTTTTTGTTATTAACTATTTTATTTTCTGGCATTATTTCTATAAAAATTAGGGGTCGCAAAATTATGGGATTAAAATTATGTACGAAATTTCTACATTAACCCTTTCAGCCTCAATGGTTTCGATCGAAACCACTTTTGCGTTCAAACGTTCATAATTTTGTCAAAAATCAATATTTTTTTGATTTCCAAACGCCAACGGTCCACAAATTTATTCTACTTTGCAACAATAATTTATAGTGCAAAAAATTAATAACAATTTTGTGGTTATAACAATATAAACAAATGAATGTTTTTCGCAGAAATTAAAAAAAAAATTGCCAATTATCGGATTACATGGAGTTAGGCTCATAAAAATGAATACTCGGGGGTTTTTGGGGTCGCTGATTACGAATCCGATGTCAGATTTCCATAATTTTCAAAATTAAAAATTGCGGATCTAATATGGCGGACGACTTTTTTAAAATCGATCCAGTTAGCCCGAAACTTGTTCACCAGGGGTTTTCGGGGTCGCTGATTATGAATCCAATGTCAGATTTTCAAAATTAATAATGGCAAATTTAATATAGTGGACGATTTTTTAAAAATTCATTTATTTGGCCTGAAACTTATAACTTACAGGTTTTCGGAGTTGCTGATTACGAATCCGATGTTAGTTTTTTGAAATTAAAAACGACAGATTCAATATGGTGAACGAAAATTTAATAAGTTCACTAGCGCTCCAGAAAATGACCACTTAAAACTAATATCAGATTCGTAATCTGCGAACCCAAAAACCCCCTATTAACGAATTTTAGGCCAATTGGACCAATTTTTAAATAGGTCGTCCACCATATTTGATCCGTCATTTTGAATTTTAAAAATCTAACATCGGTAATCTGCGACCCCAAAAACTTCCGAGTGTCAAATTTCAGACCAATTAAATCAATTTTTAAATAAGTCGCTCACCATATTGGATTCGCCATTTTGCATTTTAAAAATTTAACATTGGATTCGTAATCAGCGACCCCGAAAACCTCTAAATATAGAATGTGACGAAAATTGCGTTACTCTAAAAAAGGTGGTTACCACTCTGAAGGGATGTTTTTTAAAAAACCCCAAGACACGTCGAATTCAGTTTTCCATTTTTGTAAAAAAAAAATTATTTACAATAATTTTCATAAAATTTTAAAAGTTTCAAATCGAAAAATACGTTATAAAAACTGAATTTACCCCCATAAAAATTAGGGGTCGCAAAATTATGGGATTAAAATTATGTACGAAATTTCTACATTAAATAACAAGTTTTTTGCCATTTGAATCATTAAAATAATCCTAATAGACTAGGAGGAATTAATTTCGTTTTAGGTGTTGGTTACCCCTCTGAAGGGGTAATTTTTAAAAAAAACCCCAAGATACGTCAATTTAGTTTTCCATTTTTGTAAAAAAAAACTTATTTGCAATTATTTTCATAAAATTTGAAAAGTTTTAAATCGAAAAATACGTTATAAAAACTGATTTACCCCCATAAAAATTAGAAGTTGCAAAATTATTGGATAAAAATTATGGGATGAATTTCTACATTAAATAACAAGTTTTTTGCCGTTTGTATCGTTAAAATGTCTTTATTTTTTTATGAGATATTTACAAAAAACTGTTTTCACCCCTTTTTTTAGGGGTCATTTTAATCCCTTAAAAGTGGAAGTTAGCCGATAAGAAAATACACATATCTCTTATTTTTCGATGTACTTTAACATATCCCAGAACCAAAGAAATCGATAATTCCAGGTTGAGAACCTTTCCTTGTGAGTCAACACAGCGCTCAATGCATAGTCGCTGGCGTCAGACAATAGGAATACCACGTCATCATGCCCAAGAGAGACCGCAATAGCTTGTCAGTCTTTGGCACATGAAACGAGAACGGACGCTACTCGATTATCATCATATCTCAAGCCCTTCTTGTCCAAGCATAATCCGCCTAGAAGCACGGTCGCCGAACGGCTCTGAGACCATGCTTTCCTTTTTTTTAACTGTTCTATCAGAAAGGCTTAGTGTTATAAAATCATGACGCTGAAGCACGCAGAACTGATACGAAACGCTCGGCTCTGGTTTGCAGGCTGCCGTGAAACGTGCAGCAAGCATAACTGGGTATCTCGAGGCCATATGACCAAGTTGCCCGCATGCGTAACACTTTCTCCGTGAGCAAAACTGAGCGCGATGTACTTAAAGCTTATACCGGTTTGTTGCACTTTAAGCACATTCCGCACGAATTTGCTTTTAGAATGGGAACGTTCAACGATGCTCCGAAGTGACAGTTTCATTTGCGGTCTGGCCAAGGACCTGGACGGTACGCCCTCCCAGATGTTTGAACGTAGGGGGGAAAGGTTGTTGCGGAGTCGACGATTTCTCCTGCTAGTTTTTCTCAAGTCGGTTCTGTCAGCAGATAAGCTGGCGCCTCTCTTCTTTGAGGTCTCGGTTAAAATCGGCCTCTTAGTTGTAGTCTTCGAGGTCCGGTGGGTGTTTTCGGTACAGTTCCTCGTTCTTCCAGATGAATCGGATAATGCGTTGGCGTAACTCGGAAACAGTGCCGGCGGTGCCAAGCTATGTCATGGTGCCGTGTAATAAGTGCTAATTTCTATGGTTTCCTAGCTAATTCAAGTGGCGGTATGTCAGTGTATGAGGTTACCAGCTGGCGAATACGTCGATGCGGTACAAGGACCTGGTGCCGGCGTTCGCATATATACAGAGGTTCTCTTTTCCTATAGTGAATAGGGCGGCAAAGTAGACGGATGATTCCAGAAGTACCAGACCTGACGTATAGATGGCTGTTTTTGGTTAGATAAAATTTCTATAGTGAGAAGAACGAATCTTATAAAGCTTAAGTTTCAAGTTTGAAGACGCTACAATTTGAAGTGTTTGTTTGGCAGCCATTAACAGTAAACGCTCTCAATGAATTTGTATACATGGAAAAAATTGGTCGTTATGTGACTCATTACTTCCATTTGAAAAATCTGAGTCCAACCAATATCATAACCGAGCTAGATTCTACTTTGGAGAAGTCTGCTCCTTTGTTTACAACAGTAAAATATTGGGTGGCAAAGTTTAAACGAGGCTGTACGAGCTGCCAAGATGAACATCGCAGTGGTCGACCGAATGAGGTAACCACGTCAGAAATAGTGAAAGAAATCCACAAAACAGTATTGGATGACCGTCGATTGAAGGTACGCGAGCTAGCAGATATTGTAAGAATTTCAATAACACTGTAAACCGCATATTGACTGAAATTCGAAAATGAGAAAGCTATACGCAAGATGGGTGCCGCATTTGCTCACAATAGAACAAAAACAGCGTCGTGAGGATGTTTCAATCGAGGGTTTAGCGCTGTTTCACAGCAATAAAGATTTTTTCATAACCATGGATGAAACATGGATCCGTCACTTTACACCTGAGACAAAGGAATAGTCAAAACAATGGACTGGAAAGGAATAATCGGCTCCAAAGAAGGCAAAGACGGTTCTATCTGCAGGCAAAGTCATAGCGTCAGTTATTTGGGTTGCGCGTGGGATAATTTTCATTGATTATCTTCAAACAAGAATAACAATCAGCGGCGAGTATTATATAAACTTATTGCAACGTTGGAGTGATAAAATCAAGAAAAAAACGATCGCATTTGGCTAAAAAGAAATTGTTGTTTTATGAAGACAATGCGCCAGCTCACACATCCGTTATCGCTATAGTAAAAATCAATGAATTAAAGTTCGAACTGCTTCCCCATGCTCTACATTCGCTAGATTTAGCTCTATCGGATTATTTTCTTTTTCCAAACTTGAAAAAATGGCTCGCTGGTCAAAGATTTGCCAACAATAAAGAGTTGAAGTCGGCAGTTAATGGCTATTTTGAGGAGCTATAATAGGTCTTGCTATAAACAGGTTATTGAAGTTATCAAACATCGTTGAGAAAAGTGTATCGAACTGAAAAGAGACTATATTGAGAAATAAAGTCTCTCACCAAAATTCTTTTTTTTTTTTTTTTGTTTGACCAGATACTTCTGGGACCACCCTCCTATATAAGGAAAGTAATTTTCGAGATAGAAAGAATTTTATCAATTACATTATAAATATAAAAAGAGACTGATTATTCGTTGTCAAATATCATTTTATCGTCAAATTTATTTTTATTACGATACTTAGTAAATCGTGTAGATATTAAGCGTTCTATACGATAAGTGAATATTTTTCTTTGTTTTGTCTTGTTGACGTTCGCAGTTTGCAACAATACAAATTTTGCTCAGCACGAACCCATGGCTCGAAGCTTAATGCATGTTATCAAGTGAAAACTTATATTTTATATTTTTTCAAAAAATAAAAAGGGGTAAAAGCTGTAATAAAATAATACATTTTTTTATAAATAGTTTTTAAATTTATTAAGTTTTAGAAAAATGAATACAGAGATATTTTACAAATTTTTACGTTTCAAACATAAACATATCTTTATAAGCTAACATAGGTAAACAAAATTCGTACAATTATTCGAAAATAATTAATTTTTTTTTTTACATTATCAAAAATTTCATTTTTATAATTAGCATAAAATTGCTTAACCTTTTAAAGACGGGTCTGGTCGATATACCAACCATCCATAAGATACAAAATATTTGAGATTTTTTTTAGATATGCGCTATTAGAAAATATTATATTATACGCTAAATACAAAAAAAACAGTGTGAAAATTCCTGAAAGTTTACTTGACCTTGAAAAGTGCTATTTTAAGGGCAAATTTTTTTTTGCTGCTTCGACCTGAACATTGAAATACATATACATTCAGATGCATTAAGATCGAAAGAAATAGTATTTTGTATTGCAAAACTCACCATGATGGTGAATCTAAGGTTGAAAATTGAAATTATCGTCAGTTAATATCAGCGGGTTAGCTTGTATCTATAATAACAAAACAAAGAGAATAATAAAAAATTTTTTGCCATTGAAGTGGTCTTGGTTTTGACAGAATAGGTTTGATAAGTCATTATTTGAGAAGTGTTTGAGCAAGAAGACTAATTTTGTTAAACTCAGCGCACCAAAAAACGTACAGTCTGTCAAGTAAGAGCGTGGTCGTGTTAATTTATAAAAAGAATTATTTGATGAAACTTTCATATTTATATATACATTGTACACATTACAAACAATGATGCAATTCGGTCAATAATGTGTCCAGTCACCACCGGCGTCGATAATTGCCTGGCATCTCCGAGGCATGCTTTCTACTCATTTGACGGCGTATTCTAGGGGCAAGGATCTCCAGATCCGACGAATTTCGTAAGACAACTGCTTCAAAGTGTATGTGCGTCTTCCACGAAGCTTCCGTTTAATATATGCCCACACATTTTCAATAGGGTTTGCATCGGGCGACTGCGACGGCCAATCCAATGTAACGATGCCAGATTGAGTCTTCCACTGAGTACAGAGCTTGCTGCGGTGTTTAGGATCGTTGTCCTCCTGCAGAATCCAATCTTCATTTTTTGTGATGAACCATCGTTTGGCAGATGGCAGTAAATCCTTTTTGTAGATTTTTTTCATTTTCTCGGCATTTAGGTTGTCAGTAAAGAGGTGCAAAGTGCCGAATCCCTGCTTTGAGAAGCAGCTCCAAAGATGCACCTTTATTCCATGTTTTACGGTCCGCTGAACAAGCCTATTGGTGGAAGTTGACCAGGCTCGCGTGAGGACAGAACGTGCCCATATAGAACATTCATCAGTAAAAATGACATTTTTAAAATCTCTATCAATATTCTCATGCGCCAAAGCGAGTCGCTTTGTCACATGTTTTACAGTCAACAGAGGCTTCTTCATTGTGTTGCGCCATTTCAGATGATGAGTACATAGATGGTTCGGATAGTTTCGTAGAATATATCTAAACCTTTTGCCATTAATTTTGCTTGTCCTTGCCGTAGTGTTAAAGCAGGATTCCGCGAAAACAGATTCACTATTCTTTTTTCATCTTTTTTGTTCACTTTTCCTATCGAGCCACGTTCTGGTAAATCATCGACATTTTTAGCCACTTTATATCGCTGTATCCACTTCTGTACAAATGCCTTCGACTTCCTCATATATTTAGCAGCCGCTGATTGCGACATTTTGGGACCTTTCGGGTGGATGCAAAGGAACACAGCCTCGTAGCGCGACGCGTACTTAGCACTCATGGCGTTTAACGTAATTCTCTTTTAAATGATCAACGACAACTGAATTTTCGTTGACAATGCATCAAGGACAAAGCTTCCCTCTATCGGCTCGCGAAGGAATTAGAGCGAAATCTTTCATTACCTGTCGGTGAAGTCGACCACGCTCTTACTTGACAGACTGTAAATATATTAAATTTGATGCAAAAATACAAAAAACCATTTTCAAGGTCAAGGATGCCTCCAGGATTTGTTTCATTACTGATTTCATATTCAGCGCATCAAATGATGTAGCAAAACACCCTAAAGTCATTAGACAATAGGCCTTTACGTTCTAGATGGATCTGATCAAAATATCGACCACTAGTTTGGTCGGGCACTTCACGTGAAAAATTCATTGATATTATGCACAAATTTCGTGTAAAATAGAAGATCGATTTCAACGCGAAAGTCCCCGTTTTTAAAAGGTTGAAAGCTAACAAATCTGAGAATACTTTTTCCATTTCCGATAGTTTCTTTGCCAATTTTATTTTTCACAAAATCAATTATAGTCTACAATACGATTTAGAAATCTCGCAAACTCGTCGAGACGGTTAATTTGCATAGTAATGCACTCACGCACTTTTGAAGCTGATCACAAATTATAGCCTGTATTACGACGAATGGTAGATTGCCAATTTTTCGCCTTTTTATGCATGGCTGTACAATACTTGAATAATTATCGCTCAGCACCTAGTTTTAATTTTTTTCTGCTTTTCCCTCCTCTTCTTGAGCCTCGTATACTTTTTTTGTTAATACTTTGTATACTCATCATTAGATTTCACACTAATGGCAAGCCCCTTTGCACGGTAAGCCGTTGTTAAATGTATGTCATGAAGCAGTAAAAATATTTAAGTGTTTCTTAATTAATAAAAAGTGTAGGAATTTTATAAATAGCCCTTTAATGTGTTTATCTGAGCCAGTATAGTTTCCTAGCTATGTGTCGAGTGTTACTTGGAAGGTAAACCTGAGCCTCAGAGCTTTATTACGGCTCTGTAGAAACCACCACAATATGAGAGGCCAACCATTGCTCTTCTTAAATTAAATTTATTGAGTTCGTAAGATGTTAACATTAACATGTTAGGTAAATAAGGTAGATTAGCCATTTTGTTGTTTTTCAAAAAGTTATTCAATATAAATTTTGTGCACTTCGTGAACCAAATGAGAACTATAGTTGTACGTACGAAACTAGCTTCTTTTATAATATACTTGCTACTATATAACCATCTCCTCTTATTTCATCAGTCAAAGAAAAGATTTAAAAAGACTTGAATAATGATAAAAAATCTTTATTAGACACGTATGTATGTTTATATATCTGATTTCAGAAAATTAAGAAAAAACATTGGTCAAACTATATCCTTTATACCGAAAAGTAATGACGGATGTACAATTTTGTGTGCACCAACCTGTTTGCCTTACCGTCAAATATACCATCAAAAGTTTATTCCAAGAACAATAAGTGTATATATTTGAATAACCAATAAAAATTTAATATTAAACTAAAGAAGCAGTTCTCGTTTCTTTATTTTACAGTTTAACATAAAGAATTTCATGAATAAATTTTTACAAATCATTATACTATATATACAGGGTGCGTACGGTATTTGAGGACAACTTGAGAGTAGAATTAATTAGCTTGTATTTTTAATAAAATTTAATGAAATTTTAGGAATTTTTTATACAACCTTAAATTAATATATGGCTATAAAGTTATTCAATAAAATCGCCATTAGCAGCAATAACCTCTTCGATCCGGGTCCAGAAATATTGACATGCCCGAATCAAATGCTCCTTGTTCATATTGACCATAACGGCATTAATAGCAGTCTTCAGCGAAGAAGTGGTGTTATGAGGACGCTTATTGGTCTCACGCACAACTACGCCCCATACGTAATAATCCAAAGGATTAAGGTCTGGGGAGCTAGGTGGCCATAGGTTCGGTGTTATGTGGTCATGAAAATTTTCGGCCATCCAATCTTGTGTCGCCATCGCTGTGAAGGAGCAGAGTCTTGTTGAAAAATGTATAGTCTGCCTCCGCTTACATTGTATATCCAGGGTTTCACTACCGTCTCCAAAACCTCGATGCATGCAGCAGAGTTCACTCGAAGTCCTTGAGTAAAAAAGTGTGGTGGCATAACATGTCCTTCGTTGCTGACAACACCTAAAACCATAACAGTGGCTGGAAATTTTGTGTGCATAACAACAGAAACCTCCGTAGGATTTGAACATAGCCATCTGTCATTTCTGCGATTGGTCTTTTGATCTTGGTCAAAATTTTTTTCGTCGGAAAAAAACCATAACATTTTGGGCGCCTCAGGGTGTTTGATTTTGTTTAAAAGACGTTTTGATCGGAGAACTCTCTGCTCCCGTGTTCGTTCCGACATGAACTGTCTTCTGCGCATCACGTAAGACTTATACCGAAGGTCTTCGTGGACAACTCTACGAATAAGGCGCTCAGAAACATGAAGCTCACTCGCAAGGACCCTCATTGATTTTGAAGGGTCCTCGTCTACGATCGCTTGCACTTGCTCTAAAAATTCTGCAGATCGGACAGTGTCAGAACGTTGTTCGTGCTTTTTGCGTTTTGCAACCGATTCTGTATCGCCTCCTGATGCTTCCAATTCACGGCGAACCTTATGCACGAATAAACGGGCGCAATTAAGAAAATTAGAGATCTCTAAATCTGTATGGTTCGCACATATAGCGACGATGACAGCATGTCTCTTCATTTCTTGAGTGTTGTAGTAGTCCGCCATTTTTTATCTGAAAAGGAAAAAAAATAAAAAAATAAAAATTCGCGAAGTTATAGTCACATTTATGCATGTCCTCAAATACCGTACGCACCCTGTAGTATGTTAAAATTATTATTAGATAACTAAATAGATAATGTGATGATGGTAGTTGTAATGTCAATGAAATAATTTCAAACATATAAGTGATACAATTTATTGATTATATTTAAAAAATTACATATGTACATACAGTGTGTTCTTTTAGACGCTTAAAATATTTATTACTATGAAGAGTAACAAATTAAATTCACTAGTCAAAACGACTAGTTGAAAGAATCATAATGATTTCTCGAGCTGGACTCTCTTTCTTTTTGGCCAACCCGTAACGCGATAACCCCGGCCGCTGTCATGCCGGCGTGACTTTTGCTCGCCAACGGTTATCGGCCGCTGTCACGTACGCGTGACTTATTTTCGCCAACGATGATGCTTCATATCGACGTTTGATTGGTAGACATACTATTGCAAATAATGGGAGAATTCAAAACCCGCGAAGGGCTTGTAAAATCTGCACTGCCACCAAGAAAAGAAGTTCCACTGCATATATGTGCGGCAGGCAAAGTGTTAGGTATGAATGAAAGACTCGAGGTTACAAATATTTTTAAGATACTGTTATTGGAAATAAGTAAAAGGTGAGCGTAATGGTATCTTTGTCTTTTATAAACTAGTGTAAATGCGTGTATAGATGTGTCTGGCGCTGCGGTGTTGTCAGCTATAAACAAGTATGCAGCGTTGTGCCGATGACAGGTAGCGAAGGGTCGTCGATGCTTAGCGCGTGGCGCTTGTCTTCCTGCTTTCAACTTTCTTTCAGCTTATCGGCCACTCAATCTATTTAGTCGAATTTTAAGTTGGTCCGTTGTTCCTTCCTTCTGATTTACCTTCTTTTTTCCCTTTTTATAATGTATAGAATATTTTGTTGGATCTCGAAGATTTTTACTCTTTTCCGTACCGTACTTATTTTGAGTCGATTTATAGTTTAAAAAAACTACGTATTATTATTTAGACTTACTCTTTGATTATAACAGAAATAAGCAGAGACTTATACTTGAAATCCGAGTCGTGGTGACAGGTTGAGAACGAGACTAAGAGCGATTATTCGAGCTCTCTTACCCTTTTTTATACTTCTTTGAGAGTAGACAGGTCATGCACTTGCATCAGTTTTTCTTCGAATCTTTTCTTATCCCAGCTTGTTCATTGGTCAATTATTTTGGTGTATTTACAAGAGGCGTGAGCTTTCTCTCCCTCAGATTTTTCTTATTGCATTAGAAATATAGGTGCATGATCTATCTGTCTCCCTCGCATAATATTCGGCAAAATAGGCTTTTCTGTATATTTCATGTATGTCCAATCTCGTTGTTTCTCACTTGCACGATGTTCGTCTGATAAGGCTCTCGTACGTCTTAAGGTACCCGATCTTATTGTCTCCCTCGCACGACGTTCGGCGGATAAGCTTTTCCATAGATTTTGCGTATGCTCAATTTCTTTCTAAGGTGCATGATCTTGCTGTCTTTCTTGCACGTCATTCGGCAGAATAGCCTTTTCCGTATATTTCGTGCACGTTTAATATCGTCGTCTCCCTCGGCTAAGAAGCCTTTCCCTGCTTCCATAGCCATGCATCTACGTATCATTTTTATTATTATCCATTTAATTTTCAAGCTCATTTTTCTCATCTCCTGCTCCCGGTTATTATTTATTCGTGAATTTTCTTGACATTTGCGTTGATAGAACAAGAATTCCGATTTTTCTCTTATTTATTTTTTCCATGCACCAATATCTTGTAAATCTATCGAATACCAATGTCTTACGTTTTTTTTTTATTCTACTATATATGTCATGTTTATGTTAAAAATTTTTTTATTTATATAATGAACGATGATCCGTCCATTACCTACGTGACTCGAATAGGATAATGATTTTAAAAAATATATGAAGTTTATTTTTTAATACTTCAATAAAGAATACAAAATACTTGAAAAAATGATTACTTATAAAATTTAAGTTTAAAACAATTTTATCTGAATTACTCGAGAAGACCATTAATATTACTTTTTGAGAACAATTTTAACTGAATGAACAATTTAACAATTTAACAGAACTTTATGAAAATAAAGTATTTTTTAAAATATTTAATCTCACTTCGTAAATTGTAGATTTTTATTTTTATACGAATTTATTTACATTGTAACGTCGGTATACGACCTTCGTTTTTTTTTCTTTTTGTGTCCGCCGATAAGTCTGCTTCCTGCCTTTCCGGCCCACAGTAAAAAAAAAGACATATCGACCGACTGCCTCGATCCACACCCAAGCGTTCCACCACGATAAAGCCCCTCCCCACAATCTACATGACGCACTCTCTTCTGACCCGAACTGTTATGAACATGGCCTAAGCTTAGACCAAGAGCTTGCGATTTTCAAGTAAAGCCCATACATCATCTAAATAGAAGAAATTTGCTACAATCGTTAAAACCCAATTCAGATTAAGTTATAACGCATTGTTTATGATTTCCTTATTATTTTTATATATATATATATATACAAGAATCACGTAATATAAACAAAATATAAATAAAAATAATACCAACGGCATGACCATGTCTTTTTTTTTTTTATATAAATTTATTAATAAAGATAATCATAAATTCTTATGTTAAGCATAAATGTTTTAATTATTATATTATTTTATTCCCGAATCATCTTTTCTAAGCAATAGGAGAAAGAGCGCCTCCGCTGCAATCAGAGACGTCGCGGAATCATATTATTTCCGTTCTCACGCAAAGCGCTGAATTCCTTTTTACAAGTACACTCTTCCTAAAAATTTTCCATTGCACAAGTTTAATAATTAATTTAAATAATATCAGCAAGCTTGGAATTATACATAGATTATTGATAATAACGCTGCGCCTATATTTTTCATTAATTTCTCTATATTAATTTCACCTTGTAATTTTATACTCATTATTTCTGTAATGCTATATTAATGATTCACGCAAATATATTTTCACAAATTTTTTTTTATAACTTTAATTCTATCCTTTCGCGCGAGGACAAATTATATCATCAAATATTTCGACTTACTATAACTATTTTTCTACTAATTTTTCATTCCATTTTATCTTTTTCATAAACAAGACCTTATAAGAGGCATGGCATTAATCATTAATATACTATTAATTACGTTTTGCGATATTTTAATTTCAACCCACAATAATTATTTTAAAGCGCAATAATCATTTGTTTTAAACAAAATAATTATAGCAAAAAAAATAACATCGAACAATTAATTATTTATCCGATAGTCCGAAACAACTACCTACAAATTAAACAAAATTGTAACTTATAAAGAATAATTATTTAAATTACTTTTTTTTTCCCAATTATTTCTCTTTTCTACCGTTCAATAGTCATGAATTATATCTTATTATCATTTTACTGACCCATGGATACCACACGTGCCCTGGGTAACAACAATTTCTCATTAATTTAAATAATTATTTTTTATTTTAGTAACCCGTATAAATTTAATACGTAAAAATGCGACAAAAGCTTCGTTCTTTTTTGTAATACGCATTAAATTTTAAATAAAATACGCTCATGTAATTTAATTTAATGTATTTCGCCAATAAATAATAGATAAAAAAAATGTATAAAAATTATGCAAAAAGAATCATTCTCTCTCTCTAATTCTCGCTCTCCCACTCAATCGTAACACCTTCAAGATAGAGCAGTAGCGTCCATCCCGCGCTAATTTCGAGCAATCGGATTGGCCCAGAGAAATCACTGCACAAGTGCATAAAAAGGCGAGGATCAACCCGCGGAGAGAGATTCAAGATTTCTTTCGCGCCACCGAACTCAAGTTTTTTTTGTCATAATCTTTCACGATACAATTCTTCAAGTTTTATTTTTTTTGCACTTTAAATCTTACATATTGATTTCTTGGTTTTTATTTCTCTTCAATTGGAGATAAAGTATTATTTTAACATTCAAATTACCTTCACGCGTTTTATCATTCGAACTAGAATTTCTCCGTCGATTCGGTCAACCAGGACTTATCCAGTTCTCCGCCAAGAAGAAGGAAGAGAAAGAGAGAGAGAGAGAAAGGATTTTTCTTGTTTTTTTCCGCACGGCTACAATACAACAATAAAGAGTGAGTCTATTTAAATATTTGTATCTTTCTTTCTATTTTTTCCGAAGGGATAGCATTAGCCAAGATCGGCTAACTATCTCTCTCCTTAAATCGTTTAGTAGGTCCTTCTCCAGGATAACATATAGGCCAACGTCGGCCTATATGGTTGTCCAGTCCTGCATTTTCATTTTTATCCTAAAACTCTTACGATACTACTTCCTCTGCCGTCCCGAGCCCATAAGTTTTGCTACTTAGGCTCGAAAAGGCGATAAGCAGTGCGCGTTAATTTAAAAACGCGGTTACAACGTCAACCCGACGTTACAACATTTCGAAAACAAAAATCATGATTAACAATACATGAACAATATCAAAATTTATGGTGTTAAACTAAAAACATTTATTTACTTATGTTTTTCCTTTACCAAATTTGAAATATTTTTATAATTTACTCACAAAGCACTTATATTGAAGTTTTTATTATTAGAAAAATTAAAATAAAGGATTTTTCATAAACATTTTTTACATAAATAATGATTTCTATTCGTTACGTCATAATATGACACATGAATTTTAATTAATATTTGTACATTAGTTACTCATTTATCATTTTAATAAGTTCGAAGATGTTACAAATAAGAGAACACAAGAAGAGCAGAATTAAAATTCACGGTAAGGTGGAGAAAAACAAGCGTAGCCGTGCAACGCACATATCGCCGCATATCGGTTTATAGTTGCAAATCATGAGCCTCGCCCATTTTAGCTTTTTTTTATTCTCAAAGCTCTGCCTACGCGATCGCGAGGAAATCTGATTGGCTGTTAATTTATTGTTAATTAAATAGTAACTAATTTACCGATTTTAACGTAACAAAGTTTTTTATTTATAAAATTTCTCTTTGCATCCAGCGTTATGAATATTTTAAACGTCTAAAAGGACACGCTGTATATATTTATACAAAATTAATAATATGATTACAATATTTTAGAAGTATAAGTTTGATTACGAAAGCTAGCGCCGATAGAAGCTTACCGCAGAGAAGCATTTACTCGTTCGAATTTCGCATTTTTAAGTTTTTTCATTAATTTTTTATAAAATTTAGTCGCCAATTCATCATCACTACGGGTGTTTTTTGAAAAGAGGTTTGAAAACGAAAGTAATTTAGATTCAGCACGCATATGATACAAAAACATAATGGAATATTCACCGCACACTTATGAATCGTAACTTTGTAATTTTTTCATATTCCAACGATATTGTTTATATTATGATATTATGTTTGCAGTTTTTTCTGATTCTATTATCAGGACCTTGAATAAGTTCTCACTGTTTCTTCAAAGATGGCAGCAGCAGTACTCCATGTATGCAATTTCGAATGGTGATACACCTGCAAGGAAGAACTGTATCTAACCATAAATTTCAGTGTATGATAGCTGACTTTAGTCTAAACAAAGTAAATTTTTATTGGTTCTGAAAATGTCTACTTTTGTGCCAAATAGAGTATTTGCGGGAAATTTTATTTCACTATTTTATACAAAAGAAATCTAACTAACACCCAAAATCTAACTAACTCCTGTCTAAAATTTTCCAATAGATGTTAAAATTGAATAAAATTTATCAAATCTTATTGGACAACACTTTGAACGAATAATTAAAAAGATTTAATTACTGTACGATAAATGCTGCCCTCACTCTGTCTAAATTTCTTTCAAATAATTTTATTCAATTTACATTACAAATATACCAATTTGTATTTATATAAATCGTCGAAATAATTTGTATAAATTCAAGGCCGCGCAAAGGTAAATAATGCGTAACATTACACAAAAGTTTTCCATGAGCGGAGTTTCAGTTCAATTTCGCTCGCTGATCGAGCTCGATCTCTCATCTCTAACCGCGCCGCACAGTTACTCCCGTAACTGCTTTCTCCAGCTTGAATTCACGATAAATAAATATAAATAAAAAGAATAATTTTTTTTTAATTTAATTGTAATTAATATTTATTTTAAGGTTATTCTGAACCATAACTGTACTTCTGATTGTACTCAAGTTCTTATGTAAGTACTTATTCAAGAAATTACACAAATTCTTATGTAAGAACTTGTCAACAACATAGGTAAGACTAGGTAATTTCTAGGGATCTTGTGTAATTTCTTGAGTAAGAACTTACGTAGAAACTTAACCCATTAAGGACCAAAAGGACACTTTTTACATATTTTTTTCAGCGGCATAACTAACTATGAAATCGTTTGTGAAAAACGTCGAAAAATATCATTTCCGATCTAAAATTTCCTGATCTTTTGATAAGCGGAGTCAGAATTAAAAAAAAATGCATATTACAAAAATTGTTATTGTTTATTTAACAAAAACACGAAACTTCGATAAAAAAAAATGTTTCGTTCTATATTTTCGCATCGAAACTGGAAGCCAATATTTTCAAACTGTGCATTTTTTGCGTCCATGAACCTTAATCTTTAAAATCCTTCATAAGGTTTTTCGAACTTAAACATGGCGGTATCCAATATGGCGGCTTAAAGATAACATTTTTTTGCTTATTATAGTATTTTTGAATAAAACAACTTTTTTGTGATGGATGTTCGTGAAAATTAGTTTACAGGAGTTTTTTGGGTCACTGATCATTAATCTGCTATTAGTTTTTCTAAATTCAAAATGGCGGATCCAACATGGCGGCTAAAAATTTTCAAAATTATTCAAATTTTATAACAATTGGTATATAGGGTTTTTTTGGGTCACAGATTATGAATTTGGTAATTAATTTTTCAAATTCAAAATGGCGGATCCAATATGGCAGCTAAAAATTTTCAAAATTATTCAAATTTCATGAAAATTGGTATAAAGCGTTTTTTGGGTCGCTGATTATGAATTTGGTAATTATTCTTCCAAATTCAAGAAGGCAGATCCAATAAGGCGACGGTTAATGTTGAAAACCATTCTTATTTTATAAAAATTAGAATGTAGGAGTTCTTACGATCACCAATTCTATGAAAATATCGCCTTTTAGCTGTAAATTCACGTTGCTCAGCTCTTACCACGTAGAAGTAAACGACAAAACTAAGAGCCTCTTTTTTCTTTTTTTTTTAGTTTTTATATTTTTTAATTTTTTTTTGTTTTTTGTTTTCTTTTTGTATTTTTTATTATTATTTATGTTATAATTTATTGGTGTAAAAGTAGAAAACATGAGGAACATACATGGACTTTGCAGCCTTTACACATTTTTATTATTTTGGAAGAGCATTTTTTGAAATTTTGACGATTGTTTTTCAAAGAAACAGTTATAAATGTGTGTAATTTACTTATTTTTGCAGGGTAATATTTTGCAATCTCCATAGCGAGATCTTTTATACCGTTTTTTTTCATGTACGTAATTCCGAAGAACTGTTGCATTAGCCATCGAAGATTGAATGAATCTCATAAATATCAGCCAAGTCCATTTCTTTGTTTTTATACTTGGCATCAAATTACTGCAATGTAAATTATGTAAATGAACACCACCCATAAATAAATTATAAATTTTAAAGGCATAAGGAAATAATATAGCAATTTCAAAAAATGCGCTCCCAAAACAACAAAAATGTGTAAAGCCTGCAAAGTCCATGCATGTTCCTCATGTTTTCTACGTTTATTTGGAAAAATAATTACCAAATTCATAATCAGCGACCCAAAAAAACCCTATATACCAATTGTCATAAAATTTGAATAATTGTAAACATTTTTAGCCGCCATGTTGGATCCGCCATTTTGAATTTAGAAAAACTAATAGCAGATTCATGATCAGTGACCCAAAAACTCCTATAAACTAATTTTCACGAACATCCATCACAAAAAAGTTGTTTTATTCAAAAATACTATAATAAGCAAAAAAATGTTATCTTTAAACCGCCATATTTGATACCGCAATGTTTAATTTCGAAAAACCTTATGAAGGATTTTGAAGGTTAGGGTCCATGGACGCAAAAATGCATAGTTTGAAAATATTGGCTGCCAGTTTGGATGCGAAAATATAGAACGAAACACTTTTTATTTCTCGAAATTTTGTGTTTTTTGTTAAATAAACAATAACAATTTTTTTAATATGCATTTTTTTTTAATTCTGACTCTGCTTATCGAAAGATCAGGAAATTTTATATCGGAAATGATATTTTTCGATGTTTTTTACAAACGATTTCATAGTTAGTTATGCCGCTGAAAAAAATATGTAAAAAGTGTCCTTTAAGTACTTAATGGATTAAGAATTATTTTTATCTGAGCATACATAATTTCTATTTATATTGAGATATTGTTTTATTTCGATAAATTTAAAAGTATCTGTTGTTCATAACTACTCAGATATTATCCAGTGAAAGCATCCATTTGACTTAATTCTAAAATTTATTTTAGAAATTTTTATACCAATTTAAAAGTATAAAAATTTTATAACACTTCGACCTTTCAGCCTCCTATAGAAAGGCAGGTCATTATAAACAATAAATCAACATATGTAAATACATAAATATTAATCTTTTTCGTGAGATTGAATATTATGACTATTACATTGAATTTTCAATTCAAAATGTTTGAAAATGTATTATAGAATCTCTGTAAACAGCATCCCCATGTATCAATTTTTGTCAAAAATTGAAATTTTCAAAATTTTGTCTACTACATTGGATTTGTTGTTCTGAATTTCACAAAAATAATAGTTGATTCCTAATCAGTAATTGTAACAATCTTTGTATACCTACATTTTTCCAAAAACATTTAATTTTTAAAATTTTGCCAAACGGTTTTAACATAAAATTATATTCTCACTAAAAGTTGATACCGATACAATTTATAACGTTGTTTTTTACTTTATTTATAACGTTGTTTTTACTTTTTTTTAATAGAAATCAAATATAGAATTTATAAATGAATAAATTGAAAATTAACAATAAATAAAAAATATCTTATTAAATAATATAAAAGTATATTATTAATTTATTCAAGATAATTACTTCACATGTTCCAATATACTTATTTTATTTATAATAAAATATATAATTTTAATATTGAATTTAACTACTTTATTATTTATTTTTATCATATAAATTATTAGCTCAAACTACTTTAATTAAATCATTTTATTTAACTTTTTTTATTCAGCTAACAGTCACGTTGTAAATTATAAAAAAAATATACAATAATTCAATATGGTTACTATTCAAGGCGATGATTTTAAATTAAAATCATAGCCTCAAATAGACACTTTTTATTTATAAAATGTTCTGTTCAAGCAGTTTAGAATTTAGTTCTGTAAACTTAATCATATTAAAAATTGATAATTAAACAAAATTATAATGTAATAAAAAAAATAAAATATTCATGCATCATTGGAAGATAAGGATAATGAAGTATAAGACTATCTTATTTTAAAAATTAAATAACAATAGTAAAATATTTTAAAACTGTATGCTAATATTAACATTTAATTTTTAAATTTTTTATTTAGAAAGTTTATTTTTTATAAAAAAATGAATAACATGTAAAATTAAAATAATATTTATTGAGTTTCCTTGTGCGTACAAATGTATAAAATAAAAAAAATAAATGTAATGTTAAAATATGTATCAATTTTTTTCTTTAAAATTAATAAATCTTCGACAATATTTTAACATAAAATTTTACGTATTTTAAATTTAAGTAACATAAAATTTTATATAAAAAAAAGATAAGTAATAAAAATATCCAAACCAACCTAGCAAGTATCCAAGGTCTTTTGGAATGAAAAGAAAGTCCTTTAACACGGGCAGATTTGGTTTCGAATTTGGTTAACATTTTTAAAAGACAATCATGAATTCTTTTTAATGTCTGAGCATTATTTGTGCCCTATAATTGATTGATATTAATTTCCTTTTTATTTTCAGAGTAGTTACACTTTAAATTAAGTTAATCTTTAAGTTAAATTATTCTTTGTTGACGTCACTATTTAAGTCTGCCTTTAAAACTAGTTGTCAATGAATTAACTAGTCAACTTCCTCCCTACAAGCAGTTAATGTAGCAAATAAAAAAAATTTAAATTCCAATAAAGAAATTTCAATTTGATCGGTTCACGTATGTTCTTGGATTAATTTGACTGCTTAAATGTTTAAAATGCATGAAAATAAAAAAAAATATATTTAAGCCAATATCTATTTAAAAATTAATAATACCAACTCTTATGGTTCCAAAAATTCTAAAAATTTGACCAGCTTTTCATTAAATTTTCTGTGTGACAAAAAAGTTAACATTTTTATTAGTTTTATTGTAAAAAGCGAAAAATTTGTAAAAAACTAGATTTATTAATTAAAAAAAAAAAAAAAAAAAAAAATTTATACATACTTTTGAATAGGCGAGTCCTATAGTGATAAGATGGCGCATGCGCAAACCTTTTCAGTGTGAGATCTGGGCTACGTTTTTTAAAGAGCAAAATAATCCTAGCAGTGTTGAATTAAACCGCTCATGACTGCACAAAAATATTAAAGTCCTAAACTCAACTTGTTTTGCGCAGCCGCAAGCGATTCAGTTCAACATCGTTAGGATCACTTCGAACCGTAAATAACGAAGCCCGAAATTTTTTAATAACAGCTTCGTATACGACATAAAATAAATAATGAATCGACATGTTAATGTCTATACAGCGTGTTCAAAAAATCCCAGTACGACTAAATAACTTAAAAAATAATAGTCCTGGAGAAAAACTTACAATACAAATTTTTTTAAGAAATTTCCTTGGCTGTCCGGCGGTGACCTTGGATTCGACCTTAAATCGGACCTTCAAGATCATTTAAAGGTCAAAATGATTTTTTTAAATAAGAACCTCTATTTTTGACACCGGAAATGAATAGAGTCGAAAATTTTACGTTCGAATATGTCCTTAATCATTTTTAAAATTTAACCCCGAATGGACATGAAGAGGGTCAAATTCGGAAATAATAGAGCTAATCCAAAGGCGGTTACGGTAATGCTAAACAATAACGAAGTAATTTTTATTAGCAACCTGATGATGACCATGGGTATAACCTTGTCCTTGATTTAGAGGGAAGGTGAAGATATGTACCCAGCGAGTTAAGGCAAGGAGATATCATACCCAGCCAGTTAAGGCAAGGAGATATGGTACCCAGCCAGTCAAGGCAAGGAGATATGGTACCCAGCCAGTCAAGGCAAGGAGATATCATACACAGCCAGTTAAGACAAGGTGTTCAAACTGTTCATCATTAACTTGTTGACAATGCGCCAAACGATAATAGAACGCACCAACAGCATCTTGAATTTTCGTCGCATCAAGTTGTTCTATTTCATTCCGAATATTTTGATTTAGTTCTTCGATATCTGTCAGATTCGTTCGGTATACTCTATCCTTCAGATATCCCCATAAAAAAAATCAAGTGGAATAATATCGAGAGATCTAGGTGGCCATTCGATCTCGCCTCTCTGTCCTATCCATCTATGTGGAAATACATTGTTAAGGTATGCTCGAACATTAAGACCGTAATGAGGACCTGCACCATCCTGCTGGAACCAAATATTTTAGATATCATTGCCAACGATTGCCTGAATTGTCGGAATGACATCGTTTTGTAACAAATTTTCATATTTTTCAGCAGTAAGATTACCCTCAATAAAAAATGATCCAACAATCCTGTTGTCAATAATACATGCCTAGACATTAATTTTTTGAGGGTATTGAGTCGATCGGCTATCAATCATCCAGTGTGGAGTATTAACACTCCAATACCTCATATTATGTCTATTGACATTACCGTTTAATTCAAATGTAGCTTCATTAGAAAAAACAATAGGACTTGGAAAACTATCGTCAGCTATGATTCGGCCCATAATATTTTCACAAAACTAGACACGTCTGTCTGGATCATCTTCATTTAGCTTATGCACAAGCTTCACTTTGAATGGATGGAATTTGAGTTTTTGTTTTAAAATATCGTGAACTGAACCAATGCTGAGATTATGTTGTTGTTGATATACTTTTCTGACTGACGTATGAAGATCTTTTATGACTGATAACGCAACATTCATCTGATTGTCTTCATTCGTAGCTGTTGCAGGACGACCAGATCTAGGGAGATCCTTTACACTACCTAATAAATTATAACGGTCAATCGTAATCTTGACAGTATTCTTTAAAATTTGTTGGACTCTTGGAAAATCCCTATTGAATATAGTGCGAACTTGTTCTAACGATCTCTCTTGGTCACCGTAACCTCTTATCATGAGAATCTTTATTCGCTCTCGCTCAGTTGATTGAACCATCGTGCTTTCAGGAAACTATTAAAGTGATTAAATCAAATTTAAATCACTAAAACCTACCAAAAATAAACTGTAGCCTAGACAGAAATCGAAAAATTAAATAACGGAAAATAAAGTAGAAAGACAAATTAACAGAAAATATTCGTAATATGTTTTGATGCAGTCCCAGACAGCACGCAAGCTTCCTGTAAGCTTCCTGTAAGATTCCAAGAAAGGTTTGAAAGCTTTCAGAAAGGATTCAACAATATTAAATAGAACGTTACATAAAGCTTTTTTGTAAGCTCCATGTCATGATTTATTTAAGCTCACCGAAAAATTATTCTCAATCTTTTAGGAAGCTTTCATGGAATCTTGCTGTAATGTCAAAATGTCCACGACAAAATACTGCTAGTTATCTTCCATGAAAGATTACAGTAACCTTTTGCCCAATCTTTCTGAAAGATTACTTGTAACCTTTATGAAATATTTTATATATTTTAGAATTTCATCATTCATTATGATTATACATACGAGGTCTGGCTATTAAATAACGAGACTGCGCGCCTAGAGGGCGCCGTAGAGGGGTGGGGAAAAAAACGAGTAGTGCGTTGGGTATCTAGATATCTTGTCTATGCACGTACCAAAACACGTTCTCGTCACTATTATTGTATTTGTGCAGTAGCGGTTTAAAACGAACGTGTTTTTTTCTCGTGCCGAAAACCATGTGTGACGAAAAACAGGAGCAACGTATCAATCTCAAATTTCTCGTTAAATTGAAAAAAACTCCGACTGAGTACTGTAAATTGTTGCAAGAGGCCTATGGGGACAATTCTCTGTCTCGTGCGCGTGTTTTTGAGTGGTGTAAGCGCTTCAGTGAGGGCCGAGTGAGCACTGAAGATGACCAACACCCAGGTCGCCCGGTCACTGTTTCAACTCCGGAAACAGTGACCAAAATTAACCAAATTGTGCGTGCAGATCGTCGAATGAGCATCCGAATGATTGCCGAGGCTGTAAACGCCGATAAAGAAACGGATAGACAAATTTCACACGAGGAATTACATATGACAAAAGTCTGTGCGAAGTTGGTGCCGTAAAACCTGACTCCTGACCAAAAGCTCTTGCGTCAACAGGTCTGCTCAGATTTCCTTGAAAGGTTAAAAAAAGATTCTGGACTGATGAAAAACATTATTACTTGCGACGAAACGTGGATTTTTCAATACGATGTTGGAACAAAGCGGCAATCGATGCATTGGAAGACCCCTGAATCGCCCAGAATCAAAAAAGCAAGGATGTCCAAATCAAAATTCAAGGCAATATTGATCGTTTTTTTCGACATTAACAGTATCGTGATGACTGAATGGGTTCCAGAGGATCAGACTGTCAACCAGACTTACTATTTGTCAGTTTTGGCAACACTGCGAGAACGAGTTCGTAAGAAACGGCCCGAGTTGTAGAAGAACAACTTGTGGATTTTGCACCAGGACAACGCACCTGCCCATAACGCGCTATCTGTGAAGCAGTATTTGGCCGGTAAGCGCACTCCAGAGCTCGAACACGCGCCGTACTCGCCAGATTTGGCACCGTGCGACCTTTTTTTTGTTTCCGAAGATAAAATCTGCTTTGAAAGGGACCCAATTTGAGTCGATGGAAGCGGTAAAGCAACAAAACGGCAGAACTCCTAAAGGCCCTCACCAAAAAAGACTTCCAGCACTGCTTCGATCAATGGAAAAAATGTATGGAAAGGTGTGTGGCGAGGGAAGGGGAGTATATTGAAGGGGAGCATTCGAATGTTGAATAATTTTTATAATAAAACCCTTTTTCGTAAGCAGTCTCGTTATTTAATAGCCAGACCTTGTATTTTTCAACATCAGCATTACATTTAATCGTTTACTTGCATTGTCGCAAATGTTATTTTACATATTATTTTACGGAAAAAAACGCAAAAATATTTTTGACCTACAGTATGGTTGAACCCAGATCCTTCGCATTATGAAGCAGAAGGCTTAACCATTACGCTACGCAACGCTTATAGAACTAAGATTTAAATTTGAGTCTTACGTTGCATGGTAAACATAAAACTTGTATTAATTCTACATTAAATATTTTTTAAAGTGTAAAGTAATTTTTAAAATTAAGAAATAATTAAATTAATAAATTTTTGTATTTTAATTAATAATTTCATTCTTAAGATTATATTATCTTTACAAGCATAATAAATTTTGATTGCCAATGTATGTTTATCCAAAATAAAAAATAAATTTTTTTATATAAGATAACAAATAGCCTTGCTGGAAGATTACGATCAATATTCTATACAATTTTTAAGAAAGCTTGCAACAAGCTTATAGAAAAGTTTCTTAGAGCCTTCCAAATAAAGGAAGGCCTTCCAAATAAACTTTTCTGGAAGCTTACTGAAATCTTTTCATAAAGATTATGTAAAGGTCCCCATTCAACATTAACGTGGAAGATTAAAATAAGCTTAATGTAAGCTTCCTCATGGCTTACAAGGAACCTTCCAGTTAGTCTATTCTTAAAGGTTGCAGGAAGCTTCCCGGCAACTTTCAAAAAATATTCACGTAAGGTTCTTATACTTGGTTATCGGAACATTCATGTTTTATTACGGGAATCTTACGGAAAGCTTACAAAAAATATTCAGTAATTTTCTTTAAATAAGATAAAAAATAGCCTTGCTGCAAGATTACGATCAATATTCCATGCAGTTTTTAAGGAACCTTACAAGCTTCCACGGAAGTTTCTTAAAACCTTCCACTGAAACTTTCGTGGAAGCTTACGTCAATCTTTTCTAAAAGATTACTTACTTTATGTTACTACAGAAGCTTTTTTAGTACAAAATCTTATCTTTCTAACGCCATCTAGTGTAACCCGATCACACTTTTACAATGGGAGATACAAACTACTGAAAGCCATCTGTTGGCAAAATAATGGATTACTTCTTACTACACCTAATATTCAAGTTATTCAACCGTACTGGGACTTCTTGAACACGCTGTATACAGGTTTAAGCCATTTTAATCTATCCACCTTAAAATATGAAAAGTAAGTGGTATATGAAAATTGTTTAGACCAAAGTTGCTCAGGACTATAGAAGCTATCTTATTGCAATATCGTTTTTAACCTTGAGATCAATTTTTAAGGTTATTTGAAAGTAAAAGTGATTTTTTTAAATGAGAACCCATATTTTTGACATTGGATTCAGAAAGAACAGAAAATTTTACGACCGAAATGATAGTTAAAGTCAATTTTCACTAGGTAAAATTAAGGTCAAATTTAAAAAATCGTCCAGGAAATTTTTTTTTTTATGACATCTGGGCAGCAAAAGGCTGGAGTAGACTAACAACCTTGATCATCGTGACTTTAAGGTCAACTTGATAGGTCGTTCGAAAGTCAAAGTGTTTTTTTAAATAAGAATACCTATCTTTGATTTCAGATTTCGAAAGCATGGAGACATTTTATTATAGAAAAATAATGTCAATTAATCTGTTAGATTGACCTTTAGATGGTCAAATATGAAAGAATTGTCCAAAAGCTGTTTTGACAAACGACTTTGACTACGTTCATCTTCAGATTTAAAGATTATGTAAGGTCAAGAGGATTTTTCTAAAGGCAATATAAATAGTCCTTAAATCTATCAATTCGCATCTCTTACAAGTACAATCAATTTAATTTAGATTCTCTACAACTATAATTTTATTATAAGAAATAACAAATCTATTTAGTCTTATATACTTCTATATTTAATCACATAATGAGGAACCAGAAGGGTATTCATATATAATTTTATATATAATCTCGGTTATTCAATATTGATAATAAGCGTGAACATTAAAACTTAAGTATAGGTCAAGAATTGATTGTAAATACACAGACCACGCAGTACGTCCGCTGTTTACCGGGATGGTAAACGTCTTTAAAGAAAGGGGGGGTTACTTGACGTAAAAATTAAAATCTTAAAACAAAAATTAATTAAATTAAATTTTTTTAATTTTTAAATAAATTCATCAACCGATTTAACGGATTCATAATTATAAATAAATTGATAGTTAACTAAACCGGTAAAAGGTATACCGGAAACCATATTTTATCTCATATCAACAGAACCATAAGGACAAATATGTTTAATGTAATGTTTAATGATGTTGCGCGCTCTAGTCGAAGGTATGTGTCTAGATCACAGTGTGTTGGTTCCTATGTAAAATGTGTGCTATCAACAATACTGCAAATTGATCACTGTAGGAAGATCCAGGAGATACGGAGAATATATTTCTTCTTATAATCAGAGAATGGCATTCCCTCAATGCACGTATAGAGAGCCGAGGAACCAAACTCTTATCAGCACACATACCAGACTATTCAATAAATTTTGCGGTTTGATGAGAAAAACACAATTTTATGGTTTAAAATATACTATATTATGCGGTATAGTCTCCTTGAACATCAATACACTTGTTTCAACGAGATTCAAATTAATGAATTCCATCCCTGGAGTGAGAATCTGGAAGGGCTGCAAAATACGCTTCCACATCTGTTATGACCTCATCATTTGATGAAAAACGTTTTCCACGCATCAATTATTTCAAGTCTGGAAAAAGATGAAAGTCGCTAGGGGCTAAATCTGGTAAATACGGTGGATGCTCCTACAATTCGAACTTTAATTCATGGATTTTAACTATTGTCAAAATGCTCTTGTGACACAGTGCATTGTCCTGATGAAAAAGGACTTCTTTCTTCAGCAAACCGGGTCTTTTTTCACGAATTTTGTCTTTCAGCTGGTCTAAAAAATTTCAATAATATTTAGAATTTATTGTTTTACCAGTTTTCAAGTAATCCACAAACAAAACTCCTTTCGCATCTCAAAAATCTGATGCTAACACCTTCTTGGTCGATTTCTGGACACGAACTCGTTTCAGAGCCGAAGAACCAGGTTCACACCACTCTTTAGCCTCTTGTTTTGATTCAGGATCATGGTGATAGACCCAAGTCTCATCCATAGTGATGCATCAACGCACAAAATCCACTTTATCCTTTCGAAAACGCTCTAAATGTTGCTGAGGAAGTCGCATTCGAATGTGTTTTCGTTCCATTGTTAGCAAATGCGGCACCCATTGTGCACACAGCTTTCTGAAACCCAATACTTCAGTCAAAATATTGCTTACACTGCCCAATGAAATTTCTAGGGCTTCTACTAAATCTCTTTCGGTTACTCGACGATTTTCCAATACGATATCCTGTATTTTTTCTACGATTTCTGGTGTTGTTGCTGTTTTTGGACGTCCTTGACGTGGATCGTCTTCAAGGCTTGTACGACCACGTTTAAATTCAGCAACCCATCTTTCTACTGTACTAATTGAAGGCGAAGAGTCCTTATACACTTTCAACATTCGTTCATAAATTTCCTTTCCTTTTAAACCTTTCAAAGATAAGAATTCAATCACTGCAAGATACTTGATTTTTTCCATTGTAAAAAAATACTGTGACATGTCGATACTAAATGGCTTGTAAACAAAGAATGAATTGACAGATTGAAATGAAACTTCACATACGTTCATATGAAGAGGTACCAACATAACAAAAAAAAATTTAGGCTAGTAGCAACACCCTCTCTTATCGAACCGCAAAACTTATTGAACAGCCTGGTACATTTAGAGTAATAAATGTAGCAAAGTAGCCTTTTTGTTGGAAAACGCAGGAAAGAGCTCAGGAGTCTACAAAGACTTACGCTGATGCTAAATAAGCAAAAATTTCTACGATGCATCCGCGACCAAGTGTTTAAGTATTGGGGAAGAGCGAACTCGCGGGCAGAGTTTTCCGGGCGCTCGTTAGTTCGTCAATTAAACGAGAGTTTTTTTTTTATATTTAAGAGTTTTTTGTAGATTGTCAATTCGTACGTTCGTTAGTTTATCGAACAAGGGTTTTTTTTGTTTTTTACCGTTAGAGAGTTTTCACTGTTCGTAGTTCTGGAAGTCAAGTGTTAAGAGTTTTGTGGGCGTTCTCGGTATATTCACATTTTGTATAAAATTAGCGACGTGCTAAGTGGAAATGTGAAGTATATTTAGTTTTGTGAAACCAAGAGAATAAATTTGTACTGACTGGCGTGCCACCATCGCACACCCCGGAAATCATTATTAAAGATATATTCATACAGCCAGACACATGCTCGATTAATTTAAAGATTTACAAATAAGGTTAGGTTTAAATTACTAAAATGTACATTCTGTCAAAGAAGTACCGGGAATTGTCGATTTAAATCTGGCGGGGCAATTTAGGCAGGTAAAATTTTTTTTCTAGGTTGGTACAACTGTCCTTAATGACTATGCAAAGTTTGAGCGCAATCTGTCAACGAGTGTGTTTACAGTACGAGTGTGCCGCTTTTTTACAATGGGTGATTACGTTGAACAAAGAATTTGTCTAAAATTTTGTGTTGCGAATGAAATTTCGTGTGCCGATGTCTTGAAAACGTTACAAAAGGCTTTTGGTGACAAAGCACCCTCGAAAACCCGTGCGTATGAGTCGTACATAGCCTTCAAGGAGGGTCGCAAAGTCGTCGAAGACTTGCCTCGTTCCGGACGCCCATCGACGGCTTCGACCGCAGATAACGTCGATAAAATTAAGTAAATAGTACTTGAAAACCGTCATACCAGCTTGAGAGAGATAGCACATAGACTTGAGATATCCCACGAGTCCACACGTACGATTTTAATTGATATTTTGGGCATGAGAAAGGTGGCCGCAAGACTCGTTCCAAAAGAGCTTAATTTTCTTCAAAATCGCTATCGCGAACAGGTCGCTTCAGACATGCTGAATCGCGACAATTCCGATCCCGCATTCATGGAATGCATCATAACTGGTGACGAAACGTGGGTATACGAGTACGATATGCAAACAAGCCAGCAAGCATCGGAATGGGTAGAAAAAAACGAGCCGAAACCGAAAAAACCACGCTAAAGCCGCTCAAAAGTGAAGGTGATGCTCATTCTTTTCTTCGATATCCGTGGCGTGGTGCACTACGAATTCGTTCCAGAGGGTCAGACGGTATACAAAGAGTCTTACCTAAGCGTTATAAAACGTTTGCGTGAGCGTATCCGTAAGAAGCGGCCAAATTTGTGGGCGAACAACTCGTGGATTTTGCACGACGATAACGCGCCGTCTCACCGAGCTACGATTGTGACCGACTTTCTCGCCAAAAACTCAACGAATACGCTTAAACAACTACCGTATTCGCCGGATTTGGCTCCTAGTGACTTCTTCTTCCCAAAACTTAAATTGCTGCTCCGTGGCACCCGTGTTCAGTCGATTAAAGCCATAAAACAAAATTCGGCGCGCGAGCTGAAGGCCATCCCGGAGTGCGCCTATAAAAAATGTTTCAATGATTAAAAGTGCCGTTGGCATAGATGTATCGGAGCAAATGGAGCCTATTTTGAAGGCTACCCAATAAATTTTGATTATTAAACGTAAAAAAGTTGTTTTAATTTAAAATTCCCGGTAGTTTCTCGACAGACAGTATGTCATGTTGCAATTTTTTCTATGCCTCTGCGAGAAAGAGGCGTCGACTCGTCCGGTCCCCCTGTAAACTTATAGAGATATGATCGTTTTCAGTTCGCGATGCACGAGCGGGCCTGTACGGGACGGGTTAGTGAGTCTTGCATTAAAATAAAAATAAAAATTTCATTGTGTGCGTGTTCCCCCGTACGTAACAGTCAAATTTTTGGTGGAGGCGCGGTGGAGGTTTCAGAGAACGAACTTGCTATCGATTTAGACTATCAGCTCGAGTCGACCGCTGACTTTGGAAACCCTAAGTCTCGCGAAGATCCCGAACTCTAAGAAACCATCGAAGACCACCTACGTATGGACCACCTGGATGAACAAGAGAAAGCATATGTCACTGAATTAGTAAAGAACAATAGGGACACGTTCTATCTACCTGGAGACGATCTCCCGGGTACAGATCTTATTACGCACGAAATCCCAACAACTGACGACAACCCAGTCCACGCCAAGCAGTATCGCTTTCCGCATTCGTTGAAAGACGAAATAAACCGACAGGTGAATGACCTACTAAAGGCAGGAATCATAAAGAACTCCAATTTACCCCACAACGTCCCGGTTTGGGCCGTACCGAAGAAACCAGACTCACAAGGCCGCGCTAGATGGCGCATGGTATTAGATTTTCGGGCCTTGAACGAGAAAACAATAGGCTATTCGTATCCACTTCCTAATATCAAAGAGATATTCGATCAAGTAGGACCAGCCAAATACTATACAGTGCTCGACTTAGCGTCAGGATTCCACCAGATAAAGATGGACCCGAAAGACGCACACAAGACGGCTTTTAGCACACCATTCTGCCATTATGAATTTGTACGAATGCTGTTTGGATTAAAAAACGCGCCCGCTACCTTCCAACGACTAATGGATAAACTCTTAAAGGGACTACAGGGCGTAATTTTTTTTGTTTATCTTGATGACATTGTAATTTACGCAAACAGCATAGAGGAACACGACTCGAAAATTACAGTTTTAATTAAACACTTGAAACGAGCAGGTTTTAAACTGCGAACCGATAAATACGAGTTTTTAAAACGCGAAGTCACATATCTTGGCCACATGCTTAGCGGAAAAGAATTGCGCCCCGACCCGAAGAAATTGGAGGCCGTAAAGCACTTTCCTCGGCCCAAAAATATGAAAAATGTCCGCCAGTTCCTCGGACTAGCAGGATATTATCGTCGTTTTATCAAGGGATTTGCATATATCTCAAAACCCCTGACTAAATTACTGAAGAAAGAGACACCATTCGAATAAAACGGAAGAACAGAAGAGTCTTTCAACTCGTTAAAAGATATGTTGTGTACTGCCCCCGTGTTACAATTCTCAAATCTTTTACAACCTTCCATAATTACGACGCCTCAGGCTACGCAGTAGGTAGAGTCCTATCTCAAGGAGAAATTGGGAAGGATCGACCAATAGCATATACATCGCGCATGTTACGCTGTGCAGAGGATAACTACGAAGTATATGAGAAGGAAGCTTAAGCCGTGGTACATAGTGTGACAACGTTTAGATACTACGTATACGGACGAAAGTTCACGATAATAACCGACCACCAACCCTTGGTATGTTTCAAAACGGCAGACTTGAATACTAGGGTCCAAAAATGGCGATTTAAGTTATCTGAATATGATCAAGAGATAATTTACAAACCAGGAGAGTTAAACGCTAACGCAGATGCATTATCGCGTAACCCAGTTAAAGAAGGTGCCGTTGACGTAGTAACACGTGCACAATTAAAAAGGAAAGAACCCGCTCCTGATGAAACTCAGGAAAGGCCTTTGTCACCCAAACTTGTGGAACCAATACGAAAAAACCCTAGGAGGATACCTAAGAAAAGCCAAATCGATTGCCAACATATGGAAGGAGTCGTCCCGCGACCCAAGAAACACATCAATTACAAAGAAAGCGAAGACTATGATTCCGACGAAGTCGTGGACCCCACACCCTTCGCGCTTCCATCCAGACCCCAAGTCGACAATGAAGAAGATTCCGATCCCAACGAATCCGAGATTAGCGACGAGGAAATATTAAACGAACAACCCGTCATAGAAATATGGGAACCCTTACACACTCGAAACGATAACATAGTTTATTTCACCGCCTCGAACGGAGATAATTGCGATGAAGGCGCAAAAATATTGTCTGAACACAACAAAATAAACACTACCAAAGGTTTGTTAATAGGTGAGGTACACCGAGTGAAACACAAAGGTCGGAAGTCCTTATTCGCAGTGAGTATAAAGGGAGAACAACCCGAATCCCTCACTCAAATAAAAAGTAACTTGACTAAAGGATTGACCACTCTAAAAGATTTATTAATGAACCTAAAACAGAGAACTATCAGTATAGGTAAGAGAAAATTTATAGAAAATCTTGAATGGTCCGAAGTTTTAAGCTTAATAAAATCTACCTCTAAAGATACACCAATCAAAACCATAGTTTGTAACGGAAAACTGAGATATGTCCCTGTTGAAAACCGAGACCGAGAAATATTTTCAGAATTGCACAGATCACCGATTGGAGGTCAACGAGGAGTCTCAAAAACCTTTAACCGGATACGTCAAGCATATTATTGGGAAAATTTGAAAAATGACGTACAACGTCGTGTCCAACAATGCCTCGACTGCCAACTGAAAAAGTTGGTACGTTTAAAAACAAAACAGCCAATGGTGATCACCGATACACTCGGCAGTGTTATCGACAAAATCGCTACGGATATAGTAGGACCACTTAAACCCACGAGCAAAGGACATGAATATATCCTGACCATTCAAGATTAGTTATCAAAATTTTGTTTAGCCATCCCCTTAGAGAACGTACTGTCCACCACCATCGCAGGCACTTTAATCAGAAAATTCATATGCCCATTCGGAGCGCCAAAAGCCATCCTAACAGATCAAGGAAAAAATTTCTTGAGCCATCTTATGAACAGAATTGCGAAGAGATTCCGAATTAAGAAAATCAAAACGACTGCTTTCCACCCTCAATCAAATGGATCATTGGAAAGATCTCACCACGCGCTCGGCGAATTTCTAAAACAATATATCGACAAAAAGAACGAGTAGGACGAATGGATCGACATAGCAATGCTGAATTATAATTCTAGTGTGTAGAAAAGCACCGAACACACACCATACGAGGTAGTATTCGGCAAGCTGCCACGACTACCATCCAACGATCCATTACATGTCAGTGACATGCTCCCAACATACAAAGATTACATCACGGAGTTGGTCACGCGCCTAAATGACATTCAAAAATTAGCATATGAAAACCTAATCAAGTCTAAATAACGCAACAAAAAGCTTTATGACAAAAATCAACCCCAAGAGCTTTAAAGTAGGAGACTATTTATTCTTGTTAACCGGACCTAAACCAGGGAAATTTGGCGATTATTATTCGGGACCCCATGAAGTATTAGAAATCCTCAAATTCCATAATATAAGGATACGTTACAAGAAAAGCGACAAAATCGTCCACGCAAACAGGCTCCGCAAATCCCACATAAATCTGGAATTTAAACACAAACGAAAAAAAAGGAACACCACTAGCAAAAACTAGCTATAAACGAAATGAAGTCACATTAAACAATCAAATTGACTCTAATAAAAAAGGAACCCTCATAAAAATAAATACTATAAATACAGATAACCAAAAAAAAAAGTCGCGAGTAATAATATTGTTAAATAATATTAATAAAAAAAAAAATACTAACTTCATATCATACGATTATAAGACTAACCAAAAGAAATAGAATAAATTAACTTTATTTTTCAGATCGACTTGGCGAAAATAATTATTCTCTCATATCTTTTTGTTCCAATTGATAGTCTAATTGGTTACGACTACGGACCACGTCACCTAAACGTAACCACTGTATCTCCACTAGAAGTAGACGAATGCGATTTCCCTATAACTTTTGTAAATGTAACCCATCGTTACATACAATTATTACAAGTAGTAAATTATCGTCAAACTCATGTGATACAATGTAAAGTAGAGATACAGCGGACAGTTTACCACTGCGGAACGTCCTCACACAACTCTACGAGGTCTGGCTATTAAATAACGAGACTGGTTACGAAAAAGGGTTTTATTATAAAAATTATTCTACATTCGAATGCTCCCCTTCAATATACTCCCCTTCCCTCGCCACACACATTTCCATACGTTTTTTCCATTGATCGAAGCAGTGCTGGAAGTCTTCTTTGGTGAGGGGATTTAGGAGTTCTGCCGTTTTTTGCTTTACTGCTTCCATCGACTCAAATTGGGTCCCTTTCAAAGCAGATTTTATCTTCGGAAACGAAAAAAAGTCGCACGGTGCCAAATCTGGCGAGTATGGCGCGTGTTCGAGCACTGGAGTGCGTTTACCGGCCAAATACTGCTTCACAGATAGCGCGTTATGGACAGGTGCGTTGTCCTGGTGCAAAATCCACGAGTTGTTCTTCCACAACTCGGGCCGTTTCTTACGAACTCGTTCTCGCAGTGTTTCCAAAACTGACAAATAGTAAGTCTGGTTGACAGTCTGACCCTCTGGAACCGATTTAGTCATCACGATACCGTTCATGTCGATAAAAACGATCAACATTGCCTTGAATTTGGTTGGTCATCTTTAGTGCTCACTCGGCCCTCACTGAAGCGCTTACACCACTCAAAAACACGCGCATGAGATAGAGAATTGTCTTCATCGGCCTCTTGCAACAATTTACAGTACTCAGTTGGAGTTTTTTTCAATTTAACGAGAAATTTGAGATTGATACGTTGCTCCTGTTTTTCGTCACACATGGTTTTCGGCACGAGAAAAAAATACGTTCGTTTCAAACCGCTACTGCACAAATACAATAATAGTGACGAGAACGTGTTTTGGTATGTGCATAGACAAGATACCTAGATACCCAACGCACTACTCGTTTTTCCCACCCCTCTACGGCGCCCTCTAGGCGCGCAGTCTCGTTATTTAATAGCCAGACCTCGTATAGTTAATCATCGTCAGGCCGAATATATACATGAAATTAATAGGCACGCGTGTACACAAATGTACGAAACCGGACTGTTTAAATTTGAAGATAGTACAGTAATTAGCGACATAAAAATCTATAGTACCGTAAAGCATCCAATCGTTTACGCAGGCACACTCTCTGAGGATGGGCGATGTTCCGGAAGCGTTTACCGAGACCCTTATGGTGCTTGGGAAAACGTAGTTGTACAAGGATTACTAAAAATCACCTTAAGAGAACACTTTGCAAAAATAGACCTGGACAATAACAAGATACACTTAAGTTCCGGAACATCGTGTATTCTCTCTGAAACGTCTTGTATTGACTTCGAGAGCGGTTATTCTTTTTGGGACGCCCTACCCCTAGACCAATGTAAATTTGACCGTTACGGACTTTTATACGAGGGGTTAGCTAACAAAATCACAGACAGTCATTTTAACTATGGAAGAATCACATATTCCCTTACCACAGACGACGTAACTTTTTCCCTATCCAGCAAAGGCACCGAGAACTTATGCGGATACACAGTGGGCAGAACCGAGCACCCTAAGCTGTTTATCTTAGAAACTACTAAATGATACTCGTTCGCGAAGCCAGGAAGAATAGCGATAGAAAACTTGGACATCTTCGCGTATGTAAATTCTAAATTCGTGTACGTCGAAAAACACATCAGAACACAGATCAAATCTCTGTACCATAACGTCTTGCAGCAACAATGCAGGATTGAAAGACAGACATTGCTAAACGCCCTAGCCATAGCCGACAGATTACCAGACGAATTTGCTTACAACCTAATGAACGGACCTGGTTACATGGCTATTACGGGTGGAGAAGTGGTGCACATCACCAAATGCTTACCTGTAGAAGTGAAACTCCGACACGATGAGTACTTTAACGACGAATTAGAAGTCACCTGGAACAACAGGACTCAGTATCTAACACCTAAAACCCACATCCTATAAGATCATGGTACCAGGGTATCATGCAATGCCATCCTACCACCATACTACAGAATAAATGAAGAATGGTTAAAAATCATGCCGAAACCCATGGAAGGTAAAACACCTCAAACTCTTAAACCTTTCAGACAGATGACATGGAAGTACACTGACCCGGTTTCTCTCGCCACTAGTGGCATCTATACGGAAAAAGATCTAGAACAACTACAAGAACAAATTATGTTCCCAATCGAGAAACCATCATTACTTAACGAATTTGCCAAAGAAATACATGGCCAACCTATAATGAACAACGAAGGCATCATCTCTAGACTTCTAAACGAAACATAGTAGGAAAAATACTAGACTCAGTCTCGACTGCAGCTTGGAATAGGTTGACCACATTCGGAACTGTCAGCTTAGCTGTAATAGCCATTCTCTTGATAATACAAACAATCAAAACTATAACAGGAGCCATAATCAACGGCTTTCTTCTTCACCGCATGTACGGATGCTCAATGCACCTCCTAGCCGCACTCTGTGGCTCTATAACTCGTCTATTTACGACTCAGATAACAAAACAGACTGAACAACAACATTACATGGAGATGGGGTTCATGAACCCAGACACCGTAACCAAGCATCCTTCAGGAGGTCCAATACATTCTACGCCAACCATTACCAAGGAACTAACCTTAGCCGACTCAATACCAGCAGCATCACTACAAATCCTGTCATCAAGAAATTTCTTTAACTACAGCCATTAAAAACCACGCCTTACAGTACAAGTTTTCATCGTTTTCATTCCGACTACATCAGTATGATTGCTAAGTGATACTCCGATTACCTAGCAACCATTTTAGCATGGGAGTGTAACATCGGTGCATGACCTCCATTTTTTTTTGTATTTTGTCAGACGAAAAGTTCTTTACTAACACACTAATCCCCTCCACAACCTACTCGACGCATTCTCCACTGACGTAGACCATTGGGAAACTGAACCTAAGCTTAAACCGAGAGTTGAATAGCCGCTCTCATTAAACTTGGTTTTACTACAATGCAATTTTTACAGACAACTCATTGTCATTCGACACACAAATTCATGCAAGGTAGTCTTTCTTATAGCGCAATTATCTCGAATTTCATGAATCCTTGTATTACACTCAAAATAATTTTTTTTATAATTAATTAAATAAAAATAAGCAATTAATTAAATGAATTAAAAGAAATAATTAATTTTAATTAACCATTCAACGATCCCAATTATTTCACTAGAATAAGATAATAGTCCGCGACCAGCTACATTATTTTATTTTATAAACAAAATTGTACAAAAAGGAATTGTATTAATAATTATATTTTGTAATCAAAATTATTATTAATAATAGAAATTTCAATCATACTAGCAAATATTTATTTAATAACTTTTTTTAAGTCAAACAAGTACTCCTCCACAGTCCATTAATTAAAAATTATAACTTTTAAAGAATGAGTATTCAAACTATCATTCTACAATTATCTTCTCCTTTGTAATAATAAAACACTCATAGCAATCTTTTTTTATTATTTAAATACTCATTCTCTATCTAATTATGTAAAATACGACGAAAAACTTCATTCTGTTGAAATATGCGTTGAACCTTAAATACAATTTACATTAACATAATGTTATTGTATGTAAAAACTCTGTAAAAATGGTTCATCTTATTTATATCTCTCTAACTCTCACTCTCTCTAACCGAGAAGCCGCCAGGAAAAAGGGGGCCTGAAAACCTCGGCCTCTCCCCGAATTTCCCGGTCAAGGAAGGAATTTGCTGAGTAGCTTCTCCAACGCAGTTAAATACGGCACCAAATGATCACCAAGCAGCAGACCTCAGGCAACACTCGAGGTAACCACTGGAAAGTACTAGGAGCATTCTTTTCGAAAAACACGACGATCCAGCATCAACGAACAGTCACTAGCCCTTGGGTATCCGAGCAGTTAAGTCAACAAGTCTCAGAAACCAATTTAAACTTATCATTGTTTAAAAGAAGAGAAGAAGAAGGAACAACCAGCGACCACTCCAGCGAACTACAGAGAGAGAGAGAGAGAGAGAAAGAGACAGAGAGAGAGAGGGAGAGGACTGAACACCACAGCCTAATACCCCCAATAAAGAGAGTGAGTTTTAAATTTAAAATTGCATTACATATTCTTTTCTCCATATCTATCTCAATCCTCCAACAGAGTTTTTGGCTAAAAAGCGGCCGATTATTCTAAACCTAAGTCACTTTGGTAGGACTTTATCCAGAGTAGGGCACGAGCCTGCTTCCGATTTGAGAAGAGAGGCTCTTGCAACTGCTCAATCCCGCACTACGCACCTCTCCTAAGAACTCTCACGATTATCCTCTGCCAACCCGAGCCCATAAGCTTCACTGCTTAGGCTCAAAAGCGGCAAAAATTGCAGTATTGACTGAAATTCAGTCAAAAAGTAGCGCTACCGACGTTACATTAGTAATTTAGCCACAATAAAATAGTTATTCTGTCAATATTTTTCGATTATAATTTACGTGTAAAGGACAGATTCATCAAAAAGTAAAATAGATTCCTCCGTTTTTTATCAATAAATCAATTTGCTTTAACTTGTTTACTTATACAAACGTACTTATACGTAGCAATCACAAGGCTTGTAAAAGAAATTCGCCAAACGCATAATATCTGTGTAGTAACGAGCACAAGCTTAAAAAATATTCGTTGTTTTCTTTATTTCTGTTTCGCTTTTACAAATTGTGAAAGTTTTAATGTTATTAAATTTAATACTATAAAAAATATTAGAGAAAGATCTTTTTTACATTTGAAAAATTCATGAAAATATTATATATTTAAAAGCTCATTAAAGGTTACACCTTTTATATAAGTTTTTGCATCAATTGACAAATGTCGAATTTAGCTCAATTGGTTAAGGCATAAGTAACGAAGTATTTTACCTTCATTACACACAAGAAACAACGTTCAAATCCTGCAGCATGAGTAATTTTTTTTTGTTTAACTATTTTTTCTGATGAAAAACATGTAATATATATAAATAAAATTATTAAATAAATTAATAACGAATATTCTATGATTATTATATTGTATAAATTCTAAGGGTTGCTGTATAATAAAACAAGAAATCGTATCAAGAATCGAAGTTGATAAAACAAAATGATAATATTATTTTTGTGAATGAAAAGTAAAGTCTGCTGACGAAGAAAGTGATTACGATATAATTAATTAAATCAATAAATAAAATATTGAAGAAACTAATCATATTGAAGAAGTTACAGTCGACGATGTTTCACATTGAAAAATAGTAGTTTTGAAGTTTGATGCATCTTTGAAAAAGTATCTGTAGTAAAAAAAGACAAATTGAAGAGTAATAAAAGAAGTGCATTTAGAAAAGAATCTGATTCTAGAGAGCTACAGTCTGTCAAGTAAGAGCGTGGTCGACTTCACCGACAGGTAATGTAAGATTTAGCTCTAATTCCTTCGCAAGCCGATAGAAAAGAAGCTTTGTCCTTGATGCATTGTCAACAAAAATTCAGTTATTGTTAATCTTTTGAAAGAGAATCACGTTAAATGCCATGAGTGCTAAGTACGCGTCGCGCTACGAGGCTGTGTTCCTTTGCATCCACCCGAAAGGTCCCAAAATGTCGCAATCAGCGGCTGCTAAATATATGAGAAAGTCGAAGGCATTTGTACAGAAGTGGATACAGCGATATAAAGTGGCTAAAAATGTCGATGATTTACCAGAACGTGGCTCGACAGGAAAAGTGAACAAAAAAGATGAAAAAAGAATAGTGAATCTGTTTTCGCGGAATCCTGCTTTAACACTGCGGCAAGGACAAGCAAAATTAATGGCAAAAGGTTTAGATATATCCTACGAAACTATCCGAACCCATCTTCGTACTCATGATCTGAAATGGCGCAACACAATGAAGAAGCCTCTGTTGACTGAAAAACATGTGACAAAGCGACTCGCTTGGGCGCATGAGAATATTGATAGAGATTTTGAAAATGTCATTTTTACTGATGAATGTTCTATATGGGCACGTTCTGTCCTCACGCGAGCCTGGTCAACTTCCACCAATAGGCTTGTTCAGCGGACCGTAAAACATGGAATAAAGGTGCATCTTTAGGGCTGCTTCTCAAAGCAGGGATTCGGCACTTTGCACCTCTTTACTGACAACCTAAATGCCGGGAAAAAGATAAAAATCTACAAAAAGGCTTTACTGTCATCTGCCAAACGATGGTTCATTACAAAAAATGAAGATTGGATTCTGCAGGAGGACAACGATCCTAAACACCGCAGCAAGCTCTGTACTCAGTGGAAGACTCAATCTGGCATCGTTACATTGGATTGGCTGTCGCAGTCGCTCGATGCAAACCCTATTGAAAATGTGTGGGCATATATTAAACGGAAGCTTCGTGGAAGACGCACATACACTTTGAAGCAGTTGTCTTACGAAATTTGTCGGATCTGGAGATCCTTGCCACTAGAATACGCCGTCAAATTAGTTGAAAGCATGCCTCGGAGATGCCAGGCAATTATCGACGCCGGTGGTGACTGGACACATTATTGACCAAATTGCATCATTGTTTGTAATGTGTACAATGTATATATAAATATGAAAGTTTCATCAAATAAATTTTCTTATAAATTAACACGACCACGCTCTTACTTGACAGACTGTAGCTAAGGCAAACTTAAGTAAAAAGACGACTACAAATAAAAATTTTTATGTTCTATTTTTTCATTTTAAAATTTAGATAAAGATGCAGTATTATTATGATGTAAATTAAATGAAATATAAATATTTTTAAAATATACACTTTTATTAGTTTTGGAATCAAACTTTACACATTGTAATATACTAGTATAAATTAAAATTTTTTATTTTATTTATATATTCTTTATTATTATACAATATTTAAATAAAATAAGAGCTATATATTTTTTAGAAAGATCTGTATAGAAATTAAGTAAGGAAAAATATATGGAATCAATATGAATAAATATTTTAATTTTAAAACACCAAATATATTGTTATAAACCTTTATTAGTTAATAAATTTTAAATGTAATATAATAAAGTAATAAAATATATAATGCTATATATTCTAATTTTTTACATTAAATTATTTCAGTCGGTAAATTTTAAACACTTGGTTCCATCAATCTTAAATCATTTATTAGAAAGGTTTGCACCGAACTTGTGTATATAAATTTGGTAAGTACACTTGCACTCTACTCGTGTATAGTTCGACCGCCCGTCCGCAAGAGGCAGCACTTTCTTGCGCGAAAGACTTGCCACACTTTTTTACAATACCTTTAGCGAACTCCCTTTTCATCTCTGCTCTCGCTCAACTATAGACTGCAGCGTCGAGTGAGAGAAACGCTCTCACTCGAGCAGTCATAGACTGCGGCGGTATAGAGGGAGAACTGCTCTCTCTATATCCATCGCCTATAGACTACACATGTGTGTGTAGCCGCGTGAAGCGAAGAGGATGCGCATGCGCAGTGCGCACCTCGAGAATTAGCATTGCGCGTGAGGCAATACTAATCACTCTTCACTCGCAAGGAATCTCTCCGCAATAATTAGTGTATTTTGTATTAGTTTGTTGATTAACTGATTAAATAAGCTTTTAACGAACAGCAGGTGCGTTTTTCTTATTTTTATTCTTAACAGCTTCCCTATCCTGCATACCGCCGCCTCCGCGGGTGTGCCAATCTAGCATTGGCACACAAACTGAGCAGCCGAGCCCGGTGAGAGCATCGCCGGTAGCGGGGCCTTAGGCAAGGCTCCTCACACACAAAAGAATAAAAGCAGGACCAGAGGAAGCTCCTGCGTTGCTAACGGGACGTAAGCAAATTACCCCCGTTACAATATATATTGTAACGCCAGTGGGATCAGGGTGGCGTACAAATGTAGGAGAAGCGGGCGGGTTGCTTGCTAGTGCAAGTAAAACAACCGATTATAAAAAAATAACACAAAACGAACACGTTTATTCAACTGAAGACTAGCAACAATAATTATATTGCGCGTTTTTACGCGAGCCCAGGGCGCCAGCTACACTCGTACAGAGCGGTTTCTAAAGCAGCACTTTCGTTCGCACGGCTAGCTCACGGTTAGAGCGGTCGCGGGCGTACAAAATACAAAACGACAGAAATGGCGCGTAGCACGCGTCACAGTCGCACACACACAGCCAGTTAGACAACGGGGACGATTCGGGGACTGGATTCCTCCTGGTAGCAGCCACTGCACCTGGGCACTCACCAGATTTTCTATAACTCTCTCGCGTACAACAATAGCTTCCAGCTTGTAACTCACCCGTATTTCGTATTTCGTTCATTCAATCGCGACTACTCTCCAAGATAGATTCAAACGGAGTGAACGAGTAATTCCTGCGTGGCACCTTCGTGAGCGCGGATTTTAGATAAGCGTTCTGTGCCTACGTAACGTACGTATAAAATACGTTACGCGACGCAGCCGCCACGCACGCTCAGCGCTGTCGGCAGTTGACACTACCGTGCGCCAGCAGCCGGAGGTTTAGATTGCGACTGCTTGTGCAGGAAACGATTCTTCGAAGCGCCCGCAGCAGCGACGAAGTTCGTGCTATGACTAGTGTCGTCGATGTCTATCAGGCGCGCTGTTTCTATGGGAGCAGCTTTAGCCAAACGAACTGGTTGCAGCGGCACGTACGCGCCCTTGGGGAAAAACGACTCCTCGGATTGAGAAGAAGAGCGATAAGCCTTGTTCTGCAACTTGATCGTTTCAAACTTCTTCCCTAGACGCTGCAGCTCTACAAAATCACGAACGCGGTCGCGCGAAACAGCTTGCCTGTATGTAGGATGTAGGTTGTGGCACGTGCAACCGAATTGCTCGGACAGCGACATCGGCGGTTGCACTTCATCGAGTAGATTGCGGAATTTGAGCAGGAACGTAGATATATCCTACTGCGGGCCTTGTGTCCGCCTGCTGATCTCCTGGCGCAAGCGGTCTTGCCGATTGTCGGCGCAATACTGCAATCGAAACGCGTCGACGAAATCAGCGTATATCTGCCAGCGATCGTGTTCGCGGCGAAACCAATTCCAGGCCTCTTCATTAAGGCCCGCTGGCAAAGCTTTAATAATATCCTCCAGGGTTATACCGCTTGACTTCCGACACTGATCCAACCTGGTCAAGAATCCCTCGGGGTCTTGTTTTTGTACGCCCTTGAAGGAAATGCACCACTTTTCTAGAATATCACACGTTTGCTTTTCGCGCAGAAATGTGGAATTATCAAAAATAAATTGCGTGGCGTTAGTTTGCGCGTGCCGCGGCACTGAAGCTTCAAGCGGAGGTCTTAGAGGTGCGTAGTACCTCTCCGCTCTGTGCGGCTACTGATGGTTGAACTCTGTGGGACGCGGAAGCGGCGGCAGTGCTAATCGATTTGCCCGTCGGACCTCCGATGATTGTGGGTGCGGTGCATAAGCCTCTTTGTTCAGGAACGCTCCCCAATTCACGTGATGCGCTGTAAGGCGGGTGGCAACGGCTGCGCAGCTAAATTGCCGAACGGGGCGGTCGCGTGCGCTGCTTCGAAGTGCTGTACTTCGGGCCTTCGCTGTCCCAGCAGAGCGTTACTGCTGGCTCCGGATACATTGCAGCGGCCCGTCGGTCTTCCGTCGGTCTCTGGCTCTCAACCACGTACGTCCAGAACCAGTCGAATTCTTCGAGGGCATCTGTAGGCCTACCGTAGGTGGAACGCGGTAACTGGTGGTTGCTCCTGGGGACGTACGCTCAATGGGGTCCGTTAACTGCATTAAAGAGGCTCTGCCGAGCCGGCCAACTGTCTGATGTAACCGCGTGGACTGCGCGCGGGTCGGCGGAGGGGTCTCTATCACACAAGCTCTTTCCGGCTCGGTATCGACAATACGCACTCGCGGTGCGCGGGTATCAGGCTCGCCCTGCGGCGTCCATGCCGTTTTCGACGATGTGCTACCCCATGCGCGCGCGGCCAGAAAAAGCCTCTTCGCTGCGAGAAAACCCAAACGTTAGGCGCTTGCGGACGCGCAAGGGAATCGAAGTTCGGACTTGAACTTCGCGGTACTAATGGGTAACTAATGGGTTCCGCGTCGAGCGGCGGAAGATGGCTGTCAGTGTCGCGCTTATCCTGCGCAAGGTTCCATGGAGCGGCATCAGCTTCGAGCAGGCGACGGAGCTCGTACCTCGCCAGCCGCTCTCGCACGAAGTATGTATCACAATCGATGTTGAGTCCGCATCGTTGCGCGTTTCCGAATACGCGTCCATCGGTGGCGGTATAAATCGCGTACTGGATAGAACGTCTCAGGATTTCAGGCTTCAGAGAAATCATGTCACGATTGGCGGCGCGATCCAACTCCATTCGGCGTCAATAAAGAATAATGCTAAACCGCGAAAAGGAAATAGAGAAAGTTGCATCGACAAGAGCGACGAAGTTTAGTAACGACACACGACGAATCGAAGTGACGTCACGTGGAGCAAATATCACGCTTAGTATAGTCAGCTCAACGCAAACTCCAAAACTGAGATGAAAAGCTCGAGTACGTGCTTGGTTAGCTCTGCTGAGGGAGTTGGCTTCCACCTAAACAACTGCTGCTACCCAAAACAAAAATGAACATGACTAACAAGCCGACTCGAGCACACTAGCTCGCAAACCGCTGCTGAAATTTTGGGTTGAGCTGCTCCCCGACTACTACAGTCGAATCCACCAGCTCAAGCGAAACTGAAAACTAGAAAAAAAACTAATAATTCGCTGGTATGCGTCGGTGCGGGATGCGTATTGCAACGTACTTTAAGCCGTTTAATGCGCTATAGTATGGTGCCATGCGGGAGAAAGTTAGGCTAGCGGGAGACAATCGCGGTCCACGACAAGCTATGCAAGAACAAACGGGAGAAGGTAGCGGGGATATGTGCATGAGCCAAAGTCCGATTGCAGAAAAATGGCCACTGAGTAAGCAAACGGTGCAATAACCGAAGATAATCCCGAAGGTTACGAAACAAAAATAGATTTTGCGCTAAAATGTTAAAAAAATATATATAAATTAGATATTATTTAAATTCACAACGTGCAACATTATAATTAATACAATTAAATAACCGCCACTGCCATTTGGAGCGCGGCGCAAGGTCAGCGTGCAAAAAAAAAAACAAAACAAAAACAGCACAAAATAATTTCCTTAGTGGTGTGAGAGTGAGCGTTGGAAGATTCGTCATATTGCTAGACGACGGCGCACCCTGATGGAGCGAAACACAGGCAAAAAGATAATAATACGTAGTTCCACGAGAAAATAAAAAAAAATATTGATAAAAAGTTAATAAAAAAAAATTAATAATCAAAAAAAAATAAATTTTCATCTTTGGTTTACTACAGAGAGAAAAAAACCAATAAGAAAAGAAGTTATTTAAATTACCAAAAGAAACAAGAAAAAAAAACGAAAAATAAATGATAGCCGCTCCGAAGCGCCAGTCAAATATACGACGTAACTTGCGTCGTGCTAAACTTCGTAGTTGAGACGCACGTCCGCTGATACGCGTCCCAGCGCGGCGCTACACTCGCAGCGATCGAGCTAACGTCACAGCTCCACGACAGATCAGCACTCACTCTAACACACGCGGATGGGAATAATATCGGCGGTGCGCAAGCAATAACACAAAACAATTATAATTTAAATCATTAGCATGCAAAATAATTTATGATTAAATGTCAATAAAATTTTTACCGGTGGGCAGCAAGCAAGTGCAGAGAAAACAACGAAGAAGAGAAAAAGAAAAATAAAAAAATTAATTATTTATCCAAAAAAAAAAAGCCGATTTTATCATAAAAAAAAAAAGCAAAAGATTATAAAAATTTTTGAAATAGTCTCGAATCGTTAAATTGTAAAAAAAACTAAGTTAAAATTAACTTTACTTATGGTAATTCGTTTCGAAACAATTTGTTTCGGAGTTTTCGAGATTACTCTCGATCTTACCGCTGGATGCGCACACTCAAATTAGCTTACCAACCTCCGACGTGGCATATGCGAGCGCCAGCGCTACTGCGCGGCTGTCTCGCGTGGTCAATCAAGATGGCCGCCCACTGGCTTCCTTCCCTCCTCGTCCTCGTCCGGCCGCGTGCCTATACATCTGCATCACTTGCAAAATGCTGTAACGTCGGGATGACGTACAATTGCGTTTTAAATAACGCGGGCTGCATTCACCTTTTTGAGCCTAAGTACCGAAACTTACAAGCTCAGGACAGCAGAGGAAATACATTTGTAAGAGTTTTCTTTTGGACATAGATGAAGTTCAGGAATGGAAAATCGTATAGGCCGACGTTGGCATATAACACATCGTTCAATAAGTCCCGCGACTAACAACGAAAACAACATTTTTTTTCAAAAATCATTCTTATTCATCAATATAATCTCCTTTTAGAGTGATACAATCTTTCCAACGCCTTTCCAACATTACTATACCATGTTTATAAAAAGATTTATCCTTTGCTTCAAAATAGGCTTCAGTTTCGGCAATGAACTCCTCATTCAAGCCAAATTTTTTTCCCTGGAGTATTTTTTTGAGATCAACAAGGAGCCAGTAGTCACTGGGGGCTGAATCTGGCGAATACGGGGGGCGAGGAAGCAAATCAAAGCCCAATTCGTTCAATTTTGCCATTGTTTTCATGGACTTGTGGCATGGTGCATTGTCGTGGTGAAAAAGGATTTTTCTTCTTCATGTGCGGTCGTTTTGCTGCAATCTCCACCTTCAAACATACCAACAAGTCAATATAATAATCACTGTTGATCGATTTACCTTTTTCCAGGTAGTCAATGAAAATCACGCCATGTGTATCCCAAAAAACAGACGCCATGACTTTGCCAGCAGACTGCTGCGTTTTTGGACGCTTTGAGAGGCTTTCGCTAGCCATGCGCCACTCAGATGATTGCCGATTCGACTCCGGAGTGAAATGATGTATCCATGTTTCATCCATGGTCACGTATCGACGCAGAAAATCCTTTTTATTGCGAGTAAATAGCGATAAACAGCTCTCTGAATCGTCGACTCGTTGCTGTTTTTGTTCCACTGAAAGCAATCGCGGCACCCACTTGGAAAAACCTTTTTCATGCTCAATTTTTCATGAAGGATTGTAAATACGCTTCCAGATGATATCTGTGTCATTTCTGCAATCTCACGGACCTTCACTTTGCGATTTTTCATTACAATTTTTAACACTTTACTCACATTTTCCTGTGTAACGGCTTCCAATGGCCTACCCGAACGTTCCGCATCGTTTGTGTCCGTACGACCACGTTTAAACTCAGCATACCAATGACAAATCGTTGGTTTGGATGGAGAGGAGTCCGGGTAATGTTTTTCAAGCCATTGCTGGGCTTCTACGAGGTTTTTACCCATGAAAAAACAATGTTTTATCAACACGCGAAACTCGCTTTTTTCCATTTTTCAAACAAATTACAAAGTGACTTTACTCTAACCTCGATAACTCTGCTGTTTGTGATCCGATCAACGTGAAATTTTCACACGTTTTATGTAAAGGTTCGCACTCTATGGAAACGTGGCCAGTTTGGTACTACTAGCACCATCTCTGGGTGAGTCTCGGGACTTATTAAACGATGTGTTATGTTGTCCTGGAAAGGACTTACCAAGTGATTAGTGGATAGAGATATTAAGCTGATCTTGGCTAATACTATCTCTTTGGAAAAAGAAATCGAAGAAAAATACAAAAATTTAAGTAAACTTACTCTTTAATGAGATAACTGGGGTTGGTGCAAAAAGAAAAATCCTCTCACTCTCTCTGTCTTTCTTCCCTATGGTGGAAAACTGGATGAGACCTGATTGATGAAGCACGAAAAAGAAGTCTGTGTAAAAAATTCTATCGTGAATATGGAAGCGCGAAAAAGAAGCTGTCTGTCTGAGCGTGTTGATCCTCGTCTTTTTATGCACTTGTACAGAGACTTCTCTGGACCAATCCAATGGCTCGAAATAAGCGCGGAGTGGACGCTACTTGAAGATGTTACGGTTAAGTGGGACAATGAGAATTAGAGAGAGAGAATGATTCCTTTCTGCATAATTCTTATACATTTTCTTTATCTATTATTCATGCCAGAAATACATTTAATCAAATAACACGATTGATTTTACTTAAAATTTAATGCGTATTACAAAAAGAACGAAGTTTTTGTCGCATTTTTACGCATTAAATTTTATATGGATTGCTAAGTAAAAAATAATTATTTAAATAAATGTAAATGATCGTTACCCTGGACACGCGTGGTATTTGTTGGTTAACAAAATATAATTTATAATTAGTGAACTGTAGAAAAGAGAAAATAATTGCAATAATGTTAACTTAAATAATTATTTTTTATTATTTACAATTATGTTTAACCAGTAGGTAATTGTTTCGGACCGTTGGATATGTAATTAAGTGTTCAAGGTTATTTTTTGATATAATTGTTTCGTTAGGGACCTTAAAACAAATGATTATTGCGCACTAAAAATTATTATCGCAAATTGGAATTAAAATATCGCAAAACGTAATTAATAGAATATTAATGATTAATGCAATGTTGCTTGTAAGGTTTCGTTATAAAATAAAATGAAATAGATAATTAACAGAACAAATGGTTATGACAAACCCAAATATTTAATGGTATAAATTGTCCTCTTGCGGAAAGATAGAATTAAAGTTACTTGCAAAAAAAAATAATGTATATGTGCAAATATATGAGCGTTAATCATTAATATATTATAATTATTTTTATTATTTTTATCGTTAGGACAACAACAAAAATTACGATAGTGAAATTAATATAGAGAAATTAATGGAAAATATAGGCGCAGCGTTATTATCAATAATCTGGGTGCAATTCTGAGCACGTTGGTATTATTTAAATTAATTATTTAAATTTGTGCAACGGAAAATTTTCAGGAAGTGTACCTGTAAAAAATTTTATTCAGCGCTTTGCGTGAGAACGGAAATAATATGATTCCGCGACGTCTCTGATTGTGGCGGAGGCGCTCTTATTCCTATTGCTTAGCAAAAAGATGATTCGTGAATAAAACAATATAATAATTCAAATATTTATGCTAAGCATAAAAATTTATGACTATCTTTATTAATGAATTTAAAAAAAAAAAAAATAACACATGGTCATGCTGTTGTGTATTATATCTATTTATATTTTTTTGTTTGTATGACATGATTCATATGCGTATATATTAGGCGTAGTAAAAAGAAATCGATTATGTTTACATTAAATTAAAGGTTTTATTTAGCATAGATAGAGTGATACGATTTAGGTCAAATATGCACCGTTTTGTTCAATAGCTTGTTGCCATTTTTGAGGTAATTTCATAATGCCTCTCTCATAGAAACTCTTGTCCCTATTGTCAAAAAACCGGGACTGTCGATTTTCACAATCTTCTCTTGAGGCGAATTTTTCACCTGCAAAATCATTCGTCATAGACAGGAACAGGTGGTAATCACTTAGTGCCAGGTCCGGACTATAAGGTGGATGCATAAGAACTTCCCAACCAAGCTTCCAGAGCTTCTGGCGAGTCACTATCGATGTATGCGACCTGACGTTGTCCTGATGGAACACAATTCCTCTCCTATTGGCCAAAGCTGGCCGCTTCTGGGCGATTGCATCTTTCAGACGGTCCAATTGTTGACAGTACAGGTCCGAATTAAGAGTTGAGCCGTAAGGGAGCAGCTAATAGTAGATGATTCCCTGCCAGTCCCACCAAACACACAGCAAAACCTTCCTGACTGTCAATCCTGGCTTGGCCACCGTTTGCGCCGGCTCACCGAGATTTGACCACGACCGTTGTCGCTTGACGTTGTCGTAAGTGACCTACTTTTCATCACCAGTAACCATCCGCTTTAGAAATGGATCGATATTCTTGCGATTCAGCAGCGATTCGCAGATGGAAATTCGGTCCATGAGGTTTCTTTGCGATAACTCGTGTGGCACCCATACATCGAACTTCTTTTTGTATCCAGCCATATTTCAGTGGTTAAACGGTTTTTTGTGCAATGTTTAGCTCCTGGGCAATCGAAACAGTACTTACGTGACGGTCGGGCTCGACGATTTTCATTATTTTATCGACATTTTCGACAATTGGCCTTCCAGAGCGTGGTGCATCTTTGACGTCAAAATTACCGGAACAGAATCGACGAAACCAAAATTGCGCGTGATTGGCTGTTACAGTATCATGACCATAAGCACTATTCATATTTTCAGCTGCCTGGCTAGCGTTTTCGCCTTTATCGTAGAAAAACTGTTAAATATGGCGTATTTTCTCTTTGTTGGTGTCCATCTTTGACGCGTGCTAAATAAATACTGTGTCAAGCAATCACAAAACTGTAATTGAAGCTTTTTTAGTACGAAATCTTATCTTTCTAACGCCATCTAGTGTAACCCGATCGCACTTTTACAACGGGAGATACAGACTACTGAAGCCATCTATTGGCAAAATAATGGATTACTTTTTACTACACCTAATATGTAATAAAATAAAAAAAAAATAAACAATGCATTACAAAACCTAATTTGAATTAAGTTTAATGATTGTAGCAAATTTTTTCTATTTAAATGATGCACGGGCTTTACAAGAAAATCGCAAGTTCTTGGCCCAAGCATAGGTTAGGTTTCATAACAGTTCGGGTCGGAGGAGAGAGCGTCATGTAGATTGCGAAGAGAGGCTTTATCGTGGTGGAGCGCTTGGGTGTGGATCGAGGCGGTTGGTCGATATGTTTTTTTTTTTTTGAATGGCGACCGGGGGCGGAAAGGCAGGGAGCAGACTTATCGGCGGACACAAAAAAACAATAAAAACGGAGGTCGTATACCGACGTTACACTCCCATGCTAAAACGGTTGCTAGGTGATCGTAGTATCAACTAGTAATCGTACTGGCGTAGCCGGAATGAGAACGATGAAAGCTTGTACTATAAGGCATGGTTTTTTTTAATGGCTGTAGTTAAAGAAACTTCTTGATGACAGAACTTGTGACGTCTCTAGTAACGAGCCGGCTGGGGATGGTGCTTTGGTGACTGTTGGTCCTGGGTGTAAAGTTACGGTGTCTAGGTTCATGAATCCCATTTCTATATTGTGCTGCTGTTCAGTCCGTCTCGCGGGCGGATCCACTGTCTCCAGAGTCATAAATAAACGAGTTATGGACCCACATAGTGCGGCTATGAGGTGCATGGAGCATCCGTACATACGGTGGAGGAGGAACCCGTTGACTAGACTACTCACTACGGTTTTTATTGCAAGTATAATAAAAACGATGGCTATGATGGCGGTACTGATGGTTCCAAACGTTAACAGTCGCTTCCAGGCAGTAGTCCATACCGAATCCAATATTTTACCTACAGCATTCTCGTTGAGGAGTTAAGATAATATTTCTTTATTGTCAATAATGGGTTGGCCGTGGATCTCTTTGGCAAAGTCGTTCAAGAATGACGGCTTTTCGATCGAGAAGATAATTCGTTCCTGTAGCTGTTCTAGATGTTTTTCTGTATAAATGCCGCTGGATGCCAAGGAAGCTGGGTCGACGTATTTCCACGTCATCCGTGTAAAGGGCCTCAGGGTTAAAAGTGTTTGCCTTCCACTGGCCTAGGCATGATTTTTAGCCATTATCCGTTTATTTTGTAATACGATGGTAGAATGCCATTGCATGATACCCTGGTGCCATGTTTCTTCAGGATGTGTGTTTTCGGTGTCAAATATTGTGTTTGGTTGTTCCATAAAACTTCTAGTTCAGCATAACAATATTTCCTATGTTAGAGTTTCACTTCTACTGGTACACATTTGATCATGTGTATCATTTCTCCTCCTACGGTTGCCATGTAGCCGGGCTCGTTCATCAAGTTGTAGGCCAACTTATCAGGTGATTGATTAGCTATATCTAGAGCGTTTAGCAAAGTCTGTCGTTTAGTCATACATTTTTGTTGTATTACATTATAATACAACGATTGAACTTGGGATTTTATGTGCTTCTCGACGTATACGAACTTGGAATTCACATACGCAAAAATGTCCAAATTTTCTCGCCTATGGTTTTCTCATTTAAGGCACGAAAATTCAGCACCATGCGCCATCGACGGCAACCTTGAGCGTCTGGTTTTTTAGGGACGGCCCAAACTGGCACGTTATGGGGTGATTCGAGTTCTTAATTAATCCTATTTTTAAGAGCTCGTTTACCTGGCGGTTTATCTCTCTCTTCATTGAATGTGGAAACCTGTATTGTTTGGTGTGCACCACTTCATCGTCAGTCGTTGGAATTTGATGCATGATTAGATTGGTGCCAGGGAGATTATCATCAGGTAAATGGAATATATCCCTGTTATCTCGTACTAAATTGGTTACGTATGATTTCTCGTTTTCTGATAAATGGTCTGTCCGCAAATAATCTATAATACTTTGTTTCCTTTCTACATCTTCAGGGAGTCCTGGGTCTCTGAAATCGACAACAGGGTCCAGATTATAATCTAGATCTGAAGCAGTAGCACTTTTAGAAGTAAAATAACTGTCTTTGACATCTGCACTGCTATTGATGGCCTCATTATCTAATTCTTCCACGATTTTCCAAGATTCTCCGTCATGTTTATCCGTCTTGGGAACTGTGGTCTCAATTTCGAGCGGTTGTCGTATTTGTCACATATGATTATTCTGTCGGGGTAATCTAAGTATACCTCACCAACCCGCAAAAAGTCACAGCCTAAAATCCCTTTTCCTGGTATATATACGTCGTCATTTATGACGCAGAAGGTCGCCGAGCGTCCAAACAGTGTGAACTCAATAGATCCCAGGGTAGGTATGAGGCTCTTGCCGATTCCTTTCAGGTTACATTTAATCGTCGGATTCAAATCTGTTTTTGGAGGTACCAAACTTCTTTTAATAAGATTGACTTCTTATCCGGAGTCGATCAACAGTCTTTCTTTCATTCCGCTAGGAGGGTTAAGTATGGTAACAAACGGTAGCCCATGTTTTGCGCTTGCAGCGATGTTATGTAGGGCCTTGATCATGGTTGAGTGATCTTCGTCTTGCCTACGGATTTTAGCCTTTAGGTCATTTATAGTGATCTGGTCTGCACCAAAGTCTATTTTAGCATCCGTGGCCTCGAAAAAGTTCAATCCCAACACTTCGTCGAAAGGAATCGGTAAGCTATTGTGAACTGTAATGAATTCAATTACAGTTTAACCAATCTTTATTTTAGTCTTTCCTATTCCTTTCTCTATTTCAGCCCCTTATCCTTGTAATTTAAACCCTTTTTCGGTGTTAAGATACTTAAAATCTGGCAGAGCAAAAGCTTTTAGTACGCTGACCTCTGATCCTGTATCTATCATTAGGGTGTTAGGGAGCTTATTCTGGAGCAGGTTGAGGATCACAAAGGGCCCTGTTTTACAAGTTCTTACGGTAGTAATTCTCAGACAAGGTCCTCTAACTCCATGACTCGAGTTGAGCGCTCTTGAGTTCTCTGGGCCTCCCTGGGGGCGCTCGGTCGTGGGAGGTTCTGTTCGTTTTTTGATTGGTTATACCTCTTCTTTCGACACTCGGCGACAGTGTGCCCTTTTATTTTGCAATAACTTCATTCTGGGACAGGTGGTGGATTAGATGCCCTTTGTTGGCGGCAGACCACTGCTGTTTGGCCGAGCATGTTACATTTGAAACATCGTATCACAGCGCGAGGCGCATTTTCTTGCTCGTGCAAAGCAATTGAGCGCTGAGTGTCCTGGCTTGCTACACAGCTAGCATATATCGACTCCGCGTCTACTTCTGATACATCTTAGTGCGGTGTGACCTTTCTGCCTGTACATCTGGCATTCGATATTGTTACAGCAAACGTTAGCACAATGCCCTGGTTTTCCGCATATTTGGTACGCTTTTGCTTTGAGGAAACAAGTTTCCTCAGAATGTTCTGGTTTTTTGCAGAAACCACAGGTGGTTGGTCTACTGGCGCGAGGTTCCTACCTCTCTTACTCGGTCCTCTTCAGTTCTGGCCTTTCCACATCTTCACTCGTACAAAACAAACCCTTCCTCTGGCCCTTTTGCCTATCACGAAGGGCGTTTCTAGAGGCGATCTGTCGTTTAGCGAGTATCGCGTTCTTTACGATATCTGATATGTTGTCCGTAGTTCTTATTTTATTTTCTATCTCCGGTTTCAATCCTTGTTTGAAGCACTCGATTATGTGGGCTTCCGTTTGTGTTTTAAAGGTGGGGTCGAGGGCACCTGTGCTTACTTGATGAGCTTCGTTAATTAGAGCTCTTAAATCCCTCATGCGATTGGCAAATGCGAGGACGCTCTCGTTGTCCCGCTGGTATTCGTTGCCAATTTCCCCTAATAGTTGTTGCTCTGTTTTTTTCGAAGCATAAATGTCCTTCAGGAAATCTTTGAAGGACTCGATAGCAGGGAACGTGGATCCGAGGATGGCAGCACGTGCTTCCCCTTTAACTCTTCTCCGGATCAACCTTACTATTAGGTTGCTGCAGATGAAATAGCCAATTTAGCAATGATATAAAGTTGGCTGCAATTTTAGTGTATTATGTTGGCACAAGGCAGCGCAAATGATATGACATATTGAAGTATAAATACTGCTGCCTTGGTTTATGGAGTCATTTCTGTTTTGCACTTCATAGTGATCGTAAAAACAAAAAGAGAACGGGAATATGAAAGTGAATCAAAAACAGCTACTTTTACTATACGATTTTAAATTAGAGCACAACGCAACGGAAGTAACGAGGAATATCAACAGCGCATTTGGGCCTGATACAGTTAGCGAACGAACCACTCGGCGGTGGTTCGAAAAATTTCGATCCGGAGATATGGACCTTGGAAATGAGCCACGTGGTCACCCAGGACCATCGATCGATAACGACGAGCTGCATGCATTAGTGAAGTCTGACCCCCGCCAAACCATAAGGGATCTTGCCGAGAAATTAGGCGTTCGCAATTCGACAGTTTGCCGCCACTTGTAACAACTTGAAAAAGTGAAAAAGCTTGACAAATGGGTTCCACATGATCTTACCATACAAAACTAGAATAAATGTACTTGTATCTCGTTGGGAAAAGTGTGTTGCTTCTATTGGTACCTATTTTGAATAAATTAATTGTCTTTATAAAAAGTTACAGCTGTTTAAAAATTTATTACTAAATCGGCCATTTCATCTGCAGCAACCTAATAGGTTCATTTCGTCATAAAGACCTAGTATTTATTTGGCTTCATTACAACTTTCTCAGAATTTACACAGCGGAATATTCTTTTCATTGAATTCAGGCACCACGCTAAGGGCATCTTTAAGTGAGGCTTGAAAGATGGGCTTTTGGTCGCTTTCACTTCCGGCATTTCTCCTATAACCAGCCCTGTTGAGTTAAGTCATTGTCGGGCTGTTTTGATCTACGATGTTTAGGTCGATCAGAGGTTGATGAAATGGTGGAGAGAGAATTATGTTTTCTTTTGTAACGTTTTTACTTACCCTCAGGGGAGTGTTGACGGGGGAGTCAAGACTTTGGTATTGGGGAGAGCGAGACACGCGTGGTCTACGGGAGAAGGGAACGGCAATTTCTTCCTTGTCTTTTTCTTGGGTCAACGCCTTGGCAACTTGTTTCCTGGTCTGTCTTCTATCGGTCATTTGTCGTTCGGTAACCCTTAAGCTATATAGCTCTTCGGTTAATTCATCGAGTTCCTTCTCGAATTTTATTAAGCGAGAGACGACAGTTTCGTTATTGATAAAAAAACTCCGATATCTCGTCTTCTAGAGTTTGTTGACCACATTAGCCTCTTTGCATGCGGTTTGGGGTATTACCTTCGAGAGTTTATTTCAATATATCTTTTGATTTCAAAAAAAATTTGTCTTGAACATTTCCCTCTCTTTTTGATATATCTGTCATTTAACGAGTGGCTGGTTTGGTCCTCTTGTTTTGTTGGATTCGGGTTCTGGTAGGAGAAAAGTAAGAGAGAATAAAGAGGATAAAGAAAAAAGAATCTTTGTATTTTTTTTGTATAAATATTAAAGTATAAGTAAACAAACAACGAAAATTTAAATATATAAAAATGAAAATTAATCGTAAAAAAAAATATTGGTTTAAAAGCGAAAGTTTATGGATAGGTAGGGTACTGAGGTCGTGAAATAATTAGAGGCATTTACTAATAAAAATTTCGTTTATATAAAATATTTGATTAATACTACAATTCTTTTATATATTTTTTCATATGATATGGCCTCTGGGGCTCTATTTTATCTATTCTTCTCTTGAGATTTTCCACGCTGTTTTCACTATCCCGCTTTTTTTTCGGAATTTTGTAGTTTTGTGTCAAGCTCGAGATACGCGTAGAACAGAGTGCTGGAAACTCTCCATGCGCAAACCGAAGCTTTTCTATTGTCTCGTCAAGAGATGGCCTCTCCTTGAGGGGCTTTTCGGTGGTGGTTTCCTTTGCCTTGAACGTTTTTAATTTTTCTATACGTTCCTTCAATTTTTCTTCGTATCCCTTTCCAGGGATTCACGTTTTTCCAGTGACCTCCCTGAAAGCTTTTAGGTATCTCCTCCTCTGTCTCTGGTTCGAATATGGTTTAAGGGGAGGTAGGCTCTTCAGGGCCGTCTTTAGATCTGGTGTTGTAAAATATCCTAGGTGGTCTTGGATTGGGTTCACTGTGGAAGAGAGAAAAGAAGAGATAATAAAAAAAATATATAAAAAACGTAATACACGAAAAAATTAAAATTGAAATAGGAAAAAAAAGAAGAATTTATGATAAGAATAGATTTAATAATAATAAAAATATATGGTGACAAGAAAGACGTATAAGAAAAGGCAAAAAAAAAAATAAAAGATAAAAAGAAATTAATAGAGTTAATAAAAAGAAATACAAAAAAAAATAATTTTAATTATAAATATATAAAGAAGTAAAAGCTAAAGGATGAAAATGAAAGGAAGAGAGATTATAAAGAAAAACTGATTCGTCTGATTACTTCCTAATCTTCGATGCGCAGCTTAAACACGCGTTCGGTTAGTGCCTCTATATCATTTCGGTTCCTGGCAATCACGGCGCTTGTTAGCATTAGCGCTCTATCAAACCTACTCTGGGCTTCGTGATGCCTTTGGAACCGATTTTCTATGAGGTTTCTATTCCTAAGGTGTCCTTTCACTAGGTTCCCTAGGTACTTCCCAACTTGTGCAGTCTTTCTCTGCGTCTTATCTGCTCTCAGCTCTAGGGTGTGGCTGGCTTTCTCGTGTTCGTTGACCCGTCGTTGTTGCTCTAGAAGCTCCAGAATCAAACTGTCCACCACTACGTTGGTTTCTCCCAACTTGGTCTCTAATAAAACCACTCTTTTGTAAAGGGTGGAGACCGAATGGTGGATTTGATCATGGGTCAATTCCCCGTAGTTGAGTGGGATCATCTATAGTAACACATTTTCGAAATTTTATTAATTCGTCCTTTTGCAAATTTATTTTCAGGTTCGTCAGTGCTCTGGTTGTCAATGATTTTATCGTCGATGTTTTCATTTCTCTGAGTCACGTGAATCCGTCCAACAGTGCTTTTCGTATTTTGTTATTGTTGTCGGGCTATTGCCTTCATTCTAGCTAAAGGGCTTCTTTTGTGATTTGGGTCGTAGCGCAGGCTCCAATAAGTCACGTAGTCCACGTGTTGTTTATCTAAGTAGTAGCCGTGCACGTTCTTTTCCTAAGTAGAGACTCGTCTCGAACACCTCTACTACCTCGTTCGCGGTCTCAGCGAGGCATCTATGTAAGACCTCAGGGAGGTGACAGTACACTGCTAGACAGATGCAACTGTCCTCCAGTTCAAGGTATTGATGGAAACATCCTCGAGACTTGTAAAACTTCACGACACCGGACGAGTAACCACTGTAGTGTATAAAATGGATCTTTGCCTTGTTAGGCAATAGATCGAGCCCGAATTTCAGCGCTTCGATGTAAAGGCGATCGAATGCTAGGTCCGCTAAATTCATATGTACTTGACAAAGTTTCAATTACTTATCCGGTTAATTTTTATTTATTTAAGTTTATTTAATTGTGTTTTTTTTTTACCTTAATTTTATATATTTTTTGTTTATATTATTTTATTTGCTTCTTGATAATTTTTATTCGCTTATGCGATTGTTTATCTATCGCTTAAATTCGTTATTTTATAATACTTTTTCTTTTATTGTTTATTCTCTATCTTCTTATTTAATCGTATTGTTTTTTGTTTTACGCTTTCTCATACATTTACTTCTTCTTAGTATTTAATTTAATTTTATTTCTCGTCATTATTAATCCTCAAATTTTCCTTTAAAATTTTTATTTCAACAATTATGTAAGTTTATCATTATTTTTGTTAAGAGTTTTATTATTTATTTTGTCGTCTCATTCATTCGTTAACTTAAACCAATTTTTTTCTTTATATTGCCTTACGTATTTGCATTATTTTATTTCTGCGCATGCGTAGCGCTCTTATTTCAACGCTGCCTTTATGTAGTCTACGCGTGGGTAACTGACGCGTCGCTTACGCAGTTACTTGAGGTAACCTTTTTGATGCTACCAGCCTTCTGCTTTGCACAGAGCTTGGTTTAACCTAGCCTGATCTGGCGGCTTGTATGCTGAGTTTTTTTTTTAATTTTCGAATTATAACCTCTCCTCTTTTTTGTTAATAATAATTTTTGAAAGGTAAAAAAAAAGACGGAGCGAGTGAGAAAAAGTATAGACTCCTTTAGAGATTGAAATAAATCAACAATAACTACTAGTGTTATGTGTAATTCAAGAAGAATATAATGTAAAAATAAAGAGTGTTGTGTGTGATGATAGTTTGTTATTTATACAAAAACAATTAACAATAATGTGTTGTTATGCCTAGGTGAGTGTATGTAAAGAGAAGGATTTCAAGTAAAATTAGATTAAGTGTTTGGTAGTGAGCAATATGCCTGTTTAAGAGAAGTTTGTGCGTGTAAAAATATTAACCAGTTAGTATGTTTGTAGTGCAATTTATAAAAGTTGAAATGTGTATGGAAATGTTCTATGTGAGTGGCAGTGTTCTAATGCTTTTTGTATTGTTGAGTTTTATGATGTGAATTATTTATAAGAAAGTTTTTATATAAGGTTCTTAAGTGTTAGGTGAGGCGTTAATTATTAAGTGTAGTAACACATCGTTCAATAAGTCCCGAGACTAACAACGAAAACAACATTTTTTTTCAAAAATCATTTTTATTCATCAATATAATCTCCTTTTAGAGTGATACAATCTTTCCAACGCCTTTCCAACATTTCAATACCATGTTTATAGAAGGATTTATCCTTTGCTTCAAAATAGGCTTCAGTTTCGGCAATGACCTCCTCATTCGAGCCAAATTTTTTTCCCTAGAGCATTTTTTTGAGATCAGCAAGGAGCCAGTAGTCACTGGGGGCTGAATCTGGCGAATACGGGGGGTGAGGAAGCAAATCAAAGCCCAATTCGTTCAATTTTGCCATTGTTTTCATGGACTTGTGGCATGGTGCATTGTCTTGGTGAAAAAGGATTTTTTTCTCCTTCATGTGCGGTCGTTTTGCTGCGATCTCCACCTTCAAACATACCAACAAGTCAATATAATAATCACTGTTGATCGATTTACCTTTTTCCAGGTAGTCAATGAAAATCACGCCATGTGTATCCCAAAAAACAGACGCCATGACTTTGCCAGCAGACTGCTGCGTTTTTGGACGCTTTGAGCGGCTTTCGCTAGCCATGCGCCACTCAGATGATTGCCAATTCGACTCCGGAGTGAAATGATGTATCCATGTTTCATCCATGGTCACGTATCGACGCAGAAAATCCTTTTTATTGCGAGTAAATAGCGATAAACAGCTCTCTGAATCGTCGACTCGTTGCTGTTTTTGTTCCACTGAAAGCAATCGCGGCACCCACTTGGAAAAAACCTTTTTCATGCTCAATTTTTCATGAAGGATTGTAAATACGCTTCCAGATGATGTCTGTGTCATTTCTGCAATCTCACGGACCTTCACTTTGCGATTTTTCATTACAATTTTTAACACTCTACTCACATTTTCCTGTGTAACGGCTTCTAATGGCCTACCCGAACGTTCCGCATCGTTTGTGTCCGTACGACCACGTTTAAACTCAGCATACCAACGACAAATCGTTGGTTTGGATGAAGAGGAGTCCTGGCAATGTTTTTCAAGCCATTGCTGGGCTTCTACGAGGTTTTTACCCATTAAAAAACAATGTTTTATCAACACGCGAAACTCGCTTTTTTCCATTTTTTTTCCAAAAAACAAAGTGACTTTACTCTAACCTCGATAACTCTGCTGTCTGTGATCCGATCGACGTGAAATTTTTACACGTTTCATGTAACGGTTCGCACTCTATGGAAACGTTTCCAGTTTGGTACTACTAGCACCATTTCTGGGTTAGTCTCGGGACTTATTGAACGATGTGTTAAAAAGTAATCCATTATTTTGCCAATAGATGGCTTTAGTAGTCTGTATCTCCTGTTGTAAAAGTGCGATCGGGTTACACTAGATGGCGTTAGAAAGATAAGGTTTCGTACTAAAAAAGCTTTCAATACAGTTTTGTGATTGCTTGACTCAGTATTTTTCTAGCACGCATCAAAGATGGACACCAACAAAGAGAAAATACACCATATTTTACAGTTTTTCTTCGATAAAGGCGAAAACGCAAGCCAGGCAGCTGAAAATGTGAATAGTGTTTCTGGTCCTGATACGGTAACAGCCAATCACGCGCAATTTTGGTTTCGTCGTTTCCGTTCCGGTAATTTTGACGTCAAAGATGCACCACGCTCTGGAAGGCCAATTGTCAAAAATGTCGATAAAATAATGGAAATCGTCGAGTCCGACCGTCACGTAAGCATTGTTTCCATTGCCCAGGAGCTAAACATTGCACAAAAAAACCGTTTGGAACCACTTAAATAAGGCTGGATACAAAAAGAAGTTCGATGTATGGGTGCCACACGAGTTATCGCAAAGAAACCTCATGGACTGAATTTTTATCTGCGAATCGCTGCTGAATCGCAACAATATCGATCCATTTCTGAAGCGGATAGTTACTGGTGATGAAAATTGGGTCACTTACGACAACGTCAAGCGACAACGGTCGTGGTCAAATCGCGGTGAGCCGGCGCAAACGGTGGCCAAGCCAGGATTGACAGTTAGGAAGGTTTTGCTGTGTGTTTGGTGGGACTGGCAGGGAATCATCTACTATGAGCTGCTCCCCTACGGCTCAACTCTTAATTCGGACCTGTACTGTCAACAACTGGGCCGTCTGAAAGAAGCAATCGCCTAGAAGCGGCCAGCTTTGGCCAATAGGAGAAGAATTGTGTTCCATTAGGACAACGCCAGGCCGCATACATCGATAGTGAATTGCCAGAAGCTCCGGGAGCTTGGTTAGGAAGTTCTTATGCATCCACCTTATAGTCCGGACCTGGAACCAAGTGATTACCATCTGTTCCTGTCTATGACGAATGATTTTGGAGGTGAAAAATTCACCTCAAGAGAAGATTGTGAAAATCGACTGTCCCAGTTTTTTGACAATAGGGACAAGGGTTTCTATAAAAGAGGCATTATGAAATTACCTTCAAAATGGCAACAAGTTATCGAACAAAACGGTGCATATTTGACCTAAATCGTATCATTCTATCTATGCTAAATAAAACCTTCAATTTAATGCAAAAATAATGGATTTCTTTTTACTACACCTGATATTATTTAAAAAAATTTAAAGTACCGTGTCAAACTATGATTGTTTTTAGTTGAAAAATGTTTAATATTGAAAAAAGAAAAAGATTTCTAATGTTATTCAAAATTAGAGAATTAATGAGTGAAGATTTATATGAGTAACAACGTTAACATAGTTTTTGTTAAAGATTGTTCTATGTGATATGAGATAGTATTCGTGAATTGTGTGCCTCTTTTTTCATAAAGTAAGAATGTAATAACTTGAACGAGTCTTGTATGTGTGATAGATGTAAATAATGAATGTTGTGTGTATAGAAGAGTTTATAATAATTAATTTTGTGTCAAGAGTTGAGTTTTATGAAGAGTGATATTCTAAAGGGTTTAAAAGAAGTGCAATCGTGTTTGTGTTACTCATATCTTATTTAAGCATTAGTTCTGTATTCAAAAAGGTTTAGAGTGTTATGAAAGAATATTCTTGTGAACGGTGTGCTTTTGTTAAGGAGTTTACTGGAACTTGAAACGTTTCTTGTATACGAGAAAAAAAAATTAATGAACGTGTGCAACAATAGTGTTATATGATAAGAGTGTAAAAGAATAATTATTTGTAAGTGTGAATTCAGTACACGTGTTTTTTTTTATTGTTCTATATATAAAAAAGTATTGAGGTATTTAGTTAAAGGATAGTGTAACTAGTGTAGTTTTGTAATAGAAAAGGTGCGAGTAGATTTTTTTGGTATTTTTATATAGACTAAGATTGCTTTTTAATTAAAAGAAAGTATCAGAAATTAACGCGTAGAATGATGTGCTAAAGAATGGTGTTCTTGGTGTAAGAGTTGTGTGTTTGATTTTATTAAAAATTTGTAGCCTAGTGCTTTGAGTGAGTATGTTCATTCACTAAAGGTTCAATAAAAGAAATTTATTTTCTCTTTTGTTATAATTAATTTTTGCAAAAATAATCTTTCGTATATAATTTTAAGAAGCGTATGAAGCAAGTCTTTTTATTTAATTTATTTTTATTTATTTTTATTAGTTTATTTTTATTCCATTTTCATCTATTTATTTTCCTTTAATTATCTTAGTGACTTCTTTATATTATTGTTTTATCATTTATCATTCGTTTATTTTATTTTTATTATTTATTGATTTATTTCGTTATTTCATGTCTCTTTTATCATTTAGTATATTTTTTTATCTTATAATCCACCTTTTTTATTCTTTATTTATCTTTTAATTATTTTATTCGCTTATTTTCAAGCAATCCTTTTTCCTGTACACACTTTTTATTTCAGTTCTATTTTATTTATTGCTTTATTTGCTTATTTATTAATCTTCAATAAGTCACTTTTAGTTTATATAATTTTTGTTTAATTTATTTATTATTCACGATTTTAATTTTAATCACTCGCTTTTTTTATTTAATTCGTTTTTCTTATTTCGTTTCTTTTTAATTCAATTAATCTTATTTCAATTTTTTTATTCGTTTTAATTTCAATTCACTTTTTGTTTTTCACAACTCGTTCACTTTTCATTTATTATTTTCCGTCATTTCTTAATTAGGTTGCTTATTTTATTTATTTGATTGTTTTATTCTTTTGCACTTTTATTTGTTTGTTTATCTAATTTGTTTATTATTTATTCTTTATTTTCGTTTATTTTTGGTCAATTATATTTTTCTCTTCTAGCGCTTTTTATTCACTTCCGTTTATTTTAATTTTCGCGACTTATCACTCGATCACTTATTCAGCACTTTTCTTATTTATTCGGTGTTTACTTTATTTAATTCATTTAGTTTTCCTTTTTTTTTAGTTCATTTCTTTGCTTTTAGTTTACTTAAAAAATTTTTTTATTATTTTAATTCATTCATTTAATTTCTTTACTTATTTCCGATTATCTTTAATCGACCCTTATTTATTCTTTTAACACTTTGTTTATTAATTTAGTTTTATTTTATTCGTTCACTTGTTCAGCACTTTACTTTATTCACTTGTTAACTTTATTTGTACAATTTCAACATTTTTTTTTTAAATTTAATTTATTTATTTTTTCTTATTTCGTTTCTTTTTAATTCAATTAATTTAGTTTCATTTTTGTTTATTTATTTCCGTTTGTATTTAACTTTTAACACTTTTTTTTTATTAAATTTACTTATTTAAATTTATTTATATTGATTTCAATTTACTTTTAGTTATTTAATAGTTATTTTATGTGTTATCCGTCGTAATTTTTATTTCAGTGTAATATTGGTTTTTATGTGTATATTTTTATTATTTTGAAAAGAAAAAAAGGAAGAAACTCTTAAGAACAGTATCCTCGCAATTTCCAGAAAAATTAATTTCTTTTAACTTCTAAATCTCTTCGGGGCCTCCATAAAATTTTTTTGTAACGTCGGGATGACGTACAACTGCGTTTTAAATAACGTGGACTGCATTTGCCTTTTTGAGCCTAAGTACCGAAACTTACGGGCTCGGGACGACAGAGGAAATAAATTCTTAAGAGTTTTTTTTTTTGACACAGATGAAGTTCAGGAATGGACCACCGTATAGGCCGACGTGGGCCTATATGTTGTTCTGGAAAGGACCTACCAAGTGATTAGTGGATAGAGATATTTAGCCGATCTTGGCTAATACTATCTCTTTGGAAAAAGAAAGAAAAGAAAAATACAAAAATTTAAGTAAACTCACTCTTTAATGAGATAACTGGAGTTGGTACAAAAAGAAAAATCCTCTCTCTCTCTCTCTCTCTCTCTCTCTCTCTCTCTCTTTCTTCCCTCTGGTGGTAAACTGGATGAGTCCTGATTGATGAAGCGCGAAAAAGAAGTCTGTGTAAAAAATTCTATCTTAAATATTGAAGCGCAAGAAAGAAGCTGTCTGTCTGCGCGTGTTGATCCTCGCTTTTTTATGCACTTGTACAGAGACTTCTCTGGGCCAATCCGATTGCTCGAAATTAGCGTGGGGTGGACGCTACTGCTCTATCTTGAAGATGTTACTGTTGAGTTGGAGAATGATAATTAGCGAGAGAGAGAGAATGATTCCTTTCTGCATAATTTTTATACATTTTCTTTATCTATTATTTATACCAGAAATACATTAAATTAAATCACACGATTGTTTTTTATTTAAAATTTAATGCGTATTACAAAAAGAACGAAGTTTTTGTCGCATTTTTACGCATTAAATTTTATATGGATTGCTAAGTAAAAAATAATTATTTAAATAAATGAAAATGATCGTTACCCTGGACACGCGTGGTATCTGTGGATGAACAAAATACAATTTATGATTATTGAACTGTAGAAAAGAGAAAATAATTGCAAACATGTTAACTTAAATAGTTATTTTTTGTTATTTACAATTTTGTTTAACCGGTAGGTAATTGTTTCGGATCGTCGGATAAGTAATTAAGTGTTCGAGGTTATTTTTTGATACAATTATTTTGTTAGGGGCCTTAAAACAAATGATTATTGCGCACTAAAAATTATTATCGTAAATTGGAATTAAAATATCGCAAAACGTAACTAACAGTATGTTAATGATTAATGCAATTTTGCTTGTAAGGTTTCGTTATAAAATAGAATGAAATAGATAATTAATAGAAAAATGGTTATGATAAACCCAAATATTTAATGGTATAATTTGTCCTCACGCGGAAGGATAAAATTAAAGTTACTTGCAAAAAAAAAAAATGTATATGTGAAAATATATTAGCGTTAATCATTAATATATTATAATTATTTTTATTATTAGGACAACAACAGAAATTACAATAGTGAAATTAATATAGAGAAATTAATGGGAAATATAGGCGCAGCGTTATTATCAATAATCTGGGTGCAATTCCGAGCTCGTTGGTATTATTTAAATTAGTTATTTAAATTGGTGCAACGGAAAATTTTTAGGAAGAGTGCATCTGTAAAAAATTTTATTCAGCGCTTTGCGTGAGAACGGAAATAATATGATTCCGCGACGTCTCTGATTGTGGCGGAGGCGCTCTTTTTTCTATTGCTCAGCAAAAAGATGATTCGGGAATAAAACAATATAATAATTCAAATATTTATGCTTAGCATAAAAATTTATGACTATCATTATTAATAAATTTATTAAAAAAAAGAAAAACACATGGTCATGCTGTTGTGTATGATATCTATTTATATTTTTTTTTGTATTACATGATTCATATGCGTATATATATATATATATATATATATATATATATGTGAATTGGACCTTTTGAGGAGATCTGATAGATATTATAGATATACTATCAATCGATGTAATTGTGTATAATTATACAATGTAGCACTAGAAAAATATTATATTTGCTATCTATACAAACGTGCTCCATCTATAGCTCCATTTCCATTTTGAAGAGATTTTTGTACATGGATTGTTATATTTGAGGAGGATGCGCAATCGGTATCTCTGTATCGGAATCCTCGTTGGTGCATGCGCAGTAGAGAACGGTGTTCATTGGCTCGCAGTACGCGCCCTATTCAGAAAACATAACTTAAGCTTAAATTAAATTAATCAAAATAAAGAAAAAAATTGTACAAACGTCCAAAATGAATAATAAATATCAAACTAAACTTTTGTAATTGATTTTTTTCTGGATTCCGATCTAGAAACACTGTGTGCAATCATAAACAGTGAAAAAATGTAAATTTTAAGAATTTATTATCCATTAAAATATATAAAGTTTCTGCAGTTGAACATCTATAGTAGATATTCACATTAGATGTATATGTAAGAAATAAAATGAATAAACCTAGTGTCAGTGACCATTATATACTAATTGCTAAACACGTAACCATCATAGCAATAATTATATGACCTTGCGCAAATTCGAGTATTACTTAAAATCGTTCTATTTATTATATTTAGATTTAAGTTTAGATAATATTTATTTAATTATTTCAATTGACAAATTTAAAATGGACATTAGGGCTCTAACAGTACTGCCAACTTACTGCCAATACAAAATTATTCGAAGTAGCATTTAAACTTTAATTCTTTTTAAATTATGAATAATAAAATTTATTAGTTTACTGCTTATAATATTATATTGCTGCAGATGAAATGGCCGATTTAGCAATGACATAAAGTTGGCTGCAATTTTAGTGTATTATGTTGGCACAAGGCGGCGCAAATGATATGACATATTAAAGTATAAATACTGCTACCTTGGTTTATGGAGTCATTTCTGTTTTGCACTTCATAGTGATCGTAAAAACAAAAAGAGAAAGTGAACATGGAAGTGAATCAAAAACGGCTACTTATACTATACGAATTTAAATTATAGCACAACGCAACGGAAGCAACGAGGAATATCAATAGCGCATTTGAGCCTGATACAGTTAGCGAACGAACCACTCGGCGGTGCTGCGAAAAATTTCGATCCAGAGATATGGACCTTGGAAATGAGCCACGTGGACACCCAGGACCATCGATCGATAACGACGAGCTGCGTGCATTAGTGGAGTCTGACCCCCGCCAAACCATTAGGGATCTTGCCGAGAAATTAGGCGTTCACAATTCCACAGTTTGCCGCCACTTGTAACAACTTAAAAAAGTGAAAAAGCTTGACAAATGGGTTCCACATGATCTTACCGAGAAAAACATGACGTGTCGAATGGAGATTTCAAGTTCTCTTCTCTCCCGCAACAAAAAGGAACCGTTCTTGCACCGAATTGCGACCTGCGATGAAAAGTGGATTTTATACGATAATCGTCGCCGATCGGCCCAATGGCTGGATGCCGATGAAGCGCCAAGACGTATGCCGAAACCAAGCCTTCATCCAAAGAAAATAATGGTAACTGTTTGGTGGTCTGTAGCTGGAGTTATTTACTATTCGTTCCTGCAACCTGGCGAAACCATTAATGCTGAGAAATACTGTGCTCAACTGGATAAAATGCATCAGAAATTAATAGTCCAACGACCTAGGCTTGTCAACAGGGATGGAGTGATACTGCTTTATGATAACGCACGACCTCGTGTATTGAGAACATCGGTCCAAAAATTAAACGAGTTGTGCTATGAGACTCTTCCTCACCCTCCATATTCACCAGACCTCTCACCAACAGATTACCATTTCTTAAAACATTTGGATCACTTTTTGACAGGAAAAAGATTTAATAATAAAGCTGCTGTCAAAAATGCCTTCGAGAAGTTTCTTCGAACCAGAAACTCGGACTTCTACAAAACTGGAATTAATGTACTTGTATCTCGTTGGGAAAAGTGTGTTGCATCCATTGGTACCTATTTTGATTAAATAAATTGTCTTTATAAAAAGTTACAACTGTTTAAAAATTTTTCACTAAATCGGCCATTTCATCTGCAGCAACCTAATACATACTCCGAAAACCAATTTCACTGCTCCTTTCTCATATACTACACCTATCAGAACATCGGAAGCTTGTCGACAATTATGATATGTCATCATTTTTTTCAAGATTAGAATCAATGCCCGACCATCAATAAATAATTACTTAAAAATCAATGTGTTGGGCAACTAAACAAATAACTTAATTGTTTAATACAGTTTTTATCAAAAAAATGAGAAGTACGGATCGTAGTAGGCACACGGAATTAGAAAGATGGTATTCTGGTTGGTCAAATAAGATGCAAAGTAACTCGTCTAAAACTAAATTGCTGACATAATTTATATTAGCATGCAATCTAATTTTCTAGAAAAATCTCATCTTATGAAGCAGCTTGCAGCTATAAATTAGGAATATAACCATAAATTTAGATTGTGTCGTTATATGAGACTTGGATTCTCTATCATAGTATCAGCATTTTTAATTGACCAAGAATTACTTCTTTATTATGTAAATCACAGATCCTTATATACATAATTACTTAATCGATAAGTTTCAAAAAATTCAACGATCGAGAGAAAAAGAATTTACTATAAATAATTCGAAATTCTCATTTTACTTTTTTAACGTTAACGAAACAAAAACCAGAAAAATATTTAGGATGCACATGCGAATATGAGGATTCAATTCATGTTTGCTAAATAAGATGCATCGTCACTCCTTAAAAAAGTCAATCATTGTTAAAAAGTTCCTCGAACAGTCCATTATATCCGTGTAATACGTTTAAATTGATACACTCGTTTATAAAGAGATGCATTCTAATTTTTTGGATAAATCACATTTTATGAAACGGCTTAAAACTATAAATTATGGATATTAAATTAAGTATAGCTTTAGTCATTATATGAGACTCCACTTCTAAATTATAGTATAGATATTTTTAATTTACGAAAGTCTTGCTTCTATACGTTGCCAATCGCGGACCCTTATTAAAATAATTATTCATCGATAAGTGTCAAAAAACTAAATCTGCGAAAAAAATAAATTCAATTGATTCAAAATTGTTATCACGCTTCTTTAATGTTAATAAAGTGAAAAGTAGCACAAGACTTAGGATGCACACGATATTATAAAGATTAAATACTTGTTTGATAAATGCAATGCACCGTAACTCCTCAAAAGGGCCAATTGGTGTTAAAAAGCTCCTCAAACAGTCCATTATATACCTACGAGAGTAGTTCCAAAAGTACCCGACCTGACTTATGAATACAGGTAGTTTTAAAAAAACAATTACTGCGACTGACAATACCACCTTTCAACAACTTAATGTGAAAAATTCATAACGATACGTTTATTATTATTTTTTTTACAGACATCCAAAGTGAACGCTCTCAGTGAATTTGTAAATATGGAAAAAATCGGGCATCGTTATGTGATACAATACTTTTCTTTGTAAGGTCTAAGTCCAACGATATCAAAGCCGAGTTGGATTCTACTCTGGGGAAGTCTGCTCCTTTGTTTACAACGGTCAAATATTTGGTAGCTGAGTTTAAGCGAGGTCGTACGAGCTGCCAAGATGAACACCGCAGTGGTCGACCAAGTGAGGTCACTACGTCAGAAAATGTGAAGAAAATCCACAAAATGGTATTGGATGACCGTCGACTAAAAGTGCGCGAGATAGCAGACATGGCAGGCATTTCAAAAAGTGCTGCGCATCGCATTTTGGCCGAAAATTTGGACATGAGAAAGTTGTGCGCAAGATGGGTGCCGCGTTTGCTCACAATGGAGCACAAACAGCAACGTGAGGATGTTTCCATCGAGTGTTTGACAATGTTCCGCAGCAATAAAGCCGAGTTTTCGCGTCGATTCATAACCATGGACGAAACATGGGTTCATTATTTTACACCTGAGACCAAGGAGCAGTCAAAGCAGTGGACTAAAAAGGGAGAACCGGCTCCAAAGAAAGCAAAGACAGTTCAGTCAGCTGGCAAGGTCATGGCATCCGTTTTCTGGGATGCGCGTAAAATAATATTTATTGATTATCTCGAAAAAGGAAAAACAATCAACGGCGCATATTATGCAGCCTTATTGCAGCGTTTGAGTGATGAAATCAAGAAAAAACGGCCCCATCTGACGAAAAAAGAAGTTTAGTTTCATCACGACAACGCACCAGTCCACACGTGCGTCATTGCGATGGCTAAAATCAATGAGTTGAAGTTCGAATTGCTTCCTCACGCACCCTATTCGCCAAATTTGGCTCCCTCGGATTATTTTCTTTTTCCGAATTTGAAAAAATGGCTCGGCGGCAAAAGATTTGCCAACAATGAAGAGGTAGAGTCTGCGGTTAATAGGTATTTTGAGGAGCTTGACGGTTCCTACTATAAAGCAGGTATCGAAGCTATTGAACATCGTTGGGAAAAGTGTATCGAACTGAAAGGAGAATATTTTGAAAAATAAAAAACATTTTCGCAATTTTTTTACTGTTTTCTTTGTCGGATTGGGTACTTTTGGGACTGCTCTCGTAGATTACACTTGAATTGCTGATAAAATTTCTGCTGTCTTGCAATCTAATTTTTTTGATAAATCTCATCTTATGAAACAACTTGCCTATATAAATTAGGGATATCACATTAAGTATAGATTTTGCCGTTATATGTACTATCTTTATATAAATAATTACTTAATCGATAAGTAATGAAAAACAAAATGTGTATAAATAAATAATTTAATTGTTATCACGCTCCTTCAATGTTAATAAAGCAAAAAAGCAGCACAAGACTTAGGATGCACACGCGATTATGAAGATTAAATCCTTGTTTGATAATTACGATGCATCGTCACTCCCCAAACGGGTCATTAGTTTCTAAAAGCTCCTCAAATAGTCCATTATATACCTATATTACACTAAATTGCTGCCCTATTTTTTATTGGTGTCAAATCTTTCTTTTTCGATAAATCGTATTTTATGCAACAACTTGCGCCTATTAATTACGGATATTGCATTAAGAATTTTTTTTGTCGTTATAAATATGAGATTGGGCTTTTGTTTTATAGTTTACATATTTTTAACTCTCTGAAGACTTTTTTTTTATGATACAAGCGGCGGCCTGTCTCATAAATTATTACTTTTATTTTTTTTACTATTACTTACATTAGTACTAATTTATTCAAATTCTTGTCTTAACTAATTTGCTGCCATTAACATCGCAACACTCCTCAAAATGACCATTTCATATACAGCCATTTTGAGGAGCCGCTTCCAAAGGGATAATGTACATAGTAGGTTCTCCTCAAAAATACCATTTCGTATAGAGACGCTATAAGGAGTCTCTTCAAAAGGGCGAAATCTCCTCAAATGGGTCAATCGTTGCTAGAAAATCTCCTCAAAAGATCCAATTCACATATATATATATATATATATATATATATATATATTATTACAATATAACGATATTACATTAATTATTTAGACGCTCGGATTTTTCATATAATGTCTTTAATAAAGCGGTCTTATACACTTATACCTATTTTAATCCGTCACTAGCGAGAGTTGCTAAAAATATGGAATCCCTCTAGTGGTAAAGCTTATTACTTTTACCCAATAAATAAATAAATACAACACTCGACTTTGACGTCGCGGTTTGTTTTTCTCAGAATAGCAAAACCGGTGGGTGCACACCGATAATAGTTTATAGAGATAAAGGTGGGAGATGCTCGGAGGAAGGGGGCTCTAAAGTGTGAGATGGCATTAGAAAAACTATCTGGCAGCGCGGTAAAATTTCATGCGCATTTCAGAATTATTCACAGGCTAACCATCTATTTTTCTTATGCTTCTTATAAAAAATCTTGGCTTCTGGATAAAAGGGATTTTTTACCGTGCTGTATTCTAATATTTCTTAATATGAATTGTGCGGTAAAAACAGTTCTCTCCCGGTTTGTAGTGTCAGCACGGTAATTTTTTGTAGATTTTTGTCTCCGTGTAGTTCTGCTCTCTTTTTGTAAAGGAAATTAAAGATCTTTCAGTTTTTTACTATTATTTTAATTATTTTTGACTTGATTGAAATAGCACAAAAGTTTCCAAGAATACATAAAATAAAATTTTAAAAAGAAAAAATTTTAAGAGCTAAAACATCTCATTGTAAGTACAAAAATACTTAATTACAAAAATATCAACCAAGAAAGTTTTTTCATTTAATGATAATAATAAGCATTAAATAAAGGAAATACATTTTTTTTAAATGCTAAACAAATAATTTTTATATTGGTTTGAATGGAGTTGATAAAATGTATAAGTAATAAAGACTTTCTTAAATACATTCATCACTTTGGTGAGGTAGCAGAACTGCATCTCGGTCGATCGTTAAAGTTAAGCGGCGTTTGTAACAGCGTTTAAACCAGTAGCTCGAGATAGTCAAAATTCTATGAAGTTCCATCAGGGTTACTGGGTGAATAAAAAACAAAATAACAATTAAATTTACATAAATTATTTGTATAACAAATAAATTTAAATAAATTATTTGTACATATAAAGCGAACCAAAAAGGTTAAAAAACTTGTAAACGATAAAATAGCTCGAAATTTGCGAAAATCATGACATTGTCTTACATGTAAAGACGTGACCATATCTCAGCTAGAAAGTAAGAAAAATACATCTTCGAAAATATTGTAATTTATTAAATAATTGTTAATATTAGGTCATTAAGTATGAAACGTCCGATTTGAGATCGAAAGTTTGGTTTATTGTATCTCGGGCAAGAAATAATATTTATAATTAATCAAAATATGCACCTAAACTATCAATACAACGTTGCCATTTTAACGATAGCTTATTAATACCGCTAGCGAAAAAAATCTGAAGAGCAGCTGGTGATGAAATCCCGAAAGGCATTTTCCACCGCATGTTGGGAATTAAATATTTTTCCTTGCAAAAAATTGTCCAATGCTTGGAAAAAATGGTAATCGGTTGGCGCGAGATCTGGCGAGTACGGTGGGTGACATAGGGTTTCCAGGTCCAGTTCCTGTAGTTCAAGTAACGTCGATCATGCAACGTGTGGTCGAGCGTTGTCCTGCAGGAGGTTTGGTCTGTCCCTGTTGACCGATCTCGGCTACTTAATTTGCAGTTGCCTCATTATTTCTTCTAACTGCTCACAGTAGAGGTCCGCCGTTATTGATTGCCCAGGTCTCATAAAACTATAGTGTATAACAACCGCGCTGGACCACCAAACAGATACCATTAGTTTTTTTTGGTGTATACTCGGCTTTGGGGTGTGTTTTGGTGCTTCATCTTTGTCCAACCATTGTGCCAAACGCTTGCGGTTATCAAAAAGTATTCACTTTTCATCGTACGTGACTATCCGGTGCAAAAATGGATCGCCTTTTAGTCTTGATACCAAAGAACAGCAAGCCTCGAAGCGGTTCCGTTGCTGACGCTCGCTCAACTCATGCGAAACCCACCTATCCAGCTTCTTTACTTTTCCGATTGCTTTCAGATGACTTAATATTGTTGGAATTGTAACTTCAAACCTTGCTGCCAGTTCACGCGTCGTTTTAGATGGATTTGCTTCCACTACAGCTTTCAGTTGGCTGTCATCCACCTTGCTCTCAGACCGCCCGCGTGGTTCATTTTGAAGATCAAAATCTCTAGATTGGAATTTTTCGAACTATCGACGTACTGTACGTTCGTTAGCTACATCCTTGCCAAACACTACGTTAACATTTCGGCTTGTCTGCGCTGCATTAGCTCCACGACGGAACTCATATTCGAAAATAACTCGCATTTTTGTCCTATCCATGGCTTACAATATTTAACCTCTAGACGACAATACGGTAGACTATTAAAAACAAAAGAGTGCATCTGAAAGCCAAATGGCGTACCTTCTCAACGTAAAAAAAATAAAGGACGATCGAACTGAAATATCAGAAACATCTGGTATCAAACTTGAGGCTTTAGGTAATCGGACATTTTATACTTAATGACCTAATAGAAGCTCATAGAACTTTACATCAACCAAGGGTCGGCGAGAGTATATAAAGCCGAGCTCGACAAGGCAAACGCTTCTTGATTTCAGGCATTTAGAGACGATAGTCAAAGATTAAGAGTTTCTAATGTAAGGATATTTAATAATAAATTCAAAATTTAAAATTTAAATAAAATTTTTTTTTAAAAACCTATGTGTGAAATCAAGGCAAAATAAAGCAAAATTACACGACTTCAAATTAAGAGCATTGTAATGTCGGTATACGACCACCGTTTTTTTTGTTTTTTTTGTGTCCACCAATAAGTCTGCTCCCTGTCTTTCCGGCCCCTGGTCGCCATTCAAAAAAAAACATATCGACCGACCGAATCGATCCATACTCAAGCGCTCCACCACGATAAAGCCTCTCCCCACAATCTACATGACGCAATCTCCTCTGACCCAAACTGTTATGAAACCTAGCCTAAGCTTGGGCCAAGAGACTGCGATTTTCTTGTAAAGCCCATGCATCATTTAAATAGAAAAAATTTGCTACAATCGTTAAACTTAATTCAAATTAAGTTTTGTAATGCATTGTTTATTTTTATTTTATTTTATTTTATTATATATATATATATATATATATATATATACTACTGTGATCAAAAAGTAAGGTGAAATTGTCATATAAAACTCCCGGGCATTAAGAAGGCAGGTAAATTTTTTTTCCTAGGTTGGTAGGACTGATTATAACATTTGCCAAGCGTCTGTTTGTCAAAAGGTTAAATTATCTCCGAGTTACACGTGTTTTTGTAAATAACCAAATGTGAATTTTTCGATTTTTACAATGGGTGATTTTGTTGAGCAAAGAACTTGCATCAAATTTTGTTTGCGGTACAAATATTCTTGTGCGGACACGTTAAAAATGTTGCGGAAGGCCTTTGGTGATCAAACTATGGCACAAAAAAACGTTTATAAGTGGTACGAGTTCAAAGTTGGCCGAGAATGCGTTGAAGACGAACCGCGCTCTGGACGACCATCAACGTCTACCGACGAGGGCCACGTCCAAAAAATCAAAGATTTGGTGCTTAAAAATCGTCGATTAATAATTAGAGACCTCGCTGATAGTGATGGAATATCATTTGGCTCAGCCCAAACCATTTTGAAGGATGTTTTGTGTCTCAAACGCGTCAAGTCTCGATTGGTGCCAAAATCGTTCAATTTTTTGGAAAAAAAGCGTCGCGTTGATGTGTGTGAAACTTCGCTGTCTGACTATCAGGACCACTTGAAATGCATCATTACTGAAGACGAGACTTGGATTTATGCATACGACCCTGAAACCACCGACCAATTCAGCGATTATCGTGCAAAAGGTGAAGCAAGATCAAAAAGATCACGTCAAAGTCGATCGGAAATCAAGGTCATGTCGACAGTTTTCTTTGATTATCGTGGTGTGGTGCACTATGAATTCCTTCCACCAGGCCAAACTGTCAACAAAAAATATTATTTGAGCGTTATGCGTCGTTTGCGTGAAGCTATTCGTCTGAAACAGCCGGAATTATGGGCGAACAATTCTTGGTTCCTTCATCACGATAATGCACCATGTCATACTGCATTGGTTCTTCGCGACTTTTTTGCCAAAAACTCGACTCATATCGTTCCGCAACCACCGTATTCGCCTGATTTGGCTCCGTGCGTCTTCTGGCTATTCAGCAAACTCAAAAGGCCAATGCGGGGACGCCGTTTTCACACGATTAAGGAGATAAAACCCGAATCGAAGAAGGTCTTGAAGGCTATGCCGGAAAAAGACTATTCCGACTGTTTCGAAGACTGGAAAAAGCGTTGGCAAAAGTGCGTTTTATCGGACGGGGATTACTTTAAAGAGGATGAAATTGATTCGGAAGAATAAATAAAGAATTTACATTTTATAAACAAATTCACCTTACTTTTTGATCACAGTAATATGTATATATATATATATATATATATATATATATATATATATATATATATATATATATATATATATATATGTATATATACAGGGTGGGCCATTTTAATTTCCCCACCTAAATATCATAGAATCTAAGTAGGATACGGAAAAAAGTTTAAGACAAAAGTTAAAGAAGGCATAGAGGGTCAGATAACAGTGACCTTTAACTTGATCTTGAAGTTGAACTTTAAGGTCAGTTGAAGGCAAACTTTATTTTTTTAAATGGAAACTCCTAGTTTTCATGCCGAAATCGTAAAGAGCAAAAAATTCTACATCAAATGTGTTTTAAACAAAATTTTGTGTTATGACCTCTAAGAGGTCAAAAATCAAGGTCGAATATTTTAAAAAGCCATTTCTTGCATTTTCACTGCATAACCGTAGTTTGTAGGAAAAATAAATTAATATCCCAATAATCCTCTTTGAACTAACATCACCCCATCAATCTCAAATTTTATGCTGATCCGCGCTCTTTACTCGAAATTTAATCCGTTGGTGAAGATGGGTTGAATAGGTTATTACCACGAATACGACAATAACAATACTCCTATTTTGACTGTTCTTGTTATCATTTATCTAGATCCTCATATTATCAGTAACTAAGCAGTAGCCAAATCCATCCATTATTCAATTAAGATCTTTTCTGAGAAATCTCAAAGTTCTTAGATACATGCTTATCGCATAATTTTAGTTTATTAGTTAAAGTTTCAGCGTTTTAAAGTCACATTGTGTTTTACAAATAGGCTTTAGAGGTGATAAAAATGATTCTGATTATTTAAATTTTATGCTTTTTTGCTGATAAAACTAAATCTTAAAGTAGCTGAGAAGACAATAGTCATAATTACCCTTATTAGCGAGAATCATCACTAGCGTAGGACAGTAAATCACCACAACCTTGGAGCCTTGTGGGTATGATGTAGAATTGTTAACGAATATGTAATTGGTTCTTTCATTTTTGATGAAAGTGTCAATAGTAATATCTATGGACAGTTTGTTAGAGATCAGTTACCAGAACTAATAAAAAATGTCGATTTAGACAAGTGACAAAGATTGTGTTGCCATAATGATGGTTCACCAGTACATTTTACATGGATTATGGGAAATTTCTCGGATAAAGATTACAATGGTTCATAGATTGGACAAACAGGTCCAGTTACCAGAAACAACGACGTGGACGTAGTAAGTTCTGTTTCCTTTGGGGTGCTGGATCAAAGTGAGTCCCCTTGTCTCTCACTATTTTCGGGGGCTAGATTAAAGTGAGTCCCTACGTCTCTAACTATTCGGGGTGCTGGTTTAAAGTGAGTCCCCTAGCCTCTCACTATCCGGGGTACTGGATTAAAGTGAGTCCCTTTGCCTCTCATTGATTTCACGATTACTAATTTAACCTCGAAGCAAATGTTTAAAGTTGCGTCCCTCTGCTTTGAGGCACAAAAGCAAACATCTTTTAAAATGGCGCACGGTGTCAAGCAAAGTTTGCCTTGGGATCGCAGCACATGCTCGACTAATGCGGTCTTGCATGTTCAATCTTGTCGTAGGCTGTTGTTCAAAAATAACATTTGTTATGTAGCCCCATAAAAGAAAATCCGGGGATGTCATATCAGGTGAACAAGCAGGCCAGTTTATAGGACCTCCTCGTCCAATCTATCTACGATTGTAGTTTTCATTCAGGAAATTCCGTACGATCCGTGCAAAATGTGCTGGTGCACCATTGTGCTGGAACAACATTCTTCGTCGCGTCTCTAAATCAACATCTTTCATCAGCACTGGTAACTGATCTCTAATGAACTGTAAATAGGTATTTCTATCAACATTTTCTTCAAAAAAGTAAGGACCAATTAAATACTCATTTACAATTTCCAACGTCTTTAATCACTGACTGCTCTATGCCAGTGAGGATTCTCGTCAGACCAATAATGACCATTATGCCTATTGAGCTCTTCATCACTTTGAATTTTGGTCTCATCAGAAAAAAGCACAAAATTGAAAATATCAGGATCATTTTCTATCATATCCGAAGCCCATTGATAAAACACAATGCGCTGTTAAAAATGATAAAACTGTAACTCTTGAACTAAAGTTATGTGATAGGCATGGTATCTAAGGACTTTCAGGATTCTCAAGAAGGTTCTTCTAGTTATACTGATTTCTCTTTCAACTCGGTGGCTGCTAATATTAGGGTCAACATGAATGATTGCAAGAACAGTCACAACACGAACATCATTTTCGTCATATTCATGACACCTGCGTTGACGTACCAGCTGTCCACCACGAGCTCTTCGTGTTAATTGACTTATTGTTCTATGATCAGGATGTCTTCTATTAGGAAAGCGTTCTGCGTACAGTCTTGCCGCAGCACGATAATTATTATGACTTTCCCTAGAACCATTATCATATCAGCAATATCATTAGGCTGATAGTCAGCCATTTTTAGTTATGTTCGTGACGTTTGCAGAATTAAGATAAAATAATAATTAAAATTCTAAAAACTTATGAAAAGTAAAAAATGAAGCCCCGACTGCAACTGTATTATAAATGTACTTTCTAAGATTGGCCAAAATGTAAAATTTAAAAAAATATAATTAATTTTATCATTTAACAAAAAGTCACATGAATCAGAAATTCGTTCACTATTTTCACGATTAAAAATCAGATATTCAAAACGTTTATGAGATACGCAACTTTTCAAAGATAAGATAATTAACTTCTTGTAAAATATTTTCGAAGTCTACTTTCTATTCCAGCATTAAAAATAAAGGTTTTTATTATAAATAATCAAATTGATTTTAAAATAACCTGATAAGTTAGCTCGTGAAATCGACTGAATAATACCCTACAAAATGAATTTTACTAGCAGATTGAATTTTGGGAAAGTAGAGTAGTGGTAGATAGTAAGGATAAAATTTGAGATGTGCAGGGTACACGTAGGTAAAAGGGAAGATTAGCGGTTTGGGAAACAGAGGTTGATTCCAGAATCGAAAACAAAGGATTTTATCTCAAAATGTAAAGATGACCTTGAAATAATTGTGAAATTCAACTTCGACGTCGACTTAAAGTTCACACTTATCTTTATTCCTCTTTCCACCGCAAGCTCTACCCGCAAATGCCCTACTCACCTCTCCCTACGAGCGAGTAGAACTTTGGGTAGGCAGCGTAGTGATAAATAGTATTTGAGATCAATGAAGTGTAAGGGTGTTGGAGAGAAAATGAGTGTGTGTGTGTTTTCCTCATGACATTTGAAAACAAAATGGCGGTGTGATAGCTGATCTTCCAAAGAGCCTTGAAAAAAACGTGAATTTCCGTGGAAAGTTTCTCAATAATATCACGCGACCTAATGACTTAAGTTGTATGTAAATATGTTCAAAACATGTTTATCTAATGGACCTCATAGGGGTTTTTGAAAATTTTATTTTTTTCCAAATTATACAGTTTTAAAGTCGAAAACTGTTTTCTTTCGCTAAAAAATTCGAATTCAAACACTTGTACAAAATTTTAATTGTATTATTCCTAAAAGTCACGTTAGCATGAAAACGCCTTTCAAGGTATTTGACCTTGATTTTTTACCTCTTGGATGGCACAAAATAAAATTTTCTCTAGGACAAAAATAATGTGGAATTTTTCGTTTATTTTGATTCCAGCATCAAAAATAGGGATTTCGAGGATGAAACTTGAGATTAAATAGTTAATCTTAATGGGAAGGGGGTTGTGGGGGGTGGAGGGGATTGTCGGGGCAAAAGGGGTAATATGTAAAGGTCGGACTTAGGGTTAGTAGGGTAAATATTGATAGTGCTTTAGATAAATAATAAAATAGTTAAATCCTAAAAATCACGGTAATGCAGTGAAAATGCAAGAAACGGCTTTTTAAGATATTCGACCTTAATTTTTGATCTCTTGGTGGTCATAACACAAAATTCTGTTAAAAGAAAATTTGATATAGAATATTTACTCTTTGCGATTCTCGCATAAAATTACCGTGCTTTCTAGTAATGTAGGCGCAACTGTTAAGAAACCTGAGAAGTCGTATGTGGCTAGAAAAAAATTATATAACCGGCTGGTAAGAAGTATCAGCGCAGCAAAAGTAAAATTCTTGTTCTAGCACGGTAAAATTTTTCGTGCTTTATGACAAAATTTCTTTATCGACTTAGCAAAATTTGATACGTTTGAAACATTATACATACGTGTTATCTCAATATATATATATATATAACACATCGTTCAATAAGACCCGAGACTAACAACGAAAACAACATTTTTTTTCAAAAATCATTTTTATTCATCAATATAATCTCCTTTTAGAGTGATACAATCTTTCCAACGCCTTTCCAACATTTCTATACCATGTTTATAGAAGGATTTATCCTTTGCTTCAAAATAGGCTTCAGTTTCGGCAATGACCTCCTCATTCGAGCCAAATTTTTTTCCCTGGAGCATTTTTTTGAGATCAGCAAGGAGCCAGTAGTCGCTGGGGGCTAAATCTGGCGAATACGGGGGGTGAGAAAGCAAATCAAAGCCCAATTCGTTCAATTTTGCCATTGTTTTCATGGACTTGTGGCATGGTGCATTGTCTTGGTGAAAAAGGATTTTTCTCTTCTTCATGTGCGGTCGTTTTGCTGCGATCTCCACCTTCAAACATACCAACAAGTCAATATAATAATCACTGTTGATCGATTTACCTTTTTCCAGGTAGTCAATGAAAATCACGCCATGTGTATCCCGAAAAACAAACGCCATGACTTTGCCAGCAGACTGCTGCGTTTTTGGACGCTTTGGGCGGCTTTCGCCAGCTATGCGCCACTCAGATGATTGCCGATTCGACTCCGGAGTGAAATGATGTATCCATGTTTCATCCATGGTCACGTATCGACGCAGAAAATCCTTTTTATTGCGAGTAAATAGCGATAAACAGCTCTCTGAATCGTCGACTCGTTGGAAACGTGGCCAGTTTGGTACTACTAGCACTATCTCTGGGTTAGTCTCGGGACTTATTGAACGATGTGTTATATATATATATATATATATATATATATATATATTGTAATGGGTGTATTGGGAAAGCACACGCGAGACGCTCCCTCGCACTTGGGCACTACCGCAGGCCTCAGATTGGGCCTGTCAGGCTGATAAGTCCCTCGACGCAGCTTAGAGTGCCAACGGACGTTAGCCGTCGTGCAATGGCACTCTCGTACAGTGCCAACCGTTGACAACGCAGGATCTTCCTCAGAATTTGGTTTAACTTACGTGTGAGGGGCCTTGCCTAAGGCCCCACTGCCGGTGCTGCTCCCACCGGGCTTGGTTGCTCAGAATGTGTGCTACCAATCGGTTGGCACACCCGCGGAGGCGTCGGTATTCGGGATAGGGAAGCTGTAAGGGACCGATAAATAAATGAATGCACTCACTGCGTGCAAATAGCTTATCTAATGGTTGCTTAACAATAAAAATAATACAAAATCACAATAAGTATCGTGCAGAGGCCCGTTCGGATAAAGAGCAATTAGTATTGCCTGACGCGCAATACTAATTCGCTAGGTGCACTCTGCACATGCGCACCCTCTTCGATTCGCGCGGCTACATGTAGTCTATGGACAACCGATTTAGAGAGAGCGGTTCCCTATCTATACGGTTGTGGTCTATAACTGGACGAGTGACAGCGGCTCTCTCACTCGTCTACTCAGTCTATGGTTGAGCGAGAGGACCGAGCTCTCCCGCTCAACTGCGTGCTTTATGCTTGTATGGGTGGGAGTAGCTTTCTCTCACTCGTATAACTATTCTACGGTCGTACGAATGAGATCGGCTCTCTCACTCGCACTTGCACGGCCTATAGGAATCCAATGCAACGCGGTCTCGCGCGTGTATGGAAAATATATTTTGGTAGAGTATAGATTATCGCGGACTGATAAGCTACGAAGTGGCCGCTTACTTCTACTACTGCCGATAATCGTCTTCTCGAACACGACAACTTGCTTCCTCGAAAAAGCGCTTAACGGTGGTGAAAAACGCTAGTGGAACGGCGAAGCTATCAATGCGGAAAAAATTGCGTGCGGCTCCGATAACGACTTGAACGAGAAGATCGAGGGGAAGGCTCCTTCTTCCCCACCCACGCCTATCAGTTTCCCCGCGTAGCGCCATCGATTGCTCGATCGATGGCGCTGCGGTTAGTCACGCCACGAACTCTGCCTCGCACCACATGGCAGGTGGCCTAACCTCAATAAACCACTTGTTACAATATATATATATATATATATATATATATATATATATATATATATATATATATATATATATATATATATATATATTAGGTTGCTGCAGATGAAATGGCCAATTTAGCAATGACATAAAGTTGGTTGCAATTTTAGTGTATTATGTTGGTACAAGGCGGCGCAAATGATATGACATATTGAAGTATAAATACAGCTACCTTGGTTTATGGAGTCATTTCTGTTTTGCACTTCATAGTGATCGTAAAAACAAAAAGAGAAAGTGAACATGGAAGTGAATCAAAAACGGCTACTTTTACTATATGAATTTAAATTAGGGCACAACGCAACGGAAGCAACGAGGAATATCAACAGCGCATTTGGGCCTGATACAGTTAGCAAACGAACCACTCAACGGTGGTGCGAAAAATTTCGATCCGGAGATATGGACCTTGGAAATGAGCCACGTGGACACCCAGGACCATCGATCAATAACGACGAGCTGCGTGCATTAGTGGAGTCTGACCCCCTGCCGAACCATAAGGGATCTTGCCGAGAAATTAGGCGTTCACAATTCGACAGTTTGCCACTACTTGCAACAATTTTGAAAAGTGAAAAAGCTTAACAAATGGGTTCCGCATGATCTTACCGAGCAAAACATGACGTGTCGAATAGATATTTCAAGTTCTCTTCTCTCCCGCAACAAAAAGGAACCGTTCTTGCACCGAATTGTAACCTGCGATGAAAAGTGGATTTTATACGATAATCGTCGCCGATCGGCCCAATATTCTTATGTATTTCTTTATTTTTATTATTTTTTTTTTTATTATTTATTTTTTATATTTAATAATTTTAATAATTTCGTTTTTTTTTTTTTATATATATATTTTTTCGTAAATTCATTCTTTAAATTTTTATTTAATATTGTATCTTTCTTAATTTAACTTATATTTTTTCTTTCTTTTAACATATACATCTCCTGTGTATATATTTCCTTGTAAATTTTATTTATTTATTATTTTGTTTATTAATTTGTATATTTATTTAAGATTTGTTTTAAAAATTTTTTTTTTATTTATCATTCAATTTATTTATATATTTAATAAAGAGAGAGTATTTCAAAAGAGAAGAAAATTGAAATGAAATGAGGAAAAATCAATTCATTTGCTTGGTTTGCTGCGTCCTTCTAATTGAATACGTAAGTATATTCAATTTTTTCATATATCCCTCCTCGGGGCCTCCAGAAAATTTTTTGTTACTAATACTCCTGTAATGTCGGAAGTATTAGCTTTTTCTGCAGCTTTTGGCCTATTTTAAGCCTGAGCACTGAAGCTCATGGGCTTGGGGCGGCCGAAGGAATCACCGAGCGGAATGAATTAATTTTTATAAAAGGACAGGTGTGAAGTTCGGGATTGAGAATGCGACAAGCCACTACAGGCTTGTCTACTCTCGGTATAGGACCTAACAATATGCAAAAAGGATAAAAGTCGAAGGACACTTTATATTTAGTCTAGCGACTTTTTGGAGGAAAATAGATAGAGAGTAAAAAGATGAATTTATTATTGAAATTAAGATATTTAATGCTGAACTTACTTCTTTTATTTGGAGGAAAAAAGACCACTTCACTCTCTCTCTCTCTCTCTCTCTCTCTCTCTCTCTCTCTCTCTGACGAGTTGGCGAGTTGACTTGATGCTGTGCTGGGGCGCGGTCGGCTCGTGGTGATCCGGATCGGGCTCTGCCTGCTGGGGTCTTACGATGTCCTTCGGTCCGGGGAGCAGTCGGCTCGTTTTGATCCAGCAACTTTTTTCTTGAATGGCGGTGTCGATGCTCTTCGGCTGATGGTGGTTGACTCCGACGAACTTTGCGCGTCGGCGGTATTTATGCACATTGGGAGAGAGTTGTCCGCACCAATAGATTTTCCGGAAAATTTGGGCCCGGCCCGGGGGCGTGGGCCTTTTTCGGAGATCCTCCTTCGTGGTGATCGCGAGAGTGCGAGATAGAGAGGAAGCTTGTTTTCTTCCAAATACTTACAATTTACTTATAACTAGTTTAAACAATTTTTTTGACGCTATTTTACATAATTTAATATTATTTGGCGCAAAATTTTGATATGATACGAAAAAAGAACGAAGTTTTTACTACAATATTAAAACTATTAGTTATTAATTTAAAATTATTTGTAATACTAACACAACTTGTGAATTATTTTGTATAATAATATAATAATAATATTTTAAAAGGTATAATATTTCAAATATTTGTAAATTTTAGACGTCATATTTTAAGTTAAACAACCATCTATTATTGCTTTCTTATCATCTAGAACAAAAATTATAATATAAACCTAGAACTTAAATATTGCATATCATTGTGGTAAATCCATATTTTGATCTTATTATGTATAACGTTTATACTTTTATCAATTAAGTTAAATTATAAATTTTCGAAATACATAATCCCTTTTTTTCTAAAATACTTGATTTATAGTTATCCTACACAATTAAATATATTTTTTTTTTATTTGGATGTCAAAAATAATTATCAATAATACAGTAATTATTTATTTATTTAACGATTATAAAATTTATTTGGTTAAAATGTAAGTCTGAGGTAGTGGACTGTAGAATAAGAAGGTTTTAAGCAAACAAACGTGGCGCAAGATTTTTATACGCATTGTTGTTTATAAAAAGTTATAAAACTATAAAATTTGTAGTTAAAATTCGGCTGTGCATTTTACAATAATAAGTTGAATTTTGTTTCTATAAATTAAGAATACGAATTTGCAATTTCAAAATAAAATAATATTAACAAGTTTCGAGTATGCGAGTGTTTTTATTTTATTTATTTTAAATCAGTAACATTTAATTTAGTAATCTTTAGGATAGCGAGGTGCTACCAGATTTAAATCATAATCGTGTATTTTTTATAATAATTTAAGTTCTATTGCATTTATTACATTTTTTTTCTTAATTTTTTTTTTTATACTCATTTTATTTTCTACAATAGAAATTCGTATTTTTAAAATATAAGGTGGCGAATTATATAATTATGTATTTAGTTATTTGTTCGCAATAAATAACTCAAACATTTTTTTATTAAAAATTAGAAAAGTATAATCGCCTAAATTTTATCTATTTTATTTTATTCATTTCGACATCTCTGTTAGTTTGCAGTTTTTAATCTAGTTGTTAATTGTTTTTAATCTAATTTTATTTATTCCTCTGGTGTAATTAATAACTTAAAACTATCGCAAAAAGGAAAGTAAATCGTTATATATTCCCTTTTTTTTCTTAATAATGTGTCGCATATTTTTGATTACTATTTTTAATTGTGAATATTTTTATATAATTGTATAAATTAAATTATTAATAGTAAGAAAAAATATAAACGCTGTTGATTTTAAAATAATTTTAAGAGAAAGGAAAAAAAAATATAATGCACGTCTGAGAATGCAGTTGACCGTTAGAAGAAAGCGGTAAGGCGGTTATTCGTATTTCGGGTACATAGCCTTTTTTTTTATATAGAGATTCTGCGACTCAAGTGAAAGAGGACTAGAGCAGCATAAAAAAAAGGGTCTCCGGGAAATTTATTACTTTTCCAGTGCCTTAGTATCGCGCACGTTTTCGTCAAGATCAGATTGCGTTGCATCAAAACTTTCCTTTTCTAAGAAGGATAAGCTATTATTTTAAATTTATTTTGTGTATATTTATTTGTAAAATTGTTAGTTTAACCTAGGGCTCAAAATTAGAGTCCTAGGGTTTTGTAGGCAAGGAAGTTTAGGAGCACACTGATCTTCTTTACCCGTACTTTTAGGATAAGTGCAGGTAATAGAAAACGAAGATCGGTATAGTGTCGTTACCGAACGGTTTCGTGGCTTGTGAGTTTAAAGTGTTTGCGGGCGTATGCGTGTAGGTGGCGAAAGAAAAAAAAAATAAAAAAAAATTGTGTCATTTGAATGTCGAAACTGTATACCGACATTACATTACAAATATAAAAATTCTATTCTATAAAATATAAGACCAGTAATAATTAGGATCGTCGAATTGCTGCCAAATAATAGTGTTTACTCATAAAAATTTAAACTAGAGGAAATAATAGGTGCGTGTAGCAGCTGGTCATAGGCCTATTAATTTAAATTAGTTATTTATTTCAATATATATATATTTTTTATTTAATTAATTAATTATTTATTTAAAAAATTATTAGGAGTGTATTACAAGAGGAATTCAGGACATTTTAGGTTATTGCGTGATGTCCCAAATTACGCAATAGATGCTTACTAAAAAGAAAGAACTACCTTGCAAAAATTGAATGTTAATAAAATTCGTATTGACTGACTTAGTGATCTACTTAGAAAGAAGAACAATGTTTTCAGCTGTGTATGCGTGATTTTATGTTTATTTGTGTGCGATTACGCGATGGACAATATAATTTGATGTCAGATAGTTTTGTTTGTAAAAAATTGCATCGTAATCAAGTTGCATTTAACGTGAGCGGCTATTTTTTATAGGTTATTCGCGCATTCAACTCTCGGCTTAGCTTGGGTTAAGTATGTCAGTAGAGAGTGCGTTGAGTAGATTGTGGAGGGGGCTTTATTGTGGTAGGAAAGACAGAGAAGAAACTTATCGGCTGACAAAAAGAACGGAGGTCATGTATCGACGTTACAGTACGTGATCTTGTTCTTTTTAGTCTTCTACTTCTTTAGTTTTGTAATAAATGATCTCCTGTTCACTATTTAAAATTAATTTTATTGATATCTAAATTAAAAACATCGTCGTACAACGCAGCAAAATAATGAGTAAAATGCATCATGAAAGCCAAACGGCTTGCACCTAACTACACACAGCTACAGGTAAAGTCGCGCGCATCTGAAAAAGAAGAAAAAGAGATACGTACAGTTTTAACAAGGGGAACCATAGTCAGCAGCATTTAATAGAGACGCATATTTTTCTACAAGAAAAAAGATTGACGAAAATCGCCGAAGGGCAAGAGCAAAGCATGAATAGACACGCACATACTCAAGCATCCACACTGTTTTTGCTGACGCATAGGACAGGTTTTCTAAGTAACTAATCAGATTCATGAAAATGCAGCAAAAAAAACAATAGCAGAGAAGGAGGATAGAAAATGCTAGAAAAGCGGTCAATAAGAAGGAAGCCTTATACGATAATGTATTTTCTCGGGCTAAAAATTAGTATACGAGGTCTGGCTATCAAATAACGAGACTGCGCGCCTAGAGGGCGCCGTAGAGGGGTGGGGAAAAAAACGAGTAGTGCGTTGGGTATCTAGATATCTTGTCTATGCACGTACTAAAACACGTTCTCGTCACTATTATTGTATTTGTGCAGTAGCGGTTTGAAACGAACGTGTTTTTTTCTCATGCCGAAAACCATGTGTGACGAAAAACAGAAGCAACGTATCAATCTCAAATTTCTCGTTAAATTGAAAAAAACTCCGACTGAGTGCTGTAAATTGTTGCAAGAGGCCTATGGGGACAATTCTCTATCTCGTGCGCGTGTTTTTGAGTGGTGTAAACGCTTCAGTGAGGGCCGAGTGAGCACTGAAGATGACCAACGCCCAGGTCGCCCTGTCACTGTTTCAACTCCGGAAACAGTGACCAAAATCAACCAAATTGTGCGTGCAGATCGTCGAATGAGCAACCGGATGATTGCCGAGGCTGTAAACGCCGATAAAGAAACGGTTAGACAAATTTTACACGAGGAATTACACATGACAAAAATCTGTGCGAAGTTGGTGCCAAAAAACCTGACTCCTGACCAAAAGCTCTTGCGTCAACAGGTCTGCTCAGATTTCCTTGAAAGGTTAAAAAAAGATTCCGGACTGATGAAAAACATTATTACTTGCGACGAAACGTGGATTTTTCAATACGATGTTGAAACAAAGCGGTAATCGATGCATTGGAAGACGCCTGAATCGCCCAGAATCAAAAAAGCAAGGATGACTAAATCAAAATTCAAGGCAATGTTGATCGTTTTTTTCGACATTAACGGTATCGTGATGACTGAATGGGTTCCAGAGGGTCAGACTGTCAACCAGACTTACTATTTGTATGTTTTGGCAACACTGCGAGAACGAGTTCGTAAGAAACGGCCCGAGTTGTGGAAGAACAACTCGTGGATTTTGCACCAGGACAACGCACCTGCCCATAACGCGCTATCTGTGAAGCAGTATTTGGCCGGTAAGCACACTCCAGTGCTCGAACACGCGCAGTACTCGCCAGATTTGGCACCGTGCGACTTTTTTTTGTTTCCGAAGATAAAATCTGCTTTGAAAGGGACCCGATTTGAGTCGATGGAAGCGGTAAAGCAAAAAACGGCAGAGCTCCTAAAGGCCCTCACCAAAGAAGACTTCCAACACTGCTTCGATCAATGGAAAAAACGTATGGAAAGGTGTGTGGCGAGGGAAGGGGAGTATATTGAAGGGGAGCATTCGAATGTAGAATAGTTTTTATAATAAAACCCTTTTTCGTAACCGGTCTCGTTATTTAATAGCCAGACCTCGTATAGTGATAGAATTACAACCAGATAGTTTGTACCTAAAACCGAGTTTACGCTCCTCTCATCTACATTAGTCAGCTATCAGCTAATACCTGGCGTAGCGCGCCCGTCTTACTACAAGCCTGCAACAACGTCGGCGATCAACATCTAACAGTCGTTAGTAATGTAAGATTGTAATCAAATTTAAGATTAAGATATTACACGACGCATGTTGTATTTCAATAGAATAAATGAGTTTAAATACTTTAAAATTTGATTTTGAGTTATTTTACTCCTAACATATAATATTTCTTTCTCTTCTGCTCCCGCTTCCTGGAGACCTTAGTGCGAAAGCGCAGGCTAACAAAAACTAAGAGAGTCCAACACGAAGAAGTTTAAGCATTAGACTTGCTGTGTCTTCAACTTGTATATTACATGGTTGCAACTTAAGACATACCAGTTTTAGTGGTTTGTTTTGACGTTTTTGCTTTAGCTTTGGGGGTTTGACTTAAAAAGTTCGTGGATTCTATGTTTGTGTTAAGATTCCCTCTAAGATTTTCGTGATCACTATTTTGTTCGTTGTATGTTAGGTTTTAAAATCTCTAATTATATTTAAATTTTTATTGGGTCTTCGATTTTCCGATTCTTATTGTTATTTCTTCGAAGTTTTGTTCCTTTTTTCTAATGTTGTTTCTGACATGTAATTAGATGATACTTGAATGTTTTGTATTCAACCCAAAGTTAATTTTAGTAATGTAATGCCTTGGCATATCTTTTCTTGTCTTAACCTGAAGATTTTTGGAGGGCCTGCAAAAATAGCTTGATATTTCCTTTTGCTTTCTTGTAATGCTATAACAGCATCTTTTGAGTTAATATATTATATGTACCCGCATATAGGTTGGTTGAGCTCATTCCTGATCTTGATATAATCTAGGGGTCCAAATTTTTTAAAATCATAAAAAAAATTTATTTCCGTTATATCCAACTATATATATATATATATATATATAAATTAACTTGTTTATTTATTTATTTATTTATTTATTTATTTATTCATTTATTTATTTAACGTTTAAGTATATACACAGTGCGTCCCATGGAAAACGGAACTTTTTCAAAACATCGATTTATATTGGCGCCACTTATTGGTGGATGTTAGCAATGGAAAGGTCTATTTTTAACTGGCAGCCTGTCAAAATTGTATGACATTTGGTTCAATGGAAACCAAAATATCGCGCTCAAAGTGACAGTGTGTTTGTGGCATCGGTCGAAAAATGAACTTCGAACAAAGAGCAAATATTAAGTTCTGTTTTAAACTCAGTAAATCCTTTATTGAGACGCATAATTTGCTGAAACAAGTTTATGGCGATAATTGTCTATCCCGTACCAGAGTGTATGAGTGGTATAAGCGGTTCCAGGAAGGTCGTGAAGACATTCAGGACGACGAACATCCAGGTCCTTCGAATACCGTGGTTACTCAAAGTAACATTAAAAAAGTGCGTGAATTTATGAAAAATGAGCCAAAATCTTCATTGCGATACATGGAAATGGAATTGAATATGTCCAAAAATTCAATTCATCGCATTTTGACCGATCATTTGAATCTACGGAAGGTGTGTGCACGCTTTGTTCCACACAAATTGACCGACTACGAAAAATTGCTCCGAATTCAACATTGTAAGGATTTGATTAAAGAGTCAAAAAAGGACCCAAACTTGAAATATTCAATTGTGACTGGTGACGAGACATGGTGTTTTCAATATAATCCCGAAACCAAGCGTCAAAGTGCTGAATGGAAGCACCCAACCGAGCCCAATCCGAAAAAAAGTCGTCTTGAAAAGTCAAAAGTGAAGACAATGTTGATTTGTTTCTACGATTCGGAGGGTATTATTCATCGTGAATTCGTTCCACCTGGTCAAACGATTACTGCTGTGTTTTATCTTAGTGTTAGCAAGCGTATGCTCAGTCGTATTCGTCGTGAGCGGCCACAATACCGTGAAAAGGGAGCTGAAGTTTGTTGCATGATAATGCCCCGTCTCATCAATCGAACTTGATCACGGATTTTTTGATCAAAAATTCCATTTTAACCATCAACCATTCACCGTACTCGCCGTATTTGGCTCCGTGTGACTTCTACTTGTTCTCCAAATTGCACTTGCTTATAAAAGGAAAACGTTATGCCGACGTAGAGGCCATCGAAAGAGCGACGACCGACATACTAAAGTCGATGGATAAAAATGATCTGAAAAACTCATTTGATATGTTAATTAATCGTGCAAAACGTTGTATTGATGCGGAAGGAGACTATTTTAAATAAAATAAATGAGATTTGCCGGAATATTGAGTTTTTGTCTTTATTTTGAAAAAGTTCCGTTTTTCATGGGACACACTGTGTATTGCGTGCAATACCCACGATATCGCAACTGTTTGATTTGTTGTATTATTAGCGTGCGGATTAAAGCGAACAAAGAAGACATGGCGACAGGAGACTCCTCCAAAATAGAGCAATGGCTTTTCGTCATGAATGGCGAGGAGGTAGAGGAAACCCTCCACTCTCTCCGATTACGGACAGACGAGCCACGGTTTGCAAAACTGGCTCGTATAACTAATTGGCTGCTGGGAAATTTCACAGCAGCCGATTTCCAGGAGGAGGTCGCCGGGACAGACGAGGCTGCTTAGGCTGCGAGAGCCGAAGCAAGAAGAAGCTTCATGCTCCGGGCCTGCCAGGAGACGGCAGGCATGACGGCGGGGTCGGCGGACTACGACAGAGAAGTGCCGCATCCGCTGACCATGTTGTTAGAGGACGAGGCGGACCAACCGTACCTAACCAACACGCGAGAAGAGGAGGTGGCAAACGCGGAAGACCCGCCACCAACTAGAAGAGAGCTCTTGATGCAGGAGCGCATCAAGAGCTTGACGCAGACGATCGCGGGCATGGTCAAGTGCCTCACGGCCATGCAGGCGGAATTACAAGATTTGCGAGCCAAGCAAGAGGTCGCAAATCTTAGGCCGAGTGCGTCATCTTCTAGGATAGACAGCACGCCAGGACCGGCCAGACTACCAAAGAGCGAGACCTCAGGTCCAGCTCTCTCGCCTCAGGCTCGGCGCAAGAGCAAAGCACCGAGCCACGTCGCATTCCAGGACACGTTCCCGTGTAACTACGTGTCCACACACAGCAGCCCCCGCGAAGGCGAAGATTCGCGAGAGACTGCAGAGTGCCCGCCATCCCCAAAGTCCGGCCCAAATGGAGCCTGGAGGAGGGGGGAAAATTGTACCAATGCACCGAGTAATAGTGCATGATGCAACACCGGTATGGCGGGCCCTCGTGACGTCGGAAGGATTGTCAGTCGGTGGAACATCGCGTTCCGGGGAGAGCCGACTGACAACATTGGCGCGTTCTTCCGCAAGGTGTATGAAGCGAAGAACGTGTCAGGGATTAGCGACCCAGAGATGCTGGTGTCGCTACCCGCGCTGCTGAGTGGCTTAGCCGAGATGTGGTACGGCTGCCACAAGCATAAATGGCAGGCGTGAGAAGCGTTCTGCCAGGCAGCGCGAGCACGCTGGGGGTCCAAGGCCAATATACAGGAGTGGCTGAGGGATTGGCCAGCCGCCGCTTCCAGCAGGCGGACGAACCAGTGCGCACATATATTACGTGCCTGGAGGCGATATTAGTGAAGATATCGCCACCACTGAGCAACGAGCAGATGGTGGACAGTCTCTACGATAACCTGCCCCCGCAGATCAAAAGGATTGTCACTCGGATGGAGAGCCGCACGGTCGACGAGCTGATCGACCGTGCCAAAAGAGCCGAGTTGACATTAGAGAGGGAACGAGGCGACCGGACGCCCGTTCTCCCGAATCACGCGGTAGTGCCAGAGGCGGCCTATCGCCCGAGCAGTCCGAAGTCCCAGTCCCCCAGAAGGGGGGAGAAGAAAGAGAAGAGACACGAGAACAAGAAGCAGCCGATGCAGAAGAAGGAGTTCAGCTGCCACAGATGCGGCAGACCAAATATGATTAAGCGGTTCTGCCCGGACTGCTCGGGAAACGACCAGGGAAGAGTGTAGACAAGATCCCTACGCCCTTCCCATCCGAGTCTGGGATCCAAGTCCCCGAAGTGACCTCCAGTGAGCTCGTTAGCACTGAGCTCGTGTTGGAGACGGCTCCGGACCACTCTGAGGAGGGTGCTCCAAAAGGTGCCAAGTGGTGGTTGCCTGTGTGCGTAGAGGGGTACACCCTACACGCACTATATGACTCGGGCGCGTCACACACGGTTATGAGCGCCGTCGGCTTACAAATAGCCACGGCGTGTGGACGCGCGGTCACGCCGAGCCAAGGGAAGGGAGCATTCGTGGCAAATGGCCACTATGCTCCCATCGTTGGCTTCGTCCAACTACCCTTTGAGGTGGCCGGTGTAACAAAGGACGTCGAGGTGGCAATTCTGCCTGGTTTGCCCGCAGATTGCTACCTCAGCGTAAATTTTTTAAGAGGATTTAGGGACATTCTCGATCCAGCGAGGAACCAGCTCCTCATACAAGAAGCCAGGAGGGAGCTGGCTTTGGAGTTAGCCTCGCTGGAAACGACGGAGTATCATGCCGTGTCAGCCATAGGCCTGGCTGACGTTCAGCCCTTGGAGCGAGAGCAGCCCCAGGGGCTCCTGGATAGAATGTTGGCGGAGGAGCCAGACACTCTAGGGTGTACGGGTTAGATCGAGCACGCCATCGACGTCGGCGATCCTCGTCCCATCAAGCAGAGGGCTTACCCGTACTCCCCGAAAATCCAGGAGGTGATGCACGCCCAAACAAAGGAGATGTCAGAGGGCGGCATCATTGAGCCTTCGCATAGCAGCTGGTCGAGCTCAGTCGTTATGATAAAGAAGGCTAAAGGCAGTTACCGATTCTGCATTGACTTCAGGAAGGTCAAGTATGCAGTGTGCAGAATCGAAGCCGGATGCTTATTTATTACCGAGGATGGATAGCATCCTGCGCAAGCTACAGAGGGTGAGATATATCTCGACTCTCGACCTCAGCAGCGCCTATCACCAGATGCGGCTAAAGGAGGAGTCGAGGCCAATCACGGCATTCACCGTGCCAGGGCTCGGACTCTTCCAGTTCACCAGGATGCCGTACGGTCTGAGTTACGCTGGAACGACCTTCCAGCGACTCATTGACATGGTGATAGGCCCGGAGCTTGAGCCGTTCGCGTTCTCGTACCTTGACGATGTGATCATCGTCACGAAGACGTTCGAGGAACACTTGCGACGGCTCGAGCACGTGTTGCGACGCATTCAAGCGGCCGGTCTAACGATCATCCGTGAAAAGAGCGCGTTCTGCCAAGAGAAGGCAAAATACCTCGGGGTGCTGGTAAACCGGGAAGGATTTTGCCGGGATCCAGCAAAAGTCGCTCCTATGATCGTCTTCCCAGCATCAAAGAATCTGCGACAGCTGCGCAGATTCCTAGGCATAGCGTCGTGGCATCGCAAGTTCCTGAAGGACTTAGCCACGATCGCCGAACCGCTCACGCGCTTGACAAAGAAAGGCCAGCGCTACGAATGGGGAGAGGAGCAGCAAGCGGCCTTCGAGCAGGTGAAGGCACTGCTAGCTTCTGATCCGATCCTAAAAAGTCCCAGGTTTGACGAGGAGTTCGTCATTCAAACGGACGCGAGTGACTCGGGAGTCGTAGCCGTGTTACTCCAGGTCATCGATGGAGAGGGGTGACCGCTAGAGTACGCGAGTCGCACCTTGAGCCCAGCAGAGAGGAACTACAACGTCACTGAGAGGGAGTGTCTCACTGTAGTCTGGGCCATCAAGAAGTTCACGCCGTATGTGGAGGGCTATAAATTCAGGGTAATAACTGACCATAGCACTTTACGCTGGCTCAGTAGTCTCCACAATCCGACCGGAAGGCTGGCGCGGTGGGCCTTAGAGCTACAAGGCCACCGCTTTATCGAACATCGGAAGGGGGCACTTAATCATGTGCCCGATGCCTTTTCCAGGATGTTCGAGAAAGAGGGTGACGTGCCAGCCATAGCGGCCTTAACCTGGGCAGAAGGTATCACGGACGAGTGGTACCTTCGATTAGTAAAAGAGGTGTAGGAGGAGCCCTCAAGGCATCCTCGCTTAAAGCTGGTTGGAGGTCAGATATACAAATACGACCCCAACCTGGCCATCGAGGATGCCCTAGGAGACGACGACGACGCCTGGAAGGTCGTCGTCCCCGCCGAATGGAGGAAGCAAGTCCTCCAGGAGTGCCACGGCGACCCTACTGCAGGACATCTGGGTCGCGAAAAGACGCACTCCTGGGTCACGCGGCAGTACTACTGGCCGAAGCTGGCAGACTGTGTGGCAGACTACGTCCGCAGATGCCAAGTCTGTCAGCAGTGCAAGGTGGAGCAGAAGGCTCCAACTGGCTTAATGGGCAGGAGGCTCATTGAGCGGCCATGGCAGGTAGTAGCTGCCGACGTGATGGGACCATTCGTCCGAAGCCGCAAGGGCTTCGAATACATCCTGGTGGGTCGAATGTGTCCCGCTGCGAAAGGTGAGGGCCCAGGCCGTCCTCAAGGCCTTTATTGAGCGTGTCGTGCTCCGATTCGGTTCGCCAGAAGTACTCCTGACTGACAATGGGACGGAGTTAAAGAACTGGATCGTCGATAGGTACCTGGAGAAGCACGGTATCCATCATTCCACGACACTGGCCTACCATCCGCAGGCGAATCCTGTCGAGCGGGCCAACAGGACGATCAAGACGATGATCGTGGCCTGCTTGGAGGAATCGCACGATCGTTGGGTCGAACACCTATATGAAGTGGTGTTCGCCTTTAACACGGCTGAGCAGAGCGCCGTCGGACCGAGCCCGGTGCTGCTCAACTACGGCTGCAGCCCGCCCCTCCAAGAAGCGAAGCCCGCACGTCACGCGAGGCTTCCGCTCGGGTATTGCAGGAGGAAGCAATACGGGGCTGGGCAGAGCGCGTGCGGAAGCTACCGGAGCTTCACGCGCGCACCTCTAAAATCGCCACCAAAGATCAGGAGAGGCAGGCGCGCTACCACGATGCGCGCCGCCAAGAGCTCTCCTTTTAAGAAGGTGACTGTGTGTTGAAGAAGAACAAGGTGCTTTCTTCCACAGCCCAGGGGATAGCGGGAAAGCTAGCCCCTAAGTTTGCAGGGCCTTACGTGGTCAGTAAGGTCCTGGGCAGCAATACCGATCAAGAATCGATAGCGCTATGCGGGAAAACTGATAGGCGAGAGGGGAAGGAGGAGCCCTCCTCTCAAGCCTTCTCTTTGTTCCGCCGAGGCTACGTGCAAGACGCGCTTTAATTTAAGCACAGAGTTTTTACGCGATTTTTCGAGGAAGTTTCCGTCGTCCCGCAGCAGAATAGCAGAGGACGAATTTGCCGATTTCCGATACTGCGATAAAATAAGTGGCCACTTCATCGCAATAATTAGTTCGCGACTTAGATTAATTATATGAGGGCAGTCCCAAAAGTACCCGACCCGACAAAGAAAACAGTAAAAAAATGGCGAAAATGTTTTTTATTTTTCAACATATTCTCCTTTCAGTTCAACACACTTTTCCCAACGATGTTCAATAGCTTCGATACCCGCTTTATAGTAGGAACCGTCAAGCTCCTCAAAATACCTATTAACCGCAGACTCTACCTTTTCATTGTTGGCAAATCTTTTGCCGCCGAGCCATTTTTTCAAATTCGGAAAAAGAAAATAATCCAAGGGAGCCAGATCTGGCGAATAGGGTGCGTGAGAAAGCAATTCGAACTTCAACTCATTGATTTTAGCCATCACAATGACGCACGTGTGGACTGGTGCGTTGTCGTGATGAAACAACACTTCTTTTTTCGTCAGATGGGGCCGTTTTTTCTTGATTTCATCACTCAAACGCTGCAATAAGGCTGCATAATATGCGCCGTTGATAGTTTTTTCTTTTATGAGACAATCAATAAATATTATTCTACGCGCATCCCAGAAAACGGATGCCATGACCTTGCCAGCTGACTGAACTGTCTTTGCTTTCTTTGGAGCCGGTTCTCCCTTTTTAGTCCACTGCTTTGACTGCTCCTTGGTCTCAGGTGTAAAATAATGAACCCATGTTTCGTCCATGGTTATGAATCGACGCAAAAACTCGGCTTTATTGCTGCGGAACATTGTCAAACACTCGATCGAAACATCCTCACGTTGCTGTTTGTGCTCCATTGTGAGCAAACGCGGCACCCATCTTGCGCACAGCTTTCTCATGTCCAAATTTTCGGCCAAAATGCGATGCACAGCACTTTTTGAAATGCCTGCCATGTCTGCTATCTCGCGCACTTTTAGTCGACGGTCATCCAATACAATTTCGTGCATTTTCTTTACATTTTTTGACGTAGTGACCTCACTTGGTCGACCACTGCGGTGTTCATCTTGGCAGCTCGTACGACCTCGCTTAAACTCAGCTACCCAATATTTGACCGTTGTAAACGAAGGAGCAGACTTCCCCAGAGTAGAATCCAACTCGGCTTTGATATCGGTTGGACTTAGACCTTTCAAATGCAAGTATTGTATCACTTAACGATGCCCGATTTTTTCTATATTTACAAATTCACTGAGAGCGTTTACTTTGGATGTCTGTAAAAAAAATAATAATAAACGTACCGTTATGAATTTTTCACATTAAGTTGTTGAAAGGTGGTATTGTTTATCGCAGTAATTGTTTTTTTAAAACTACCTGTATTCATAAGTCAGGTCGGATACTTTTGGGACTACCCTCGTATTTAGTTTTCCCTGACGCGTGTGCGATCGCGTCAGGCATATAGATATATACACGCGAGACCGCGTAAATCAAAATCGATTTGGCCGTGCGAGTGCGAGTGAGAGGATCGATCTCTCTCTCGCACTATCATAGAATAGGCGTACGAGTAACAGAAAGCTACTATTACTCGTACAACCTTCGACCACACAGTTGAGCAAGAGGAACGAGCTCTCTCGCTCAACCATAGACTGCAGCGTCGAGTATGAGAGAGAGACGCTCTTGCTCGAGCAGTCATAGACTGCGGTGGTATAAAGGGAGAACTGCTCTCTCTATATCCGTCGTCCATAGACTACACGTGTATGTGTAGCCACGTAAAGTCAAGAGGGTGCGCATGCGCAGTGCGCACCTTGAGAATTATTATTGCGCGTGAGGCAATACTAATTGCTCTTCACTCGCAAGGACCTTTCCGTAATAATTTGTACCTTTTTGTATTATTTTCGTGATTTTCTGTATTAAATAAGTTTTAAGCACTGAGCCGGTGCCTTCTTATTTAATCGATTCCCTACAGCTTCCCTGTCCCGAATACCGCCACGTCCGCGGGTGTGCCAATCTAGCATTGGCACACAAACTGAGCAGCCAAACCCGGTGGGAGTAACACCGGCAGCGGGGCCTTTGGCAAGGCCCCTAACACACAAATGATAAAGCAGGACCAGAGGAGGGTCCTGCGTTGCTAGCGGGACGTAAGCAAATAACCCCTGTTACAGTTAATAATTTGAAATGTAAATTAATATTAAAATTCTATATGTTTCATTTTATGAGTGGCAATATAAATTATTTTATTTTATTCTACTTAATGTTTGTTCCTAACCTACTTAATCCCAGCCTGCAAATTGTGCATTCTGCAATAAAAAACCATACCAAATCGCGTCTTTTAATTTGCACATTTTCGTTATGCCGAATATTAAATTCTCACACTTATATTTATTTTTTAACAAAAAGCACAAATGGAACACATACATATATGCAAATAACCATATATCTCAAAAAATATGACCTCTTTAAATTTGCACAACACGATAAATCATTAATTAATGATCACTTCAATTTGCACCCTCATAAAATCTCATAAATTGTTAATTATTATAGAGAAAAGAGCGTAAAAAGAATTTGTACCAAAATTTCGAATTGTGCGCATGCGCACAGACATATGTCTACCAGCAAACTTGCGTAAAAACGCGCGAGAAGTATAACATTCAAATTTTTCAATAACAAAACACGCTACATAAACGAAAATAATTCTTAAATCAATTTGCACACTTTCTAAAAACGTTCATAAACAATTATTACAATCAGCACATAGCTCAATTGTTATTAAATATTCATTATTAATGTTCAAGAATCAAATAATTGTTAACGGCTGATCTTACGCAGATTATGTCCCATTTACAACGTGCGAATTATCCTTATACAAACAAGGAATAGTACAACACGCTAAACAAAATAAAATAATTGTTAAATCAATTAGCACACCTTCTTAAAACGTTCATTTACAATTATTGCAATAAGCACATAGCTCAATTGTTATTAAATACTCTTTATAAATGTTTAAGAATCAAATGATTGTTAACAGCTGATCGCACGGAAATTATGTCTCATTTACAACGTGCAAATCATCCCTATGCAAACAAGGAATAGTGCAACACGCGAAACAAACGAAAATAATTGTTAAATCAATTTGCACATCTTCTAAAAACGTTCATTTACAATTATTGCAATAAGCACATACGAGGGTAGTCCCAAAAGTACCCGACCTGACTTATGAATACAGGTAGTTTTAAAAAAACAATTACTGCGATTGACCATACCACCTTTCAAAAACTTAATGTAAAAAATTTATCGCGGTACGTTTATTATTATTTCTTTTACAGACATCCAAAGTGAACGCTCTCAGTAAATTTGTAAATATGGAAAAAATCAGGCATCGTTATGTGATACAATACTTTCATTTAAAAGGTCTAAGTCCAACTGATATCAAAGCCGAGTTGGATTCTACTTTGGGGAAGTCTGCTCCTTCGTTTACAACGGTCAAATATTGGGTAGCTGAGTTTAAGCGAGGTCGTACGAGCTGCCAAGATGAATACCATAGTGGTCGACCAAGTAAGGTCACTACGTCAGAAAATGTGAAGGAAATCCACAAAATGGTATTGGATGACCGTCAACTAAAAGTGCGCGAGATAGCAGACATGGCAGGCATTTCAAAAAGTGCTGTGCATCGCATTTTCACCGAAAATTGGGACATGAGAAAGCTGTGCGCAAGATGGGTGCCGCGTTTGCTCACAATGGAGCACAAACAGCAACGTGAGGATGTTTCCATCGAGTGTTTGACAATGTTCCGCAGCAATAAAGCCGAGTTTTTGCGTCGATTCATAACCATGGACGAAACATGGGTTCATCATTTTACACCTGAGACCAAGGAGCAGTCAAAGCAGTGGACTAAAAAGGGAGAACCGGCTCCAAAGAAAGCAAAGACAGTTCAGTCAGCTGGCAAGGTCATGGCATCCGTTTTCTGGGATGCGCGTGGAATAATATTTATTGATTGTCTCATAAAAGGAAAAACTATCAACGGCGCATATTATGCAGCCTTATTGCAACGTTCGAGTGACGAAATCAAGAAAAAACGGCCCCATCTGACGAAAAAAGAAGTGTTGTTTTATCACGACAACGCACCAGTCCACACGTGCGTCATTGCGGTGGTTGAAATCAATGAGTTGAAGTTCGAATTGCTTCCTCACGCACCCTATTCGCTAGATCTGGCTCCCTCGGATTATTTTCTTTTTCCAAATTTGAAAAAATGGCTCGGCGGCAAAAGATTTGTCAACAATGAAGAGATAGAGTCTGCGGTTAATAGGTATTTTGAGGAGCTTGACGGTTCCTACTATAAAGCGGGTATCGAAGCTATTGAACATCGTTGGGAAAGTGTATCGAACTAAAAGGAGAATATGTTGAAAAATAAAAAACATTTTCGCAATTTTTTTACTGTTTTCTTTGTCGGGTCGGGTACTTTTGGGACTGCCCTCGTAGCTCAATTGTTATTAAATACTCTTTATAAATGTTTAAGAATCAAATGATTGTTAACAGCTGATCGCACGGAGATTATGTCTCATTTACAATGTGCGAATCATCCCTATGCAAACAAGGAATAGTGCAACACGCTAAACAAACGAAAATAATTGTTAAATCAATTTGCACATCTTCTAAAAACGTTCATTAACAATTATTACAATAAGCACATAGCTCAATTATTGTTAAATATTCATTTTTAATGTTTAAAAATAAAATAATTGTTAACAGCTGATCGCATGGAGATTATGTCTCATTTACAACGTGCGAATTATCCCTATGCAAACAAGGAATAGTGCAATATGCTAAATAAACGAAAATAATTGTTAAATCAATTTGCACGTCTTCTAAAAACGTTCATTAACAATTATTACAATAAGCACATAGCTCAATTGTTGTTAAATATTCATTATTAATGTTTAAGAATCAAATGATTGTTAACAGTTGATCGCACGGAGATTATGTCCCGTTTATAGAGATGTTTTTGCAACTTGTTAAAGGGACATAGTCTCCGTGCGATCAACTGTTAACAATCATTTGATTCTTAAGCATTAATAATGAATAGTTAATAACAAATGGGCTATGTGCTTATTGTAATAATTGTTAAAGAACGTTTTTACGAAAAATTTAACGAAAAATTTGAATGTTATACTTTTCGCACGTTTTAAGGGGGGCACTCTACCTGGAACTTTGAAAAAATCGATTTTTTTTTTTTTGCTTCAATCTATTCCTATACTATCTGAGAATATTATCTCGAAGTTTCAAGGTCGTACTGATAACAGTTTTGAATAGATCGATCCCGAAGCCGGTCGGCGCCGAGCCGCGCCAAGTGATCGTGACTACGCCGGTCGCGCGTCGACGCCGGCGTGGTATTTCTTATCTGCATTGTCTTTCTATCGACTCGTACCGATTTTCCAGGATTTTTCGTTGTTTGCCTATGTGGCTTTAGAAATTTTGAGGGTCATACGAATTGGTGACGGCGATTCAAAAACGTACGTGAATATTGTGAAATCGAATCCCTATGGTGACGAGTACCCTGTAGTGAAAAGTGAGTGCGTGGGCCACGTTCAGAAACGTATGGGTACGCGGCTTCGAAAAATCAAGCAGGAAGCTAAACTTGGAGGCAAAGGACGTTTAACGGAAGTTCTTATCAAGAAATTAACAATTTTTTACGGTTTGGCGATCCGGAGGAACTTGCAGTCAGTCGATGACATGAAAACTGCTATTATGGCCACTCTGGATAACTACTGCTCGACCGACAAGCAGCCGAAACATCAAAACTGCCCCAAGGGCACGGACAGCTGGTGCGAGTGGCGCAAATCGGAGGCGGCTAGAAAACTCAAGTCCTACAAACATCCTGCTCGTGTCATTCTGCCGGAGATCGAAAAACGCATTCGTCCCATTTATGAAAACCTTACTAGAGACGAACTTTTAACGAAGTGTTTGGGAGGACACACACAAAACGCGAACGAGTCGTTCAACGCTACGGTGTGGCGCCTCTGCCCAAAACATTTGAATTCAGGCCAAAAAATTGTCGAAATCTCCTCTTTTATGGCTGCCGGGATGTTCAACGAGGGCAACAGTGCAATTTTAGTGGTGATGGAGCTGCTTAATTTAATCATTGGGCAGCAATGCAAAATGTACGCCGACCAGAGTGACGAGACACGACTCCTCCGCGCGGACCGACGCCACAGCGACTCTGCTAAAGAGGCTCGTACTGCTCGAAGAAAGGCACGATTGGCGGAAAACGAGTTTAACGAGGATTCCGAGGGGTTGCTGTATGGTCCTGGCATAGCTGACTAAAACATCATACTCGTGAGTTCTAACTGATAGCATTTTTTTCCGACCGAAAACTTTGAAGCGCGTTTTTCTCAAAAACTCTTTTTTATAGTCGGTAATCACGATTGCGAGTACACTAATCAACGTAGAAGGCTCGGTGAACACTCATTTTGTAGATAATAGTTTACACAAGTGCGTGAACCTCTAAAATCAGCATTAAAAAATTATCAACACAATTTCTCAGTTACTAACAACAACACAAAAACAAGCGAAATTGAACTTTTTTTTTAAAATCATAAGATATAATTGCGATAATTTATTATTTTGCAATATTTTAGAGCTTCAGGCACTTAAGGCATGTTTCTTCTTTAAAACAAAAAAAATTGCATGTGTTTCAGATAATTGGTTCAGGCTGTGGAGTGATTACCGCGAAAATCGATTTTCCGGAGGACCCTCAGAAGATAGCTGCTGCAGCCGCCATTTTGAAAATTTATCAAACATGTATAATCAATAATTATAGTTCAAACTACTATATAAATATACGTTAATCCTTACGAAGCTGTCTCATTGCTTTATTGCTGAAAAAAAATTCATAAAATCGACCATTTTTTGAGGCTCCAGGTAGAGTGCCCCCCTTAACGCAACCTTTTTGATAGGCATACGTCTGTGCGCATGCGCACAATTTAAAATTTTGGTAAAAATTCTTTTTACGCTTTTTTCTCTATAATAATTAACAATTTATGAGATTTTATAATTGTGCAAATTAAAGTGATCAATAATTAATGATTTCACGTGGTGTGCAAATTAAAAGAGGATATATTTTTTGAGATACATGGTCATTTGCATATATACATGTGTTCCATTTGTGCTTTTTGTTAAAAAGAAAATATAATAAGTGTGCGAATTAAATATTTGGCATAACAGAAATGTGCAAATTAAAAGACGTGATTTGGCATGATTTTTTTTATTGCAAAATGCACAATTTACAGGCTGGGGTATAGTAGGTTTGTTCCTATATATTTTTTTTATAGGTCTTCATAGTTATTGAATTTTATAGATGAATGCGACATGCCGCTATAGATTTATATATATTTTTATTTTTAAGACTTTATTTTCAAAAATTGAAATTAGTTTTTAGCGAAATGGCAGCTAATTTATTAAAATTGGTTTTAAGGCCAGTTTTACGATTACATTTCGACCATAAGATCTTTTTACAACAGAAAAATTCTTTAATTCTTTCAAAGTAAGGAATGTCTTAACTACTTTTTTTTTACTTAGTTTAAGCTTATTACATAATGTTAATATTATATTAAATTTTTATTGATTAAATTTTTAAAGCATTTTGAAAAACATTTATAATTTTTTAAATATTGTTCAAAAAGAAAAGTAGCATCAACTTGGTACCCAGATAAAGATTATGCAGAAGAATTTTCTGGTCCATTATGGATACCTGATGATGATACTCCTAAATGGAAGTTTCCACCGTATCTGAAAGAAGAATTACCACCGCCAAAAACTATTTCAAACATGAAACTAAATTTTGGTCCTCAACATCCAGCTGCTCATGGTGTGTTAAGACTTGTATTAGAACTAGATGGGGAAGTGGTTTTAAATGCTGATCCACATATAGGATTATTACACCGTGGTACAGAAAAGCTTATTGAATATAAAACTTATACACAAGCTTTACCTTATTTTGATCGTTTAGATTATGTATCTATGATGTGTAATGAACAGTGCTTCTCCATTGCTATAGAAAAACTTCTTAATATCGAAGTTCCATTAAGAGCAAAATATATTCGTAGTAAGTATTGATTCAAAATCAAGAAATTGTTTACCTTAACATTAATGTTATTGTACTTTTAATACCATTAACATTATTATTATGTTTTGAAGCTTTGTATGCAGAGTTAACACGAATATTGAACCATATCATGGGAATTGGAACACATGCTTTAGATGTAGGTGCTCTCACTCCATTTTTTTGGCTGTTTGAAGAAAGAGAAAAACTCATGGAGTTTTACGAACGTGTTAGTGGGGCACGAATGCATTCAGCTTATGTAAGACCAGGTGGAGTGGCTCTTGATTTACCTCTTGGTCTTATGGATGACATATATGAATGGGCTGCAAAATATTCAGATAGAATTGATGAGATAGAAGATGTGTTATCAGAAAATAGAATTTGGATACAACGTACTAAAGATATTGGTGTCATAAGTGCAGAAGATGCTTTGAATTATGGTTTTAGTGGTGTTATGGTACGTGGTTCTGGAATAAAATGGGATATTAGGAAATCTGAACCATATGATGCATATGATCTTGTAGAATTTGATATTCCTATTGGAACAAAAGGAGATTGCTATGACAGGTATTTTAATCAGCTTATTTAATTTATTTATCCATTATAAATTTATCTAAGTAATTCGTGTATTTAAAGTGTTTTTTTACATAATTACTAATCAAATAGTAATATAATTAGAATTGTAGTTTTTATGTATTAATTTATTTTGAAACTTATATATTTTATTATTATTTTTAATTAAAAAGATATCTTGCATTTTTCATATTTGCATGTAAACTTTGAAATTACAAATATTTTTTTTTTAATTAGGTATTTATGTCGCATAGAAGAAATGAGACAATCTCTTCGAATTATTGAACAATGTTTAAATAAAATGCCTCATGGTGAAATACGAACAGATGATGTAAAAATTATTCCTCCAAGTAGACAAGAAATGAAAACTAGTATGGAAGCATTGATTCATCATTTCAAGTTATTTACTCAAGGATTTCAAGTACCTCCTGGTTCTACATATACATGCATTGAAGCTCCTAAAGGAGAATTTGGTGTATATTTAGCTAGTGATGGTAGCTCTAAACCATATAGATGTAAAATTAAAGCTCCTGGTTTTGCACACCTTGCTGCATTGCAGAAAATGGGTCCTGGTCACATGTTAGCTGATATTGTAGCTATTATTGGTACTCTTGATGTTGTGTTTGGTGAAATTGATCGATAAATAACTTTTTAAAAAAAGAAATGGTGTATCTTAGTAGATATTACGGAATTTTAAAATATTCCATTTGATTATATAATTTCAATGTAAAATATAATTAGAAAAAAATCGTTAAGTATCTTCATAATAATCTGAATAAATTATATATCTATCATTACTAATAAAATTTATAAATGTATATAAAAAGATGAATTAATTCAATTAATAAACAATTAGTTATTAAAACAATTTCACTTATGAACTACCTACTAATATACTTGTAACCTTCGGTAACTTTTGTAGAAAATTACTCCATAAGGGACCTTAAAAATTAGACAAATTTTACATAAAATTTTGAGAATTTTTTTTTAATGCCAAAAAAATATTTTTTTAAAATTATTGTAAAAATCATTGTATGTAGTTGCATATTTCTGTGGATAATTTAATACAAAGTTTGTTACATGTGTATGTTTAAATAGTATGACTAGCAATAGATGGCGTGGCTATGAACAGATAACAGTATAACGAGTGAGAGAGCTTCACGTGAGAACACGTTGGTAGGCTGCCGAGTACAGACTAATTATGTACCACTGAATCTTATCTGAATCTATTAAATATTATCTAGTAATATACAATCTTGTAAGTGTTTCACTAAACCCTAAACATAACATGGTGCTGCGTGAGTGAAAGAAGTTTAACGAATCTGCATAGAAAAAAAAAAAAAAATTAATAAAAAAGTGAAAAATGGTGAACGACGGTGAAGCAAGAACAGCAAATGCTGCTCCACAGAATGTTGGAATATCGGGATTGAAACCCCCAGATAAAATGTAAAATCTAACAGCTGAAGGATGCAAAAGATGGAAGCAACAGTTTGAATTTTACCACAAAGCATCTGGTGCTAATAAAAAAGAAAGTGAGATACAAGTGGCTCTTTTGTTACACTGCGTGGGTGAAGAGTGTATTGAAATATACAACACGTTTACGTATGAGACCGCCAATCTGAAGGATGATTATAAAACAGTGTTTGAAAAATTTGAAGAATATTTTATACCGAAAAAGAATCAAAGTGTGAGTTCACATATTTTTTTTACGAGAAATCAGCATACTGGTGAAACATTCGACGCATTTGTAACTGATTTGAAAAAGTTTAGTGTAGATTGTAATTTCGGTACATTAAAAGACAGACTGATAAGAGATAGAATAGTGGCTAGTATGAATGATACAAAATTAAAAGATCGGCTTTTAAGAGAGATTGATTTGAATTTGGAAAAAACAGTGAAAATTTGCAAAGCCGCAGAATTGGCAAATGAACAAGTGAAACAGTTTGGAAAAGGTATGGAAGTGTCAGCTATCAAAAAACAAAGAGCCGCCCAAGGTTCGCAGAATAAAATTCAATCGACAAGTCGTAACCAGCAACAGCAGAAGTTTGCGGAAGCTTTCTCAGCGCGTGATGTAAATAGCGGCAATGATCAAAGGCAGAAGAAAACATGTCAACGATGTGGGTATAAACACGCTAAAATAAAGTGTCCGGCGTATGGACAAACTTGTAAAGTATGTCAGAAATATAATCATTTTGCTTCTCAATGTAGAGAAAGAAAAACTGTAAAATTGGCAAATGTTGAAGAAAAATATGACGATATTCATGACGAATTGGAAGAAGTGTTTGTAAACGTGATAAATACGTGTAAAAAAGAAAGTAATAATGGGTGGTATGAGGAAGTAGAATTCATAGAATCGAAAGCAAAAGTATTGTTTAAACTTGACACGGGAGCTGAATGTAATGTGATTCCGTTGAGTATTTGTAAAAGGTTAGGTTTAAATGTTACGAAATCAAAAAATATAATACAAAATTATGATGAGAGAGAAATGGCAATGGCTGGAAAAGTTGATGCACAATGTAAAGCTGGAAAAAATGGTGCTGAATTGTGTTTTGAAGTACATAAAAATAATCATGTACCAGTATTAGGGTTTCCTACAATTAATAAATTGAAATGAGCCGCAAGAGTTGAAACAAAGAGTATTGATTCCATAAAAATTGAAACAAACAGTTTACTAAATAAATATAAAGATGTATTTCAAGGTTTGGGTGAAATAAAAGGCTATAAATATGAGATAAAATTGAAAAAAGATGCCCAAAGAAAAATAGAACCATGTAGACATGTACCTTTTAAAATAAAAGATAAATTGAACATTGAGTTGGACAGAATGGAGAAAGAAAATATTATTAGTAAGGTAGATAAACCGACTGAATATGTAAATTCTTTAGTAGTAACCATGAAGCCAGATAAGTCGTTGAGAGTATGCCTTGATCCCCGACATTTGAATAAACAAATACAGAGAGAACATTTACAATTGCCAACGGTATATGAAATAACTGTGAATTTAACTGGTTCAAAAATATTTACTACATTAGATGCTAATAGAGCATTTTGGCAAATAGTGTTGTCAGAAGATACGAGAGAATATACTACCTTTAATACACCGCTTGGTAGGTATTACTTTAATAGAATGCCTTATGGATTGAGTTCAAGTCCTGAAATTTTTCATAGAATATTTAAAGATATATTCAAAGATATTGAAGGTGTAGAAATATATGTGGATGATATTTTTATTAAAGCAAAGAATGAAGTTGAGCATGATATAATTTTGGAAAAGGTATTAAAAAGAGCTCAAAAATGTGGAATAAAATTTAATTTAAAAAAATGTCAAATAAAAAGTAAGGAAGTTAAATACATCGGTGGTATTATATCCGCTGAGGGTGTAAAAATGGATGATGACAAAATAAAAGCAATCATCGAAATGGACGAACCAAAAACTGTAACAGAATTGCAAAGATTTTTAGGTATGAGTAACGATGTATCGCCTTTTTTACCTAAAGCGTCAGATTTAACGCTCCTTTGAGAAATTTAATAAAGAAAAATGTACTATATATATGGGGTAAAGAACAAAACGGGGCATATGAAATAATAAAAAAGAAACTAGTTGAACCGCCTGTGTTAGCATTTTTTGAGGTTGACAAGCCTATTGTATTGAGTGTAGATGCATCGAAGCAAGGTTCAGGTTCTGTGATATTGCAAAATGGAAGACCAATTGCTTATGGTTCTAGATCATTAACGGAGACAGAACAAAATTATAGTCAAATTGAGAAAGAGGCTTTGGCTATATGGTACGGATGTAATAAATTTCATCAATATTTGTTTGCTCAAACGTTTACAGTAGAAACTGATCATAAACCATTGGTATCCATTATAAATAAACCATTGCATAAATGCCCAGCAAGGTTACAAAGAATTATGTTAAGTTTACAGCAATATGATTTTAAGTTGATGTATAAGTCAGGTAAAGAATTGTTAGTAGCAGATCACTTAAGTCGATCTTACTTAAAAAATGAACAAAAATCATATGAGATATAAATTGAAGCGCATGTTGCTACGATAAATAATAGTTACAATATTACTGATAAGCGTTTAAATGAAATTGCTAATGAAACTAGTAAAGATATTAAGTTGATATCGGTGATTGAATATATTAAAAATGGATGGCCCAATAATAAAAGTGAGGTTAAAAACGAAGCGAGACTGTATTTCAGTTACAGAGATGAATTAACAGTAGACAATGGTATAGTTTATAAGGGCATGCAAATTGTAATACCAAAAATTTTACAAAAAGAAATGTTAAATAGAATACATTATGCACATTTAGGCATTGAGAAATGCAAAATGTTAGCGAGAAAAACGCTTTTTTGGCCAATGATGTCAAAGCATATTGAAGATTGTATAGAAAAGTGCAACATATGTAAAAAATATCAAAGAATGAATTCCAAAGAAAGTATGGAAAAAGTAAAGAAATTTCAGAAAAACCATGGAAAATATTGGCTACAGATATTTTTCATTTGTATGGTAAAAATTACATAATTGTTGTTGATTCTTACAGTAAATATGTGGAAACAGAAAGATTGCATGGAATAAGTGCGGGATCGATTATTAATACGTTAAAAGCAATATTTGCCAGGCATGGAATTCCAGAAACACTATATTCTGATTCAGGTACACAATATGAAAATGCGAAATTTGTTAAATTTAGTAACGAATGGAATTTTTCACATAAAACTATTAGCCCAAAGCATCACCAAGGTAATGGGTTAGCAGAGAGATTCATACAGACAGTAAAACGAATTTTAAAAAAAATAATTGACACGAATCGAGATACTAATATGGCATTGTTAATTTTGAGAAATACTCCGGTTAATAGTCTGGGTCAAACGCCAGCTGAATTGTTGTTGAATCGAACTGTAAAAAGTGTATTACCTGATCGAGATAAAAAATTAAGTAAAACTGATGCACATTATGAAATATTAATAGCTAATCAGAAAAAGCAAAAATTATATTATTATAAGGGTAGCAAACATTTGAAAGAATTAAAAGAAAACAAGATTGTGAAAATTTCAAATGAAAATCGTAGATTACCTAATGAAAGTGCGATGGTAATAAAAAAGGGAGAGAATGAGAGATCGTATATCGTTAAGACGGAAAATGGACAAGTTTTAAAAAGAAATCGTTAAATGTTAATATCTGGAGGAACATTTAATGAAAAGTTCAATGATTATATTGAACCTGAAATTGTAGAATCAAAGATCGTGAATGAAGACAACCAGACCAGTACATCTCCAGTCTCAACTACACAGAGTAAAATGATGAATGAAAAATCTAATGATCAAACGATGTTGAGTTCCAGTCAAAATGAGTATAGAACTATATCAGGTCGAATAAGTAAAAAACCAGGATATTTTAATGACTTTGTTTAATTAATATGTACTACCATGTAATATTTAAAAGAAAAAGGGAGATGTTACATGTGTATGTTTAAATAATATGACTAGCAATAGATGGCGTGGCTATGAACAGATAACAGTATAACGAGTGGGAGAGCTTCACGTGAGAACACGTTGGTAGGCTGCCAAGTACAGACTAATTATGTACCACTGAATCTTATCTGAATCTAATAAATATTATCTAGTAATATACAATCTTGTAAGTGTTTCACTAAAACCTAAAGATAACAAAGTGTTCATTTTAAATATAATTTTTTTAATATTTTTGAAAACAATAGGTCGTTTTTCTGGAAACTAAATCACATGAAAACTCGGTTCTAGCGGCAGCATCGGCGATGGCTCATATGAAGGCTTGTACGACGATTTTTTCGTCACAAACTTAAAATGTCCAATTCTAATATAAAAAGGAACACGTTTTTTATAAAAAATTTGTTGCTATTTTGAAAAGAAATAATATTTATTATTCAACAATGAAAATCTTATTAACTCACTGCTCTATTTACTTATTTCTCTGTCGGATACATACACAGTATGTCGGAAAAGTTCCCGAACTTTTGAAATAAAAAATCGAAAATTACATCTAAAGAAATTTATTCCAGTTAACTTTAAACATAGTCCCCTTTCCTAGATATACACTCATTTGAGCGCTCCATGAGTGATTCGAAGGCTCTCTGGTACTCCTCTGAAGTTATCGCTGTGAGACGCTCGGTGCAAGCCGCTTGAATGCTCGGTACATCTTCAAAAAATCGTCCTTTCAAGGCCATTTTTAGCTTGGGAAATAGGAAAAAGTCGGCTGGAGCCAGATCTGTCGAGTATGGGGCGTGATTGATGCGTGGGATCTGATTTTCGGCGAGATAACGCTTCACAATGTTCGAAGAATGAGCAGGCGCATTGTCATCCAGCAAACTCCACGATCCCGGTTCCTTGTACTCGGGCCTGATGTGATTAATCCTGCGCTTCAGACGTTTTAACACCTCTACGTAATACGCAGCATTCACGGTGGTGTTTGGGGGCACAAATTCTTTGTGTATCAGGCCTTTGGAGTCAAAGTAAGCGATGAGCATCGTCTTTACCCGTGATTTTTGTTGGTGCACTTTTTGGCCGTTTTATAGCCAAAAAACGGCCGTTTTTTTTCGTTAAAATCAAACCATTAAGTTTGACTGTCCGCCATTTTGTGAAAAATAAATATTTTTCTTAAATCCTTCAATTAACTAGTTTATACTTATATTTAACTAAATCTATCCTTATTTTTTGTTTCAAATGATCCAATTCGCCGAAATTTTGGTCACCGCAAACCGTATAAATAAAAACACTATTTCATTGGCGGCCATTTGCCACTTAACAATGTAATATTTTGCAATAAAAAAATTACTGAAAGTTCTTCAAGGTGTATTCTTTAAGGTGATATAATAATCGTTTAAGAAGTTTTGTAGTTTTCTTTAAAAAAATTCATGAAAAAGGCCTTTTTGTTGAGCTACAAGTGGGGGTAACCCCTTAAAACAGACATTAGGTTTGTGTGATTCAGCACAAAAACTACATATTTCAATCATTTTATCACAAAATTTAGCGATGTGATTAAAACCTTAACATTTAAAACAACGGAGCAAGGTTAGGTTGTCCTTATAATTGCACTTTTGATATCTAATGAATAATCCATTTTGTCTTACTACGAGAGGCGCTTGAAAAGTCCGTGCAAAAATAAAAACTGCTTACGTGTTTGGGGTAAACCTTTTTTATTTTTTGACATAATCTCTCTTTAGGCTTATACACTTCGTCCAACGATGTTCTAGTTTGTTGATCCCTTTCGAATACTAGGATTTGTCCAAGTCTGCAAAATATCCATTAGTGTCTGCAATCACCTCCTCGTGTGAATAAAATCTTTGTCCCGCCAGCCATTTCTTCAAATTGGGGAACAAATAGTAGTCCGAGAGAGCCAAGTCTGGAGAACAGGGGGGATGTGAAACGAGTTGGAATCCTATTTCGATTAATTTTGCGACCACAACTGCTGAGGTGTGTGCTGGTGCGTTGTCGTGATGGAAAAGGACTTTCTTGTGGGCCAATCGCGAGCGTTTTTCTTGCAGCTTGGCTTTTAAGCGATCCAATAACGATGAATAATATGCACCTGTAATAGTTCTACCCCTTTCCAGATAGTCGATGAGGATTATCTCTTGCGAATCCCAAAAGACAGTCGCCATAACCTTTCCGGCCGAGGGAACAGTCTTTGCCTTTTTTGGTGCAGATTCCCCCTTAGTAACCCATTGTTTAGATTGTTGTTTGGTCTCAGGAGTATAGTAATATATCCATGTTTCATCCACAGTGACGAAACGACGCTTAAAGTTCTCCGGATTTTTCTGGAGCAGCTGCAAACCATCCTTGCAACACTTCACACGATTTCGTTTTTGGTCAAACGTGAGCAATCGCGGCACCCATCTTGCGGATAGCTTTCTTATGTCCAAATGACTATACAAAATATTATGTACCCATTCAGTCAAGATGCCCACAGCACTAGCAATCTCACGCACCTTAAGTCTTCTGTCATCCATCACCATATCATGAATTTGATCAATGATTTCTGGAGTCGTAACCTCCACAGGCCGTCCAGAACGTTCAGCGTCACTTGTGCCCATATGGTCAGTCCAAAAATTTTGAAACCACTTATAAACTGTTCGATTCGAAGGTGCAAAGTTACCATAATGTTTATCAAGCTTGTCTTTAGCCTCCTGAGGCGTTTTGCCTTTCATAATATAATGTTGAATCACCACACGAAATTCTTTTTCGTCCATTTCCACCTTTCATTAATTGTATGAGCCCAACGTCTTAGCTGACTTTTGGACGTAACTTCTGTAAATCTGTTCCGAACAGTTTTGAGACTTAAATTTTCCTTTTTTCAACTACTTCTCCAAAATTCTACGTCTCCTGCTTTATATTCAAAATCCACTTCTTTATTTCCTTTTGTACACTAATTTGTTGGTGCTTCAGGAAAATGATGAAGCACTTCATCCTTTATTATTTTCGCATTATGATCTTTATATTCTTCTTAAAAATCCAAAGTTTCATCAGTCATCATTTCTAAATCATTAAATTCTCTTTTTACATCGAATAAAATATATTTTTTTATCTGCCAGCTGTATTTCACGATAATGTTCTACGCTATCTGGTTTTCGCAACGCTTGAAAATACGCTAATAAAATGTTTATAGCATTTGAAGGATTGACTTCCATCTTTCAATCAGAAATCAACAAAATAAACAGTGAGTTGTTAACATCACTTGTTGTTCTCGAAACTGTTATATAAGAGACTGCAGTAATCTGAAAATTTTCATTCAGAAGAGCTACTTAAAAATTGTGTAAATTCGTTTTACAAGAGTTTTTCAAAAATCAATATTATTTCTTTAAAATCAGTTTTTTCTTTCTTCTATAAAAACCTTGTTACATTAATAAAAAATGTGGAATGAAAATTTAGTAGTATCAATTTGATAAAAAATTTCGTTACTTTATTCAATCCTTAGGGGAAGGTTTACCTTTTTATTGACCAAAACAACAGTTTTTTTTGGAATTTTTTTTTTTCATAGAAGCAAATTAATAAACAACTCAAATTGTTTGCTACTTGTTTAATATACAATTTAGAACTCTAAACGTGAAATTAATGTAGAAATCTACGTGGAAATCAGTGTCGATATCTATGTGGAAATCAGTGTAGAAATATACGTAGAAATAAGTGTAGAAACCCACACAGATCAAAAGGTTTTTAAAATGTTTTTAAAGCGTTTCATGAAAAGATGAAAACCTTTTTAAAAGCTTTCAAAAAATATTTTTAAAATGAGTTTATGTCCGTTTTTAAAGCCTTCAGCAACGTTTTCTACTACATATGTAGTAAAATCTCAAGAGCGAAATTATGTATTTAAGTATATTGAATTTTTAATTATATCTTAATTTTAAAAAATACTTTACACTATAGAAGAAATTTTAAATGTAAAATTAATACAAGTGTATATGGATTGCCATGCAACTTATGATTCAAATTCAAATCTTAGTTCTACAAGCGTTGCATAGCGTAATGGTTAGGGCGTCTGCTTTATAATGCGAAGGACCCGGGTTCGATCCTACGGTAGGTCGAACATTTTTCTGCGTTTTTTTCCGTAAAATAATGTATAAAATAACATGTGCGACAATGCGAATAAACAATTAAATATAATGTGTATGTTAAAAATATGTATAATCATAATAAAAAATAAAATTCTAAAATATATAAAATACTTAATTAAAGTTTTTATAAAGGTTTTAAAAAAGTATTTTAAAAGGTTTCATCAACTACTTTCAAAAATGTTTTTTTTAATATTTCTATAACTTTTATAGAAATTTTTTTAAAACTTGTATCGGAAGGTTTATAAAAGGAGCTAGAAAACATTGCTGAAGGCTTTAAAAATGGACATAAACTCATTTTAAAAACATTTTTGGAAAGCTTTTAAAAAGGTTTTTATCCTTCCATGAAATGTTTTGAAACATTTTAAAAACCTTTCGATCTGTGTGGGTTTCTACACCTAACACGTCGTTCAATAAGTCCCGAGACTAACAACGAAAACAACATTCTTTTTCAAAAATCATTTTTATTTATCAATATAGTCTCCTTTTAGAGTGATACAATCTTTCCAACGCCTTTCCAACATTTCTATACCATGTTTATAGAAAGATTTATCCTTTGCTTCAAAATAGGCTTTAGTTTTGGCAATGACCTCCTCATTCGAGCCAAATTTTTTTCCCTGGAGCATTTTTTTGAGATCAGCAAAGAGCCAGTAGTCGCTGGGGGCTAAATCTGGCGAATACGGGGGGTGGGGAAGCAAATCAAAGCCCAATTCGTTCAATTTTACCATTGTTTTCATGGACTTGTGGCATGGTGCATTGTCTTGGTGAAAAAGGATTTTTTTCTTCTTCATGTGCAGTCGTTTTGCTGCGATCTCCTCCTTCAAACATACCAACAAGTCAATATAATAATCACTGTTGATCGATTTACCTTTTTCCAGGTAGTCAATGAAAATCACGCTATGCGTATCCCAAAAAACAGACGCCATGACTTTGCCAGCAGACTGCTGCGTTTTTGGACGCTTTGGGCGGCTTTCGCCAGCCATGCGCCACTCAGATGATTGCCGATTTGACTCCGGAGTGAAATGATGTATCCATGTTTCATCCATGGTCACGTATCGACGCAGGAAATCCTTTTTATTGCGAGTAAATAGCGATAAACAGCTCTCTGAATCGTCGACTCGTTGCTGTTTTTGTTTCACTGAAAGTAATCGCGGCACCCACTAGGAAAAAACCTTTTTCATGCTCAGTTTTTCATGAAGGATTGTAAATACGCTTCCAGATACTATCTGTGTCATTTCTGCAATCTCCCAAACCTTCACTTTGCGATTTTTCATTTCAATTTTTAACACTTCACTCACATTTTTCTGTGTAACGGCTTCCAATGGCCTACCCGAACGTTCTGCATCGTTTGTATCCGTACGACCACGTTTAAACTCAGCATACCAACGACAAATCGTTGGTTTGGATGGAGAGGAGTCCGGGTAATGTTTTTCAAGCCATTGCTGGGCTTCTACGGTGTTATTACCCATTAAAAACAATGTTTTATCAACACGCGAAACTCGCTTTTTTCCATTTTTCAAACAAATTACAAAGTGACTTTACTCTTCGATAACTCTGCTGTCTGTGATCCGATCGACGTGAAATTTTCACACGTTTTATGTAAAGGTTCGCACTCTATGGAAACGTGGCCAGTTTGGTACTACTAGCACCATCTCTGGGCTAGTCTCGGGACTTATTCAACGATGTGTTATTTCTACGTACATTTCTACACTGATCTTCACATAGATATCGACACTGATTTCCACGTAGATTTCTACACTGATTTCACGTTGAAACCCACGTGGTAATCTACGCGGAAATCCACGTAAAAATTTACGCGGAAATCTACGTAAAAATCTACGCGGAAATTCACGTAAAAATCTAAAGGGAAATCTACGTGGAAATCCACATACAGTGTGTTATTGGACTGATTTCAGTGTAGATTTCCATGTAAAAATCCACGTGGATTTCTATGTGGATTTTCACGTGGATTCTTGCAATTGGGTATGCAAAACATTTAATCTCAAACGGTAGTAAACTTTCTGCAATATTAAATTTTTATACGAAATCAAATTTACCAATCAGTATTTTTACATAAATGGAGTCTTTCTTTTTTAAATATTGATTAAAATACGAACATTATCACGCAGACCATGGAGTGAGTAAATGAACACCGTTACAGTTACTAGTACTGTGTGTATAATTTTGTGTAGTTAGTGAATGAACGTGCGATCAGTGCTGCTGTGATGTTCGGCTATGTGATATAAATTGTGAGGTTAGTTTTATTATTTATTTTTTATGATAATACAAATTTTATAATAAATGCTTTATTTTATTGTAAATAACTGAGTTAGATAATAAATTAAAGATGAACTAATAATAATTATATTTGTTACAGAATAAATGTCAGAATTACTAAAAAATAAAAAGATAAAAAGTTATAGACAAAGGTTTCTGTACTCTGTAACGAGTCTTCAGGAAGCAGTAAAGAAAGTAAAAGGTAAAGAACTTTCTTTAAATAAAGCATCAATATAATATAAACTAATCTCATAGATTTACCAGATAATAATACTACTAGGAAAATTATTAAAAAAGTCAGCAAAGTTAAAAAATTTTCAAAAAATAACAGAAAATGTGTAACATTTCATTATTTTATTGACATATTCTGTATAACTTACAGTTTTTATTTAATAAACGTTTGTTAAAAATACATGTATCTTTCATTTATTAATTTATTCATTTTTAAAACTCAAAAATTTGTAACTTATTAAGGTTAGGATGTGCTTCAAGTAAGTATGTTCATTCACTAACTCCACTTATATGTGCAGTATTCATTCACTAGAGATTCAATAAAAAAATTTTATTTTCTCTTTTTTATAATTAATTTTTATACTTTATGTAAAAATGACCTTTTGTATGTAATTCTAAGAAGCTTAACTATCGTATAGAGCAAGTCTTTTTATTTTAAGTAATTTTGTTATTATTCAAATCAACGAATAAAGTATGAAATTTCCTTATCTGTTCATTGACTAGGGTCCTCACCCTACTTAATTTCTGCTAAATTGGTTTATAATCCCTCATTAGTCGGGTCTATGCTACTCAAAAGAAGTATGGCACACATTTTTTTTGTCTGAGAAATGCTAAATTTCAGAAAGTTGGGAGGGAAGATCCTCCAGAACTTCCGATTTTTGCGCTTTTTTTTTTTGTTTTGCTTTAAATTCTTAAAAATACTTTGAGTTCAATAGAAAGTTGAAAAAGTCTCTAGAAAGTCAATGAAGTGATGAGCGTTGAAAGTACTTAAAGCAGGTAAGCAAGCACGCGCTCTTTACGGCCTATACCTTTTAATTTCTTACCTAAATAAGTTTGGTACTTTACTTTTTGGGACCTAGGGGGCACTTTAGACGATTATACGGATTGTGTAACTGTTGTTTTGCACTGTGGCGCAAAAATGATTAAAATCGCAGTATTTTTAGCTGCATGAATATTCAACGATGGCTACTCAATCGTAAAGTCATGAGTGACCTGGATTTAACAATACAATGAAAAGGCAAGAGCGGCGTTCGTTAAATTCGACAAAAGAGGCTTGAACTACACAGAAAGAAAAGAATGCAGCCGTAATGAATGATTTTTTCGAAGTATGAGGCTTGCTTTTTGGTCCTGGCATTGCAGATTCAGCTTGGGTAATTATAAATTGCTTTTAATTCCGTTTTATAAGAACGAAAACTTTAATCGCGTTTTTTCCAAAACATATTTTTTTCGCGCTGTCAAATGTGACTTAGTAAATAATTAAGATATCAACTTAAAATTTTGCACATATATTTTTTAATGTATAAGCCTTTGGATATACCTGAAAGTTTATGTTAATTATTACTAAAAATATTGTTTTTATCAATTTGTTTATGGAAAAAAAGTGTAATTTTTTTCTTGTGTTCAAATTTTCATTTTTTTATTTTTTTTATTTTTAGAAGTAGGTAGATACATAGCGAAATAACTTATTTTAATGAATAACTTTTGATTGATTGATTTCAGTTGACTACATGTGGCTGGGCATTACACAGCGCAAATTGATGGAGCCAAGCTTGAGCAGCTGTAGCGTCATCAATGTCATTATGTAATTTCATTCAATGTAATAAATACTCTCAGTTTTTTGTAAAAAATTATTGAAAAATCTGTTGCCTGGAAGGTCTTCTCTCCTTAAGTACCATATCTTATGGGCTAGTGAAGAGAAGATTTTGAGAGATTAAAACTTTTCTACTTTACGAGCTTGGGCTTAAGAAGCGATTCGGAGAAGGAATTTAATGTTTACAGTCCACGAAGTTGAACCCTACAAACGTTCGAACGATAGTCAGAGATAGGATGTAGAGCAAAGTGTAGATGAAATATATGATTTTTATCGTAAAGTGACTTGCTTTTTATTTATAGTATATTTTTAATATACGAGGGTGGTCTGAAAAGTTTCCGACCTAACACAGATACAAGACATTTTTTCTTAATTTGTTTTATTTCTCAACATAGTCTCCTTGCAATTCTACACACTTCTCCCAGCGATGCTCCCATCTCTTTAACCCATCCAAATAGTACTCGGCGTTTTTCTCTGCAAAATGACTGTTCACGAAGGTGATTACCTCCTCATTTGACAAAAATCTCTGTCCTCCGAGTGCAATTTTCAGATGAAGGAACAAAAAGAAGTCTCTTGGGGCTAGGTCTGGTGAGTAAAGCGGATGGTCAAGCAGCTGAAACCGTAATTCGTGGATTTTCGCCATGGCAAGCGCTGAGGTGTGAGACGGCGCGTAGTCTTGGTGAAACAGGATTTTCTTTTTCTGCAAATGTGGACGTTTTTCCGCAAGTTCTGCCTTCAGCTTGTCAAGTAATGATGTGTAGTATGCTCCTGTAATGGTTTTTCCTTTTTGAAGATAATCGATTAAAATAACTCCATGACTATCCCAAAAAACAGTCGCCATCACTTTCCTAGCCGAAAAAACAGTTTTTGCTTTTTTTGGAGCCGGTTCCCCCTTTGCAGTCCACTGTTTTGACTGTATTTTTGTTTCGGGCGTATAATGGTGTATCCAAGTTTCATCTACAGTAATTAATCGGCGCCAAAACTCGGATTTATTGCGCCTAAACTGCGCCAATAGAGTGTTGGAAATGTTCATTCGAACACGTTTTTGGTCTAACGTGAGCAAACGCGGCACCCAGCGTGCGGACAGCTTTCTCATGCCTGAATCTTGATTTAATATGTAGCAAACACTTCTTTGGATATGTTCATAACTTCTGCTATCTCTCTCACTTTAATTCGGCGGTCGTCTAGCATCATTTGGTGAACTTTGGCGATGTTATCGTCAGTGGTTGCAGTTTTTGGACATCCCGAACGTTCATCGTCTCCCAAGCTCTCACGGCCACGTTTGAATTCAGCTGCCCAAAATTCCACTGTGATAAATGATGGTGCAGAGTCCCCATACACAAAGTTTAACTCATTTTTGATTTGCGTAGGCGTATTGCCTTTCAAAAACAAAAATTTAATGGCAGCTCGATACTCAATTTTGTCCATTTTCGCAACAACACTCACATCGACTCACTCAAATGACTGTCAACTAAGAACTGCGCATCCAAAATGGCTGAAACTTTGGTGAGCAACTGTCAACAGATGAACAACGAAATTCGCTATCTTTTATTAACGAGTGCTGCTATCTTTACGTTGAGGTCGGAAACTTTTCAGACTACCCTCGTATATTAGTAGTACGCTGAATATACACAGTATGTCGGAAAAGTTCCCGAACTTATTTTGTAGCGCTTGTACGAGTGGCGCCACCTCTTGGACGACACCGGTACTATATTGCTGCATCCCTCTGGAGTGTCTGAGAATTTTTTCACCAGTATCCGTTCATTAGTTGCCGAGATAGACGTGCTTGAGGGAACGTGTGTTTAGTACCCCGGTGCAAGCTCTACGATGGATGAGAAATTTGAACATCGTGGCGCAATTAAATTCTGCTACAAACTTAAAAAAACTTTCGCGGAAACGAAAAAAATGATCGATTCGGCTTACGGTGAAGGTGTAGTGTCGCGTACAACTGTTTACACGTGGTTCAGTCGGTTCAAGAAGGGTAGAGAGTCGTTAGAAGATGACGAGAGAAGCGGCCGGCCGTCAACAGCTGTTACCGACAAAAACGAGGCTTGCGTGCGCGCGCTACTGAAGCAGGATTGCCACATGTCTCTCAGAATGTTGGCAGACGAACTGAACATAAGCAAGAATAGCGTCGCGTTGATTTTGAAAGAAAAAATAAACCGTCAGGAAGGTCTGCTCTCGATTTGTTCCACACTTTCTCACACCAGAGCAGAAAGAAACTCGCATTCAATGTTGTCAAGATTTTATCGACACTTGCGACACCACTCCGGGCTTTCTAACCTCAATTGTGACTGGAGACGAGACTTGGTGCTTTCAATACGATCCTTCCACGAAGCGCCAGTCATCCGCTTGGTTCAGTCCGGGCCGTGCGAGGCCTCAAAAAGTGCGCCAACAAAAATCACGGGTAAAGACGATGCTCATCGCTTACTTCGACTCCAAAGGCCTGATACACAAAGAATTTGTGCTCCTAAACACCACCGTGAATGCTGCGTATTACGTAGAGATGTTAAAACGTCTGAAGCGCCGGATTAATCGCATTAGGCCCGAGTACAAGGAACCGGGATCGTAGAGTTTGCTGGATGACAATACGCCTGCTCATTCTTCGAACATTGTGAAGCGCTATCTCGCCGAAAATCAGATTCCACGCATCAATCACGCCCCATATTTGCCAGATCTGGCTCCAGCCGACTTTATCCTATTTCCCAAGCTAAAAATGGCCTTGAAAGGACGATTTTTTGAAGATGTACCGAGCATTCAAGCGGCTTGCACCGTGCGTCTCACAGCGATAACTTCAGAGGAGTACCAGAGAGCCTTCGAATCACTCACGGAGCGCTCAAATAAGTGTATATCTAGGGAAGGAGACTATGTTGAAAGTTAACTGGAATAAATTTCTTTTGATGTAATTTTCGATTTTTTATTTTAAAAGTTCGGGAACTTTTCCGACATACTGTGTATGTGTATATATAGAAGTAGCCCGAACTCAGGAAGGAATCTTTAGACGCTGCTGCTTGTTGATACAATTTTGGAACTTGTAATTTTGATCTTGAACTAAAACACCAGCTTATATTCTTGATCTCGAACTGAATTTAACTTATATTCTTTCCCACACAGCATGAAAGCTTCTAATGAAACTTTCAAGTAAACACTTCATTTAAGCCTCTCGTAATCTTTTTGTAAACTAAATGAAACTTTTAGTAATATTACATGAAAAGATTCAAAGTAAGCTTTCTACAATGTTTGCGTCAGATAACTTGAAAGATTCATAAATGCAAACGTGCAATATTTAAAGCAAGCTTTCTATATTCTTTCACTAAACTTACAATATATTCAAACTGAAAGATTCTTTGTAATCTATCAGCAAGGTAACATTAAGCTTTTTCCACTTTTTCATGTTAAAGTTCTAAGAAACTTTTATATAAGCTTGCTGTGAGGTTCATTAAAAAGTGCATAGAATATTGATCGTAATCTTGCAGTAAGAATATTTGATATCTTATACAAGAAAAATTAATGAATATTCTTGGAAGTTTTCCGTAAAATTCATGTAATATAAAGTAAATTTTCCGATAACTCAGAACTTTAGCCAAAACTTTAAGAAAAGATTCCTATAAGTTCCCACAAAAGTTGAAAATGCGTAGAATTATGATCGTAATCCTGCATCAGAGATATTTGTTATCTCATGTAAAAAATTTATTGTATTTTGGATAAAAATAATTTATTATGCTTGTAAAAGTAATAAAATCTTAACATTGAAATTATTAATTTGAATACAAAAATATATTAATTTTTTAATTATTTCTTAATTTTAAAAAATACTCTACAACATAAAACAAATTTTGAATGTAGAATTAATACAAGTGTGGATGGATCGCCATACGACTTATGGCTCAAATTTAAACCTTAACAGTTTGGCTGAAAAGTTCATAGGCTTACATAGTCAAACACATTTTTTTGGTAAAATTCGATTTTATTATTCCATATAACCTCCCACACAGCATGCAAGATTCCGAAAATGTCTACACGGACCCGTACCGTGAAACGTCCAAGTACAGAATTCGTAAAATTTATCCACAAGATGACAATTTCCGTAGGTTGTCCGTTATCTATCATCTTTCCGTCGCTTTCCGTGGAAATCCGTAAGATTCCGTCCACGAATATTCTAAGGTGACTACAGCATTCTGTGAATAATGAAAGATATCCGTAGACTTCCGTAGATGTCCGCAGCTTTCTGTAGAAATTGAAAAACGTCTGTGGGGTTCTGTAATTTTCCGTAGCTTTCCGTGAAAAATGAAAAGTGTCCGCAGACTTCCGTAGATGTCCGTAACTTTCCGTAGAAATTCAAAAACATCCGTGGGGTTCTGTGATACTCCGTAGCTTTCCGTGAAGAATGAAAGGTGTCCGTCGAATTCCGTTGATGTCCGTTACCTTTTATTAACCACGGGAAGCTATGGAGTATCACAGAACTCCACGGACGTTTTCGAATTTCTACGGAAAGCTACGGACGTCTACGGAAGTCTACGGACACCTTTCATTCTTCACGGAAAGCTACGGAGTATCACAGAACTCCACGGACGTTTTTGAATTTCCACGGAAAGCTACGGACGTCTACGAAAGTCTTCGGATGCCTTTCATTCTTCACGGAAAGCTATGGAGTATCACAGAACTCCACGGACGTTTTTGAATGTCCACGGAAAGCTACGGACGTCTACAGAAGTCTACGGATACCTTTCATTCTTCACAGAAAGCTACGAAGTATCACAGAACCCCACGGATGTTTTTGAATTTCTACGGAAAGCTACGGATATCAACGGAATTCTACGGACACCTTTCATTCTTTACGGAAAGCTACGGACAACTACGGAACCTCACTGACGTTTTTAAATTTCTACATAAAGCTACGGACATCTACGGAAGTATACGGATATCTTTCATTATTCACAGAATGCTGTGGTCAACTTAAAATATCTATGGACAGAATCTTATGGATTTCGACGAAAAGTGACGGAAAGATGATAGATAACGGACAACCTACGGAAATTGTTATCTTGTGGATGAATTTTACAAATTCCGTACTCGGAAGTTTTACGGTACGGGTCCGTATAGACACTTACCAAGATTCCATTGAAAGATTCAACGCAAGGTGTCAGTGAAAAGATGCAGCAATGTTACACTAAAACCTTGTTAGAATATTATACTGATATATTTTAACGGAACGTTGCAGCAACCTTGCTGTAACATTTTTCTGAATTATTTCATTAAAACATTGCAGTAACTTGGCAGCAATAAATCTCAAAGTATTTTATGCAAGATTCATTGGAACATTTGAGTGAAATCTTGCAGCAAACTTAAAGCAAGATTCTCATGATATTTCTTTTCAAAACCTCACAGGAACCTTGTAGCAAGATTGATGATCAATATGAAAAGTCATATTAAAAACTATAAATATTGATAAAGTAAATGAATAAAAAAAATTTTTTGTTTAAATTCTTATTTAAACTATTTTTTCATATTTATAAAGATTTTAATATTATTTTTACATTATATACATTTTTATTTCCGCATTAAATAAATTATTTAGTTGCATATTGTCGTTTATATATTGTATATATTAATATCTCACGGAAAAAATGCAGAAAAATTTCTTGAACTACGGTGGAATCGAATCCAGGTCCTTCAAATTATAAAGCAGATGCCCTGGACCACTACTTATTTAGATATGAATTTCAGTTATAAGTTGATGGATGTTGCACCGATTCCATAAGACTATTATGCGTTGATTAGCTGTTCATAACGGGATTTTTAAATTTAAATTAAACTCACTTTATTATAATGATTTACATAAGCCTGCATTTATATTGTATCAACAGTAATGTTATTCATTTAAAAAAATTTACTGTTCTCTAAAGTAAAATTATACTCTAAGACATATAAAACACAATTTAAATTTAAGTATTCTTTTACGCCAAAGTTTAAAAACAAAGTTTACTTCAAAAAAATTTTTTTATTTTTAAACTCTGTTTTAATTGATTTAAACACTTAATTATTTAAACAACGCAACATCCACCAATATATAATTAAAATATTAATCTTAGTTGTACAAGCAGTGCGTATAGCTTAATGGTTAGGGCAATTGCTTCATAATGCGAAGGATCCGGATTTGATCTCACCATAGATCAAAAAATTTTTTTACGTTTTTTCCGTGAAATTTTTATGAATACAATATACGAGGGTGAATCAAATACAGGGTGCGTACGGTATTTGAGGACAACTTGAGAGTAAAATTAATAAGCTTGTATTTTTAATAAAATTTAATGAAATTTTAGGAATTTTTTCTACAACGTTAAATTAATATATGGCTATAAAGTTATTCAATAAAATCGCCATTAGCAGCAATAACCTCTTCGATCCGGGTCCGGAAACGATCAAATGCTCCTTGTTCATATTGACCATAACGGCATTAATAGCAGTCTTCAGCGAAGAAGTGGTGTTATGAGGACGCTTATTGGTCTCACGCACAACTACGCCCCATACGTAATAATCCAAAGGATTAAGGTCTGGGGAGCTAGGTGGCCATAGGTTCGGTGTTATGTGGTCATGAAAATTTTCGGCCATCCAATCTTGTGTCGCCATCGCTTTATGTGAAGGAGCAGAGTCTTGTTGAAAAATGCATAGTCTGCCTCCGCTTACATTATCTATCCAAGGTTTTACTACCGTCTCCAAAACCTCGATGTATGCAGCAGAGTTCACTCGAAGTCCTTGAGTAAAAAAGTGTGGTGGCAAAACATGTCTTTGGTTGCTGACAACACCTAAAACCATAACAGTGGCTGGAAATTTTGTGTGCATAACAACAGGAACCTCCGTAGGATTTGAACATAGCCATCTGTCATTTCTGCGATTGGTCTTTTGATCTTGGTCAAAATTTTTTTCGTCGGAAAAAAACCATAACATTTTGGGCGCCTCAGGGTGTTTGATTTTGTTTAAAAGACGTTTTGATAGAAGAACTCTCTGTTCCCGTGTTCGTTTCGACATGAACTGTCCTCTGCGCATAATGTAAGACTTATACTGAAGGTCTTCGTGGACAACTCTACGAATAAGGCGCTCAGAAACGTGAAGCTCACTCGCAAGGACCCTCATTGATTTTGAAGGGTCCTCGTCTATGATCGCTTGCACTTGCTCTAAAAATTCTGCAGATCGGACAGTGTCAGAACGTTGTTCGTGCTTTTTGCGTTTTGCAACCGATTCTGTATCGCCTCCTGATGCTTCTAATTCACGGCGAACCTTATGCACGAATGAACGGGCGCAATTAAGAAAATTAGAGATCTCTAAATCTGTATGGTTCGCACATATAGCGACGATGACAGCATGTCTCTTCATTTCTTAAGTGATGTTGTAGTCCGCCATTTCTTATCTGAAAAGGAAAAAAAATAAAAAATTCGCGAAGTTATAGTCACATTTATGCAGGTCCTCAAATACCGTACGCGCCCTGTATAAACGATAATTGTTTTTATACATTTATTGAATAATATTACACACAAACCGTATCATCAACATTTCTACATGTACTCTCCTGCGATGTCTAAACACTTTTGCCACAGTTTTGGAAGCTTGAATATTGCGTGTTCATAAAATATTTTAGGAAGAGTTATCAGCCAATTGCACATGTGCTCCTCGACTTCTTCATTGCTTTTAAATTGTTTTCCTCCAAGTGATTCTTTCAGAGGCGCGAACAATAAGTAGTCACAGGGATAAGTCTGGACTATAAGGAGGATGTTAGAGTGTTTTCCAGCCCATTTCTTCCAGTTAATCCCTTGTCAAAGCCGCGGTATGCAGCCTAAAGTTATTATGAAGAAGGATGGCCTCTCTAATAGACATACCTCGTCTTTTGTTTCGGTAGTGGATTCTCGCTGACTGTAACAACTGGCAATAGTAGGTCGCATTCACTGTTTGTTAATGGTGAAGAAAATCAATGAGTGAAACTCCCTTTAAGTCAAGAGAAATCGTTGCAGGCACTTTTCTGGCTGAGAGGCGAGTTTAGGCCTTCACTGGGCAGCCTTCATCCTTCTTTCGCCACTCCATACTCGCCATTTTTGATTCGGGGGTATAATGGTCACATTGTGTCACTCGATTTTGAGACAATGTAGTATTTCCAAACTGCGCCTTTAAACGAGTAAAAATTTCCGACGGTATAATGCCTTAATTGGTTAAAAACTTTATGATGACGCGTTGCGCGACAGACGGATATACCTCTTGCTCAGTCATGGCTGTACTGAGGACAGAACCAAGCGTGGCCGCTAAGCTGGTTCCCTCACTCTTTATAAACGAATTAGCAACCGCCATACTATATTATCTAGTCCGGAGGTGCATGCTTAGCCGAATAGCTAAATTACCGTTTATATTTGATTTACCCTCATATTAACGACAATTTTCGACTAAAAAATTAATTTAATGAGAAAATGAAAAAAAATATATACATATTTTATCGCAAACTTCCAGCAATATCTCATTGTAACCTTGCAGCAATATTTCATTATAACTTTTTAGAAAACTTGCATTGAAATCTTGCAGAAACCTTTCACTGCAACCTTGCTGAAGAATTTGTGCAATGGACATATAAAGGTTGCAGTAACTTCTCAGCGCAACCTTGCAACAACCTTTCGAACCTAACATGAAATCTTGCACCAACCTTGCAGCAAGGTTTCATGCTGTATGGGCTTCGAGGGCGACACAACGATTATAGCGGTCATATACGAGGGCGGTCCGATAAGTACTAAGCCTCACGGCCCAATGGCGCCATTATCGCAAGAAAAATTCACTATCATGTAATACATTCTCGTAGACGGCTACTGTCAAAATTTAAGCCGAATTGGACTCGTAATTGTTTTGACCGCGTGTGGAAGCAGGCGTGTCCGTGGATTTTAGAAAATTTGAGAAAGAGCAATATCGGTCGGTGATTCGATTCTGGTTTTTGGAAGGGAAATCGCGCAGAGAAATCAAAGAGCGCCTGGATGCTGTGTACGGTGACTCTGCTTCTGCGATGGCGACCGTAAAAAATTGGTTTAACGAGTTTCAACGTGGTCGCATGACGGTTTTTGATGAGCTACGCCCAGGTGCCCCAAAAACGGCTACTACGGAGGATAACGTGACAAAAATCTACGATCTCGTATTGGCAGACCGGCGATTGAAGGTTCGCGAGATAGATGAGACAGTAGGCATCTCAAAAGACCGCGTGGGTCATATTTAGCATGCAATTTTGGGTATGAGAAAGCTGTCAGCGCGAAGGATGCCGCGCTCGCTCACTCCGGACTACAAGCGCAACCGTGAGACCACTTTAGAACAGTGTTTGATGCTGTTTAAGCGCAATCCGAAGGAGTTTCTGCGTCGTTTCGTGACCTTCAACGAAACATGGGTCCACTGGTACACGCCAGAGACCAAGGAACGGTCGAAACAGTGGACTTCACCCGGCGAACGCGCTCCGAAGAAGGCGAAGACTGTCCTATCGGTTGAAAAGGTGATGGCAACCGTTACCTGGGATTCACAAGATGTGATCTGCATCGACTACCTAGAGAAGGGCAAAACGGTCACAGGGTTCTACTATGCCGAATTATTGGGCCGATTCGACGCCGAATTGCAGAAAAATGGCCCCATTTGGCGAAGAAAAAAGTGCTCTTCCACAATGACAACGCACCGGCTCGCACCTCCGCTGTCGCCACGGGCAAATTGATCGGAATTGGGCTACGAACTGCTACCTCATCCACCGTATTCTCCAGATTTGGCCCCGTGCGACTTCTATTTGTTTCCAAACTTAAGAAAGTCACTCGCCGGGCAGAAATTTGAGTCGAATGAGGAGGTCATCGCCGCCACGGACGCTTACTTTGCAGACCTCGAGAAAACGTATTTTTCAGGCTGGTTAAAGAAGTTGGTGCATCTCAGGGTCACGTGTATCGAGCTAAGAGGAAACTATGTTGAGAAATAAATCGCCCTTTTTCCAAAATTTTTGTTTTTCTTTTGTAGGCTAAGTACTTATCGGACCGCCCTCGTAATTTTCTGATATCATTTTTATAGTACAATTTCTCTTTAGATTCATAAAAGGTCTTAGTTTCGGCGATTACCTCTTTATTAGTGATGAATATTTTTTCAGCGAGCATTCTTTTGAGGTCTGCAAACAAGAAGAAGTCACTAGGGGCAAGATCTGGAGAATACGGAGAATGGGGAAGCAATTTGTAGCCTAATCCATGTAATTTTGCCATCGTTTTCATTGAATAGTGACACGGTGCATTGTCTTGATGAAACAGCACTTTTTTCTTCTTCAAATGTGGCCGTTTTTCGTGATTTCATCCTTCAAACGCTCTAACAATGCTATGTAATAATCGCTGTTGATGGTCTGGCCCTTCACGAGGTAATCGATCAATATTATACTGATGCCATAACCTTGCCAGCCGACTGTTGCGAGTTTCTACGCTTTGGATTCGGTTCATCGTGTGTAGACCTCTCGGCTGACTGTCGATTAGACTCTGGAGTGTAGTGATAGAGCCATGTTTCATCCATTGCCACATATCATCTGAAAAAATCGTTTTTATTACGGTTGAATATCGCTAAACATTGCTCCTAATGATCAACACATTGTTCCTTTTGCTCGATTGTAAGCTCGCGAGGTACCCACTTTGCACACAGCTTTCACATATACAAATATGCACGATATGTCCAACACGTTCCTTTGTTATATTTAGAGTCTCAGCTATCTTGATCAATTTTATTTTACGATCATTCAAAATTATTTTGTGAACTTTTTTGATGTTTCCGTCGGTAACAGCCTCATTCGGACGTCCACTGCGGGTATCGTCTTCGATGCTCATTTCGCCTCGTTTAAATTTAGCAAACCACTTCTCAACGGTTGATTTACCTGGTGCAGAGCCCGAATAATGTTTATCAAGCCAAGTCTTAGCTTCAATAGTATTTTTTTTTTCACCAAAAAGCAATGCCTTATTACAACATGTAATTCTTTTATTTCACAATAACAGAAGTTGCTTCACTCACAATGCTATATCTCACGAACCAATTGTCCGAAAACTGTCAAATTTATACACGTATAGTTTGAAGATTGATACTAACTAAAAATCCTATGGATTTAATTATAGTAACGCCATCTATGTATCAGCCTACGAACTTTTCAGCCGATCTGTTAGTTAGCACGCGTAAAATCCGGGTTTGATCCTATCATAGGTTAATAATTTTTTTGCGTTTTTTTCTGTAAAATAATATCTGCGACAATGCAAATAAACAATAATATAAATTTAATACGGATATTTAAAAATATGTATATTCATAATGAATAATGAATTTCTAAAATATATTGAGTGACCCAATTTATAAGACGCACCCAAATAACTCGCCATATATTTTGATGAGATCTACAACTTTTATTCTAAGCATTTTTCAAGATTTTTCATAATTTTCAAAATAAACGCAAGAAACTATGATTTTTATGAGTTTTTCATTGTTTAATTGTCTTGTATTATGATAGGTGGCTTCATCAGAGAACATCATGTAATTGAAAAAATGTGGCTGATTTTGCAATCTTAATTGAGCCCATTGACACAATTGCAATCTTCTTTCAAAATCACGTTGCGTCAGCTCTTAGGTTAAAGTGATGTGATATGGATAAAAACGATGAAGTCTTATAATTTTTCTGATTGTTTCTCTCAGAATACCAGATCTTATTGCAATTTACCAAGTTGAATCATGAAGATCTTAATAAATACTGGCAAGCACTATCAGTACTCGCGAATCGTTCCTTTTGATCGTCCTTATTCTGCGACGTTGCAGTGGTCTTCAAGAACCTTGCCTCTCACGCTGTTCAATCCCGAAAATTGTCCTATAATTTGGATGACGTAACCTTTTGGGTAAACGCTCCCGATGTAATCGTACTGTTGCACGATAATTTTTATGACATTCACCTAAAATCAGTAAAATGTCTACAATTTCGTTGCGAGCATAATCAGGTATATTTGCTTAAATTGTATTATAATAAATATTTTCACACACAGGATAAAAAAAAGAGAAACTATTAACAAATTTATGTAGGAAAAAATTCTAAACGAAATTGTTCAGTTATTAACTTTGTGACGTGGTATTTTGCACCAGTCACATGAGGAGGCTAAAACACAGCCTATACGCCTCTTCGTAGCCCACAATACCTATTACAATCTTGGCAGTCTCGCAGAACTGCCACGCTTAGCCCTAACTAACAGCCACGCAGGGCTGTGGATACTATACCTTCTTTAGGTACATGTGCTTGGAGCTCAAGTAAGGCTCCAGCGAGAAGCCAGTCTCAGGAGCCCATGGCTAGGCGATGGCAGTGCTCGCACACACTGCAGCAGGGATTTCTTTCCAAGCTCCTTCCTGTCCTTGTCGCGGTTCCCGTACCTGCAACCTCCCAGACAGTAGTTAAAAGAAGAAGGAAGCAATAATAGCAGCTGCACCTTGGAAGGGAAGTACAAGCTGCCACACAACATCATAGGAAAGTGCGAGAGGAGGTTAGGAGGCAAGCAAAGACACATAAGCACTACATCTACGTGCAAGTATTTACGTACCTAGAATTGTCTAAGAGCGTTGCCTTGCTGCCGCTGCTAGCAGGCCATCGTTGTCCCCGACACCGCCGCTTCGCTTTCTCCACCGCTCATCGTTCGATTCGCCAGCTGTTGATCCGCCGCACTACCGCACCTGGAGAAGAAAGAGAAGAGACAAATGAGTCGACGCCTATCAGCCATGGAACGCGTCAAATTACCTGGATTCCCTGGACATCGGAGGTCGATTCTCGCCGATCCAGAGGAAATATAACAATACTGGCACTCACGAGCGAATAACCTAAACGCGCGCTGCTGGCGCGCGGTAATGTCAACTGCCGACAGCGCTGAGCGCGTGCGGTGGCTGCGTCACGTAACGTATTTAACACGGCGCAAAATGATTATCTAAAATCAGCGCTCGCGAAAGTGCCACGCAGGAGCTTCTCGTTTACTCCGTTCGGGCCCGTTTTAGCGAGAAGTCACGATATTAGCGAGCAGTCGACACTCCGTCCGGTGCCATAGTCGCGATCATTAGCATTCGTCGTTCGACTCAGCATTTTCGCGTTTCATAAAGAAAAAGATGAGCGTGTACGAGCCGGCAGATCGCCCTTTTGTAGTCGAGAGTGTTGTAGTATATCTGGTAAGTGCCGAGGTGCAGTGGCTGTTACCAGGAGGCATCCCTGCAACGAATCGTCCCCGTTTCCTACCCGGCTGTGTGTATGTGCGACCGCGACGCATGCTACGCGCCATTATTGTCTTTCCACGTCTTGTATGCCCGTGACCGCTCTAACCGTGAGCTAGCCATGCGAACGTAATTTTCGCGCACAAAACCGCGCTACACGAGTGTAGCTGGTGCCCTGGGCTCGCGTAAAAACGCGATCATTGTGTATTTAGTTAATATTAAGTTCAAATAAACGTGTTCGTTTTGTTTATTTTCAAGTTCGTGATTTAACTTACTCTTTGCTAGTGAGCAACCCGCCCGCTTCCCCCTTACATTTGTACGCCACCCTGATCCCCAGTGGCGTTACAACTTTATAAAAAATCTAATGAAATTTCATTGAAATGATGATATTGTAATGTGATTGTCAAACACATCAGAGCTTTCTAATTTAGAATCAGTATTTCTAACAAAAAAATTTATGATGATGTCAAAACGCAGGAAATGATACTCGCGGAGGTAGATATTTACCTCTTAAGTTTTTACTTTTGGTGTATCTTTGAACTATCATATTCTGTTTTAAACGTCAACTCTATACGTCTTCAAAAGCCGTAGTCAAAAACATAGTGAAAACCATGAGAAACTCATAAGAATAGTTTTTATTGCATTTATCTTGGAAAATATTGATATTGATAATTTAAAAAAAACTGTTAATAAAAGTTGTAGATCGTATCAAAATCTATCATTTTTATCATGCGTATTTTTCTCTAGAGATGATATTTTCCGAATCAAATGCGTTCAAATGCATATCAGTTAAATACGTGGGTATACCAGAGTTTATTAAACACTCATAAATGCTTCCATTTCGTTTTTCAAAAAAAAAATATTTATGTATTTTGATATGCTGATTACGAATATCATATGCGAAATTGTCAAAAATTTTATTTTCATGGCAAAAACAAAAGAAAATCCATAAAAATCATATTTTTTTGCGTTCATCTTGAAAATTACGAAAAATCTTGAAAAATGCTTAGTACAAAAGTTGTAGAGCTTATTAAAATACATCTTTTTGTGAGACAAAATAGGAATTTCTATTTGAAAATTTGAAATTGTCTTCGAGTGACCTTGAAGGTCATAGTCCTGGTCAAATCCAAGATTACAATTTGCTTTCTTCCTTGCATTTCTATTACTTTTATCCCAAATACTTTATCGATTGGAGCACTCCCTGGTAATTTATTTGTATGCGTCTTTTAAATTGGGTCACCCTATATAAAATACTTAGATAAAGGTTACAAATGATCTTTCAGAAAGATTGTTTAAAAGATTACTGGAATCTTTTATGGTAGATAACTGACAGTTTCTTAAGTCGCACATTTTGATCTTACGTCAATATTCTGTAAGAGCTTCCCGGAAGCTTCCGAACCTTTCTTGAATGTTTACTGTCAGCTTACAGGAAACTTTGATGCTATGTGGGTGATTCTTGGATTCTTAAAAATTCTAATATTAAATTAGAAGATTGCTGTGAGGTTTCGAAAAGAAATATCATGGAAATCTTGCTGCAAAGTCGCTGCAACGTTTCGTGAAAATTTTTCAGAAAATCTAACTGTAATTTTGCGCGAAATGTTTCACAAAACGTTGATGCAAGATTGCTGCTAGGTTTCGGAAAAATATATATTATTGAAATCTTGCTGCAAGGACGCTGAAAAGTGTCACAGAAACGCTTCAGAAAACCTTGCTGTAATCTTGTGCGCAATATTTTGTAAAATATAGCTGCAAAGTTGTTGAAATGTATTAATGAAATATTTCAGAAAAATCTTGCTGCATAGTTGCAAGGTTTTACTTAAATGTTCGAATAAATCTTGCTGCAATCTTGCACAAAATGTTTCGTGAAATATTGCTACAAAATTGCTATGAGGTTTCGAAAAGAAATATAATTAAAATCTTGCTGAAAGGTCTTTGCAAGGTTTCGTTAAAATATTTCAAAAAACCTTGCTGTAATGTTTCACGAAATATTTCGCGAAATCTTGCTGCAAGGTTGATGCAAGTTTTTGAAAAAATAATCTATTAAAATCTATTTGTAAGGATGCCACAAGATTTCACTGAAATATTCCAATAAACCTAGCCGAAATCTTGCACGAAATATTTTGCGGAATATTGCTGCAAAGTTGCTGCAATGTTTTAATGTAATACTTCAGAAAAATGTTGCTGTAAGGTTGCTGCAAGATTTCGTTGGAACATATCAGTATAATATTTCAGTAAGGTTATAGTGTAACATTGCTGCAACTTTTCACTGAAACCTAGTGTTCAATCTTTCAATGGAACCTTGCATGCTGTGTGGGTATTTCGAATGTACTTAAAATATAACATTATCACAAATATAATAAAATAGAACATGAAGCTATTTTTAATACAAATAAATATATTAGCTTCATATAAAAAATACAATATGAAATAATTCTAAGTTTAAATATACGCGTTTAAGAATTATTGTAACTATAATATTATTTTAAGGAGAGAGATATACTTAGGATTTTGACAAAATCGATTTGTTTGCATTTTCTAAAAGTAGCGCGTTTCAGAAAAATTCTGTAAAAATTTCAGGAAAAATCGACTGTTATTTATGAAGATATAGAAGATTGAACGGAGCTGTCTCCAGCGCATGATAGTAGGCAGGTAGCGGCAGCTGCGCGCTCGACTACTTGAGGGATTACAAAGGCCTTTAATGTACCTTATATGTATATATATATATATATATATATATACATATATATACACATTCTGTCAAAAAGTACAAGGAATTGTCGATTTAAATCTGGCGGGGCAATTTAGGCAGGTAAAATTTTTTTTCTAGGTTGGTACAACTGTCCTTAATGACTATGCCAAGTTTAAGCGGAATCTGTCAACGAGTGTGTTTACAGTAGCTGGTTAAGTCAGTCGATGTCAATAGTGCGTGCCGATTTTTTACAATGGGTAATTACGTTGAACAAAGAATTTGTCTAAAATTTTGTGTTGCGAATGAAATTTCGTGTGCCGATGCATTGAAAATGTTGCAAAAGGCTTTTGGTGATAAAGCACTATCGAAAACCCGTGCGTATGAGGGGTACAAAGTCTTCAAGGAGGGTCGTGAAGTCATCGAAAACTTGCCTCGTTCCGGACGCCCGTCGACGGTTTCGACCGCAGATAACGTCGATAAAATCAAGGACATGGTGCTTGAAAACCGTCATACCAGCTTGAGAGAAATAGCACATGAACTTGAGATATCCCACGAGTCCACACGTACGATTTTAATTGATATTTTGGGCATGAGAAAGGTGGCCGCAAGACTCGTTCCAAAAGAGCTTAATTTTCTTCAAAAACGCTATCGCGAACAGGTCGCTTCGGACAAGCTGGATCGCGCCAATTCCGATTCCACATTTATGGAATGCATTATAACTGGTGATGAAACGTGGGTGTACGAATACGATATGCAAACAAGCCAGCAAGCATCGGAATGGGCGGGAAAAAACGAGCCGAAACCGAAAAAACCACGCCAAAGCTGCTCAAAAGTGAAGGTGATGCTCATTGTTTTCTTCGATATCCGTGGCGTGGTGCACTACAAATTCGTTCTAGAGGGTCAGACGGTAAACAAAGAGTATTACCTAGGCGTTATGAAACGTTTGCGTGAGCATATCCGTAAGAAGCGGCCAAATTTGTGGGCGAACAACTCGTGGATTTTGCACTATGATAACGCGCCGTCTCACCGAGCTACGATTGTGACCGAATTTCTCGCCAAAACTCAACGAACACGCTTGAACAACCACCGTATTCGCCGGATTTGGCTCCCTGTGACTTCTTCCTCTTCCCAAAACTTAAATTGCTGCTCCGTGGCACCCGTTTTCAGTCGATTGAAGCCATAAAACAAAATTCGGCGTGCGAGCTGAAGGCCATCCCGGAAAGCGCCTATAAAAAATGTTTTGATGATTGGAAGTGCCGTTGGCATATATGTATCGAAGCAAATGAAGCCTATTTTGAAGGCGACCCAATAAATTTTGATTATTAAACGTAAAAATGTTTTAACTTAAAATTCCCGGTACGTTTTTGACAGACAGTATATTCATACGAGATGTGTTCAGAAAATAACAGGAATTTTTGTTTTTTAAAAAAAATATTTATTTATTCGTTTACATTAATGTTGTCGCTTTCAAGGGAGTCCCCAATCGATATTATGCATTCATGCCAGCGTTTCTTCCATTCCTGGAAACACTTCTAAAACTCGCTCTTGGGGATGGTATTTAGCTCTTTCAGCGATGCGCTTTTAATGTCATCTATGCTTGTAAAACGACGGCCCTTTAATGTTCTCTGTATTTTTGGAAATAGAAAAAGTCACATAGAGCCATGTCTGGCGAATATAGAGGCTGAGGCATCGTTGCAGTATTGTTTTTGGCCAGAAATTTACGAACAAGCAATTAAGTGTGAGCAGGTGCATTATCGTGGTGCAAAAGCCATGAATTGTTTTGCCACAAAATGGAGCGTTTTTCTCGGATTGCTTCACGCAAACGGCGTTGAACTTGTAGTTAGTACTTCTTATTGACCGTTTGACCTCGTGGTAAGAATTCATGATGCACTATGCCATTAAAATCGAAGAACACAGTGAGCATAACCTTAACTTTCGACCGCACTTGTCGAGCCTTTTTCAATCTTAGCGATCCAGAACGCCTCCACTGGGACGATTGAGCCTTAGTTTCGACGTCATATTCGTAAACCTATGTTTCGTCACCTGTTATAATACGTTTCGGCAATTCTGCATCGTTGTTGACTTCATTTAGTGACTCCTGAGCAACTTTCATTCGCCGCTGTTTTTGTTCAAAATTTAACAATTTTAGGACAAATTTGGCTGCCACGTATATCATACCCAAAACATTCGAAAAAATTTCATGGCATGAGCCAATTGATATGCCAACTTCATCAGCGACTTCTCTGATTGTGATTCGGCTATCGTGCAAAACCATTTCTTTCACTTTTTTCACTTTTTCATCGGTTGTTGATATGCTGGAGCGCCCGGGGCGTTCGTCATCTTCAACGTCTTCACGACCATCTTGGAAATGCTTATACCACTCGTAAACACTTGTTTTACTCACAGCGGACTCACAATAGGCCTTTGTTAACATTTCACACACATTGTTACACTTTATTTCATTTTTTACTCAAAATTTGATACAAATTCTTTGATCCATTTTTTTTAACAAACGAAAATCGCCGAGCTTATAAAAACCTTAGCGTCTAACCTTAGCGGCTGCCACTGACAAAATAAAGAATCAATACAGCTGAAAATTGTATCATACTTTAGGGGTATGTGTACCAACATAATAAAAAAAATTTTTGACAATCGGACTCTCCAAACCCGCGAAATAAAAAAATTCCCGTTGTTTTCTTAACACACCTTGTATATATATTGAGAGTGCAAATTACTTTGGTCCGTTTTCAAAAGATGGCTCTGGCTACTATGAATATTTAATAGTAACAGCTGAAGTTGGTAGTTTCAGAGAATTTAGACATCTGTCAATAATATTCAGTTTATATCGCTTCGAGTTTCATAAAAAAATCTTGTTTTCAACTGTGTTAGATATGTTCAATTTTGTGTTAACCAAGCAGCATTTGCGGAAGGTTTTAGTTTTCTGTTTTAATTGGAAGAAAAGTGCCGCTGAAGCGCATCAAATGCTTGTGGAAGTTTATGGTGAGAATGCTCCAACTGATAAATCTTGTAGGGAATGATTTGGAAGTTTGAAGAATGGAGATTTCAGCGTTGAAGACAAGCCTTGCTCTGAACAGCCAAAAAAATTCGAAGACAAAAAGTTGGAGGCATTACTCGATGAAGATCCAAGTCAAACGCAAGAGGAGCTTGCAGAATCATTGGAAGTGACTCAACAAGCAGTTTCTGTATGATTGAAATCCATAGGAATGATTCGAAAGCAAGGCAATTGGGTGCCTTATGGACTGAAACCGAGAGACATTGACAGGCGATTTTTCTGTTGCGAGCAGCTGATTCAAAGGCAACAAGAAAGGGTTTTTTTACATAGAATCGTTACTGGGGATGAAAAATTGATATTCTATGATAACCCCAAGAAGAAAAAATACTACGCTATGCCCGGTCAATCGTTGCCATCGACCTCAACATCAACACCAAAGCCGAATATTCATGGTTCGAAGATCATGTTGTGTATCTGGTGGGACCAAAAGGGTGTTGTGTACTATGAGCTGCTACAATCTGGCGATACCATAACTACCGATTGGTATAAGCTGCAATTAATTCGTTTGAGCCGTGCATTACGAGAAAAGCGGCCGGAATACAAGGAAAGACATGACAAAGTTATTTTTCTGCATGACAACGGTCGGTCTCATGTCACATAAGTCGTGAAAAAATATTTCGAAACGCTCAAGTAGGATATTTTGCCGCATCCACCGTATTCTCCGGACATTGCATCTTCTGATTACTGGTTGTTCCGAGGGATGCAGCACAATCTGGCAGGTCATCGGTTCATTTCTTTCGCAGAAATCGAAAATTGGTTCCTAACTTAGATCACCTCAAAAGACGAGACATTATTTCGAGATAGAATTCGAAAATTGCCTGGAGGTGGGAAAAAGTAGTAACTAGCGATAGACGATACTTTGATCAATCTTTTAATTCTTTTTATTTTGAAACAAGTGCATTTTTGACCGCAAAAAATGGACCAAATTAATTTGTACTCCCAATATATATATACATATATATATATATATATATACAGGGTGCGTACGGTATTTGAGGACATGCATAAATGTGACTAAAAACTTCGCGAATTTTTTTTTTATTTTTTTTCCTTTTCAGATAAGAAATGGCGGACTACAACATCACTTTAGAAATGAAAAGACATGCTGTCATCGTCGCTATATGTGCGAACCATACAGATTTAGAGATCTCTAATTTTCTCAATTGCGCCCGTTTATTCGTGCATAAGGTTCGCCGTGAATTAGAAGCATCAGGAGGCGATACAGAATCGGTTGCAAAACGCAAAAAGCACGAACAACGTTCTGACACTGTCCGATCTGCAGAATTTTAAGAGCAAGTGCAAGCGATCATAGACAAGGACCCTTCAAAATGAATGAGGGTCCTTGCGAGTGAGCTTCATGTTTCTAAGCGCCTTTTGATGTAGAGTTGTCCACGAAGACCTTCGGTATAAGTCTTACGTGATACGCAGAGGACAGTTCATGTCGGAACGAACACGGGAACAGAGAGTTCTCCGATCAAAACGTCTTTTAAACAAAATCAAACACCCTGAGGCGCCCAAAATGTTATGGTTTTTTTCCGACGAAAAAAATTTTGACCAAGATCGAAAGACCAATCGCAGAAATGACAGATAGCTATGTTCAAATCCTACGGAGGTTCTTGTTGCTATGCACACGAAATTTCCTGCCACTGTTATGGTTTTAGGTGTTGTCAGCAACGAAGGACATGTTATGCCACCACACTTTTTTACTTAAGGACTTCGAGTGAACTCTGCTGCATACATTGAGGTTTTGGAGACGGTAGTGAAATCCTGGATATACAATGTAAGCGGAGGCAGACCATACATTTTTCAACAAGACTCTGCTCCTTCACATAAAGCGATGGCGACACAAGATTGGATGGCCGAAAATTTTCATGACCACATAACACCGAACCTATGGCCACCTAGCTCCCCAGACCTTAATCCTTTGGATTATTACGTATGGGGCGTAGTTGTGCGTGAGACCAATAAGCGTCCTCATAACACCACTTCTTCGCTGAAGACTGCTATTAATGCCATTATGGTCAATATGAACAAGGAGCATTTGATTCGGGCATGTAATCGTTTCCGGACCCGGATCGAAGAGGTTATTGCTGCTAACGGCGATTTTATTGAATAACTTTATAGTCATATATTAATTTAACGTTGCAGAAAAAATTTCTAAAATTTCATTAAATTTTATTAAAAATACAAGCTAATTAATTTTACTCTCAAGTTGTTCTCAAATACCGTACGCACCCTGTATATATATATGTTAAATACCTGTTTAATTTTCAAATAGTCTAATGCATGTTTTTGAGTGGCAGCTGCTTTTGGAACAGTTGCTTGTGAGACGTCGAAATGTCTACACGTCGTGTTTCTTTCGCCTTACAAAGTTTTTATATTTGAAATAAGTAACTGAGTCTGTGGAAAATGGAAAGAAAAATTTCAAGAGAAGAGTGCAAGACTCGTTCAGTTCACAAATGAAGATTGAATAAAAGGAAGCAATATTTTAATCCAAAAACTGTGGAAGCTAACGTTGGCGCTGCTAGTACTTTAGCAAAATAATTAAAACATTAAAACAAATACAACGTGCCAAAAACTGGCAGCTGTAACTTTTTATAAAGACAATTTATTTAATTAAAATAGGTACCAATATATGCAACACACTTTTCCCAACGAGATACAAGTACATTTATTCCAGTTTTGTAGAAGTCCGAGTTTCTGGTTCGAAGAAACTCCTCGAAGGCATTTTTGACAGCAGCTTCATTATTAAATCTTTTTTCTGTCAAAAACTGATCCAAATTTTTAAAGAAATGGTTATCTGTTGGTGAGAGGTCTAGTGAATATGGAGGGTGAGGAAGAGTCTCATAGCACAACTCGATTAATTTTTGGACCGTTGTTCTCGATACATGAGGTCGTGCGTTATCATGAAGCAGCATCACTCCATCCCTGTTGACAAGCCTAGGTCGTTGGACTATCAATATCTGATGCATTTTATCCAGTTAAGCACAGTATTTCTCAGCATTGATGATTTTGCCAGGTTGCAGGAACGAATAGTGGAAAACTCCAGCTACAGACCACCAAACAGTTACCATTATTTTCTTTGGATGAAGGCTTAGTTTAAGCATGTGTCTTGGCGCTTCATCGGCATCTAGCCATAGGGCCGATCAGCGACGATTATCGTATAAAATCCGCTTCTCATCGCAGGTCACAATTCGGTGCAAGAACGGTTCCTTTTTGTTGCGGGAGAGAAGAAAACTTGAAATCTTCATTCGGCACGTCATGTTTTGCTCGGTAAGATCATGCGGAACCCATTTGTTAAGCTTTTTCACTTTTCCAAGTTATTGCAAGTGGTGGCAAACTGTCGAATTGTGAACGCCTAATTTCTCGGCAAGATCGCTTATGGTTTGGCGGGGGTCAGACTCCACTAATGCACGCAGCTCGTCGTTATCGATCGATGGTCATAGGTGTCCACGTGGCTCATGTCCAAGGTCCATATCTCCGGATCAAAATTTTTCGAACCACCGCCGACTGGTTTGTTCGCCAACTGTATCAGGCCTAAATGCGCTCTTGATATTCCTCGTTGCTTTCGTTGCGTTGTGCTCTAATTGAAATTCGTATAGTAAAAGTAGCCGTTTCTGATTCACTCCCATGTTTACTTTTTCTTTTTGTTTTTACGATCACTATGAAGTGCAAAACAGAAATGACTTCATAAACCAAGGTAGCAGTATTTATACTTCAATATGTCATATCATTTGCGCCGCCTTGTGTTAACATAATACACTAAAATTGCAGCCAACTTTATGTCATTGCTACATCGGCCATTTCATCTGCAGCAACCTAATATGTATATTCAACTCAATTAATATCAATAAGATAAAACAATTCACAGCAATTGAAAGCAATTGATAAGTTTTATTGGATTTGTTTTGTTTCTATTTGTTACGTGACGTAACAGTTAAAGTATTAAAAAAAAAAAAAAAAAAAAAAACAATTAAATTAAAAAAATAATATGTATAAAAAATAAGAAAAAAATCAAATATATAAAATTATATATATATATATATATATATATATATATATATATATATATATATATATATATACACACATATATACATATATAACAATTATAATGAAAATTAAAATTAAAATTACAATTATATTAAACTTAATAGACTAAATGCAACGCATAAATGTTCAACGAATGTGTGAGTGTGTTGGTTCCTAGAAAAAAAATGTGTAAAGCTTGCAGCAACACTGCAAGTTGACTCCTACGGAAAAACCCAGGAGATACGGAGAATAAATAACATTCTTCCAACACACGTTTAGAGAGCTGAGTAATCTAATCCTTCATGACACACACAAATTTAGAGAAATAAAGAAACTAGAGTTGCGTTTTGGTCGGAAGGCACGGGGAAGGCTCGGAAGTCTGTGAAGACATGCTAATGCTGAATAGGCAAAAATCCCCACGATGTTTCCGCGACCAAGTCTTTAAGTATGAGGGAAGAGCGGGCCCGCGGGGAGTGAGGTGTGAGTTTTTTTTCGTGTGTTTCGGCCGTCTGGCAACTCGTCGTTAAACAAAATTAAGTAAGAGGTTCTTTCCAGGCGAGAAACGTTCAGAAAAGTTTTCAGTGTTTTTAATAATAATATATATATTTCTTTGTTTCATTTTTTGGTTTTCGGTGTGTGCTGTGCTGTGCTGTGTGGTCATGTGGTAATAGAGAGAGAGTGACTATTATATAAAGCGATTATATCAAATAAATAAAAACCATTTACAGGAAGTTGATATTGTTTGGTGATTCGATGCCGTCTTTTCCAAACTCATCGCTCTTCCACGTAGGGATCCTAAGCCAGAGTTCAAAGGTCCAGGAACAACTACTGGTTCCAGGTAAAAGTTTAATTATGATTAGTAATAAATTAATATTTGCTTAATTTCCCCCTCTAGCGTGTCCGGGTGCTCCGTTATCCGATGGGGCTAAGGCGTAAACTCTCCCGATCCCCATGAGTCGTGTCAGTAAGGAATATTTTCAGTTCGCGATGCGCGACCGGGCTTGTACAGAACAGGTTGGTGGGTCCCGCATAAAAATAAATATTAAAATTCCATTTCGTGCGTGTTCCCCCAGACGTAACACTATTGAATAAGAAAATATTATTGATCTCAATTTAGATCAATTAAAGGTTGTAAAACATCTTTTATTGATTTTGAGGTTATATTCTTGAAATAAATTTGCAACAATTTAGAACAATTGATAAATTTTATTGAATCTTTTCAATTATATTGAAGAAAAAAATATTATTGATCTCAATGAAAATCAATTGAAGGTTTTGAAGCTTCTTTTATTGAATTCGTGATTATTTTATTGTAATAAATTCGTAACAATTCAAAGTAATTGATTAGCTTTATAGAATTCTTTTCTATTTCTATTAAATAAGAAAATACTATTAATTTTAATTTTGATCAATGGAAGATTTTGAATCTTCTTTTATTGATTTTAAAGGCTATTCTATTGAAATAAATCCAAAATAATTAAAAACAATTAATAAGCTTTCTTAATTTTTTTTTTATTTTTATTGAATAAGAAAATATTATTGATTTCACTTTAATTCTATTAAAGGATCTCAAGCTTTTTTTTATTGATGTCGTGTTTATTTGATTAACGTTTCTAAAATTAATTCACATGTTTTGTTGTAGTTATTAAATTATAAAAATATTACATTATATATATATATATATATATATATATATATATATATATATATATATATATATATATATATATATATATATATATATATTGTGACGAAGAGTCCGTCATATAAGTCCCGCGGTGAACATAGTTCTGTTCCTTTGTATTAAAGTGAGTGTCGCGAGTGAAGCTAAGGGTGAAGGTGTGCGAGAGACAGAGAGAGAGTGAGGAAGAAGCTGAGGGAGCAGTGCGAGGGAGGAGAGCGAAGACAAGGAAGTACAGCGAAGAAGTAAGACTGGGGACGAGGTGGTTAAGTGTCAGCGGGAGGCGACTGGAGGTTGCCACCGCGACATCTGAAGCCGAGGGTGAGACGTAGGCAGTCAGCGTGCAGGCAAATTCACATCGAGGTCTGGCAGCCCTTCTTCAGAGGGAGCCGCAGGAGCCAGGTGCAGCGGTGCAGAAGGAAACAGCCGGGAGTTCAACAGCCTGCGGACGAGCCTCGTGAGCAACAACGGTAAGTGTTCTTACTTTTCCGCGTAAAATAGTTAGAAAGAGAGAGAGAGAGAGAGAGAGAGAGAGAAAGAGAGAGAATAGAATAGAATAATATTTATTGAGGCTACGGGATATGATCCCATGCAGCCCTGAAAAAGAAATAATACAGATATAAACTTTTACAGTGTTATAGAAAACAATACATAATAATATAATATTACTCGCATTAGTAAACTATATAATACGCTGCTAACATAATATAATAAAAATAGTAATAGTATAATATAGCCGGTTATGCCAAAGCATTCGTACTACGAAAATATAATACATATATCGATGAGTGCAGTGACAATAACAATAACAACAACAAAGTGTAACTTATAATTAATACTTTATAATTCATAACGTAGTTCGCTAAAAGTAAGACTAGATTAGGCTAGATTTGAATAGATTTGAATACGCCACAGGTATAGGTTTGAAACCAAGTTTCAAACAAGTTTCAACCCGCCTAGTAGTCATCGTGCTTGACTCAGTAATCTATTGAGTGTGATGTCGTGAGGAACAGGGTTTACTACCATGCTTCTATCACGCGAAGTGCGGAAACGCCATTGTGCGACCTCTTCAGACATTAAGAGCTCACGTAGTATCGATTTAAAGGTGTGTGAGGAATGTGGATCAAACGCAGGTAGTCTCGCTGCAAACTGGTTAATGAGTTTTGACGCTGTGATATAGAAAGAGTTTGCCAGAGTTTCCGTCCGCGGCGTAGCAAATAACAAAGGCGGTGGGATTCCACGAGCTGAGACCCGCCAGGTTGAGGTACTTGAACTCAGTGTAAAGAGCCTAGCTAGGTAACTGGGTTGACCTGTTGAAATAATTTTAGACGCCAGCAAGGCGACGAAAAGTAAGCGTCTGTTTTCAGCTGATAACCAACCGAGCGAAATACGATACGGTGTCACTGGTGCCATCCACGGGATACAAGCGAATACAAAACGAACGCAGGCATTCAAAAGACGCTGAAGCTTTGCATTTTGCTCCTGAGTTAGGCTGCTAAAGACCACATATGCATAATCAAAATGGGGAAAGATTAGTGCCTCAACCAGTCGTTGTCTCAGATTTCGAGAGAGTGCATGTCTGTAGAATCTCAAGGTGTAAAGAGTACGCCAAACCCGACATGCAATTTGCCTAACTTGCGCATTCCAGTTTAGTGTAGAGGTGAGACAAATGCCTAGGTCAGACACTTGGCTAGAACATTTTATGGGAGTATTTTCGATAAAGATTGGCGGAAGAGCATCGGGATCCATAGCTGAGATGTAAGGTTGGCTGCCAAAGATGGTGAATTTAGTTTTGTCAGCATTCAGTTTCAGTGAGTTTCTACAAGCCCAGTTACAAACCTCCAAGGCATCGTCATTAAGCTTACGCATGAAAACATGAAGCTCGGACGGGCGACAGTGTAAGTAAATTCGCGTGTCATCGGCGTATATACTGTGCTTAGAATACTTAAGAACCTGCGGAAGATCATTAATGAAGATTGTAAAAAGAAGAGGACCAAGTAAACTTCCCTGTGGTACTCCCGTAAACATCTCGACAGTGTCGGAGAGTACACCGTTCTCAGCACGCACTGCTTGGCGCCTACCCGATAAGTAGCTGGCGAACCATCTAATCACGGTGTCGGAGCAGTTAAGCGCCCTAAGCTTTTCGAGGAGGAGTTTATGAGAGACCAAATCAAATGCCTTGGAAAAGTCGAACATTACAAGTGGGGTCACTTCATACCTATCAATCGCTAGACGTACTTCTTCCATAAAGCCTAGAAGGGTAGTCTGAGTAGAGTGATGTTTTCAAAAAGTAGATTGGTGTACATCCAGCATTTGATGAACAGTGACATGACTCGACAATTGGTCATGGATTATGCGCTCTAGTAGTTTTGACATGACTGGCAGTAGGGCAATGGGACGTGTATCAGACGGTGATTTCGGAGGATGAGTTTTGGAGAGGGGGGTTATTGCGGCCAATTTCCAGCTATCCGGGAAAATATCATGTTGGATTGAGCCATTAAAAAGTCTGATTAAATAGGGACGAAGTGCCGGGTAGGCTAACTTGAGCATATTTAGTGCCACGCCATCTGCTCCAGTGCTATTTTTCTTAGTGTGAGCAAGGGCCCGATCGATATCGTTTGCAGATATCGGTTTAAAAGAAAATATATCTAATGGGTTAGCGTTCAAAGGGCTGCTTAATAGGTCGGAAATGTCGAGAAGTCTCAATGGAGTTGTCGAACATGAGACGGACGCATAATGCATGTTTAGGGTCTGTGGTGAGAAGTAGTGAAGCGGTGATGCCGTATTTTGTGCAATAACACCCATATTTCTTAGCTGATTCCACAGAGTTTTGGAGTCGGATGAAGAATCGACTATAGACGCGATGTATCGATTTTTTGCAACATTGATGCTATTGCTTACTTTGGCTCTCAATGAAGTAAATAGTAAGCGATCAATCGGTTTACCTGTTACTTTGGCACGGCGGTACGCTGCCCGTTTCGCTTGAATGGGAAGACGGATGTCGTTGGACACCCAAGGTCTGGAATTTGCACGAATCGATATGCTTCGCACCGGTGCCAAGTTGTCGAAAATCTCGAGTAACGATTTAGTTAATCGTTTAGTTTTGGCTGAGATGGGGTCGTCCTTTAGTTTAGATAAACTAAGGGACAATCCTGATATAAGTGAAGAAGGGACTGTAGATACAAGAGGCTCAGCCAGGGAGATCATTCTCAGTTTGCTATTGAGCTCGTTACAAAGATGGTCCATACTTAGATTCCGAAGGGCACGACAGGCTATTGTCTTCGGTGCGACAGAAGACGATGGAAGTGAATATTCCAACAAAATTAGGTCATGGCCAGCTGCAAATGGTGTGTCGGATTTGGTGTAACTTCGAACAAGTCTACAAGATGGGATGATAAATAGATCGAGCTATTTATCGTTCAAAGGGCCATCCTCGTGAAAAATATGGTGAGTGAGATCCGATTGAACAAGCTCAAGACTATGCTCACGAAGAAGTTCTCGAAAAAAGTCGGAATCTGGATGTTTCCGGTGCATGGGAAAATTGAAGTCGCCTGTTATGATGATATCAGAATAGTCCTGGCGAATATCTGAAAGCTCTTTAAATCGGGCTGTGGGATAAGCACCGCGAGGACGGCGATAAACAACAACCACAAGAATTTTTATTGCCTCAGATTTAATCTCTACCATAAGATATTCGGGCATATTATTGAATTGAGGATTTGACTGAGTGATAATTGTAAAGTGATAGCACTCTTTGACATACAGAGCCACTCCACCACCCATTCTGCCAACACGATCGTGACGTAATAATTTAAAACCAGCTAGTTGGTAGGGCGTATCTGAAATATCGGCTGAAAGCCATGTCTCTGTTAGAGCAATAATGTCATATGAGCACTTATCTTCAATAAAAAATTCGAGGTCGTTGAAATGAGCCGAAAGATGATTAATGTTCGCATGACAAACCGAAAAATATCCGCGAGACTTTAAGTTTACTGGCTGTAAGCCGATCTAGGTCCTCGAGGGAACGGACTGGAATCAGTGCAGACTTTTCATCAGGACGCATGCACACAACTAAATTTCGAACAACCGGGCGAAGGTAACCAAGCTGCTTATGTTTTTGATTGGCAGCACGCAAAATTGTGTAGACTTGTTGGGGCCAGATTAGCGTCATAAACACCTGCTGGTCCCCGCCGGTGCCAAAGATGATCTGGGCTTTCTTGCCCCATAAGAGGTAAGAGAGAGAGAGAGAGAGAGCGAGAGTGTGTGTTAGCGGATTCGCTGTGAGGGTGGCAAGGGATTGCCACTTCCCTGCCCTGGGGAAGCGATAGGCCTCCGTCGGCTGGAGGGACAGTCGCGGGCGGCCGGCCTGCATAATATTGGGTCATAGAGAGCTAGAGCAAGAGAGAGAGAGAGAGAGAGAGAGAGAGACAAATATTGGAGCAGTGTTTTATTATAATATTATTTTTGTGCAAGGCACACAGGGCGCACGTAGCTAAATCGGTTACGACGAGGTGCCTACGTCACAATATATATATATATATATATATATATATATAAGATGATTTGTTTTGGAGGTTATGAGATAATTGGATTTAGTCAATAATAAATGGATGTGTTTCTCTGTAATAACAAAGATATTTTATTATTTTGTATAGAGTTAATCTAATTATAATTAAAATAACTTAAAATTATCAATTATCATACCTGTAATAACAAAGAAACAACATTCGATGTTATTATTTACACTATGTTGTGGAGGTATGAATAACTTTCTTTTTTTGCAGGTTAGTTTCCTTGCTGATTTAACATATACGTGTGCACTTCGTAGCTTACATCGTTATACTGACGCTTACAATCTTTACTTATGTTCTAAATTACAATCGCTTACAATCCTTACTTATGTTCTAAATTAAATTAAGTATAAGGTATTTTTCTTACATCTCCCCCCCTAAGAATAAAAATTTTGGTACAAAATTTTAATACGGAAATATACAAAGTTGTAATCATTTACATATTTGCTTTATAAAAAGCTTGGGATCGGAGTGAGTTTAGATGCATGAAATAAATTTGGTTTTGATTTTTTGAATCCACCTATTGTATCTATAGAAACTATTTCAAATGGTCTTTTTGCAGAACCAAGATGAGACATTAACCCAATTTTATCTTGTCCTCTTGACTTATTTTTTATACAAATCTCACAATTTCTGCATGTCTCTTTTATAAGTTTTGAAATATTTTTCTCTGTATAATATGGCAATATTTTGCTTTGCATTTGATTTATGCCAATATGACAGAAATTTTTATGAAGGTTGTATATAAATTGTTTACAGAATTCTTCTGATAGTATGATTTTTTCTTTTCCTCGCATTTTTTTATAATAAACATTATTCTTTACAATTAGATTGTCTTTATTATGTACTATATCTTGATTTTTCTTTTGATCATCATAAATATCTACTATTTTTATTAAATTAACAATTTTCAATAGATCATTTTCATCTTCTTCAGACTCTAAAACCGGATTTCTACTTAAGCAATCTGCTTCTACATTATCTTTACCTGGATGGTATATTATTTCAAAGTCATATTGTGATAAATAATAAGTGAGGTCACCTAATTCTTCATCTGTTCTGGCTTTAATATTCATTTTTTCTAGTGGTTTGTGATCTGAAAATACTTTGAATGGTCTATTTATGAGCCAATGTTGCCAGTATTTTACAGATTCTTTAATTGCTAAACATTCTAAATAGATAGCTTTTTTCCTTTTTTGAGATTCATTTAATTTCTTTGAAAAATATGCAACTGGTTTTTCAACTTTTTCATTTGGTTGTGGTTGTTTCAACACAGCGCCTATTCCTTGCAAACTTGCATCAGTATATATATGTATTGGTAAGTTTGGATTAAAGATAGCTAGTACCGGTTGTGTGCCAAGAAAATTTTTCATGTATTCAAAAGTTTTTTGACATTCATCAGACCAAATGAACTTTTGACCTTTTCTTAATAAATTATGTAAAGGTTCAAGAATTATTGAAATTTTTGGTACGTATTGATTGTAAAAATTAATTTTTCCCAAAAATTGCCTAATGTTCTTTTGATTTTTCGGTAATGGAAAATTTTTTATTGAAATTGAGTTGTCTTTTATTGGAGAAATTTCATTGTATTTTATAATATGACCTAAATATTGTACAGAATCTAATGCAAATGTACATTTTGAAAATTTTAATCTAAATCCTTCTTTCAATATTGCTTCTAGTAATCGTGACAGATGATCTATATGTTCTTGGAAAGATTCTGAAAAAATCAATATATCATCAATGTAGTTCACTGTAAAATCTGATAGTTTATGTTTTCTTATTATATTGCTTAATACTCTTTGAAAAATAGCCGGTAATGTTTTAACCCAAATGGTAGACAAGTCCATTGAAATTGTCCTTCTTGAGTTACAAATGCCGTTTTTCTCCTATCTTCGATTCTGAATGGAATAGACCAAAATGCTGAATTTATATCGAGTTTCGAAAAGTATTTGCAATTTCTTGTTTTTACTACTAAATCTTTAATAAGTGGAAAGGGTTGTGATTGGGGAACTACAATTTTATTTAAGTCTCTAAAATCTATGCATAGTCTTGATCTTTTATTTTTATCTCTTTTATATGCTAATGTAACTGGAGCAGCAAAAGGACTATATGACTCTTCTATTAAATTTTTTTTAAGCAATTGCGAAATTTGCCCCTCTATTTCTTTTTTATCTTCAATTGTGCATCGATAAGGCCTTTTGCTACAATATTTGTCTACTATAAGATCAATTCTAGCTTCGTAGTCTTTTACTGTGCCTATATCATATTTATCTTTTGCGAATATATTTTTATATTTGTCTACTAGATTCTTTATTATATTTTCTTTATTTTGACTCAAGTGATTAGTCAAGACTTTAAAATTGTCTAAGTTCACATGTTCATTGAAGTTTATTTGATATTCTTGTTTTTCTGTGAGATTAGAATTTTTCTTTTCTATTTCTAATCTTTCATTTTGCATTAATTTGAAATTTTTTATGCAATCTAATCCTATCAGAAAGTCTTATTTGAAATTTTCATTATCAATCATAAATACATCTATGTATTTTCCTATATTCATAATTCTCGCTTTGATTTTTATCAAACTTTCTGATCTGTATACACCATTAATTGTTCTCAAGTTAACTTTCATTCTTGAATCAGTTTTTTCTCTTTTTAATTGAACTAATTTTGAATTTATCAACGAAACATTTGACCCTGAATCATACATAGCCAATATTTCTAAAGTGTCATTCAATGTTACTTTGAGTCTAATTAATGGTGGGGTTATTAGTTTTTTGGGTCGCTATCACTTAATTCTGCTTCTAATATTGAGCTGTTAACATGCTTTGTTCCGTTATCTTTATTTTTAAACCAACACTCAGCTTCAGGGTGGAAACGTGTACCCTTACCTTTATTTTTACAGATTTCACATGCTACCTTTTCTACTTTTTCTCTATTAACATAATTTTTATTCTTTATCTCCATATTTTTCTTGTGAACTAAATGTTCCAATTTTCCTAATTCTTTATACAAGTCTTCTGTCTTTTCCAATTTTCCTCTATTAATTCTATCAGCTACAAAATTCGGTAGGCCAATAGCAATTAAATCAATCAATGTTCCTGAATCAATAGATTTTCTTACTTCTAATAACAATTTTTCCTTTTTTAATGCATATTCTATTAGAGAGCCTATTTGATACTTAAATTGCAATGCGTATCTTATTGAAGACCATCCTTTATCTGCAAACGTGTCACAAAATTTTTTTTTCCAATCTTCCCAATTTGCTTGAATAGTTAGTTTCAAAAGTGTGCAACTATACCAGTCTATAGCACCTTTTTCCATAAATGATTTCAAAAGTTCAATTTTTTTTTCATGTTTGACAATATTAAATCGTTCACATTCTTTTTCAAAGCTAGTCATCCATTGATCTGCATTTGAATTTTTTCCATTAAATTTTTCTATTGTGAATTCTTTAGCAATTTTACCGATATTGATTTCTTCGGGTTTTTGACTTTTCTCGAAAAATTTTTCCAATAAACATTTTAATGATTGTTCTGTAGATTCATTGACATTTTCTTGTTGCTCACATTCTTCTTCTAAAAATACCTCATTAAATTGTAAATTTCCCCCTTCATCTACATAAGTATCTCTTAACTCTTTCGTCAAATTTATCCAAACTTTTCTAAACTGGCCTCTTCTACTTATTGATTTTTTTACCTTAGCGAATGCTGACGTATTCAAAAGCACCTCATGATACGCTCCATTCAAGTAGCCCGGTGTCATTGCGAAAGTCCGGCCGTCCGGTGTAGCGATGAAGGTGACACATATCACGTTCGTCTTCGCTTCGTCTTGTGTAGTCAGCACTTTGAACGTGAATTGTAGCTTGTCCATTTCGTAAATTTTAACAAGAATGTTGTTTTATAAGATGATTTGTTTTGGAGGTTATGAGATAATTGGTTTTAGTCAATAATAAATGGATGTGTTTCTCTGTAATAACAAAGATATTTTATTATTTTGTATAAAGTTAATCTAATTATAATTAAAATAACTTAAAATTATCAATTATCATACCTGTAATAACAAAGAAACAACATTCAATGTTATTATTTACACTATGTTGTGGAGGTATAAATAACTTTCTTTTTTTGGAGGTTAGTTTTCTTGCTGATTTGACATATACGTGTGCACTTCGTAGCTTACATCGTTATACTGACGCTTACAATCTTTACTTATGTTCTAAATTACAATCGCTTACAATCCTTACTTATGTTCTAAATTAAATTAAGTATAAGGTATTTTTCTTACATATATATAGATTATAATAGGGTAATTGGAATAGGCATGTGCAAGACGCTCCCGTGGACACTGCAGTCGGCCCCGTATTAGGCCTGTCAGGCCACTAAGTCCCTCGATGCGGCTTCGAGTGCCGACAGAGGTTAGCCGTCGTGCAATAGCACTCTCGTGCAGTGCCGGTCCGTATACAATGCAGGATCCTCCTTTGATCCTGCTTTCTATCACGTGTGCGGGTCTTGCCCTAAGGCCCTACTACCAGTGCTACTTCCACCAAGTGCGGCTGCTCAGTATGTGTGCCAATAGGCAGTTTGCACACTCGTGGAGGCAGCGGTATTTGGGACAGGGAGCTAAAAAAGGAGAAAGACGAATAACGCGCACCCGTTATGCGCTTAAATTGTTTATTTTCAAATAAATTCAGAAAAATAGTACAAATTAATGGTTATCTGTCGCGTAGAGGCTTGTGTTGAAGCAAGCAATTAGTATTGCCGGACGCGCAATACTAATTCAGTAGGTGCGCACTGCGCATGCGCACCGTATCCTGATTGCGCGGCTACACACACACCGTGTAGTCTATGACTATGTGAAAGGGACAGCGGTCCCCCTTCTCGCTTCGCGTAGTCTATGGTCGAGCGAGTGAGAGCGGTATCCTCACTCGCTACTCGTATTTTATGACTATTCGAGCGAGAGCGCTTCTCTCGCTCGTCCACGCAATCTATGGTCGTACGAGTGAGAGTGGTTTTCTCTCACTCGTACGCGTAATCTATGGTTGTGCGAGTGAGATCGGCTATCTTACTCGCCGCTCGCACAAATACAAAAATGCTATCGCTAAACGCGATCGCGCGCGTAAAAAAAATATATTTGTGGTCAACTGAACTAATTCTAATAAAAGTGGCTACTTACTTTTTTATCCTATTCGTGGAGGTTCGTTCTCAAGTACAACGCGCGTCTCGCTGTAAATCTCGCTACTTTTTCCCGATGAAAATCTCTAACGCTTCGCAGCGATGCACATGGTTCGGCGGTTGAGAAGAGAAGAAAGCTTTGCTTCTTCCGCTCTCGCGTCACGCCTCTCTTTTTTTCCCGCGTAGCGCTATCAATTCTCGATCGATGGCGCCGCGTGTAGTCACGCCGCGAACTCTACCTCGCACTGCATGGCAGGTGGCCTAACCTCGATAAGCCACCTGTCATAATATATATACTATTGTCACTATTGTCTTATCAGGTGCACGTGCGGGACTCTCTTTTGCACGTGCGCACTACTGCGGCCGCAGCTATCCTTCGGCGCGGCCTTAAGTGCAGATGGAAGTTAGTCGCTGTGCAATAGTACTTGCGTGCAGTGCCGATCCTCTTACAACGTAGGATCCTCTCCAGATCTCAATTTCGATTACGTGTGAGGGACCTTACCTGAAGCTCCCGTTGCCGGTGATGTCCCTCACCGGGCTCGGCTAGTCAAGTGCGTGCCAACTGAAGGCTGGCACGCCCGCAGAGTCAGCGGTATTCGGGATAGGAACGCTAGAAAGGGGATAATAAATCATGCGCACCCGTTCTGCGCAGTCAACTTTATTAGAGGCAAATAATATAAAATTATTTACAAAAGTTTTTTATTTAACGTTATTAGGCGCTTTGCCGAGGGTCGCAATTAAATTCAACGCGTGCGCAATGCTCATATGCGAGACACGCACTGCGCATAAGTGTCGACCACTCGCCTTGCTGTATTCACGCAGCAAGGCGTGTGTACCAGCCCTAATGTCTCATTAGCTGGTTCCAGACGTATGAACTGGCCCTAACGTTTCGCGGGCTGGCTATCGGTTAGACACGGCCTCTCGCGGCCAACTGGGAGACTACACGCGTATAGTCTTGCACGCACGTACACACACACCCGTAAACACTTACGTGTATATATATGTGAGTGAGAGCTAACCTTTCACTTACCGCTCGCAACGAATATTATAATATACAGGGTGTCACAAAAGTCCCGGAACGGCTGTATATTTCCTAGGGCGGGGTATTTCTTAAAATGGTCAAGGTCAATCCTTAAGTCACTCTCAACGAGAAATACAATGCTAACCTCTATTTTGACCTTGACGATGTCCTTCAAGGTTATTTCAAGGTCAGATCATGTTTTTTAAATGGAGACATCGTCAAGCTCACGCCTGCAGTCAACACTTCATAAATCTTGCTATTTTTAATATATCAGTTTAAAAAAAATTGGGGATTTCCTATGCCAAAAGATAACCAGACCTTATACACATTTAAATGGCCTTGGCTGACCTTTAAGGTCAACGTGTTCTTATGACCTAAGTACATATTTGAACGTAAATTTTCCGCTCTTTCGATTGCCAATGTCAAAAAAGGAAGTTTCCGTTTAAAAAACATGACCCAACTTTGAAGTGACCTTGAAGAACATCGTCAAGGTCAAAATAGAGGTTACCATTGTATTCCTCGTTGAAAGTGACTTAAGGATTGACCTTGACCATTTTAAGAAATACCCCACCTTAGGAAATATACAGCCATTCCGAGACTTCTGTGACACCCTGTATATCCGCGACCGCGCGCGAGGAATAAATCACGAAAATAATTCTAACTAAGTAGCCACTTACTGCTGACGTGATTATCGGTTCGTCTTCTCGAACCTGCTCGGAATCTCACAGAAAAATCGTGTCTTTTAGCGCACGTGGTTGCTGCTTGGCGAGCAAGAAGAGAAGAAGTACCCCCTCCTGCCCGTCTTGCGTCGCGCCTGTCACTTTATTCCGCACCGCGCAATTAATTGTTTGATCGATGGCGTCGCGTGTGGACGCGCCGTGAACTCTAACTCGCACCGCATGGCAGTTGGCCTAACCTTGACAGGCCACCTATCACAACAAGTATAATAATTTTAATTGTCGATGTATTTTTATTTAAAATAAAAAATAAATTTTTGAGATAACAAATAGCCCTGCTGTAAGATTACAATCAGTATTGCATGCACTTAAGGAAGCTTACAATAAGCTTATATAAAAGTTTCTTAAAATCTTCCCGATAAACTTTTGTGAAAGCTTACAGGAATTGTTTCTTAAAGATTTGACTAAAGTTTATATGCAATATTAACGGGAAAGTTTACCGATCGCTTACAGTAACATTGCAGAATACTTTAAAGAAAGCTTCTAGTTTTTGAAAGGTTGCAGAAGGTTTAAAAAAAAAAAATATTTCATCAATTAAATATTTCTATGAAATTTCGCAGCCACCTTGCTAAAATATTACGACAAAATATTTCAATAAACTTTACTGTATACTTACGTAAAATGTTTTGTGAAATCTTCCAGCAAATTTGGTTCAAGATTTCGTTTAAAAATTTACAAGAAATCTTGCAGCGATTTTTTCAAAATGTTGCAACTATATGCTTCAAGAAACCTCATAGGAATCTTTCGTAAAATGCTTTGTGAAATTTTCCAGCAAGTATCATGCAAGATTTTTCTGTTACATTTCAATTAAATACTATTATATTAAAACGATGTTTTAATGGTATGTTTTTTTGAAGATATCTGCAAGGTTTTAATATAACCTTTTTACAAATTTTCACTGACACGTTACATTAAATCTTTGACTAAAATCTTTTATGCTATGTAGGTACCTATTCAGATCAATTAATAAGGATGAATTTAGTTTAGAAAATAAGAAAAAATATAGTAAAACGAATATTATTTAATAATATCAATTGATTTCATTCAATTACTTCAAATTTTATGTATTAACTCTTATTGGTTTTAGTTGATTTAAAAATACAATTAGGATTTTTTTTTATTGTTTCCTGTGAAATTTAATTGGCCTTATTCATTTATTTTGATTATTCTTTATTGACTCCTACTTATTTTAATTGAGTTTATTACATTGTAATTGATCTGAAAATATACCTTTAATTTTACTGTATTAATTTCTATTGAATTTAATTAATCTTATTTGTTTTATTATTTTTCAACGAGCTTTGATTTAATCCTTTTCGTCTCAAGCGGACATTACACAGTCGATTGGATTTTGACTAAGAATAGAAGGTAAATGAATAAAAACCAACAAGGTTATAATGGTTTTATATGTAAGAAGGCCTGCTTTTTCCTAATCCAACATCAAAATTTTTAAATTCTACACCTGAAATTAAATATAGCCGCCTGTATTTGACAAAAAATTTGTTTTTTATATTGACTGTGGACATAATTTCCAAACTTTTCTTCTGTAGCATTGCTTGAAACTAGTTTATATTAATAGTTTAAGTTGCTATATAATGTTATAACAATGTTAAAAATAAATTAGTATTATTTTCAATATGGCGGGACCAATATGGCGACTGTAATAACAAAAAATAAAAAATATACTGTAACGGGATAATTGGGGAGGCACGTGTAAGACGCTCTCTCGCACGTACGCACTGCAGTCGGCCCCTGTTTGGCCTCGAGTGTCGACGGACGTTAGCCGTCGGTGCAATGCTATTCTCGTGCAGTGCCGGTCAGTTGACAACGCAGGATCCTCCTCGGATCCTGCTTTACTTACGTGTGCGAGGCCTTGCCCTAAGGCCCAACTGCTGGTGCTGCTTCAACTGGGCGTGGCTGATCAGTATGTATGCCAAGAGGTGGTTAGCACACCTGTGGAGGCGGCAGTATTCGGAACAGGGAGCTAAAGAAGAAGAAAGACGATTAACGCGCCCATGTTATGCGCTTGAACTTGTTTATTGTCAATTAAATTCAATAAAAAGTACAAAACAATGATTATTCGTCGCGTAGAGACTTGTTGATGAAGCTAGCAATTAGTATTGCCGGACGCGCAATACTAATTTGATAGATGCGCACTGCGCATGTGCACCGTACCCTGCTCGCGCGGCTACACACACACGTGTAGTCTATGACTACGCGAAAGGGACAGCGGTTCCCTTTCTCGCTTCGCGTAGTCTATGGTCGAGCGAGTGAAAGCGGTTCCCTCACTTGCTACTCGTAGTCTATGATTGTACGAGCGAGAACGCTTCTCTCGCTCGTCTCCGCAATCTATGCTCGTGCGAGTGAAAGTGGTTTTCTCTCACTCGTGCGTGTGATCTATGGTTGTGCGAGTGAGATCGGCTGTCTCACTCGCCGCTCGCACAAACACAAAACTACAATCGGCAAACGCGATCGCGCGCGTAAAAAGAAATATATTTATATTTTCGCGGGTAACTACAATATTCTAAATAAAGTGGCCACTTACTTTCTTTCTAACTGTTGAGGTTTGTTTTCTCGAATGTATGTTCCTCGCTCGAAATCTTGCTGTCGGCGGCGGAAAATCTCTCTATTTTCTTCGCAGCGATGCTCACGGCTTGGCGGTTGAGAAGAGAAGAAGGTTCTCCTCTTCCCCCTCTCGCGCTGCGCCTCTCCGCTTTCTCCCGCGTCGTGCCACCGATCGCTTGATCGATGGCGCCGCGTATAGTCGCGCTGCGAACTCTACCTCGTACTGCATGGCAGGTGGCCTAACCTCGATAAGCCACCTGTCACAATACTTAAAAGCATGTGTTGCAAGTACTTGTTATACAGATTTTTAAGGTCGCTTAATTAAAATTTACCATCAGATTTTACTTTCTTAACTTGGCTGGTTCAAAATGACGATCTGAAATAAATGGAAATGAGAATTTTTATAGAAATAGCGGGTTGGTACTCATTGTATAGGTTTTTATTTATTTATTTATTTTTTTTTTAATATATATTTTATACCTTCTAAGAGTGGTAAAATTCATAAGATGAATTTTATTCAAATTATTAAAATCAATTTAAACGAACACATTTTTATTCTTCTGTTACCTTAAAATGCAATAAAAATTTCATTACCCCTTCATTCATCATGATATGGCAGAATCTCTGCATTTTTTATTAAATAATTATTTAATAATAAACAAAATTTCTTAGCTTCTTGGAAGTTTATGAATGCTTCATTCTTTAGGTCTTCTAATATCTAATGATAATAATTATTTTTTAATAATTTTGAATATTAAAAAAATTATTTTTTGTTAAAAAGACTAGAAATGAGGTGATTTGCCGCATGTGCGACTAATTAACTCACCGATAGATTTTTGAGTTTTTTTTTTATTATAAATAAATGTATAATATTGAAGTTAAAGAAATCAATTGAGGCGCTCATAGGGGCGAAAACACGTAAAACAGTTGTCTTCTGCCAATGTATTTTAAACCAACAATTTTCATATTTTCGCCACCTCGAACGCTTCAATCGTTTTGTTTATCCCGTAATATTTGTTCATACATTACTGCACACTCCTCTACACTGAGATTCATTAGCACAATTGAACAACCCAATTTTTCACTTTTTAAAATCGTATTTACATGTTAAATAATGCACCATATTTATGACTTTCATATTAACATGTAATAAATTTTGTAAAATTAATATTCATTATTCGTGAAATTCATGAAAATTTGTTCTTATTAAAAAGCAATATCATTTTCACAGATATTTGTTCTTTGTTTACAGTAATAAATATTTTAATTTTTGAACATTTTATAGATCGCACGCATAAAGAATATTGGACGAATAAATTTAAATGACTTCATCCAAAAAATAATTGCTACTTTAATAAAAGATTATGTTTTACTGTATTACAGTTTCAAGGATCAAAAAAATGATAAGGGTGACAAACAATAACTTTTCATCACTCAGATTATGCAGTTGCATTAACCGTGAATATTTGATGTAATAATTTGAAATAATGTGACTTCCCGTGAATGATAGCTGGGCAAAAGATAATTAAACGAAAATTTAGGCTACAAAGTTGGTGGGTTTGCGAAAGAGACTTACTTTTCATGAGCAATATTAAAAATTAATAATATTTTACTTACAAATACATAATGATAAAACAAAGAATTAATAAAATAATAAAACATAATATAAGCATCGTTGATTGAAATTGCATGCCTCATTAACACTGGTAAAAGCAAACTAGAGATTTTTTTTCATTCAGAATTTGTCCCGGATTATTGATTGGTTTTGCATTCCAATTGGGCATTGCGGTGTTTTCTGTAGGGGACGTGCTTGGGTCCTATCTGAGATTATTTCGACTTTGCAGTTGGTTTGGTTGTGATAATGCATCATCTTCCTAGTATAACACTTCCAGGCTGTTACGATAAACGCTGCGGTGATTATGATTTGGCCCAGAGCTCCACCGTATATTAAGTACTGATGATTGGAGATACTTCTCTTGTGATCCTCTATGTGTTTTAAACGATGACTAATTTTGTATAAAGATTCCTCACGGTTTTTCCATTCTTCAATGTCTGATACAGGTGCGCTTGATATCACGGCTTCAGGTGCATTTATTATTTCTTGATGGTAATTTCTTAAGTTGGGGTAAACTTCCTTCAAGCTGAGGGTTATCTCTGGTTTGTATAGATATTGAAGGTCGTTGCACTGGGTTCCCTCACTTATATGGAGATATTAATTGGTCTGGCCTATAGAGCCGGGTGCCATTCTTAAAATTCCCGCAGCATTAAGATGTATATTTTGGTCACATTATCCGAGGCAGATTATACGTAAGATTTCCTTTTGTTTTAGGCAATAGAGCCAGGATCTATCAGCATTTAGGTGACTCCATTGAGTTATATATGCGGAGGTTATGGTTATATCACAGGTTATTAATACCCGTAAATTGGGTCTTATCAAAATTGATACTTCACAATCTTCTTGATTAGTGGCTTCGGACAAAGGTCCATTGGCCGAGCATATAAGGACATAATGAGTGCGATTCCAGTCCTGTACATCTTCGTGATTTATTATCACGTATTCCATTTGATCAGCACCAATGATTAGATATTCGTGACTTGGCTTTATGTATCCGATTCCCATTAAATAATTATTAATAGCTTGCAGTACAGCTAAAGGATGTAGTCTATAGAGATTGTAAGATACTCGTTCTTCTAAAGGAAGATGCATTACAATAAGTAGCCTCCCGTTGTTAATTATTGCGTCTACATGTGCGATTTTTGCAACTTCTTCTGCTCGTAAATGTTGAATCTGTATTAGGAATTCTACTGCTTCATTTGCCTTTTCTGTATCGTCCGTCAATCGCTTGAATATGTCTTTATTTACGAAAAAAGTTTATACTTTTCGATCCTTCAGTTACAATATGGTTTGTAACATCCACCGATTACTTTCGATTAGATGTTGCATTGCGACGTCTATCTTGTGAGCGTAGATAGTTAAAGTGATAAAATATCGCAATTCGTTTTCTCCACTAACTATGAATTGGAATTTCCGGTTCATGTCCTTTTCCATTTGGTTTATTACCTCAGCAAGGGCTTTTGTAATATTATACTAGGTGTTCCATTTTAAAAAACGGATGCATATATCTCTAGAACTAAAGGTTTTAATGAAAAAGTATTAGGACAAAAGTTGTTAGATTTTGAAGGGGACGTCTAACTGTGACCTTGACCTTAAATATGGCTTTTAAGGTCATTCAAAGGTCAAGTTGGTTTTTTGAAATAGAAACCTTTACTTTTGACCCCGGAAAACAAAAAAGAAGAAAATTTCACGTCATAATATGATTGAATATGATCTTCAAGGTCATTAGGAGGTCAGTCCAATATTTTAAATGTAAAGTCTTACCTTCGACCCCGGAAAAGGAAAGATTAGAAAATTTTACGTCCAAACAGTTATGACCTTGACCATAACATTCATGGTCATTTCGAGGTCAAATTAATTTTTTCAAAGGCAAGTCTCTGCCTTTGGTCATGGAAAGGAAAAAGGCGAAAAATTTATGTAGGATATCTCATACCATGACATTGACCATGACCTTGACCATCAGCTTGAAGGCTATTTTAAGGTTAACTTACATTTTATTAAAAGGAAACTTGAAATTTTAATCCCTATTTTCATACTTAATAATTCCGTTGGCATTCTTTTAATAGTAGACAAATAATGATGGTCCCCTTAGTTTAGTTACGCATAATATTGGGTGAACAATTTTGCTTCCGCCGTTTTGCAATAGATGGCTGTAGCGGTAAGTGGTAGTTGAAATAAATAGATCATAGATGTCATACAATAAGCTTAGGTATTTGTAAACATAACGCCATCGAAATATTAGTCGATTTGTGTCTGCATCATAAAGTTATTCTCGATTAAACATGTCAACTTACGAGCCAAATTCTCGTCATTTGCAGAAGTTTTTAATTTTCTGCTTTAATATGAAGAAATCTGCGATTGAGACTCATTGAATGCTCTCAAATACCTATAGTAAGGCCGCTATTAGTGAAAGAACGTGCCGAGAGTGGTTCCAACGCTTCAAGAACGGCGATTTTAACGTCGAAGACCAGTATGGCGATGGAAGAAAGAAGGTTTTCGAAGATGCAGAATTGGAGGCATTACTTGATCAAGACTCGTGTCAAACGCAACAAAAATTGGCAGGATCATTGGGAGTGACGCAACAAGCCATTTCGAAACGCCTGAGAGTCATGGGAATGATTCAGAAACAAGGAAATTTGGTACCGTACGAGTCGAAGTCGAGAGATGTTGAACGGCGTTTGTGTGTTTGTAAACAGCTGCTTGCAAGGCAAAGACGGAAGGGATTTCTGTATCGCATTGTGACTGGGGACGAAAAATGGGTTCACTACGATAATCCCAAGTGCAGAAAATCATGGGGGTATTCCAGCCATGCTTCCACGTCGACGGCCAAACCGAATATTCACGGTTCCAAGGTCATGCTCAGTATTTGATGGGACCAGCTCGGCGTAGTGTATTATGAGTTGTTAAAACTGACTAAAACAATCACAGGCGATCGTTATCGAACGCAATTAATGCGTTTAAGCCGAGCATTGAAAGACAAACAGCCGCAATACAACGAGAGACATGATAAAGTGATTTTACAGCATGACGATGCTCGACCCCATGTTGCGAAAGTGGTCAAGACATACTTGGAAACTTTGAAATGGGAAGTCCTACCCCACTCGCCGTATTCTCCAGACGCTGCTCCCTCGGACTATTACTTGTTTCGATCAATGGCACACGGCCTGGCTGACTAGCACTTCCGGTCTTATGAAGAAGTAAAAAATTGGATCGATTCGTGGATCGATTCAAAAGATGACCAGTTTTTTCAACGCGGGATTCGTATGCTGCCCGAAAGATGGGAGAAAGTGGTGGCTAGCGATGGACAATACTTTGAATCATAACTGTATAACCAGTTTTTTACAATAAAGTCTCGAATTTTGGTAAAAAACGGCGGAAGCAAAGTTGTACACCCAATAAAAAAAACTAAAAATGAAAACGCAGTAAATATTAAATTAATTTTCATTATAAATAAACTTAAACAAAATTAGACATACAGAAAATAATATTTTTGCAGTTAATAATACTTTTCTCAATAAACAAAGATTCTTTTCTAATAATAAGAGCAGTTCGATAGTCTCGAATTTTGTATTATTTTTGCCTTGATTTAACATTATGATAGTCGGCAATCACCTTCAATGAATGGCATAGTTTATTACAATCATTCTGTAAACGTGAATGAATTCTTTTTTAATTAGTTTCTTGATTGTGAATTTGGTTGCTATATAGTTGTTTCTGAATAATAGTGGCCACATAGTGGTTTCTGAAGTTATTACTAATTCAAATCAACTAGGTCATTTATTGTAAGTTTATTTGAATGTAAAATTGAGACATCATTTTGAGAAATTTTGAGTTTCTACAAATTCTCTTACTCTTAAAAGAATGTGTTATTTAATTGAAGAAATAATTTATTTGTTTGTTCTTTTTTTAAATTAAATTTGTTTTTTTAATTAAAGTCTTATTATTCATTTTAAGTATTTCTCATTATGCCTGTGTAACGTCGGTGCATGACCTCCGTTTTTTTTGTGTTTGTCAGCCGAAAAGTTCTTTACTAACACAATAATCCCCTCCACAACCTACTCGACGCACTCTCCACTGACGTAGACCTTTGGGAAACTCAACCTAAGCTTAAACCGAGAGTTGAATAGCCGCTCTCGTTAAACTCAGTTTTACTACGATGCAATTTTTACAGACAATTGCACACATGTCATAATATAATAAAATTCTTCCATCTAAGTGAGGAAATAACTAAATCGTTAAGTCAGTCAATACAAATTTCATTGACATTTGACACACAAATTCATGCAAGGTAGTCTTTCTTATAGCGTAATTTAGAACATCGCGCAATCAACTGGAATGTCACGAATTCTTGTAATACACTCAAAATAATTTTTTTTATATAATAAATTAAATAAAAATAAGTAATTAATTAAATGAATTAAAAAATAATTAATTTAAATCAACCATTCAACGATCCTAATTATAACTATTTCACTATAATAGAGTAATAGTCCGCGACCAGCTACATTATTATATTTTATAAACAAAACTGTACCAAAAGAAATTGCATTAATAATTACATTTTGTAATTAAATTATTATTAATAATAGAAATTTCAATATAAATTTACAATTATACTAGCAAATATTTATTTAATAATTTTTTTTTAATACTCCTCCAACAGTCCATTAATTAAAAATTATAACTTCTAAAGAATGACTATTTAAACTATCATTCTACAATTATTTTCTCTTTTGTAATAATAAAACACTCATAGCCATCTTTTCTTTATTATTTAAATACTCATTCTTTATCTAATTACGTAAAATGCGACGAAAAACTTCGTTCTGTTGTAAAATGCGTTAAACCTTAAAAGGCACACAATCATACAATTCAAATTAACATAATTTTATTGTATACAATAAGCCTATGTAAAAACTCTGTAAAAATGGATCATCTCTCTCTCTAATTCTCACTCTTTCTAACCGAGAAGCCCGCAAGAAAGAGGGGGCCTGAAAAACTTGGCCTCTCCCCGAATTTTCCGGCCAAAGAAGGAATTTGCTGAGTAGCTTCTCTAACGCAGTCAAATACGGCACAAAATAATCACCAAGCAGCAGACCTCATGCAGCACTCGAGGACCCACGTACTACCCAAAATACTAAGAAGAAAACACTACTAAGGACCCACGTACTACGCAAAACATTATTACGGAAATATTACTACGGGAATATTACTACGAGGAACATTACTAAGGAACAAGTTACACTACTACAAGCAAGCAAGGAATAATCACTACGAGCAGATCTTAAGCAACTACAAGGAAACTACTAGGAAGCCACTACAAAACAGCTACGCTAAACAGACTATTCAATTTTATAAATAAGAAGAAAAAGCCGACGAGAAGTCAACCTTAGCAACAGAGAAAAGAAAGAGAAAGAGAAGATCATCCTTATTCTTTGCATCCCACGTTCAATAAAAAGTAAGTTCGTCTAAGACTGTGTTTTTTTTTCTTTCATTTCCAAAGAGATAGTATTAGCCAGAATCGGCTAAATATCTCTATCCAAAGAAAAACACTTAGTAGGTCCTTTCCAGGACAGCATATAAGCCAACATCGGCCTATACGGTTGTCCAGTCCCGAATTTCATTTCTATCCCTAAAAATTCTTACAACTTTAACTCCTCCGCCATCCCGAGCCCATGAGTTTCAGTACTTAGGCTCATAAAGGTGAAAAGCAGTTCGCGTTAATATAAAACGCGCTTGGAGCATCAACCCGACGTTACACCTGACTATACAGCTAATTAAATTGTCGATATTCTCCTTGTTTTAGGAGAATGTCGATAAAACCACGTTAAGGCTTTAATTTTGTATGCTGCTAGATTCCTCGAAAGACGTCATTCCAATAATACTGTTATTCGTAATATTGAGTTGCGTGGCTGACAAGATAAGTTTGCTTGTATAAGAAGGTCTATGTTAACAGAAGATTATGCTAATAATCCTCAGAAGATTGCGATGTTAGCTATGGCGCACCCGGATTCTCAGATAAGTAACGTCAAATTAAACGAGAGCTTGGTGTAACAAAATCAACAGTCAGCAGATATCTAAAAACTGTAAAATACCATCTGTGTAACATATCTTTGAACCAAGCTTTATCGGTTGAGGATTATTAAAGAAGACTTATTATTTTTCAATGGGTGACGCAGCAGGTCAATAATGATGACGATTTTTTTAAATATATTATTTTCAGCGATCAGGTTACATTTTAAAGTGCTGGCGTGTTGAATTGCCATAATTGTTACTTTTAGTTTCCGGTTAACCCCCACTGGATGCGAGAGGTTGGCCATCAACATTGCTGGAATTTAAATGCATAGTTCGGAATCGCTAATGGCTATTTGAATGGCACTTACTTTTTTGAAGGCAACGTTGACGAAAAAACTTATTAGCAGTTAATAAGAGATGAGATCCCAGTTCTGCTTGAAAAAGTTGACCTCAATACAAGAAATAGATTACTACATGGGCTGATAAGTCCCGGGATTTTTCAATCGGTGACGCCGCTAGAAAATGAACATGCTTTATTTCAAGAAGTTTATCTGTCACTAGTTTATGTGTGAAGTTTCATGACATTTCGTTCATTTGTTTACAAGCTACAGTCGTTGAAGTTTTACTACCTTCGCTTTCGTGTAGAAAATGGAAAAACAGGAATATTGCATCTTGATCAAACATTGTTTTTCGATGGGAAAAACTCCTGAACAATCAATGAAGTGGTTAAAGAAATGTTATTCCACATCTGCTTCTTCGAGAACAACAGTTTGTCGGTGGTTTAGTGAATTTAAGAAGGGTCGTGCAAGCACCAAAGACGCAACTCGCTCTGGAAGGCCAAAAGAGGCTACGAATGCAGAAATCGTAAAGCAAGTACATCGAATTGTTTTTAATGATCGTAAAGTGAAGTTGTGCGAGATAGCTGAGGCCGTTGGCATCTCAAAAAAACGGGTAGGATATATTTGCACGATGTTTTGGATATGAAAAAGCTATCTGCGCGATGGGTGCTGCGTTTGCTGTCCGTCGACCAAGAACATCAGCGCGTTGATGATTCAACGGCCGGTTTGGCGTTGTTGCAGCGTAATCGAGCAGACTTCTATCGATGTTTTATGACGATAGATAAAATATGGATCCATTACCGTGCGCCTGAGTCCAACAGGCAGTCTGCAGAGTGGCTGAAAAGCCACGAAAGCCGACCAAAGCGGCCAAAAGATCAACGCTCGGCCGAGATGATTTTGGCTTCCGTTTTTTGTTATCTGTTCCCAAACCTTAAGCGGCGGCTCCAGGGAAATGGATTCACATTAAATGAGGAAGTCATCGCGAATACCGAGGCGTATTTCGAAGGCTTGGACGTTTCGTACTACAGAAAGGGCATCGAAATGTTGGAAAATTGCTATACTGAGTATATCGCCCTCGAAGGCTACTATGTTGAGAAATACATACAACACTGCACAAAAAACGCTTGTTTTCATTAAAAATCCCGGGACTTCTCAGCTCATGTAGTATGGCTACAACAAGACAGTGCTTCTCCACATTGGACAATTATTATAAAAAATTATCTACTATACATAACACATCGTTCAATAAGTCCCGAGACTAACAACGAAAACAACATTTTTTTTCAAAAATCATTTTTATTCATCAATATAATCTCCTTTTAGAGTGATAAAATCTTTCCAGCGCCTTTCCAACATTTCTATACCATTTTTATAGAAGGATTTATCCTTTGCTTCAAAATAGACTTCAGTTTCGGCAATGACCTCATTCGAGCCAAATTTTTTTCCCTGGAGCATTTTTTTGAGATCAGCAAAGAGCCAGTAGTCGCTGGGGGCTAAATCTGGCGAATACGAGGGGTGGGGAAGCAAATCAAAACCCAATTCGTTCAATTTTGCCATTGTTTTCATAGGCTTGTGGCATGGTGCATTGTCTTGGTGAAAAAGGATTTTTTTCTTCTTCATGCGCGGTCGTTTTGCTGCGATCTCCTCCTTCAAACGTACAAACAAGTCAATATAATAATCACTGTTGATCGAATTACCTTTTTCCAGGTAGTCAATGAAAATCACGCCATGGGTATCCCAAAAAACAGACGCCATGACTTTGCCAGCAGACTGCTGCGTTTTTGAACCTTTTGGGCGGCTTTCGCCAGTCATGCGCCACTCAGATGATTGCCGATTCGACTCCGGAGTGAAATGATGTATCCATGTTTCATCCATGGTCACGTATCGACGTAGGAAATCCTTTTTATTGCGATTAAATAGCGATAAACAGCTCTCTGAATCGTCGACTCGTTGCTGTTTTTGTTCCACTAAAGCAATCGCGGCTACCACTTGGAAAAAACCTTTTTCATGCTTAATTTTTCATGAAGGATTGTAAATACGCTTTCAGATGATATCTGTGTCATTTCTGCAATCTCACGGACCTTTATTTTGCGATTTTTCATTACAATTTTTAACACTTTACTCACATTTTCCTGTGTTACGGCTTCGAATGGCCTACCCGAACGTTCCGCATCGTTTGTGTCCGTACGACCACGTTTAAACTTAGCATACTAACGACAAATCGTTGGTTTGGATGGAGAGGAGTCCAGGTAATGTTTAAGCCATTGCTGGGCTTCTACGGTGTTTTTACCCATTAAAAAACAATGTTTTATCAACACGCGAAACTCGCTTTTTTCCATTTTTCAAACAAATTACGAAGTGACTTTACTCTTACCTTGAAAACTCTGCTGTCTGTGATCCGATCGACGTGAAATTTTTACACGGTTCATGTAAAGGTTCGCACTCTATGGAAACGTGGCCAGTTTGATACTACAAGCACCATCTCTGGGTTAGTCTCGGGACTTATTGAACGATGTGTTATATAATCATGCGTTTAAGTTAAAACTCAGCAGCACTATATATATTGAATAATGCGTTTTTTTTACGAAATAAAAAAGAAACGCTTTAGAATTTGAAGAATAAAATCAAGGAAAATATCTCATACAGAACTTACATTGTAATTAAGCATAACAAGTATAAAATTCACGAACAACTAGCTCTATTTTTATAGAAGCGTTTTTATTACATCCTTTTGCACAAAAATATCATTCTTAAGCATTAAAAGAAAAACACAAATTTTTCTGTTTTCTCCTATTTATTTTTTTTATCACACATATGTAAATATTAAAAATTATTAGAATTAAAAACTCCTGGCAAGAATGATATTTTTGTTTTCTCTCTTTTCTAAATTTATATTAGAAATAATTATTTTAAAATTATTCTAAGTTTATATTTTCTTTTTAAATTTATATTTTAACATCAAGTAGTATAAACATTATTATATTAATAAGAATTAAAATAAGTCGCTCCTATAATTATCTGGATCTTATGAGATAATAATGCGAAATTTAAAACCAAAACGCGGAGTAAAATTATTTAAATGCAACACGTCAAATAAACAATGATGTTTTTGCTAAAATTTATTCTGTATGAACTCAACGAAAATTATCATTATTCTCTCATAAGATACAGAAGATTATATAAACGTATGTTTAAGATTCCCTGTAAAAATAAAAAATTAATATTTAGATGATAACATGATAATAATAAAGAAAGATTAAAACATTATAATGCGTAATAAAAGCAAAATTTAAATAAAATAACTAAAATAAATTAATCCCATTGCTAGAATTAAGCTACGAAATTGATTCTTTTTCGTAGCCTAGTTCAAATTTTACGTAGATTATTATTATAAAATAAACATTTATAAACAATTAATAATAATATTAGTTTTAAGTTATTATACTATTTTGTAAAAGTGGACAGTCCCCTCTCAAACTCTCTCTCCAAATTCAAGACGACACACCCCCGCAAAAGATTTCCACGCCCTCTCAGAGAGGCCCTCCGAGGAGAAGAGGGCCCGAAAATCTTACCCTCTCCAGAATTTTTCCGGAAAGAAGATTCGTTCGGCGCTACTTCGGAAAATGCATAAATATCGCGCAAAATTTTTAACAAGCAGCAGTCCTCAGGCAGCACTCGAGAGAAACACAACGATCCAGAATGAACTCGGTTTTGAGTAGTCAAGTCAACGAGTCATAACAGTCAGTATCCAATAACTTCGGAGGGTATCCAGAATCATAGCATTCACTCAGCAGCATCAGCGCCCGCTCACTTCTATATATATACATGTATATTTTTTTTGTATTCCAAACTGTTTTTTTAAGAGCAATTCAAACGTATCATTGTTTATAAGAAGAGAGGAAGAAGAAGAAGAAGGAACTGGCGACCACTCCAGCGAACTACAAAGAGAGAGAGAAAGAGAGAGAGGATTCGCCTGCACGCATTTCTACAATAAAAAGTGAGTTTTAATTGCATTTCTTCTTTTTCTTTTCAACCTCCAAAGAGATAGTATTAGCCAAGATCGGCTAAATATCTCTCTCCCCGAACACTTGATAGGTCCTGTCCAGAGCAATCTGTAGGCCAACGTCGGCCTATACGTTTGTTCAGTCCTGCAACTCACCACCATTCCTATAAAATCTTACAAATAATTCCTCTGCCGTCCCGAGCCCATAAGTTTTAGTACTTAGGCTCGAAAAAGGCATAAGGCAGTTTCGCTTCAATTTAAGCGGAATAGTAACGTCACCCCGACGTTACAGTAGAAATAATGTTTAAAATTTGAAAAGAATCGGTCACGTAGATTTTGAGTTATTATGTTCACGAACTTCAAAAATGACGTTTTTGGGAAAATCAATTTAAAGTTTCTTATACTCGAACATCAAAAATAAAGCACCAATAAAAGGGTATAATTTTGAATACTAACACATAATCATCAATTCCAGCTCCGTACAGTGAAACACTGTCATTCAGGATGTCCCATGCATCTTTTTGCTCTTGTCTACGTTGGATTCTACTCTCTTTACTTGTCCGTGCAGCTTGTTCGTTCGCTCTGGTTATTCGCAGTTCATCAGATGCGCGCGCCCGTTGGTGAGCACTTGGGCCTGTAGAGATGCCCATTGCCTTAAAAAAAAATAGCAATGCAAAAGATCCTTCATTGAAAGTGCATGCTGCTACATTTGCTGCAATTTCGACAACGATTGTAGTACCGCTCACTGATTTTGGAGAGATTTTCCAAATGAGTTGATTGAGACTCTCGTTGTTATTCTGCGTAAAACCTCTAAGACGCTGCTGTTTGGAATCTTGCTCTACACTTTCAACAGTACTCAGTTTTATTTTTTTATGCAATGCGCTGGACGCTACCATATCATCATTGCTGCGTTTTGGGAAAGTTTTTTTTCTCGGTCGACCCACTCGGTCACCACTTTTCTGCCGATCTTGTCTTGTCACTTTTTTTGGAATTTTGCAAATAAATAAATAAATTTATTACGACACAACACAAATCGAGCGAAAATACACTACTAACGAACGAACACAAACAAAAATCAACGAAAAACTACAATAAGATTTTAGCGTCTCTTTACACAACCGCTCGGCAGAAAGTATGCCTGTAAACTGATTTATATACGATATGCCGAAAATATGCAAACTATACAAAGTCCGTTTACATACAGACTTATAAAAGTAGAAAGTATAAAAATAAGGAGATTATAAAGGGACTTGAAGCAGTTCCAGGTAGGCGCGTCGCGCAGTTGCCAGGCAGGTGTACAAATCAAGCATGAGGGCCGGTCGCTTGGAACGCTGTATCTTCATCAGTTTTGCTCCGATTTACTTGGAATTTTGACACAATACTCTCGACATGTTGTACATTCAGAAAAAAAAAATGCAAAATAAATTTTAAAACCTTACCCCCCCCCCCCCCTTAAGGATATTCTACTCGGTTATTATACTGCGTCGGCACATATCTGAATTATAGTTGGTCCATCTACAATATTAGCCCAGGCTCCTTGTGACGGGGTTTCCTTTTCTATGAGTCGGACATTTTTACGACTATACTCCCAGTCATTAAATTCATAGTTTATAATACCTCGGTCTTTTGGGTACAATCTATCGTTCCTGCGGTTAAATTATCTTGATGAGTTATCATCTTCTTCGACTTCTTCAATTTGTCTATGATTTGGTTTGGCGTCCGGCAAGATTTGCCTTTTCATTAGATTTTCTAATTCCACAGCGGATTGATACGCCTCATTTAGATTATCGGGCTATTGACAATGCACAGTAGTGGCAATTTCTGCCGGTAGCTCCTTTTTGAACATTAATAATGCTACTCCTTCTAAAAGTTTAATCCGTTCAGTTATATGTTGTAAGGTCACGTCGGGTTGTCTTAACGCTTCTCGGGTGCCCATTAATAGTATATTCATACTATCATAGAACACTCCGCTGATTCTCCTCTTTTCATTGTTATATTATGTATTTTTTTCTAAATAGTATGAGTAGTCCTTCCCGGGCGCGAATCGCTCTTTTAAATACTTTATTAAAGACTCTACGTCTTTAAACGCATTTCCATACATGCTGTCTCAGGCTTCTCCTTCCAAGCATCCAAGTACGTTTTTTAAAAAATTTTCTTGTTGACACTCTGAGAGTTGGGCGGCCCTGTTTGTCACATCGATCAAAAAATCTTTGAGTGGTTTGTGGTAACCATTAAAGGTATTTAATACTTTTATGGCGTTTTTCAAGTTAATGCTTGATGCCATTGTTGTTGAATGCATTTGTGTTTTCATCGGCTCCTTGTGTAGTATAAGTCGGTCCTTCCCCTTCACTATTTCGGTTCAGAAATGATGGATATACTGCCTTGAATATAATTGTAGTTTGGTCTTGTTAATTGATCTTACAAGTATCGGTCATATATATATATATATATATATATATATATATATATATATATATATATATATATATATGGTATATACACAGGGCGACAAATGGGAAGTTGCCTAAAGTATATGCATCTCTTTCCCCCTCTACTGTATCGTATAAGGCTGGGCCCACGTAGGTACATTCTAGTATGTTGTCAGTTTCTATTTAGACGCCGAAAAGAGTGTACTTTAAAATGAGTGACCTTACGAACGAAGAAAAGGTGTATCTCATCGAGTGCTTTTATTCTAGAAGTAAAAACTATACTAAAGCGTATAGAGGTTCTCGCACTAAGTTTGGAAGTAAAAGAGTAGCCAGTCAAAATACTCTTAGAAGGTAAGAAAAAAATTATATTTGACTTTAGCGTATAACCGCATTTTTTAATAAAGTTTTCAAATTTTTTTTTACTTCTTTCTCAGAGTAATTTAAAACTTCATCAATTATTATACTCTTGACGATCGTCGTCATGACCTTCCTGGTCCTTCATACACAGTTACAACAGAAGATAAGGTTTCCGAGGTCGAAGAACATTTCAAGAATAATCCAACGGATTTAATAAGAAAAGCTGCAGCAGCTTTAAAATTGAATCGAGAGACACTAAAATTAATAATAAATTTTATTAAGTTACATCCTTACAAAACTTTTTTTTTTCGCTAAGAAACGTGGATTAGTCAGGAACTATTATTTTATACAATATGGTGCTACGCCGCATAGAACTCAAGAGGTATTTAAAGCTATTTACGAAGTTTATGGTAAACGCGTCATCGGTTGAGGATATCCCAAGTTTACACACGCAGGTATAGATAGAATGGCCTCCTTATTCACCAGACTTAAACCCGTGTGATTTCTTCTTATGGGGCTACCTGAAAGATTACTGATATGTGAAAAAACCCAAGACCAAATATGATCTGAGAGAAGCTATTAGAAAAGGAATTTTTAGTATTTCTTCATCTAAAATTGAACAAGTTTTTCATAGTTTCCAGAAACGGCTTGATTATTGTACAAGTTCAGATGGGGATCACTTCGGAAATATTTACCATTAATAGTTATTCCCTAGCCAGGTTTTGTCATTTTTTTAAAAACGTAATATGTGCCTGTTGAAAATGTTCGATTAAACTGAAACCTATTTTAAATAAAAATGACTGCTTCACTGATTTAATATGTATTTTTATTATTTTTTTCCCTGCACTCATTTCAATATTATGTGATTACTTTAAACAACTTCCCATTTGTCACCCTGTACTCGTATACCAAGCTGTTCAATAAGTTTTGCGGATCGATAAGAGAGGGTGTTGCTACTAGCCTAAATTTTTTTTTTGTTATGTTGGTACACTCTTTATATGAACGTATGTGAAGTTCCATTTCAATCTGTCAATTCATTCTTTGTTTACAAGCCATTTAGTATCGACGTGTCACAGTATTTTTTTACAATGGAGAAAATCAAGTATCGTGCAGTAATTGAATTTTTATTTTTGGAAGGTTTAAAAGCAAAGGAAATTTATGAACAAACGTTAAAAGTGTATAAGGACTCTTCGCTTTCAATTAGTACAGTAGAAAGATGGGTTGCTGGATTTAAACGTGGTTGTACAAGCCTTGAAGACGATCCACGTCAAGGACGTCCAAAAACAGCAACAACACCAGAAATCGTAGAAAAAATACAGGATATCGTATTGGAAAATCGTCGAGTGACTAAAAGAGATTTAGTAGAAGCTCTAGGCATCTCATTGAGCAGTGTAAGCAATATTTTGACTGAAGAATTGGGTTTCAGAAAGCTGTGTGCACAATGGGTGCCGCATTCGCTAACAATGGAACAAAAACACATTCGAATGCGACTTTCTCAGCAACATTTAGATCGTTTTCGAAAGAATAAAGTGGATTTTGTGCGTCGATTCATCACTATGGATGAAACTTAGATCTATCATCACGATCCTGAATCAAAACAAGAGGCTAAAGAGTGTTGTGAACCTGGTTCTTCGGCTCCGAAACGAGTTCGTGTCCAAAAATCGGCCAAGAAAGTGTTAGGATCAGTTTTTTGAGATGCGAAAGAAATTTTGTTTGTGGAATACTTGCAAACTGGTAAAACAATAAATTCTGAATATTATTGTAACCTTTTAGACCAGCTGAAGGAAAAAATTCGTGAAAAAAGACCCGGTTTGCAGAAGAAAAAAATCCTTTTTCATCAGGACAATGCATCGTGTCACAAAAGCATTTTGAAAATGGGTAAAATCCATGAATTAAAGTTCGAATTGTTGGAGCATCCACCATATCCGCCTGATTTGGCCCCTAGCGACTTCCATTCGTTTCCAGACATAAAAAAATTTATGCGTGGAAAGCGTTTTTCATCAAATGATGAGGTCATAACAGATGTGGAAGCGTATTTTGCAGTCCTTCCAGATTCTCACTCCAGGGATGGAATTCATAGATTGGAATCTCGTCGGAATAAGTGTATTGATGTTCAGGGAGACTATACTGAATAATAAAGTGTATTTGAAACCATAAAATTGTATTTTTCTTATCGAACGGCAAAACTTATTGAACAGCCTGGTAAATATTATAATGTCGTAGCATTTAATTTCTCCGCAGCTTTTGGCCTATTTTAAGCCTGAGCACTAAAGCTCATGGGCTTGGGGTGGCCAAAGGAATAACCGAGCGGGAATAAAATAATTTTTATCAAGGATAGGTGTGCAATTCGGGATTGAGAATGCGGCAAGCCACTACAGGCTTGTCTACTCTCGGTATAGGACCTAACAATATGCAATGAGGGTAAAAAGTTAAAGGACACTTTATGTTTAGTCCAGCGACTTTTCGGAGGAAATAAGATACAAAAATTAAAGTGGAGTTTACTGTAGGAAATAAAGAATTTAATATTTGTCTTACTTTTGGCCGTTATTATAGTTATTTGTTATATTAACAGGACTTATGAATTATTATAACACATCGTTCAATAAGTCCCGAGACAAACCAGATATAGTGCTAGTAGTACTAAACTGGCCACGTTTCCATAGAGTGCGAACCTTTACATAAAACGTGTAAAAATTTCACGTCGATTGGATCACAGACAGCAGAGTTATCGAGGTTAGGGTAAAGTCACTTTGTAACTTGTTTGAAAAATGGAAAAAAGCGAGTTTCGCGTGTTGATAAAACATTGTTTTTTAATGGGTAAAAACACCGTAGAAGCCCAGCAATGGCTTGAAAAACATTACTTGGACTCCTCTCCATCCAAACCAACGATTTGTCGTTGGTATGCTGAGTTTAAACGTGGTCGTACGGACACAAACGATGCGGAACGTTCGGGTAGGCCATTGAAAGCCGTTACACAGTAAAATGTGAGTGAAGTGTTAAAAATTGTAATGAAAAATTGCAAAGTGAAGGTCCGTGAGATTGCAGAAATGACACAGATATCATCTGGAAGCGTATTTACAATCCTTCATGAAAAATTGAGCATGAAAAAGGTTTTTTCCAAGTGGGTGCCGCGATCGCTTTCAGTGGAACAAAAACAGCAACGAGTCGACGATTCAGAGAGCTGTTTATCGCTATTTACTCGCAATAAAAAGGATTTCCTGCGTCGATACGTGACCATGGATGAAACATGGATACATCATTCCACTCCGGAGTAGAATCGGCAATCATCTGAGTGGCGCATGGCTGGCGAAAGCCGCCCAAAGCATCCAAAAACGCAGCAATCTGCTGGCAAAACCATGGCGTCTGTTTTTTGGGATACACATGACGTGATTTTCATTGACTACCTGGAAAAAGGTAAATCGATCAACAGTGATTATTATATTGACTTGTTGGTATGTTCGAAGGAGGAGATCTCAGCAAAACGACCGCATATGAAGAAGAAAAAAATCCTTTTTCACCAAGACAATGCACCATGCCACAAGTCCATGAAAACAATGGCAAAATTGAACGAATTAGGCTTTGATTTGCTTCCCCACCCTCCGTATTTGCCAGATTTAGCCCCCAGCGACTACTGGCTCTTTGCTGATCTCAAAAAAATGCTCCAGGGAAAAAAATTTGGCTCGAATGAGGAGGTCATTGCCGAAACTGAAGCCTATTTTGAAGCAAAGGATAAATCCTTCTATAAACATGGTATAGAAATGTTGTAAAGTCGTTGGAAAGATTGTATCACTCTAAAAGGAGATTATATTGATGAATAGAAATGATTTTTGAAAAAAAATGTTGTTTTCGTTGTTAGTCTCGGGACTTATTGAACGATGTGTTATACCAGCCAGTTAATGCAAGGTAGTGTATTGCTCAGCCAGTAAAATCAAGGCTTGAGTCCACCCCAGCTGGTTAAGGCAAGGTGGTATGATAATTAGTCGGTAAAGGCAAGGCTAGAGTTTATCCTAGCCAGTTTAGGCAAGGCTAGTATTTACCCCAGCCAGGTAAGGCAAGTTGTTATGATGCCCAGCCAGTGAAGGCACGGCAAAGATCTACCCCAGCGAGTTAAGGTAAGGTGATATGATGCCCAGCCAGTTAAGGCAAAGCCAGAGTCCACCTCAGCTGGTTAAAACAAGGTAGTATGATGCCCAACCAGTTAAGGCAAGGCTAGAGTCCACCCTAGCTGGTTAAGACAAGGTGGTATGATGCTCAGCCAGAAAAGACAAGACTAGAATCTACCTCAGCCAGTAAAAGTAAAGCTAGAGTCTACTTCAGCCAGTTAAGGCAAGGCTAGAATCTACCCCAGCCAGTTAATGCAAGGTGGTATGATACCCAGCCAGTAAATGCAAGGCTACAGTCTACCTCAGCCAGTTAAGGGAAGGTGGTATGATCCTGAGCTAAGGAAAGCACGGCAAAGAGCTACACCAGGCAGTTAAAGTAAGGTGATGTAATGCTCAGCTAGTAAAGGCAAGGTTAGAGTCCACCTTAGGTGGTCAAGACAAGGTGGTATGATGCCCAGCCAGTAAAGGCAAGGCTAGAGTCTACACCAGCCACTAAAAGCAAGGTCGTATGATGCCCAGCCAGTAAAGGTAAGGCTGGAGTCTACTCTAGTCAGTTAATGCAAGGTGGTATAATGCCCAGCCAGTAAAGGCAAGGCTAGAGTCCACCCTAGCTAGTAAAGGCAAGGCTAGATTCTACCCTAGCCAATTAAGGCAAGGTGGTGTGATGCCCAGCCAGTAAAGGCAAGTCAGAGTAAAGATTATCAGGTGAGGGCAATGTTGAATCACTTTAGCCAAGTATCAATCGATTTTTTTCAATTTTTGCAAATGCTCACAGTTTCCACCTTCAACTGCCTGGCAATATGCTATGCAGTAGTAAAATGCGGTTACAGCTTCACGAATTATGCCTTTATTAATAGTAATAATTTTATCCCTCATTCTCTGCTGGAGTTCATCGAAGTTCGTTGGTTTCGTTTAATACACTTCATCTTGAAGGCAACCCCACAAAAAATAATCGAGCGCACTAAGGTTAATAGATCTGGCTGGCCATTCTATCGCACCATCTCTGCCTATCCACCTTTCAGAAAACGCTTCATTCTAATAAGCACGTTTACCTCTCCTATAATAAGGTGGTGCACCGTCTTGCTGGAACAACGTTTGATCAAAATCATTGCCTACAATTGTGTGAATTGCTGGGATGATTTCTTTTTGGAGCATGCTTTCATACTTAATCGCAGTAAGATTTCCTTTGATGAAGAAGGGCCCAATAATATTGTAGTTTATAACACCAGCCCAGATATTCACTTTCTGAGGGTATTGAGTACTGCGAGCATCCGACATCTATCTTGGTTTTATACCACTTCAGTACCTAAAGTTATGTCTAATGACATTGCCATTAAGCTCAAAGGCAGCTTCGTCTGAAAATACAATTCTATTGAAAAAATATTTATTAGCAGTTATTCGGGTCATCGTCAATTCACAAAAATCTACGCGTCTAACTGGATTATGTTGAAACGATTCCTATACAAGTTTTACCTTATATGGATGGAACTTCAACTTACTTGCAAAATATTATGCACTGATCCGACACTGATACCATGTTGCTGATACAATTTCATAACTGTACTATGGCAATCTACATCGATTGAAAGAGCAACATCTAGCTGTTTTTCTCCAGTAGTTGCTGTAACTGGACGACCCGATCTAGGAAGATCGATTATACCCCCACTTACATTAAAACGCGTAATTGTTCTTTGTACAGTCAATTTGGATATCGGTTCCATTCCTACCCTAAAAGTATCGTTGAATAAGATCTGTACATCTTTATTAGATCTCGTCCTGTCACCGTATCCTTTCATCATACGAATAATTATTTGCTTTCGTTCAGTGGGAGGAGCCATGTTACATTCAGATGAAGGAATAATCTAATAGGAAAATTAAAATATAAGATAACAATATAAAAAGCGATAAGATCGTAAGACCTTAAACTAACGGAAAGAAGTATGAATAAATAAAACGACTCAATCATCAAAGAAAATGACATGCAGTCCTTGAAAGTAATAAAAAAAAACATAAGTAAGGAGCGAAGTTAATGATGAATATTAAAATTGACGGAGTATTAACATTTAGTATTATTAAACAAAAGCAATTTAGAGATATTCTAAATGGTATTCTCTTACTCATACAGTTATTACTTTTCATTGATTAAGACTCTGAGGTAAGATTTTAACAATTTTATAATTCAATATGGCGAATACAACATGGCGAGCAGAAAACTTTGAATTTTTTCGGAAGTGTACTGTAAACTTTCCACATGGGTTTTCTAGGTCGCTGATTACTAATTTGAGGTCAGATTTTATAAACTTAAAATTTCAAGATGGCGTATACAACATAGTGGATGGAAGGAATAAAGGTTAGGGTCAAATTCACGACTGAGATCGCCGTCGGATAGCCAGGAATATTTCCAATAACTTACGGCTCAACCATTTTTTTGAGCAACGCCTATGTTTTAAGTTATTCAACCAGTCCGGGACTTCTTGAAGACCCTGTATAAAATAAGTTATAAATATATATAAGCATTCTGTCAAAAAAGTACCGGGAATTGTCGATTTAAATCTGGCAGGGCAATTTAGGCGGGTAAAATTTTTTTTTCTAGGTTGGTACAACTCTCCTTAATGACTATGCCAAGTTTGAGCGAAATCTGTCAACGAGTGTGTTTACAGTAGCTGGTTAAGTCAGTCGATGTCAATAGTGCGTGCCAATTTTTTACAATGGGTAATTACGTTGAACAAAGAATTTGTCTAAAATTTTGTGTTGCGAATGAAATTTCGTGTGCCGATGCATTGAAAATGTTGCAAAAGGCTTTTGGTGAGATATCCCACGAGTCCACACATACAATTTTAATTGATATTTTGTGCATGAGAAAGGTGGCCGCAAGACTCGTTCCAAAAGAGCTCAATTTTCTTCAAAAACGCTATCGCGAACAGGTCGTTTCGGACATGCTGGATCGCGCTAATTCCGATCCCGCATTCATGGAATGCATCATAACTGGTGACGAAACGTGGGTGTACGAGTACGATATACAAACAAGCCAGCAAGCATCGGAATGGGTGGGAGAAAACGAGCTGAAACCAAAATAACCACGCTAAAGCCGCTCAAAAGTAAAGGTGATGCTTATTGTTTACTTCGATATCCGTGGCGTGGTGCACTACGAATTTGTTCCAGAGGGTCAGACAGTAAACAAAGAGTATTACTTAGGCGTTATGAAACGTTTGCGTCAGCGTATCCGTAAGAAGCGGCCGAATTTGTGGGCAAACAACTCGTGGATTTTGCACGACGATAACGCGCCGTCTCACTGAGCTACGATTGTGACCGACTTTCTCGCCAAAAACTCAACGAACACGCTTGAACAATCACCGTATTCGCCGGATTTGGCTCCCTGTGACTTCTTTCTCTTTACAAAACTTAAATTGTCGCTCCGTGGCACCCGTTTTCAGTCGATTCAAGCCATAAAACAAAATTCGGCGCGCGAGCTGAAGGCCATCCCGGAAAGCGCCTATAAAAAATGTTTCGATGATTGAAAGTGCCGTTGGCATAGATGTATCGGAGCAAATGGAGCCTATTTTGAAGGCGACTTAATAAATTTTGATTATTAAACGTAAAAATGTTGTTTTAATTTAAAATTTTCGGTACTTTTAGACAGACAGTATACACAGGGTGTCTCTTTTTAATCACCCCACGCGAATAACTCTGAAAATATGTCCTTTGATAAGAAATATTTTAAATAGAAGTTGTAGGGTTTAAAGGGGGACATCCAATGGTAACCATACCTTTGACCTTGACAATAGCCTTCAAAGTCATTTGAAGGTCAATTTACTTTTTTTAAATAAAAACCCCTACTTTTGACCCCAGAAATAGAAAGAGCGGAAAATTTACGTCCAAATATGACTATGACCTTGACCATGACCTTCAAATTCATTCAAAGGCCAACAAATAAGGTTTTTTCAATGGGAGAACCCTACCTCTTAACGTGAAGATACAAAGAGTAAAACACTTCACGACGGCTTATGATTTTGACCATGCCCTTGAAGTCAAAGACATATTAAGGTCGTAATAATTATTATAAAACATTTCTGTTTTCATTCTGAAATTAATGAGTGCGAAAAAAGTAACGTTGAATTATGATCTTGGCCAGTTTAGTATAGGGGACGACTCTTGCTCAGTTAAAGAAATGCCATTATGTTCCAGCTGCTAAATTCTCTTTCCTTTCAACACTTGTTTTGCACCTTTAACTCTCTTCTACATAAGAACGAACCATGGCATTATGATCAGTGATGAAAAAAAATTGGAATTTTTTTTTGTTATAAGGTTTATACGAAAATAGTTTTAATTCCAATAATTTTGATCTTTGTAATCAAAAGTGTTTAAATTATTTTATCCTTAGACTTACATTTTTTCTCCGTCATGGCTGATTATACGTAACAGGAAATCGTTAATATGAATAAGGTTCTTCGCAAGTGTCAAAACACTTACAGAGCTGCAGAAAGGCGTTTATTAAGCGATTAGTGAGTAGAGCTAAACAAGGTCATTTGACACGAAAAAGGCGCAAAACTGGCTCTAGAGAGCATATGGTATTAGGTGTGTTGGCTTCGGTTGCTGATGATCCCTATATTTCTACTTAGCAAATCAGTCGAACACATGGAGTTCCAAAAACAACTACCAACTGCATTCTGAAAAGTTTGAAATTCCATCCATACCATGTCCACCTAACTCATGGTCTTGAGATCGGAGATAACCAGCAGCGTTTAAATTTGTGTAGATGAGCATCTAATAGAATGCGTCAAGATCCTCTCTGTTTCGAAAAATTCTTATTTACAGACGAGGCGAAATTCAACAATATGGGAGGTGTCAATCTCCATAATGCCCATTACTATTCCCAAGTAAATTCTCATTAGCAAAGGAATCATCGTGTCCAGAGGCGGTGGTCATTGAATGTATGTGGAGGTACGAGGTCTGGCTATTAAATAACGAGACTGCGCGCCTAGAGGGCGCCGTAGAGGGGTGGGGAAAAAAACGAGTAGTACGTTGGGTATCTAGACATCTTGTCTATGCACGTACCAAAACACGTTCTCGTCACTATTATTGTATTTGTGCAGTAGCGGTTTGAAACGAACGTGTTTTTTTCTCGTGCCGAAAACCATGTGTGACGAAAAACAGGAGCAACGTATCAATCTCAAATTTCTCGTTAAATTAAAAAAAACTCCGACTGAGTGCTGTAAATTGTTGCAAAAGGCCTATGGGGACAATTCTCTATCTCGTGCGCATGTTTTTGAGTGGTGTAAGCGCATTAGTGAGGGCCGAGTGAGCACTGAAGATGACCAACGCCCAGGTCGCCCTGTCACTGTTTCAACTCCGGAAACAGTGACCAAAATCAACCAAATTGTGCGTGCAGATCGTCGAATGAGCATCCGGATGATTGCCGAGGCTGTAAACGCCGATAAAGAAACGGTTAGACAAATTTTACACGAGGAATTACACATGACAAAAGTCTATCCGAAGTTGGTGCCAAAAAACCTGACTTCTGACCAAAAGCTCTTGAGTCAACAGGTCTGCTCAGATTTCCTTGAAAGGTTAAAAAAAGATTCCGGACTGATGAAAAACATTATTACTTGCGACGAAACGTGGATTTTTTAATACGATGTTGAAACAAAGTGGCAATCGATGCATTGTTAGACGCCTGAATCGCCCAGAATGAAAAAAGCAAGGATGTCCAAATCAAAATTCAAGGCAATGTTGATCGTTTTTTTCGACATTAACGGTATCGTGATGACTGAATAGGTTCCATAGGGTTAGACTGTCAACCAGACTAACTATTTGTCAGTTTTGGCAACACTGCGAGAACGAGTTCGTGAGAAACGGCCCGAGTTGTGGAAGAACAACTCGTGGATTTTGCACCAGGACAACGCACCTGCTCATAACGCGCTATCTGTGAAGCAGTATTTGGCCGGTAAGCGCACTCCAGTGCTCGAACACGTGCCGTACTTGCCAGATTTGGCACCGTGCGACTTTTTTTTGTTTCCGAAGATAAAATCTGCTTTGAAAGGGACCCGATTTGAGTCGATGGAAGCGGTAAAGCAAAAAACGGCAGAGCTCCTAAAGGCCCTCACCAAAGAAGACTTCCAGCACTGCTTCGATCAATGGAAAAAACGTATGGAAAGATGTGTGGCGAGGGAAGAGGAGTATATTGAAGGGGAGCATTCGAATGTAGAATAATTTTTATAATAAAACCCTTTTTCGTAACCAGTCTCGTTATTTAATAGCCAGACCTCATATAATAGGAAATAATGTGAGATCCATTTTTTTATAAAAATAATTTGAATGATTTTTTCTATTTAAATATTCTCTAGAATGAAGTACTACAATTGTTAGAGGACGTCCCATTAGCTTTGAGACAAATCATCTGGTTTCAACAAGATAGAGCACCAGCACACCGTACACTACCAATTAAGGCATTCTTGGATACCACATGTCCTAATCGCTGGATTGGCATTGGCAGCCAAGTACATGAATGGCCAGCCAGATCACCATATCTCACACCGATGGATTTTTTCCATGAGGTGCTGTAAAAGAGCAAGTATTTACGCAATCTCTAAAAACCACAGAGTGCATGAAAGAAAGAATAAGAAGAGTTTTCGAATCTATCACAGTTGAAACATTAGAGAGGGTCCGTCTGAGTTTCTGTCAAAGAATAAATATGTGCATTCAAGAAAATGAACAACTTATTGAACATCTGTTTTAAGAGACGTCTTAACTGGCTGAGTTCTAAGAGTCTTCTCTTGACTGAGCGGACTCATTGCCTTGCCTTAACTGGCTAGGTGCTATGAGTCTTCCCTTGACTAGGCGGACTCGTTGCCTTGCCTTGACTGGCTGGGTGCTATGAGTCTTCCCTTGACTGGGCGGACTCGTTACCTTGCCTTAACTGGCTGAGTGCAATGAGTCTTCTCTTGACTGGGCGGACTCTTTACTTGCCTTGACTGGCTGGGTGCTATGAGTCTTCCCATGACTAAGCGGACTCGTTGCCTTGACCTTGACTGGCTGCGTATTAACAGTCTTTCCTTAACTGGGTGGACTCTATGCCATGCCTTGACCGGCTAGGTATTAAGATACTTCCCTTAAATGGGCGGACCCCATGTCTTGCCTCGTTCCGATTCTGGCATTTAAATTACGGATTTCCATTTGAAAAAACTTACTTGATCTTAAAATGACTTTGAAGGTCATGATCAAGGTCGTATTTGGACGTAAAATTTTCCGCGTTTTCCATTTCCGGGGTCAAAAGTGTAGGTTCTTCTTTTAAAAAACTAAATCGACCTTTAAATGACCGTCAAGGTCATTTTTAAGGTCATAGTGGAAGTCACCATTAAATGTCCCCCTTGAAACCCTACAACTTTTATGGAAAATATTTTTTTCCAAAAAACATATTTTTAGAGTTACTCACGTGGGGCAATTAAAATGGGACATCCTGTATATACAGGGTGGGCTATTTTGATTTCCCTACCTAAATATCTCAGAATCTAAGCAAGATACAGAAAAAAGTTCAGACAACAGTTGAAGAAGGCATAAGGGGTCAGATAACAGTGACCTTTAGCTTGACATTGGAGTTGACTTTTAAGGGCAGTTGAAGGTCAAAATTATTTTTTTAAAAGGAAACCTCTACTTTTTACGCATGGAATTGTAAATGGGTATTTAAATGGTCTTTACTTTTTTGGAGAAAATGTTAACAGGAATACCTATTTACAGTTCATTAGAGATCAATTACCAGTGCTGATGAAAGATATCGATTTAGAGACGCGACGAAGAATGTGGTTCCAGCACGATGGTGCACCAGCACATTTTGCACGGATCGTACGGAATTTCTTGAATGAAAACTACAATCGTAGATGAGGAGATCCTATAAACTGGCCTGCTTGTTCACCTAATATGAAGTCTCCGGATTTTTTTTATGGGGCTAAATAAAAAATGTTATTTTTGAACAACAGCCTACGACAAGATTAAACATGCAAGACCGCATTACTCGAGCATGTGCTGCGATCTCAAGGCAAACTTTGCTTAACCATATTAAAAGACATTTGCTTTTGTGCCTTGAAGCAGAGGGACGTAACTTTGAACATTTGCTTCAAGGTTAAATTAGTAATCGTATAATCAGTAAGAGGCAAGGAGACTCATTTTCATCCAGCACCCCGAATAGTGAGAGGCTAGGGGACTCACTTGAAACCAGCACCCCGAATAGTGAGAGGCGAGGGGACTCACTTTAAAACAGCACCCTGAATAGTGAGAGGTGAGGGGACTCGCTTTAATCTAGCACCCTAAATAGTGAGAGACAAGGGGACTCACTTTAATCCAGCACCCTAAAGAAAACAGAACTTACTACGTCCATGTCGTTGTTTCTGGCAACTGGACCTGTTTGTCCAATCCATGAACCATTGTAATTTTTATCGAAGAAATTTCACATAGTCCATGTAACATGTACTGGTGAACCATCATTTTGGCAACACAATTTTTGTCACTTGTCTAAATCGACATTTTTCATTAGTTCTGGTAACTGATCTCTCACAAACTGTCCATAGATATTCCTATTCACACTTTCATCAAAAATGTACGAACCAATTACATATCCGTTAACAATTCTACATCATACCCATAAGGCTCCAAGGTTACGGTGATTTACTGTCCTGCGCCAGTGAGGATTCTCGCCAATAAGGGTAATTATGACTATTGCTTTCTCAACCACTTTAAGATTTAGTCTTATCAGAGAAAAAGCATAAAGTTAAATAATCAGAATCATTATCATCTCTGAAGCCTATTTGTAAAACACAATATCACTTCAAAACGATGAAACTTTAACTCATGAACTAAAATTATGTAATAAGCATGTATCTAAGGACTTCGAGAATTCTCAGAATAGATCTTAATGGAATAATGAATTGATTTGGCTACTGCTTGGTTACTGATAATATGAGGGTCTAGATAAATGATTACAAGAACAGTCAAAATAGGAGTATTGTTATTGTGGTATTCATGGTAATAACCTATTCAACCCATCTTCACCAATGGATTAAATTTCGAGGAAAGAGCGTGGATAAGCATAAAATTTGAGATTGATGGGGTGATGTTAGGTTGGAGAGGGTTATTAGGTTATTAATTTATTTTTCCTACAAACCACGGTTATGCATTGAAAATGCAAGAAACGGCTTAAGATATTCGACCTTGATTTTTGACCTCTTGCAGATCATAAAACAAAATTTTGTTGGAAACAAATTTGATGTAGAATTTGTTGCTCTTTCTTATTCTGGCATAAAAAAAAAGGGCGTCTATTAAAAAAAATTGAGTTGATTTTCAACTGACTTTAAAGGTCAACTCCAAGGTCAAGCTAAAGGTCACTGTTATCTGACCCCCTATGCCTTCTTCGACTTTTGTATGATACTTATTCCGTATCTTGCTTAGATTCTGAGATATTTAGGTGGGGAAATTTAAATGGCCCACCCTGTACATATACACATAAAATTATAATTATTATTAAATTAAATGTTATATTATTATCTTAATTGTTATTATAAAGCTTAAAAGTGCATTTGAAGTTATTAGGTATAGTTTCGTTGTCTATAGCATCTTTGTACTCTAGGAAGACTTGAATTTATAAATTTCTTATTACAAGGAGTGAAGTGTTATTCTTCACAGATGACTGTAATGTTCGTTGTCTGCATGCTTGCGCATTCCTCATGGGTGATGAGCACGATTGTGATTAAGTCTACCATGAAGTTGTTGAAGGCCGCAACTTAATATATTTTCGATGGCAGGATGTGTGCCAACAGCCGGTTGGCATACCCGCGGAGGCGGCGGTATTCAGGATAGGGAAGCAGTAGGGAAGCATCTAAATAAAAACGCACCAGCTAAGTGCTAAAAGCTAATTTAATGTAAAACACAACAAGATAATACAAAAAATATGACAATTATTGCGGAGAGGTCCCTTTGTCTAACGCGCAATACTAATTCGCGAGGTGCGCACTGCGCATGCGCACCCTCTTCACTCCGCGCGACTACACACATACGTGTAGTCTATGATCGTCGGGTATAGAGAGAGCAGTTCTCCCTCTATACCGACGTAGTCTATGACTGGACGAGTGAGAGCGGTTCTCTCACTTGTCTACACAGTCTATGGTTGAGCGAGGGAGCTCGATCCTCTCGCTTAACTGCGTGCTTTATGCTTGTACGGGTGAGAGTGGCTTTCTCTCACTCGTACAACTATTCTATGGTCGTGCGAGAGAGATCGGTTCTCTCACTCGCACTCGCACGGCCTATACGAAATGATATAACGCGGTCTTACGCGTATATGAAACAGATCGCGGTAAATAACAAATTGTTGCGGGCTAATAATTACTTAGTAGCCACTTACTTTTCTGATCTACAACGCAGGTGCGTCCTCTCCATATCTGCTACCCTTCCTCGTCTAACGGCGGAAAAACTCGCAAGATACGGCGTGAAGTTTCTAATAATGAAAACGCGTGCGGCACGGAAAACGGCGCGAGCGAGAAGAGATCGATTGAGGGGAGGGCTCCTTCCCCTCTCGCGCCTATCAGTTTTGCCGCGTAGCGCTATCGATTCTTGATCGATAGCACCGCGTTTCGGCAAGCCGCGGATTCTCGCACCTTTTCCCGCGTCGCGCCATCGATTGCTTGATCGATGGCGCCGCGTATAGTCGCGCCGCGAACTCTACGTCGTACTGCATGGCAGGTGGCTTAATCTTGATAAGCCACCTGTCATAATATATTCAATTATTTAATATATGTTTATAATTCAAATTTTTTATATGTCTTTTTTACTTTACTGTTTATCGGTTTAAGTTTATTTTGCGTATGCTATTTTAGCATACCTTATTTATTTTATAAATATTATATATTATTATATTCATTTTATAATGTTATTTTAGCGTGTTATTTGAATTTATTTTATAATATGTTATAACAAAATTTAAGGTTTGATTAAACTACATAGGTTAGCTAGTAGTGAGTTACTAATGAGCAAAGACCATATTTAATAGAGAGAAAGACAAGCTAGATACAGCGCTAGTAATAAGATTGTTGTTAGTAATAAATTTTTGCTTATCTCATCTTGCCTGAATTTCATTATACATTGTCTCTGTTAGTGTTCTTGAGAACCAATATTTTAGTTCAGAGACCTTTTGGATTTTAGTTGTGGCAAGGTTTGATCGAAGGTGACTCCTCTGTCGAAGCTTTAATTCTCAGCGGTGGTCGTTATCATATACTCGACGGTTAGGAGGAAATACTAGGAAGGACATTAACACTTAATGTGTGCTATATCAAAATAGCGTTACGGCCATGTCGGAAAACAAGGGTGGAAAAATATCCTTTTCATTGATAAACGATATGACCTGATTCGTTGTTTCCTAATTGATATGGAAAGGACGATTCTCGTTTCATAAGTTTACCAACTATTCCGTGAGATTTACTTAAGAGTAGATGGTTATCACCTGCCGCTTATCACTCGATCGTAGGAGCCTTAACACCCGACAAACTCAGTTATGAGTCAGGTGCGATAAGTCCCGACGGCATCTTGGAAATGAGTCTTAAGTTGATATTAACGTTTACAGTAATTATATTTTTTAATTTTAACTAATAATAATATAATTTTTAATTTTAACTAATAGTAATTATAATTTTTAATTTTAATTCTTAATTTTCACTTTTTCTTTTTAAAATATCGCTTTCTGCTTTCGTCCATTCGGTTGCAACGTAATCGCTAACTCGGCCGAAAAATACTCTCGTCCGCGAAGGCACTCACGGCTTGCAGGCCGACGACAATCAAGCAGCGCATAATTCTAGTACAGTAATATGAGACGGATCTCGAACCTTATTTCGTCGACGCAATAACACCCAAAGTCAATGTAACATTACTGCAGAACGCTTTACAAGAAAATTAGTAGTATGAAGATAATTATAAGATACAAATATCAATTAGATAAAATAAAACCCCAGGAGTGAAGTTATAGCTTACCATATCCGGACGCGTCAACAGGCTCGCGTCGATCGGAACATTCAGTTCATGAATAATTGTTGGTTTTTTTTTGTATTATGTAGTATTATTATGAATATATTAGTCTCATTATTTTTTATACTGGGTGTCCCATTTTCAAAAACGGATGCATATGTCTCTAGAACTAAAGGTTCTAAGAAAAAAGTTTTCATACAAAAGTTTTTAGATTTTAAAAGGGACGGCTGTAATCTTGACCATATATTAAATATGGCTTTTAAGGTCATTTAAAGGTCAAGTTGATTTTTTTAACGGAATCTCTAACTTTTGACCCCGGAAAATAAAAGAAAAGAAAATTTTACGTCCTAATATGACCTTGATCATGACCTTGACAACAACTTTCAAAGATATTTGAAGTCAAGTTGAACATTTTAAATGAAAAATCTTACTTTTGACCCCATAAAACAAGAAAACAGAAAAGTTTACCAAGCAGAGATGTAGCCAGTTAGGGCGAGACCAAGCAAAGAACCTGCCAGTTAAAGCAAGATCATCCATCAACGCAAGCCGAATTTTCAGCTGAGGCGGGATGAAATAAGCTATTTAAGGCAAAAGATGTTTAAAAGTTGCTCCATCTTTGCGAATACACAAGTTGACTTATTTTCGGAAATCCGATATCGTTTTTAATAACACGTTTCACGGTATGATATTACATACCGAATCCTCATCTTCATATCTTCTTTTTTCGTTAGTCTGGTTCTATAAACCACATTTTTCAGGAAGCCCCATAAACAAAAGTTAAGTGATGAAAGGTCTAGTGACCTAGGTGGCCATTCTACGAGACCTCCTCTACTCATCCATCGATTGTTAAATCTTGCATTTACAGTATGTCAAGTAAGAGCGTGGTCGTGTTAATTTATAAGAAATTTATTTGATGAAACTTTCATATTTATATATACATTGTACACATTACAAACAATGATGCAATTTGGTCAATAATGTGTCCAGTCACCACCGGCGTCGATAATTGCCTGGCATCTCCGAAGCATGCTTTCTACTAATTTGACGGTGTATTCTAGTGGCGAACATCTCCAGATCCGACGAATTTCGTAAGACAACTGCTTCAAAGTGTATGTGCGTCTTCCACGAAGCTTCCGTTTGATATATGCCCACACATTTTCAATAGGGTTTGCATCGGGCGACTGCGACGGCAAATCCAATGTAACGATGCCAGATTGAGTCTTCCACTGAGTACAGAGCTTGCTGCGGTGTTTAGGATCGTTGTCCTCCTGCAGAATCCAATCTTCATTTTTTGTGATGAACCATCGTTTGGCAGATGGCAGTAAAGTCTTTTTGTAGATTTTTATCATTTTCTCGGCATTCAGGTTGTCAGTAAAGAGGTGCAAAGTGCCGAATCCCTGCTTTGAGAAGCAGCCCCAAAGATGCACCTTTATTCCATGTTTTACGGTCCGCTGAACAAGCCTATTGGTGGAAGTTCACCAGGCTTGCGTGAGGACAGAACGTGATCATATAGAACATTCATCAGTAAAAATGACATTTTCAAAATCTCTATCAATATTCTCATGCGCCCAAGCGAGTCGCTTTGTCACATGTTTTTCAGTCAACAGAGGCTTCTTCATTGTGTTGCGCCATTTCAGATGATGAGTACAAAGATAGGTTCGGATAGTTTCGTAGGATATATCTAAACCTTTTGCCATTAATTGTCCTTGTCCTTGCCGCAGTGTTAAAGCAGGATTCCGCGAAAACAGATTCACTATTCTTTTTTCATCTTCTTCGTTCACTTTTGCTATCGAGCCACGTTCTGGTAAATCATCGACATTCTTAGCCACTTTATATCGCTGTATCCACTTCTGTACAAATGCCTTCGACTTTCTCATATATTTAGCAGCTGCTGATTGCGACATTTTGGGACCTTTCGGGTGGATGCAAAGGAACACAGCCTCGTAGCGTGACGCGTACTTAGCACTCATGGCGTTTAACGTGATTCTCTTTCAAAAGATCAACGACAACTGAATCTTTGTTGACAATGCATCAAGGACAAAGCTTCCCTTTTTCGGCTCGCGAAAGAATTAGAGCGATATCTTTTATTACCTGTTGGTGAAGTCGACCACGCTCTTACTTGACAGACTGTAGATAATTTCTTACAATGATCATCCAATGGGCAGAAGCATCGTCTTTTTGTAACCATAATCTATTTCTTGTGTTGAGGTCAACTTCTTCAAGCAGAACTGGGAGTTCATCCCTTATTAACTGCTGATAAGTTTTTCCGTCAACGTTGCTTTCAAAAAAGTAAGTTTCAATCAAATAGCCATTAACGATTCCACACCATACATTTCAATTCCAGCAATGTTGATGGTCAACCTCTCGCATCCAATGTGGGTTAACTGGAGACCAAAAGTAACAATAATGGCGATTCAACGCGCCAGTACTTTGAAATGTAGCCTGATCGCTGAAAATAATATATTTAAAAAAATCGTCATTATTATTGACCTGCTGCGTCACCCATTGAAAAATAATGAGTCTTCTTTGATAATCCTCAACCGATAAAGCTTGGTTCGAAGTTATGTGATACAGATGGTACTTTACAGTTTTTAGATATCTGCTGACTGTTGATTTTGTTACACCGAGCTCTCGTTCAATTTGACGTTACTTATCTTAGAATCCGGGTGTACCATAGTTAGTATCGCAATCTTTTGAGGATTATTAGCATAATCTTCTGTTAACATAGACCTTCTTATACAAGCAAACTTATCTTGTCAGCCACGCAACTCAATATTACGAATAACAGTATTATTGGGATGACGTCTTTCGAGGAATCTAGCAGCATACAAAATTGAAGCTTGAACGTAGTTTTCTCGACATTCTCCTAATACAAGGAGAATATCGACAATTCAATTAGCTGTATAGTCAGGCATAATGAGAAAATGTCAAAATGAATAATAAAACTGAAATTAAAAAAACAAATTTAATTTAAAAAAAGAACAAACAAATAAATTATTTCTTCAATTAAATAACACATTCTTTTAAGAGTAAGAGAATTTGTAGAGACTAGAAATTTCTCAAAATGATGCCTCAATTTTACATTCAAATAAACTTACAATAAATGATCCAGTTGATATAAATTAGTAATAACTTCAGAAACCACTATGTGGCCACTATTATTCAGAAACAACTATATAGCAACCAAATTCACAATCAAGAAACTAACCAAAAAAGAATTCACTCACATTTACAGAATGATTGTAATGAACTATGTCATTCATTGAAGGTGATTGCCGACTATCATAATGTTAAATCAAGGCAAAAATAATACAAAATTCGAGACTATCGAATTGCTCTTATTATTAGGAAAGAATCTTTGTTTATTGAGAAAAGTATTATCAGCTGCAAAAATATTATTTTCTGTATGTCTAATTTTGTTTTAGTTAATTTATAATAAAAATTAATTTAAAAATATTTACTGCTTTTTTATTTTTAGTTTTTTTTATTATGCGTAACTAAACTAAGAGGACCATCAATTAAGTATCAAAATAGGGATTAAAATTTCAAGTTTCCTTTTAATAAAATGTAGGTTAACCTTCAAATAGCCTTTAAGCTGATGGTCAAGGTCATAGTTAATGTCATGGTATAAGATATCCTACATAAGATTTTCGCCTTTTTTCTTTTCCTTGACCGAATACAGAGACTTGCCTTTGAAAAAATTAATTTGACCTCGAAATGACCATGAATGTTATGGTCAAGGTCATAACTGTTTGGACGTGAAATTTTCTGATCTTTCCTTTCCGGGGGTCAAAGGTAAGGCTTTACATTTAAAATATTGGACTGACTTTCCAATGACCTTAAAGATCATATACAAGGTCATATTAGGGCGTGGAATTTTCTGCTCTTTTGTTTTCCGGGGTCACATGCAAGGGTTTCTATTTAGAAAAACTAACTTGACCTTTAAATTACCTTGAAAGCCATATTTAAGGTCATGGTCAAGGTCACAGTTAGACGTCCCCTTCAAAATCTAATAACTTTTGTCCTAATACTTTTTTCTTAAAACCTTTAGTTCTAGAGATATATGCATCTGTTTTTTAAGAAGAAACATTTAGTATAATATTACAAAAGCCCTTGCTGAGGTAATAAACCAAATGGAAAAGGACATGAACCGGAAATTCCAATTCATAGTCAGTGGAGAAAATGAATCGCGATATTTTATCACTTTAACTATCTACGCCTGCAAGATAGACGTCGCAATGCATTATCTAATAGAAAGTAATCGGCGGATGTTACAAACCATATTGTAACTGAAAGATTGAAAAGTAGAACCTTTTTTCGTAAATAAAGACATACTTAAGCGATTGACGGACAATACAGGAAAGGCAAGCGAAGCACTAGAATTCCTCATACAGATTCAACATTTACAAGCAGAAGTCGCAAAAATCGCACGAGTAGACGCAATAAACAACAGCGGGAGGCTACTTATTATTATGCATCTTCCTTTAAAAGAACGAGTATCTCACAATCTCTATAGACTACATCCTTTAGCTGTACTGCAAGCTATAAATAATTATTTATTGGGAATGGGATATACATTCTGTCAAAAAAGTACCGGGAATTGTCGATTTAAATCTGGCGGGGCAATTTAGGCAGGTCAAATTTTTTTTTCTAGGTTGGTACAACTCTCCTTAATGACTATGCCAAGTTTAAGTGGAATCTGTCAACAAGTGTGTTTACAGTAGCTGGTTAAGTCAGTCGATGTAAATAGTGCGTGCTGATTTTTTACAATGGGCGATTACGTTGAACAAAGAGTTTGTCTAAACTTTTGTGTTGCGAATGAAATTTCGTGTGCCGATGCATTGAAAATGTTGCAAGAGGCTTTCGGTGATAAACCACTATCGAAAACCCGTGCATATGAGTGGTACAAAGCCTTCAAGGAGGGTCGTGAAGTCGTCGAAGACTTGCCTTGTTCCGGACACCTATCGACGGCTTCGACCGCAGATAACGTCGATAAAATTAAGAAAATGGTGCTTGAAAACTGTCATACCAGCTTGAGAGAGATAGCACATGAACTTAAGATATCCCACGAGTCCACATGTACGATTTTAATTGATATTTTGGGCATGAGAAAGGTAGCCGCAAGACTCGTTCCAAAAGAGCTTAATTTTTTTCAAAAACGCTATCGCGAACAGGTCGCTTCGGACATGCTGGATCGCGCCAATTCCGATCCCGCATTCATGGAATGCATCATAACTGGTGACGAAACGTGGGTGTACGAATACGATATGCAAACAAGCCAGCAAGCATTGGAATGGGTGGGAAAAAACAAGCCGAAACCGAATAAACCACGCCAAAGCCGCTCAAAAGTGAAGGTGATGCTCATTGTTTTCTTCGATATCCATGGCATGGTGCACTACGAATTCGTTCCAGAGGGTCAGACGGTAAACAAAGAGTATTACCTAGGCGTTATGAAACGTCTGCGTTAGCGTATCCGTAAGAAGCGGCCAAATTTGTGGGCGAGCAACTTGTGGATTTTGCACGACGATAACACGCCGTCTCACCGAGCTACGATTGTGACCGACTTTCTCGTCAAAAACTTAACGAACACGCTTAAACAACCACCGTATTCGCCGAAATTAGCTCCCTGTGACTTCTTCCTCTTCCCAAAACTTAAATTGCCGCTCCGTGACACCCGTTTTTAGTCAATTGAAGCCACAAAACAAAATTAGGCGCGCGAGCTGAAGGCCATTCGGGAAAGCGCCTACTACAGTCTGTCAAGTAAGAGCGTGGTCGACTTCACCAACAGGTAATAAAAGATATCGCTCTAATTCTTTCGCGAGCCGAAAAAGGGAAGCTTTGTCCTTGATGCATTGTCAACAAAGATTCAGTTGTCGTTGATCTTTTGAAAGAGAATCACGTTAAACGCCATGAGTGCTAAGTACGCGTCACGCTACGAGGCTGTGTTCCTTTGCATCCACCCGAAAGGTCCCAAAATGTCGCAATCAGCAGCTGCTAAATATATGAGAAAGTCGAAGGCATTTGTACATAAGTGGATACAGCGATATAAAGTGGCTAAGAATGTCGATGATTTACCAGAACGTGGCTCGATAGCAAAAATGAACAAAGAAGATGAAAAAAGAATAGTGATTCTGTTTTCGCGGAATCCTGCTTTAACACTGCGGCAAGGACAAGGACAATTAATGGCAAAAGGTTTAGATATATCCTACGAAACTATCCGAACCTATCTTCGTACTCATCATCTGAAATGGCGCAACACAATGAAGAAGCCTCTGTTGACTGAAAAACATGTGACAAAGCGACTCGCTTGGGCGCATGAGAATATTGATAGAGATTTTGAAAATGTCATTTTTACTGATGAATGTTCTATATGATCACGTTCTGTCCTCACGCAAGCCTGGTGAACTTCCACCAATAGGCTTGTTCAGCGGACCGTAAAACATGGAATAAAGGTGCATCTTTGGGGCTGCTTCTCAAAGCAGGGATTCGGCACTTTGCACCTCTTTACTGACAACCTGAATGCCGAGAAAATGATAAAAATCTACAAAAAGACTTTACTGCCATCTGCCAAACGATGGTTCATCACAAAAAATGAAGATTGAATTCTGCAGGAGGACAACGATCCTAAGCACCGCAGCAAGCTCTGTACTCAGTGGAAGACTCAATCTGGCATCGTTACATTGGATTTGCCGTCGCAGTCGCCCGATGCAAACCCTATTGAAAATGTGTGGGCATATATCAAACGGAAGCTTCGTGGAAGACGCACATACACTTTGAAGCAGTTGTCTTACGAAATTCGTCGGATCTGGAGATGTTCGCCACTAGAATACACCGTCAAATTAGTAGAAAGCATGCTTCGGAGATGCCAGGCAATTATCGACGCTGGTGGTGACTGGACACATTATTGACCGAATTGCATCATTGTTTGTAATGTGTACAATGTATATATAAATATGAAAGTTTCATCAAATAAATTTTTTTATAAATTAACACGACCACGCTCTTACTTGACAGACTGTATAAAAAATGTTTTGATGATTGGAAGTGCCGTTGGCATATATGTTTAGGAGCAAATGGAGCCTATTTTAAAGGCGACCTAATAAATTTTGATTATTAAACGTAAAAATGTTTTAATTTAAAATTCCCGGTACTTTTTTGACAGACAGTATAAACCCAAGTCACGAATATCTAATCTTTAATGCTGATCAAATTGAATACGTGATAGTAAATCGCGAAGATGTACAGGACTGGAATTGCATGTACGCACGCACGCACACACACACACACACACACACACACACACATATATATATATATATATATATATATATATATATGTATATATATTAAAGAATTTATAAGAATTGGAAACAGTATGTAAAAATTTTACTGGCCAAAGAATCGTTATGAAGTTAAAAATATGTATTTAATTTTCAAAAAAATTAAACTTTTGAAGCTGCTACAATTAATGAAGCTTTTGAAGCTACTACACTGAATTTTAATTTTTCCAAAGGACTTGATCGTTGAGTGCGAATCTTATCGCAACGATATTGCTCACTTAGACTAAGATAAAAAATTTTAAAGTACTGAAAATATCACTTTTTAAAAAAAAGAGGTAAAAAGTTCTCCTTTTTTTTTCTAAATTAAGAATTTTTACGGACAAAAATTTTCTCGGCATTTTAGGTGTAAAAATCGCATAAGGCTCACTCGATAATAGTCGATATACAATTAAAAGAAAAAATCTGTTAAATTAACAATTTGGTGAACGGTTAAAGTTAGAACCTCGAAAAGTAGCATTTCAGGCGTTACTGGATTAACCGGTGATGCCTGGGCCATACAATAAACCTACCGTATAAAGATGAAGAATATTTTGAAAAACATTTAAGCCTACGAAAGTTTTATTACTAACTCTTTTAATAAGTATTTTCGCATTAAATTTTATTTCAATAAACTAGGTAACTATAGAGATGTTTGTTATTTATACATGAATTTTTTTGTAAAAAAAAGTATGTTGTTTTTTTATACAAAATTCAAGAATCAATAAATTTAATTAAATAAATATTTCCAAATTTTTTTTTTGTAATCATCGGCATAAAAATAATTTTTTATTTACATAAATTTATTTATTGTGAAATACTACAAGATTAATTCGTATTTATATAAATCTGTTAAGAGAATATTACAAAAATCTTAAATTCATGATAAAAGTTTATATCAAAAAATCTTTTGGTTTGTATTTATTTAGAATTATTGCAATTACATATTTAAAAGATAATTCAATCGAATGAATACTAATAACTGTAAGGATATTTTGAACGCATTCTTCGCCCCCTAGCTCCACGAGCACGTGAAGATTCATTAGGATTTCCTCTTGTAGCATGCCCTCGTACAACACTTTGACCTGTAACATAAACAATATTTTTAAACATTATATTAACAAATAAATCGCAAAATTACACTTAAAAATATTAATTTTTAACTTTAAAACTGTTAAATTAATATTTTACTTGATTCAATTAAATATAAATACATTAAGTATATAAAAGTGTATAAATATTCGTTCGAACAATTTGCAGTTGTATTGTACATTTAGTAAAAACGTTAAAAAGTAATATAATATGCACACAATTTCGAAATGCAATGTAGTTCATAAACTACTTAATAAATAAATTCTTTATCTACGCAATAAAGTATTTCGAGTGACTATTACGTTCTAAATTGAACAAGAGAAATATTTCTAAAATTTCTATTCGTAAATACTCAAAGTATTCACTCAAGGTATTATATATTATTATACATTAAATATGTTGATTATTATAGATTATTATATTTTCCTCGCTAGAGACTCTAATTAGGGCCCTACCGTCAGCCCTGCGTGGCCAACTGGAATATAGAGAAAAATATTAGGCTAAATTAGGTGATTGCTGCTTCGAAAGCTAAAGAAGCCTTGCTTCTACCTTGCCTTTCAATTGACTAGTGCCAATCGCCACTTTACACGCTTTCTCAATAGCTAAGCGAAGTAATTGTAGATAATTAGCTGAATAAATTTGTAGCCTGGAGCTTTGTTATTTTGAGAAAACTAAACGATTAAACTCGGTGCACTTTGGGTAAGGTGGGTTGACCTAATTTGAGTAAGTTAGTGGTAGTTTTTACCGCTAGAAAGTGCATTCCGCTAAAATAAAAAAACACGGTTTCAATTTTTTTTAGTGTTCAACCGATGTGCAAAGTTTTGTTCAAATCGGTGAGTGACAGTTGTTCTCATGTATTATCATCCTCTCCCAATCAGCACTTTTCTCATTTAGAAAGAAGAAGAAAAAAGATGATTTAAAGAGAGCAATAAACGAAAGAGAAAAAGGAAGTAAAGAAATTAGATTAATGAGTAAAGCAGAAGTGTGAATAAATAAACTTTTAAGAGTAAATGTGTAAGGAGAAAGAAAGATAAAGCGCTGACAAAACCAATTGGAAGAGCGAAGATCAGGAAAATTTAAAATAAACTGAAAAAGTTTCACTGGATAAACGGGAGATATTATGAGCCAGGACAGGTTAATTAAAAACGATATCACATGCTCATGTCTTGCAATGTTCCTAAAAAGAAACCTAACACAAGCGCACGTTGTAATTTTAGAATCCTTATTTTATCTATATCATGGTAAATAGCACAGATATAATTAAAATGTAGCTATTCTCTCTACTAGACGGTGCCACATGTCAAAAGATAGAGTATGCTTAAAACCTTTATCGCGCATCAATGATTACACAGAGTCATCCACCTAAGACTTGGATCTATTAGTCATATTAACTTTTTAAACAGGTATATAAGTATGTGCCGAAGCGATAATAGATGATGTAACTTTCACTCTTTGTGATGCGATTATTTATTCCTATTTTACACTAACAAATTGGCTCTGACTAAAAATGTTTTATAAGTTTTTTTGATGATTTCTTTTGTCAAATCGATTGCTGTAGTTAGTTTTCTTAAACTATAAATGTTTTTATAATTTGTTTTTAAAATTTTTTATAAACAACTGCACATGACAAAAGAACAACACGTATATTTTATTTTTTGATTTTGCAAAGAATGACAATTAGTTTGTTGCTATCATATACAGTTTTTGCATGGGCCTTAATGAGTCAAATCGTGACCGGCAATAAAGGAAATAGCAGATTTAATATAAAAAGCAGATTTGATTGATAGCTCATGATTAACAAGAATAGCCATGTGTGACGCGCTTCATTTCCCCAGATGGTATGGTGAGTTGCATCTGAAGGGAAAAGGTGAAGATTTAAGAATATAATTAAATTTATTTCGCCATTAACCAATTTATGAACATGACTGCCCTCTAATTTTTTTGAGAATCGATGTACGAATCTATAACTGTTTTTAACGATTTCAACGAGCCAAGATCTATTTTATTTTCAACATTAGTTATCATCATCTTCCGAATAATATTTTGATTTCAGACAAGAATCAGATCCACCATAATAATCATCATCCGATATTCCAGAAACATCATAATAATCCTTACATTTCGCAATTTCAACTTCGACTTGGCAAGATCTTTTTCTATCAACACAACTATTTCTTTTAGGCATTGTTAATCTATATTACTAACATTATATGAATAAAACTTTAAAATTTGTTGGAAAAGCTTTCATATATTAGGTGCGCAACTAACTTCTAGCTGTTTGTTAAGGGGTTATATACCTTTTCGAGTGGAAAAATTGAGGGAAATTCGGATTTTTTGTAAGGTGTGTAGCAATCATTTTATTTTACTAAAGTTATTATTTATTGATTGCTCATGTTTTTATGAAAGAAACAAGTGCTTGTTCTTGAAAAAATATAAAAAATTAACGGAGTTATGGCAATTCTCTCAAAACCCTTTTTTTTTAAAGCGGCTTGCGGTGACCACGATGGAAGTCCAGCAAGTCAACTGAAATCAAAAAACCAAAAAAATTTCATTAGTATAGTGTTAATTCTAGTTCGTGAACGATTATTTTTAAGAATATTTGGTTTTTTCTGCATACAGTAACGATTTTTTCAAAAAGTTGATTTTTCGAGCTCTACAAATTTTATTTTAAAATTCTGATCTGTGAACTCAAAATTTGTGCATAAAAACCGAATCGTTCACGAACTGAGCACAATCATTACGGACAATTTAAAAAAAAATTGAAGATGATCGGTCAAATAGTTCTTGTGCAATCGCGGTCACAGCAAAGGCACTTTTGGAAGAACACGATTTCGAGATAATCGCATTTAAAGTTCGAAGTTGAGTGTATGCAAACATTGAAGTCGATCAGACAAACTTACAAGTCATCGTCGATTCCGGGACCATAAAGCGTGTCATCTGCACTTGATGCAGGCTCCAAAATATCTAATTGGTGTTGTCTGCTGGCCATTCGTCCCTCCCTCGTCGCACTTTGCGCCCTCAGCTCGGCCGTCGAAATGCGCCTCTCGTCCTGCTGCGCGACGTACTCATGGGAGTACTTGCCACAGGGTACCCCTATCCCTTCGAAAATCTGCAATACTGATGTTTGTCCCTCATTGAAAATGCAGGCTGAAGTGTAAGCTGCAATCCCCACTGGCACTGAACCCCCCGGAAGATGTTTCGGAGTCAGCTTCCAGATCAATTGGTTGTAGCTCTCGTTGTTATTCTGCGTGAATCCACCGAGGCATCTTTCGAGCAATTCATCTTTAGATAGGTCTTCGTATATTGGCTTTATAATCTTCAAAACATCATCAGGAAGGGGTTGGTAGGAGTGCACAAATCCAGGGATCTGGCATTTCTTTTTCAGTGTTTTCTTAGGTAGCGCAGCAAGAGCTCTCTGCCACTCGCACCATGACTTGTCACCTGCGGGACATTTCTCGTGTTGAGGATGAGTGTCGGTTGAGCTATAGTGGTAAAAGGTAGCCCAAACATCATTTTTCATTTTCTCCACTGAATCCGAATTCCGGCGAATCGCTAGCCCGTAGTAAACGGCCAACTTGTCTATCATTTTCCCGGTTAATTTTCCCCGGCCACCCAACCCTTTATTATTTTTTTTAGCGTTTCTCAATCGTGTGCCCATTCTTTTCTGCACGTGTCCAATGCACTCTTTCTTCTGCACGACAAGGTCCTCGTATGGGGCTGCATTTTTGATAGAAGAAAAAGTTTTAGAGTCACCGTCTCTAACGTAATTGGCGTACCTCACCCCATGCAATGTTTCAGAACGTCCAAACATTTCAAGCATAGCGTCTACCTCCATTTTGCCGGCTGATCCCGAATGATTAGATGTGCACTCAGGTTCATGAGTTACAATCCATTCTTCATACTCGGCAGTCCCCTTTTTCTTCTCCCACGTTCGGCACAATTTACAAAACGCACTTTTCACGACAATATCTACGATTTTCCCAGTGTAGTACCCCACTAAAGAAGCGACCCCGTACAAGGAAGTAAATCCACGTTTCTTCCAAGTGCCATCGCCAGATACAATCAAATTATTTTTGACCAGCCCCTCGTTCATGTTTATTTCATCACGCACAGCAAAACTAATTAATCGATCGAACACTGCTTGGACGGTAGTTAAAATGTTTTTCAATATGACTTCGTAAGATTTTTGTTTCATAAACGGTGGCATGTCCATAAACCCACAAAATTTTTCACAGCCCGCTGCCCCCAAACCGAGCAATCGCATTGTCATTATAAAACGTCTGTTGATTTCATATGCGCCATCGATAACAGCACTTGCATTTATTTTACGCTGCTCACAGTCGTCACATGTCACTGCAATTTTAAATCCGAGTCCTCGCATTTCTGTAGATGTGAATCGCACGGAACTGTCGCACGTTTTGCATTTGACGAACTGAGAAAGAGCCGTAAACACTTGGAGAAAATTAATGAATCGATATTCCACCGAATGATCAACTGGCACTTGAATTCCGTCCTTGACTTTCAGTTTCTTACGAGACGCACTGAAACTACTTTCGTCCACTTCAGCAGTTCGGGGATTAAAATACTGCTTCCTTTTTTTCGGCCGCGATTTACGAGATTTGGTTTTTTCACGGTTTTCGCGTGTAACTTTGCACTGGCTATTCATACTTATTTTTTGAAAAAAAAACACGGCAAAACGAGCAGCAGAGTAACGTTTATTATGGTCGAGAATGGAGTCAATTTTCAAGAAAACATCAAACCTCATGTTTTTCGCTTCTTAGAAAAAAAAGGGTTTCAGACAAAGGGATAGGATGACGGCGCAGTCATTGCTTGCCGGGCGCTGCTTGGCGCTGTCTGCGGCCGTGACGAACCGCGCCTCAAAACGCTGTTTTCCTATCGAACTATTGTTCGGATCTCTATGAAAATTCAGGAAAATGTTCTCTAGGAGTTGTACTTTAGGATTCAGCAATGAAAAATTTTTCGATTTTTTGAAAAAAAAAAAGGTATATAACCCCTTAATAGATGGCTCCAGCAGTAAATGCTTTCAACACGCAAATTACAACGTCAATTTCGACACCCTAAACGTCATGCAGCAAGCTTAGACATATGGTAAACAAATTGCTTTAAAACATTAGTGATTTTATTTTGGAGTCTTATATAGGGTGATTCATTATGAGGTTTGGTTTTTAATCTCGAATAAAAGACAAAGTTAAATTTTACAATAAAAATTTTATTGTGAGTCGAAAGAACAATCTATGACATTTACTTTTTAAAGATTATCTCATTTAAATGTTGACCGCGACTACGCCGTAAATAGTCCATCCTGAGGGTCCAATTTTGGACGACGCGTTCCAGTATAGCGACCAGTATCTTGCGAATGACACGAGTAATGTTGGCTTGCAAAGCGTCGATTGAAGCTGGCTTATCTCCGAAGACCAGAGACTTCGTGCAACCCCAAAGAAAATAATCTAAGGGTGTGATATTACACGATCTAGGCGGCCAATATACTGGTCCAAAACGTGAAATCAGGTTCTCACCAAAATGATTTCTCAATAAGTCCATTGTTTCTCTCGCTGTCTGCGAAGTAGCACCGTCTTGTTGTAACCAAAGTTCACCGGTACCACGGCCTTCAATTTCAGGTAGCAAAAAATCCGTTATCATGATGCGATAGCGGTCGCCATTGACGATTACGTTCTGACCGGATTCATTTTGAAAGAAACATGGACTGATGATTCCATCGGCCCATAAACCACACCAAACTGTGCATTTCTGTGGCTTTAGTGGTAGCTGTTGAAGCTCTTAAGGTTGTTCATCAGCCCAAATACGGCAATTCTGCTTATTGACGTATCCATTTAGCCAAAAATGCGTCTTATCACTGAACAAAATTTCGTGATAAAACAGCGGATTTTCATTGAGCTGATTCAGAGCCCATTCACCAAAAACACAACGCGAACCCAAGTCGCCCGGCTTCAATTCTTGCACGAATTGAAGTTTGTATGCCTTAAAACCAAGATTTTTACGTGAAATACGCCAAGTTGTTGCGTACGACAAACCAAACTGTTGAGAACGACGCCGAATCGATTCGTCACGGTCTTTAGCCACACTCTCAGCTACAGCCGCTATATTATCTCCACTAGTATATATGCTATAGTGGTTTTGGTAGATCGACGATGCACACCATAAGTTGCTCTAAGAGCACGAAAAACATTTCTTACAGAACGCTAATTTTCGTAATAACACATCGTTCAATAAGTCCCGAGACTAACCCAGAGATGGTGCTAGTAGTACTAAACTGGCCACGTTTCCATAGAGTGCAAACCTTTACATGGAACGTGTAAAAATTTCACGTCGATCGGATCACAGACAGCAGAGTTATCGAGGTTAGAGTAAAGTCACTTTGTAATTTGTTTGAAAAATGGAAAAAAGCGAGTTTCGCGTGTTGATAAAACATTGTTTTTTAATGAGTAAAAACACCGTAGAAGCCCAGCAATGGCTTGAAAAACATTACCCGGACTCCTCTCCATCCAAACTAACGATTTGTCGTTAGTATGCTGAGTTTAAACGTGGTAGTACGGACACGAACGATGCGGAACGTTCGGGTAGGCCATTGGAAGCCGTTACACAGGAAAATGTGAGTGAAGTGTTAAAAATTGTAATGAAAAATCGCAAAGTGAAGATCCGTGAGATTGCAGAAATGACACAGATATTATCTGGAAGCGTATTTACAATCCTTCATGAAAAATTGAGCATGAAAAAGGTTTTTTCCAAGTGAGTGCCGCGATTGCTTTCAGTGGAACAAAAACAGCAACGAGTCGACGATTCAGAGAGTTGTTGATCACTATTTACTCGCAATAAAAAGGATTTCCTGCGTCGATACGTGACCATGGATAAGACATGGATACATCATTACACTCCGGAGTCGAATCGGCAATCATCTGAGTAGCGCATGGCTGGCGAAAGCCGCCCATGCTTTTTGCGTCTGTTAAGGCGTCTGCTTTTTAGGATACACATGGCGTGATTTTCATTGACTACCTGGAAAAAGGTAAATCGATCAACAGTGATTATTATATTGACTTGTTGGTACGTTTGAAGGAGGAGATCGCAGCAAAACGACCGCACATGAAGAAGAAAAAAATCCTTTTTCACCAAGACAATGCACCATGCCACAAGTCCATGAAAACAATGGCAAAATTGAACGAATTGGGCTTTGACTTGCTTCCCCACCCCCCCGTATTCGCCAGATTTAGCCCCCAGCGACTACTGGCTCTTTGCTGATCTCAAAAAAATGCTCCAGGGAAAAAAATTTGGCTCGAATGAGGAGGTCATTGCCGAAACTGAAGCCTATTTTGAAGCAAAGGATAAATCCTTCTATAAACATGGTATAGAAATGTTGGAAAGGCGTTGGAAAGATTGTATCACTCTAAAAGGAGATTATATTGATGAATAAAAATGATTTTTAAAAAAGAATGTTGTTTTCGTTGTTAGTCTCGGGACTTATTGAACGATGTGTTACAGTTAAAATAGTGTAAAATGAACAATAAATAATAAATAAATGAATAAATATACACTTAATAAATAAATTATTATTTTAGTTAAGTAAGATGTCTCTTAATCGCTTTTTTGAATCTACTGAGAAACAAAAGGTTTCGTAACTCAGCAGGTAGAAACTTTCATAAATGCGCACCTTGAACCTGGAGCGAGCGTTTCTAGTATTAGCGTATATGAAGGAAATATTGGGGCCTTCGGTCTCTCCTCTCTAAGGACCGCTGGGCACATATTTAGAGAAGAGATCCTCTAAACAGCTCGATACGTGTGTACGCTCGATTTTGTACATTAGTATGGTCTAAAAATACTGTCTTCTCTCATCAAAACGCAGCCAATCCAAAGAGACTCTGTGAGGCGAGACATGGCCATCCCTCCTAAGACCCTTCACATATCTAACACGGGAATTGTATAACGTCTGCAGTCGATTTTTCTATTCATGAAAAGCATCCAGCATGACTACTGAGCAATAGTCCAGATGTGGAAAGAGCAGCATCTCGGCAAGCCTCTTACGCATTTCCTGGGTGGTATACTTTCAATAGAATTGGTACAGGTTCCACAGCATCTTAAGAAATAGAGCGAAAAAAAATTTTGCCAATTTTTTTTTTTTTTTTGAGTCCACAAACTTAAAAAAATTTTTTTAGCTAAACTGATGCACCTTACCGATAGCTTGTTCATTCAGCTTTAATTTGCTTTTTGTAAAATCTCAAAACGACCATTTTTTGCTCAGATATCGAACTTCGCTTATCAAGTGCACGCCCTCATACGGCGAATATGACTAGACGCTTTTTCTAACGGCAAATCATCCTGCTACGACACCCACCAATAAACCCCGATCTCCACCCTATCGAACATGTATGAAACATAATGGGACGTCGATTACGTTGGTAGTATCCAAATTTGCTGAACCTAGCAACATTAGAACGCAGACTTCAGCGAATTTAGAACTTTATCCTGCAATCTGAAATCATCCGATACATTAGTAGTAATATTCGATTTCATTCCTTCCTGTATCGTGTATTCACCACGTGTCGTCCGAACTAAAACTCACTTTTTATATTCGCATTATACTGGGTCCATAACCTGTTGGAAATACGAGGTTATTTAATTACAAGGACACTTTGCGTTAAAAACTAAGTTTATTTATTTATTTATTTATGTTGAAATACAAAAGTTAGTTTAGTTTTTAAGACGTATTACATTTGATCGTGTGTGTTTTCTTCTGAATATCCAGTGACAAAAGCAAATGAGATCTTTGACACCATCGCTTTTATAGGCTAAAATTTGTTAATCTGATCGTCATTTATTTAGCGTGTACTCAAAACATCGAGACTTTTCAAGAACATTCTGAAAGCGTCATTTTTCTAACAAATTTTTATAGATTTTTTTGGAAAAAGGAAAAACAATAATAGGGGAGTATTATTGTCTATTATTGGACCGATTAAGTAATGAAATCAAGCAAATATGGCCTTATTTAGCGAGGAAAAAAATTCTGTTCTTTGCAAGACAACGCACCAGCTCACAAATTGTTGCAAACAATGGCAAAAATTGATGAACTGCACTTCGAATTGCTTCTATGTTCGCCTCATTCTCCTGACCTGACCCTAAGTGATTTTACTTTATTACCTCTTAATACAACAAAAAAAAATCGATAATCGAACGTACGTTGCCCACGCAATTTGAAAAGTCACCTTACTTTCTGAACATACCTCGTATTATTTACTGAATTAATTCCGAAATTTTTTTTAAACGATTACCAAATGTAGAAGTATGATACCGGAAATTCTCTATAGATGGTGCTAGCCATCAGTGTACGGACCGTAAGACCTTTTCTGCAGCACCATCATCTCTTTGACGAAGAATTTTCAAGACGCAACAACCCAAGTTCCATAGACCAGTATATTTTTCTATAACCTTAAACATGTCAAGTTTTGTGCCTACAAACTACGATTTGCAGACAGCATTGATTTTTTGTTATTATTTGAAGAAAACTGCTACAGAATCGCATTGAATGCTTGTCCAAGTTCACAGTAAACATGCTTTTAGTAGAACACAGTATTTTGAGTGGTTTGTATAATTTAAAAGTAATGATTTTAATCTGAGAAGAGAAGAGCGTGGGAAACTACCTAGAAGGTTCACAAACAATGAATCGCAAGTTGTACTGGATGAAGATGATACTGAAACTCCACAAGAACTCGCGGATCAACTAAATGTGATGCAGAAAGCCGTCTCTATTTGTTTGGAAGCTATGGTAAAGATTCAGAAAGTGGGAAAATGGATTCCACATGAACTGAATGGAAGACAGCAAGAAAATTGAAAAAACACTTGTGAAATACTGCTTGACAGATACAAAAGAAAGTCATTTCTTTGTATCGAATCGTGACAGGTAATGAAAAACAGATATATTTTGAGAGTCCTAAGTGTCGGAAATCATGGATGAATCCAGACGAACCATCGACATCTACTCCAAGACCAAATCGTTTAGGAAAGAAGACAATGCTCTGTGTTTGGTAGAATCAGAATGGTGTAATCTATTATGAGCTGCTAAACTAAACTAAAACCCAGTAAAACCATTAACACGAATCGCTACCAACAGCAAATGATCGATTTAAATCGAGCATTGCGTGAAAAACGATCAGAATATAGAAAAAGGCAATACAAAGTCATTTTGCTCCATGATAATGCCCCATTACACACAGCAAAACGGGTCAGAAAAACGATCGAGGCGTTAGTTGGAAAATACTATCACATGTGGCTTATTCTTTAGCCTTGGTTCCGTCCAATTATCATCTATTTGCATTAATGGGATACGCTCTCGCTGAACGACGTTTAAATACAAATGAAAATATAATTCACTTTAAAAAAAGAACTGTTTCTTTGGCATGGCATCCATAAACTGCCGGAAAGGTGAGGCAAATGTATACATAGCAATGGAGATTATTTTGAACAAAATATTTAACAGACGTGTTATTTATACAAAAAAATTCTGGTTTCATACTTTTACACCTGGTAAGTGGATTGCAAAAATCGTCTGATATGACATTTACCTGACCGTCAATATATATTGATAATGGAATTTCCTACCCATTAACCCTCCTCTACATAGTGACGAGTTAGCTCATCATGACATTTTCTTTAATAACTTTTGTGATAATAACTTCTATATCATCTTACATCCCGAAAATTAAAGCTTAAGAGTAAAGATTTCTTTTGCAATAGTTTAAAAATTATAATATTTTAAACTTCCTTGATAATTTTTATTCGAAAAATGTTGAAAATTTTTAAAAATTTTATAATATAATTTGTATTAAAAAATTTTTTAAAAAGTGTTTAAGAAATGCTTCAATGAATTTCAAAACCTTTACTCGAAGATTTCTAGGTTTGCTGTAAATAAAACTGCTATCAGAAGTTCAAAATTCAAAATGGCAGTTTGAAAACTCTTACGCGGGGGTTTTAGGGGTAGCTAAAAACATATCTGCTATCAGAATTTCAAAATTCGAAATAGTAGATTTAAAGTGACAGCTATGCATTCCTAATTCTACAAAAAAAAATGCTCAAACTAGTTTAAAAACTTTGAGTTTTTAAGGACACTGAAGATAAAAAATAGGTATTTTATTAGGACCTTGAATAAGTTCTCGCTGTTTTCTTTTACAAAATAAAAGTCTTATTTAAAATATAAAGCACAATAACATTTTACTAAAAGTATTACCTATCACTAGAGACCACTTTCTCCTATCTTTCTGGCAGTATATAAATTCCACGTCGAAAAAACAATGTCTTGAGATTATCCAAGAATCAATCCATTCTTTAGTATCTTCGTAAGAATAGAAGTGCTACTCAGCCAGTCCATGTGTCATCGAACGAAATAGATGAAAATCGGAAGGGGCTATGTCAGGTAAATACGGCGGATGGGGTAGAACTTCCCATTGAAGCGTTTTCAGGTAGGTTTTTACTGGCTTTGCAACATGAGGCCGAGCGTTGTCATGTAACAAAATCACTTTGTCATGTCTCTGCGCGTATAGCAGCCGTTTTTCTTTTGGGGCTCAACTCAAACGCATTAATTGAAGTCGATAGCGATCTCCGACTGGAGCAGCTCATAATAAATTACACCCTGCTGATCCCACCAAATGCAGAGAAGAAGCTTTGAACCATGGATATTTAGTTTTGCGGACGAAGTCGATGCATGACCGGACTTACCCCACTTTTCATCGCCAGTCACGATACGGTGCAAAAAATCTTTTCTTTTCTATCGTTAAAGCAGTAGTTCGCACGTAAGAAAACGCCGTACAATGTCTTTCGGCTTTAATTCATACGGCATCTAATGTCCTTGCTTCTGGATCATTCCTAAAACTTTTAAATGTTTTGAAGCTGTTGACTCACCTACTTGTAATATTTTTCCAAGTTCTGCAAGCGTCTGACATTGATCTTGATCAAGTAATTCATAAAATTCTCCGTCTTTAAATTTTTTCCAGAACGTTTTTTATCCTCAAGTTCAAAATCATTATTTTTGAAGCGTCGAAACCAATCTCTGCAGGTCGTATCCGACAGAGCATTATCAATGTAAGTCTCAACAAGAATTATATGTGCTTCAGTTGCAGATTTCTTTTGAATAAAATAGTACAATAAAATTCCCCGTAAATACACTTTATTTGGCACAAAAGTAGATATTTTCAGAACCTATAAAAAATTACTTTGTTTACACTAAAGTGAACTATCATACACTGAAATTGAACGTTACATACGTAGTTGCACGAAGTACTGCTACTGCCATCATTGAAGAAACAGTGAGAACTTATTCCAGGTCCTGATATTATTTATTTGGAAAAATTATTCAATCGAATGGGAAAACAAAATATAGAGTTTTTAGCTTTGGTGAAAATAAATATAATAACATTCTAAAAATTGAAATCGTTCACTCAAAACGACTGTCGTATACTCTTGGTTTTACTTTTGACGGTGTACAAAAATAAATTCATTATTAATTTTAACAAAATCATTAATTAAAAAAAATAAATCTTTTATCTTTATTATCAATCTTTTCAATATATTTGTATTGTATACAATTTTATTTTATTTCTTGTAACGGGGTAAATTTATCTACACCCGTTAGCAACGCAGGACCTTCCTCTGGTCCTGCTTTAACTCTATGTGTGCGTGAGGGGCCTTGCCTAAGGCCCCGTGACCGGTGTTGCTCCCGCCGGGCTCGGCTGCTCAGTATGTGTGCCAACGATCGGTTGGCACACCCGCGGAGGCGGCGGTATTCGGGATAGGGACGCTGTAGGGAAGAAAAAATAAGAACGCACCAGCTCTGTGCTAAAATGCTGCTTAAATAAATAAAAACAATACAAAATGTAATCAGTTATTGCGGAGAGGTCCGTTGATGCGAAGAGCAATTAGTATCGCCTCACGCGCAATACTAATTCTCAAGGTGCGCACTGCGCATGCGCACCCTCTTCGCTTCGCGCGGCTACACACACACGTGTAGTCTATGGACGGCAGATATAGAGAGAGCAGTTCCCTCTCTATACTGCCGTAGTCCGTGACTGCTCGAGTGAGAACGTCTCTTACTCTCACTCGATGCTGTAGTCTATGGTTGAGCGAGAGAGCTCGTTCCTCTCGCTCAACTGCGTGCTCGCAGGTTGTACGAGTAAGAGTGGCTTTCTCTTACTCGTACGCCTATTCTATGATAGTGCGAGAGAGAGATCGATCCTCGCACTCGCACTCGCGCGGCCTAATCGAGTTTGAGTACGCGGGCTCGCGCGTAACTCTACTATATCTATATATGCCTGACGCGATCGCACACGCGTCAGGAAAACTAAATATAATATATTCGCGGACTAGCTAATACGATTAAGTGGCCACTTACTTTTACTAATAGTCGATCGCGGAACCGTCTCTTCGAAGCTGCGGAAACGCTGCGGAAAATCTTCGGAAAAATACTCTATTTCTTGTCTTCGATATTGATACGTGCGGCTGGTACAATGGCTCGGACGAGAAGAAGGCTTGAGGGGAGGGCTCCGCCTTCCCCTCTCGCCTATCGGTTTTTCCGCGTAGCGCTATCGATTCTTGATCAATAGCGCCGCGTTTCGGTACGCCGCGTTTTGGTACGCCGCGGATTCTCGCGCCTTTTCCCGCGTCAAGCCCTCGGTCGCTTGATCGCTGGCGCCGCATATCATCTCGCCGCGAACTCTATTTCTCTCGCCTATGGCAGGTGGCTTAACCTCTATAAGCCACCTGTCACATTCTATGAATAATAACGTTTCGAAATTAAAAAAATTTACCGTAATATACTACAAACATAAACACTTAGAAACTGAAACAAACATTTTCTCATTCTAGTATGATACTAATTTATAAAAAATACAATCACGCCAATCTTGGAAACTATTGCTTTTTGAGCTGTAATGTGTTACTAATGTGCATCGTAGCTTGTATATTTTTTTATATTGCTGAGTTATTTTATTTTCGATTTCGTATATTTTATATGAAAATATTATTAACGGAAGATAAACTTTTTTTCAATTTGAAATAAAAAACTAGTTTTTTTTATAATTCATATTTAAATTTCATTACCATAGCTATTGTAAAATTGATTATTCACGGAGATATTAATTTTTTTATTAAAATTATGTGAAAAAAAATTGATTGGATGCAAGTCTAAAAACCGATTCAATATCTCTATTGATTTTACATCAAGAAATTCTTCATTTGACTCAGAAGAGTTAACAGACGCAGAGAGCTCTGAAACATTATCTTCTGAAGTAGAGTCTGATCATGATGCTGCTGCAGATTTCGATTCAGATTTAGAGAAAGAGCAAGATTCTATACCTTTAATTAATTGAAAACGAATTCCTTCGAATAAAAGAATTGAGTTTTCACTTATCCATTCACGAGAAAAGCAGGTATTACTGTTTCTGTAGATAAAAAAATGGTTTCAATTAGATTATATAAAATTATATGTTAATTAAACCATAATAAATATAGTTGTTACAGAAACAAATCGTTTTGCAGAAAAATATAATTCAAACAAATATTTTTCTGAATCGCAAAAAGAAAAGTATGGTTGAAATCCTTTGTCATGTGATGAATTTTGGATGTTTTTTGTCATACTTATATATCAAAGGATAATTGTAAAACCCAGACAACGTTAATATTGGACAAGGAACAAACTTTTTGCAACCCTTTTTTCAGGCAGTCTTATAAGTATACAAAGATTTGAGAGAATAATAAAGTTCCTACACTTTTTGAATAATGAAGACAATGCTTCATAATATACTTGTTCAAAATCGCGCAAAATATGAAAAGTTTACAGTCACATCCACAATAATTTTCAAAAAGTGTATGTTCCAGAAAGAGATATTTGTATTGACGAAAGTTCCGTTGCATTTAATAAACATCATTTGTCCTTTCAATAGTTTACACCTTCTAAGCGTGCAAGATTTGGTTGAAAATTTTATGAAATGTGTGAAAGCGAATCAAGATACATTACCAAGACTATTTTATGCATTAGTAAAGACATTGAAAAAGATAAGCAAAACGAAAACAATGGTTTACAACAGCAATTGTTCTTGATTGGCAAAGATCTTTTTATTAAAGATATTTTTTACTATGGATAACTTATGGAAACTACTACTTATGGAACTCTCAAAACTACTTATGGAACTCTCAAAACTACTTATGGAACTCTCAAAACTAATCGTAAAGGCCTTCGAAAAGATTCCTCAAATATAAAATTAAAAAAAAGTAAGGCCTTATGTTGGCAGAAAGATGGTATAATTGCTATAAAATGGCACGATAAGAAAGTTGTTTCACTCATCAGCACTTGTCATAATGTCTCTATTATCGAAGTTGAATTTAAATTTGGTCAAAAGAAATTAAAATCTGCAATTGTATTAGCCTACAATAAAACTATAGGGGGAGGGAGGAATTGACAATAGAGACTAACAAATGGGCACTTACAGATTAATGCGAAAATAACAGAAAAAATATTAAAAAATAATATTAAGGCAAATGTTGGAACAATGCTTGTTCAATCCTTATGTATTATACAAAGAATACAAAGATAATTGTAAACATTTATCATTTCTGGTTTAAATGATAGTAAATATACTGACAACACTTTTAAGAATCTGCCTGATCAAGTAAAAAACTACTGGACATAAAAGAATTGAATGAAGCTTATATTGAGATACTACTTCTATGCAACTAATAGAAGGGCATTTTCCAAAGATGTAGCGATCTACTAAAAACAAAGCTCTACAAACTAGAAGATGTGAAGTTTATTATTCTGAAAAAAAGAAAAAAGAATCTTCGTAAAAAGAAATGCGATATTATTGTAAAGAATGTGATGCATCACTGTATCTAGCACCTTGTTTCGAGACAATCATACAAAGGAAGATTTTTAATAATAATTTAGACAATTACGGAAACTATAAAACACCTTTTGAGTAATAAAAATTATAAAATAAATATAAAAAAAAATTTTTTTAAATAAAAGAAAATAAAAGAGAGAAAATAAAAAGAAAAAAAAAAAACTAGGAACGTAAAATTAAACTAGGAGTCTCCACGTAACATATCCTGGAGATATTGTATTTGTTAAGAGTATCAGCTAATCCTAGTTGTAAATAAATGTAATAATTTAATTTCACCCATCTAAAGTTTTTTAAGACAATTTAAGTACTTTTTGTAAAATTAAGAGTAAACAGATACACCATTTTAAATCCTTCATTTTGAATTCTGAAATTCTAATAGCAAATTCGTAATTAGCGACATTGAAAACATAAGAATACTCTAAAATCGTAATGAATTAAGATAATACAAAATGCATGCATTTTTAAATAGCTAAGATCGCCTAAAACACAAACGTTGGAAGGTTGATGATACTTTTATATGCGGAAATGCTGTTCCTTTCTTAATTTTATTGAATCGCACGTTCTTAAGGGTGGTCTATACCCCGATCAGAACGTAAATGTGGCTAACTTGAAACTTCTAAAACAAAAACGATTTTTCCCTACGGATTACGCGTTTATTTAATGACAAACAAATATTAATGTAACTTTGAATTATACAGGTGCAAAATCTCTCATATCAAAGTAATTAATTTTGTAAGATAGATTTTTTTAATTTGCAAATTAAAAAAATAATGTTCACAATATATTTCAAGTCTTCAAAAATCCTTATATACCAACTTTGATGAAATTCCATAAAGAATTGGCTCGTGCCAGTTTTGCCACAAAAGCTAAAAAAAACCGTGTCAGTTAACTAGTTAATATTTTAATTCTAATTTATTAAAAATTTTTCTGTTATCAAAAATATTTTATGCGATAATGAATTCGAATAAAAAAATTTTTAGTATTTTAGAACACTTAATTTAATTATTATTCTAAATTTTGAAACCAAAATATTTATTGTTCCGATTTATAATTTAATCTCTAGGAACCTCTACCCGAGGACAGGACATTTTTCCATGCCACCGAATTGCCAAATAATATCAGTCTGGGTCCTTCACCTACCCCCGAAACTAATGAGACAATATTAAAAATCGTTGTTCTGTACGGCAGAACAGAAAGCTGAATACTCAAAGCTGGAAAATTATATCGTCAGCAAAGAGTAAGAGTGGGAACAGCAAAGACCTTGTAATCGCCACAGATGCATCATTGAACTGTCTGAAAAACTCAAAGGGAAACATCAAGTTTGAACGAGGTGGTCTAAAGATTAGATTTTCAAATGAGAAGAAAAGAGATAAGGACCCCGAGACTGCTGGTAATGCGAATTTATTTGCACCTCTGTGAAACGATGATAGAGAACAACATTGACATCGCCCTAATCTAAGAAGCATGATTCGAGAAATAAGGGTAAAAGGGTATGATCTGTTCCACTCTCAGACATTAGGTAAGAAGAGAGGGTGTATAGTAGCAATAAAGACATTAAAACTTATACTACTTTTACAGCGTAGTACAAATGGCACAAAGACCAAGAACAGTCCAGCGCGGATCATCGCTTTAGTATCGATGCCTTTTGATGAACAGGAGCCTCCACCACAAGCACTCTGAGACCTAGTAGAAACAAATTCGGACAAGGACAGCCAACTGGTGATAGGGAGCAAAGCAAATGGGCATTACGATCAATCTGATATTGTATTAACTTCTGTGAATAGAATTAGAAAGGAAGTAATAGATTTAACGTTGAGCACAAATCAAATCTCGATAAAAAATTGAAGGATTTTCATTAAAAACACCTTTTCAGATCATAGAAAAATTCTTTTTAACAAAGATTGCGATACCCTATAAATTACGGCTTTTAAGGACCAAAGTAAAATCGATTGGATAAAGTACATAATGCTTATAAAAAAACTGGAAACTGCACACTATTCCAGAACTCCGAAATTCCAAAACAAAAAATCGGAAACCTTGTTATAATTTACAGTCTGTTAAGTAAGAGCGTGGTCGTGTTAATTTATAAAAAAATTTATTCGATGAAACTTTCATATATATATATACATTGTACACATTACAAACAATGATGCAATTCGGTCAATAATGTGTCCAGTCACCACCGGCGTCAATAATTGCCTGGCATCTCCGAGGCATGCTTTCTACTAATTTGACGGCGTATTCTAGTGGCAAGGATCTCCAGATCCAAAGGATTTTGTAAGACAACTGCTGTGCGTCTTCCACGAAGCTTCCATTTAATATATGCTCACACATTTTCAATAGAGTTTGCATCGGGCGACTGCGACGGCCAATCCAATGTAACGATGCCAGATTGAGTCTTCCACTGAGTACAGAGCTTGCTGCGGTGTTTAGGATCGTTGTCCTCCTGCAAAATCCAATCTTCATTTTTTGTGATGAACCATCGTTTGGCAGATGGCAGTAAAGTCTTTTTGTAGATTTTTATCATTTTCTCGGCATTTAGGTTGTCAGTAAAGAGGTGCAAAGTGCCGAATCCCTGCTTTGAGAAGCAGCCCCAAAGATGCACCTTTATTCCATGTTTTACGGTCCGCTGAACAAGCCTATTGGTGGAAGTTGACCAGACTCGCGTTAGGACAGAACGTGCCTATATAGAACATTCATCAGTAAAAATGGCATTTTCAAAATCTCTATCAATATTCTCATGTGCCCAAGCGAGTCGCTTTGTCACATGTTTTTCAGTCAACAGAGGCTTCTTCATTGTGTTGCGCCATTTCAGATGATGAGTACGAAGATGGGTTCGGATAGTTTCGTAGGATATATCTAAACCTTTTGCTATTAATTTTGCTTGTCCTTGCCGCAGTGTTAAAGCAGGATTCCGCGAAAACAGATTCACTATTCTTTTTTCATCTTTTTTGTTCACTTTTCCTATCGAGCCACGTTCTGGTAAATCGTCGACATTTTTAGCCACTTTATATCGCTGTATCCACTTCTGTACAAATGCCTTCGACTTTCTCATATATTTAGCAGCCGCTGATTGCGACATTTTGGGACCTTTCGGGTGGATGCAAAGGAACACAGCCTCGTAGCGCGACGCGTACTTAGCACTCATGGCGTTTAACGTGATTCTCTTTCAAAAGATCAACGACAACTGAATTTTTGTTGACAATGCATCAAGAACAAAGCTTCTCTCTATCGGCTCGCGAAAGAATTAGAGCGAAATCTTTCATTACCTGTCGTTGAAGTCGACCACGCTCTTACTTGACAGACTGTAAAAAAATGTACAAAAGGAAGTTTTCTAGAAAGCATGCCCATAACATATAGTTTCAAAAATACCAAACCCTGGTAGAATGTAGAACTTATGAATTTAGGGCAGGCTACAAAAAAAACTTCTTAGTACATCCAAAAGAGAAAATTAGAGGAAAGCTGAAAAAAATACAAGTTTGAAAAAGTATAAAGATGCGATGCTGTGCCAGCCTTGCAGACAGCTATTACGTTAGCCGATGAGGATGGGCTCACGCACTCGAAAAACTACAAATCCATAAGTCATACATATTAAAGGACGAGTGCAATGTTCTACAGACAGAAATTCTGACTATACAAAAAGCCATTAAACTGTTAGAACAAGAGGTAGTACAGTAACAAAGGTGATTATCTTCACAGACAGTATCCAGCCTTAAATACTTTAACGTCCAAATAAATAAGATCAAAGACTGCAATGAGCTGCCACGAGGCACCTTCACGGATTTGTAACAGCTAAGTCAAACTCTGCTGGGTACTCGGGCATTTAAATGTCGAAGAAAACAACAAGACGGACGAGCTGACAAAGCTCGGTGTGGAATAAAAGCAGTGCTATGACATACGATCATCCACGGCCGACGATCACTGTGATAAAGACAGCTTTCGACAGAGCTGCACGACAAAACATAGAAAACAGGAAATAACTGTTTCACGTCGATAATGTTATAGCCAGAGATAAACAAGGAAAGATCAAAGGAGTTATAAGAATACGATTACAGAAGTAATCACAGGACTCTATGCGGTCGGAGTAAATTTTGACCTTTTCAGCCATACATTTTTCAATTGGATATTTTGGGCTGGATTTTGTTACTCGGAGGTTTTTCGAGTCGCTAATCACGAATATAAAGTCAGAATTTTATAACTTGAATTCAAGATGGCGGATCCAAAATGGCGGACCATTGTTTTTTTATTTTTTTTGTTTTTTTTCTTTTTTATGTATTTTGTTTTTTTTTTTGTTTTTTTTTTTTTGATTTTATTGTTTTTTTTTTGTTTTTGTTACTTTTATTGTTTTTTTTGTGTTTTTATAATGTTTTTTTTTTTTTTTTTTTTTGTTTTTTTATATATTTTGAATATTTTTTTGTGTTTATATATATATATATACATATATATATATATATATATACAGGGTACGTATGGTATTTGAGGACAACTTGAGAGTAAAATTAATCAGCTTGTATTTTTAATAAAATTTAATAAAATTTCAGGAATTTTTTATACAACGTTAAATTAATATATGGCTATAAAGTTATTCAATAAAATCGCCATTAGCAGCAATAACCTCTTCGATCCGGGTCCGGAAACGATTACATGCCCGAATCAAATGCTCCTTGTTCATATTGACCATAACGGCATTAATAGCAGTCTTCAGCGAAGAAGTGGTGTTATGAGGACGCTTATTGGTCTCACGCACAACTACGCCCCATACGTAATAATCCAAAGGATTAAGGTCTGGGGCTAGGTGGCCATTGGTTCGGTGTTATGTGGTCATGAAAATTTTCGGCCATCCAATCTTGTGTCGCCATCGCTTTATGTGAAGGAGCAAAGTCTTGTTGAAAAATGTATGGTCTGTCTCCGCTTACATTGTCTATCCAGGGTTTCACTACCGTCTCCAAAACCTCGATGTATGCAGCAGAGTTCGCTCGAAGTCCTTGAGTAAAAAAGTGTGGTGGCATAACATGTCCTTCGTTGCTGACAACACCTAAAACCATAACAGTGGCTGGAAATTTTGTGTGCATAACAACAGGAACCTCCGTAGGATTTGAACATAGCCATCTGTCATTTCTGCGATTGGTCTTTTGATCTTGGTCAAAATTTTTTTCGTCGGAAAAAACCATAACATTTTGGGCGCCTCAGGGTGTTTGATTTTGTTTAAGAGACGTTTTGATCGGAGAACTTTCTGTTCCCGTGTTCGTTCCGACATGAACTATCCTCTGCGCATCACGTAAGACTTATACCGAAGGTCTTCGTGGACAACTCTACGAATAAGGTGCTCAGAAACATGAAGCTCACTCGCAAGGACCCTCATTGATTTTGAAGGGTCCTCGTCTATGATCGCTTGCACTTGCTCTAAAAATTCTGCAAATCGGACAGTGTCAGAACGTTGTTCGTGCTTTTTGCGTTTTGCGACCGATTCTGTATCGCCTCCTGATGCTTCCAATTCACGGCGAACCTTATGCACGAATGAACGGGCGCAATTAACAAAATTAGAGATCTCTAAATCTGTATGGTTTACACATATAGCGACGATGACAGCATGTCTCTTCATTTCTTGAGTGATGTTGTAGTCCGCCATTTCTTATCTGAAAAGAAAAAAAAATTAAAAAAAAAAAAATTCGCGAAGTTATAGTCACATTTATGCATGTCCTCAGATACCGTACGCACACTGTATATTTTATTGTTTTTTTTTCATATCTTTCTTATATTTCTTGGAATATGTTCATTTTTGTTAGCTCATGGTTGGTAACACGAATAATTACTAATAATACAGTTATTTGTGATAATCAGCGAAACAATTTTTTGTATTATTGAGGTACAACGCCACTTGACATGTGGTACACATCCAATGGAATTTGTGCTCAGTTTTCTTAGTGCTGCAATGAGCACGTCTTCTCTTAGCATTATACCGTGGCATATGTCTCGATTCTGTTTCTCTTTTTTCGACTGATACTAGAGATTTACAATTGCTGGGAATAGATTGTTCTGTACGTCTACCTTTTTTACTTGGCATGGATTTTCCAACCAAAGCATCAACCAGGGCTAACCTAAAAAATTCCAAAGAAAGATTAGTTTTATTTTCTTGCTCCTTATAAATAATATGAGCATGTACCATAGCAGTGTCTAAAAAGTGCTAAAGCAATCGATGCCATTACTTCTTAGATTTTCTATCTCTTGCGTAGGTCGACTTCATCTGGTCTGGCTTGTCGACGTAGCCCATGTGACAGTTATAATCGCGAACGAGAGATGGGCATGGTATATGTTGCAAGGTGCCATCCTTCTGCTTTCTTTTGACAGCAGTAGTTGGAAGTGAATCATGGAAATTGGATGGAAAATAAATAGCTCTATTATTCATCCACTTTAACCACACCAGGCCCTCAAAAGAAATCTTGTATTCACTGTCTCCCCTCTTTATTTCTTTGTCAGGTGTATGATTTTTTGACAACTCTTTACGATCTTTCCTCGTAGTTCCACAAGCAAATATATTGTCTTCTTTTAGAGATTTCAAGAGAGGCACACTGGTGAAAAAATTGTCAAAATAAACGTGATGATTATCTCCTACAATTTCTCGTGTTAAATCTTTTACAACCCGTTCACCCAGACTGGTCTCTAATATCTTCCCTGTCTTACCTGCATACACCTGAAATTCACAAATATAACCAGTCTTGTCAGCGCGAACCCATATTTTATAATCACGTTTTATTGGTTTTTTAGGATTGTATTGTTTGAAGGTACTTTTGCCTTTGAACTTTACTATTGATTCATCAATACTTTGTTCCTTATAAGATTTGAAGCAGTTTTTGAAGGTCTCATTCAAACACGTTACCAACGGACGCATTTTGTACAGTTTATCATAGGATGGATCATTCTTACGTGGTTCTTTCTCATTGTCATTTATGTGCAAATGATTCATTATGAATGAGAACCGATTGAACGTCATAATAGAGCTTATATATTGATCATTCAATTGTGAATTTCTAGACCAGTAATTTCTGTAAGAAGGAAGCTTTTTTACTCCCATTAGGATACTTATCCCTAAAAGAATTAACAATTCTTGTTTTGTTAGAAAATTTTCTTTTACTGTTCTTTTGCTGTTTTATATAAAGATTACTCTGAGTAACTGAATGGTCTTAAAAATAGTCTGGAACTAAGCAAAAAAATAAATCAAGTGGAGAAATTACTCCGTCTGGGACGTTTGTACCAGATTCTTTGGAAAACGGCTTATCATGTCGGTGCCTAGATTTAGATTCCTATTTACCATCCATTTTCTTCCATCTTTTGGATAGAGGCATATCGTCAAAATCATATAAACTCTCATCATGTTTAGACTCAGGACTAGATATGACATCATCGCCAAGAACATATCCACTGATATCTGTATTCTCGTCTGAACCATAACTATCATTATGTGCCGCAATAATTTTTGTCTATATATCAGAGTATATTTTCCCCCTTTTTTATATATATATTTTTTTCATAGAAGAATAGAAAGCTATATTTATAAATAGACGAGTGTATACAGAAATATATATTTTTTTTTGTGTAAAGATATAGTAAAAATGACTTCAAGAATTTTTGAAATGTGCTCTAGTTACAGGCAAAAGCATTTTAGAGTTGATTTATAGGAAGTGGGTTATCTCCATGTAGGATATACACTTATAATACCTTTGCATGTATTTATGTGCTTGTGCGTGCGTGAGTCAATGAATTTGACTTTCAATAGGTCATTATTTAAAGAAGTTAGGTTGAAATACAGTTTGGTAAAAAATAGTATTTTATGATAGAATTTTCCACTTAAAGGGCTCATATTGTCTCCGACATTTAGGATTTTCAAAATCTGTATTCATAATCTTGTTCAGCAACCTCTAAAACACCTAACCACACATTTTCCATCCCCTCTATTGAGTATACGAGGTCTGGCTGTAAATAACGAGACTGCGCGCCTAGAGGGCGCCGTAGAGGGGTGGGGAAAGAAACGAGTAGTGCGTTGGGTATCTAGATATCTTGTCTATGCACGTACCAAAACACGTTCTCGTCACTATTATTGTATTTGTGCAGTAGCGGTTTGAAACGAACGTGTTTTTTTCTCGTGCCGAAAACCATGTGTGACGAAAAACAGGAGCAACGTATCAATCTCAAATTTCTCGTTAAATTGAAAAAAACTCTGACTGAGTGCTGTAAATTGTTGCAAGAGGCCTATGGGGACAATTCTCTATCTCATGCGCGTGTTTTTGAGTGGTGCAAGCGCTTCAGTGAGGGCCGAGTGAGCACTGAAGATGACCAACGCCCAGGTCGCCCTGTCACTGTTTCAACTCCGGAAACAGTGACCAAAATCAACCAAATCGTGCGTGCAGATCGTCAAATAAGCATCCGGATGATTGCCAAGGCTGTAAACGCCGATAAAGAAACGGTTAGACAAATTTTACACGAGGAATTACACATGACAAAAATCTGTGCGAAGTTGGTGCCAAAAAACCTGACTCCTGACCAAAAGCTCTTGCGTCAACAGGTCTGCTCAGATTTCCTTTAAAGGTTAAAAAAACATTCCGGGCTAATGAAAAACATTATTACTTGCGACGAAACGTGGATTTTTTAATACGATGTTGAAACAAAGCGGCAATCGATGCATTGGAAGACGCCTGAATCGCCCAGAATCAAAAAAGCGAGGATGTCCAAATCAAAATTCAAGGCAATGTTGATAGTTTTTTTCGACATTAACGGTATCGTGATGACTGAATGGGTTTCAGAGGGTCAGACTGTCAACCAGACTTACTATTTGTCAGTTTTGGCAACACTGCGAGAACGAGTTCGTAAGAAACGGCCCGAGTTGTGGAAGAACAACTCGTGGATTTTGTGCCAGGATAACGCACCTGCCCATAACGCGCTATCTGTGAAGCAGCATTTGGCCGGTAAGCGCACTCCAATGCTCGAACACGCGCCGTACTCGCCAGATTTGGCACCATGCGACTTTTTTTTGTTTCCGAAGATAAAATCTGCTTTGAAAGGGACCCGATTTGAGTCGATGGAAGCGGTAAAGCAAAAAACGGCAGAGCTCCTACTGGCCCTCACCAAAGAAGACTTCCAGCACTGCTTCGATCAATGGAAAAAACGTATGGAAAGGTGTGTGGCGAGGGAAGGGGAGTATATTGAAGGGGAGCATTCGAATGTAGAATAATTTTTATAATAAAACCCTTTTTCGTAACCAGTCTCGTTATTTAATAGCCAGACCTCGTAACATCGTTAAATTGATTATTCACAAGGTAAGTCCGCAGCGGACCCGCTGTGACTGAAAGGGTTAAAAAATGAGTAAAAACAAACTCTTGTAGAGAATGCGGAGAGAAAGAGGATCTATTACACGTATTATCCCGATGTTCATCTTTAGAAAGCAAAGTTATGTTATCTTGAACTAAAGCTTTTTCTCGGAGGTAGACAGGCGTTTAATTAATGAGCTGCCTTCCGTTCAATAATCAAATTATTAGTAATAATACCTAAAATAAAAATGGCATAAAAAAAAGCATAAATTACGAAATAGAACTGCGTAATAAAACCAGACGGCACTAGTCTAACTACATTAACTATGCAGTTGCAGATAAAGACGCAATTCTTCAAGAAAAAGGACACGTAAACTTTTACAAGTTAATAGCCGTCAAAGGCAATAAGGCGGCACATGCATATAGGAAAGAAAAGATGATACGCACTTGATTTGTGGAGAAGAAGAGGAAAGAGAGGGAGGAAGACAGCAGCAGCGGCAAAACACTAAACACATTAATTATAATAGATATTAGCATGTACGTTAGCATGTAAGTTTATTGTTTTATACTGGACCAACGAGCAAGTAAAAATTTACCTCTGTAGTTTACTATTGTAAACTTATTTTCTGGTTGATAATAAATAAATAAGAAAGTAAGAAAAATTATAAGTTATAAGTTTAATAAAAGCCCTGGATCATCTAAATAAGCTCTTGCCATAAGGCTGTTAATAATTAATTTATATATTAAATTAACGCAAATTAAATTATTTTCAATTTCACATAATTATTTATAAAATAAAGGTAATCATCTGGAAAAATAAGAAATATAATAATTAAAATTTCGTTTTCTGACAAAATTTTAATAAGGAAGTTACAAATGTTTAAATGTTAAAAAAAAAATTTGCTGCCCCGAATTTGCTAACTATATTTATTGTTATTACAGCCCTAAAAAGTTGATAATACAAAACAGTAAATTATCTATTTTTATTTTTACCGGTAGGCGCTAAAATCAATACAGAAAATTTTTAATTATAGCGCTATAGTTGATTTTAGATTCTCTAAACAATATAGAGCACTCATAATATATGGTAAACCAGTTAGCTCCACCATTTTGTCTTTAGAAAAAAAAGTTATGCTGTAATCTGCTATTGCATGCCGTAAATAAAGAAAATTGTTTAAAAAATTTTTATTTTTACGGCCAAAATTAATTTTCCAAAAAAAGTTAGCTGCGCCATTTTTTTTTACGGAATAAAAGGCTGTGCTGTAATGTGCTATCATATACCGCAAATAAAAATATTTAATTTGAGAAATTTTAATTTTTACAGCTAAAACTAATTTTTTGAAAAAAGTTATTATAATAGTTCTGCCAATTTTTTTTCACGAAATAAAAGGGTTGTGCTATATTGTGTTCAATTTGTGCTATCATGTGTTGTAAAAAGAATATTAATTTCTATTTACAAAGTCAAAAAAATCCTCATTTTTAATATATAATTAGCTACGCCATTTTTTTTCACGATACACAAATAAGTACACATACAAGAAAAGTCTTGAACTGTAGTGTCTTCTAGAATATATCGCAAAGAAAATGATTTAAATATCTAATATCCCAATAACCGGGCCAAATTATAAATGAAAATACGACACAGCTTTTTTATTTCAAAATAAAAGAAATGGTAGATTTAACTTTTTTTGAAAATGATGATCTTTTGTCTCTAAAAATAGAGATTAATTTATTTTCTTACAGCTTATGATAGCACAACTTTTTTTTGAAAGAGATAAAATGGTGAGGCTGACTTCTTCTCAAACAATTAATTTTTTCTGTAAATATCGAAATTTTTTAAATCAATTTTTTTTATTTACGGCATAATACCACATATAAAGCACAATACAATACAACTTATTTTTTTTAAAAAACATTCTTAATAAAAACATCGCGAGATAAATTATTTATAAAATCATAACTTTTTCGATACATTTATTATTTTTATTTATTAAGCTGATAGAGGAAAATATGTACCTGATAGGCAAGCTGAAGGAAGTTCGTTATATCCGTTTATTTGTTCGTAATTATTATATCTTTTTCTATGCGAATTATAATTTCAATATTGATTGCCGGTCCTCACATTACCATGGGCTCATTCATGTCGTCAACCGTTTATATATCTTGTGCTATAAGAATTCGTATATCTTGCATCACTTATGCTCCGCTTGTTTACGTTTAATTTCTGTACATGTACCTTTGTCAGTCTGTTATTTTATAAGTCGCTGTTTGAATCTCTTTGCGGTTAATATTGTTTCGTGAATTCACATGTTCTCTTGGTATACCATATTGCATCAAGGTTTTCGAGTTCTTGTTGTAATGCGAGTTAGTGTAATCAAAATAGGTATAAAGATTTTCTTACACTTTACGAAAGCCGTTGCACTATTACAAAATTTTTGTCATATTTATTAATGTAAAAATAACTTGCATCTTGAAATTGTTTATAATAATAATTTAGCAAGTTTTTATCTTGATCTAAAAATCTTTTATTTTCTTATTAAGTTTTTAATTACTCTTGAATTTTATTAGAATAAAATTCGTTGATAAAAGCCGTTTTAAATCCATTAAAATTATCGGAAAAGCCTTGTGAAAACAAACTCCTGCTAAACTCATTACCAAACCATACTCTTGCTACTCCAGTTAAATCCAAAGGTTGCTGCAATCAAGAAGATGTTACACTCTTCGTTTAATGCCTTGACAAATTTTTTTATTAATCTAAGTTCAGTATGAAAAGGAAAAAGAAGAATATTAGATAAATTTACCAAGAATTTATTGATAATGTATTGATTGTATTGATAACAAATATAAAGTTTACAACCCTTTCTAATTTAGAATAGTTTTCTTCTTCTGCTAATCTTCTTTTCTAATTCTCATTGCCATCAAACAGTTTTTTAATATCAAAATAAGTTGGACCTTGTTAAAAATAATCATCACAATAAAAATAATACTCAATAAACTTGATTGTCTTCTCATCTACTAAAAGAGATGAATAAAAACGACCAAATTAATTGCGTTAGTGGAGAATCCGACTGCACGGCACTATTGAATTTACGACAAAGAGAGAGTTTAAATTAACCCTTTTGCACTATAATCGATTTTTTAGTATATTGTCGATCACCTCTAATTCAATTTAACGTATATCATACAGATTTGCAAGAGCCAATGGTTTTAACAAATGAGAATTTGATGAATTATTATGTATTTTCAATTTAAAAGAAATTTAAGAAAGTACTTATGATGTCGACGAAAAAGGGATGACTACTGTAGCGGAAAGAAAGAAAACAAGTTGTTGGTAAAGCAAATATAAAACGGGGTAAATACTACTGTGATCGAAAAATAAGGTGAAATTGTCATTTAAAACTCCCGGGAATTAGGAAGGCAGGTAAATTTTTTTTCCTAGGTTGGTAGAACTGTTTATAACATTTGCCAAGCGTCTGTTTGTCAAAAGGTTTAATTATCTCCAAGTTACACGTGATTTCGTAAACAACCAAAAGTGAATTTTTCGATTTTTACAATCGGTGATTTTGTTGAGCAAAGAACTTGCATCAAATTTTGTTTGCGGAACGAATATTCTTGTGCGGACACGTTGAAAATGTTGCGGAAGGCCTTTGGTAATCAAGCTATGGCACAAAAAAACGTTTATTAGTGGTACAACGAGTTCAAAGCGGGCCGTGAACGCGTTGAAGACGAACCGCGCTCTGGACGACCATCAACGTCTACCGACGAGGGCCACGTCCAAAAACTCAAAGATCATTTGGTGCTTGAAAATCGTCGATTGACAATTAGAGACCTCGCTGATAGTGTTAGAATATCATTTGGCTCAGCCCAAACCATTTTGAAGGATGTTTTGTGTCTCAAACGCGTCAAGTCTCGATTGGTGCCAAAATCGCTCAATTTTTTGGAAAAAAAGCGTCGCGTTGATGTGTGTGAAACTTTGCTGTCTGACTATAAGGACCACTTGAAATGCATCATTACTAGAGACGAGACTTGGATTTACGCATACGACCCTGAAACCACCGACCAATCCAGCGATTATCGTGCAAAAGGTGAAGCAAGACCAAAAAGACCACGGCAAAGTCGATCAAAAATCAAGGTCATGTTGACAGTTTTCTTTGATTATCGTGGTGTGGTGCACTATGAATTCCTTCCGCCGGGCCAAACTATCAACAAAAAATATTATTTGAGCGTTATGCGTCGTTTGCGTGAAGCTATTCGTCAGAAACGACCGGAATTATGGGCGAACAACTCTTGGTTCCTTCATCATGATAATGCACCATGTCATACTGCATTGGTTCTTCGCGACTTTTTTGCCAAAAACTCGACTCATATCGTTCCGCAACCACCGTATTCGCCTGCTTGGCTCCGTGCGACTTCTGGCTATTCAGCAAACTCAAAAGGCCAATGCGGGGACGCCGTTTTGACATAATTGAGGAGATAAAAACCGAATCGAAGAAGATCTTAAAGGCTATATCGGAAAAAGACTATTCCGACTGTTTCGAGGACTGGAAAAAGCGTTAGCATGAGTGCGTTTTATCGGACAGGGATTACTTTGAAGGGAATGAAATTGATTTGGAAGACTAAATAAAGAATTTACATTTTATAAACAAATTCACCTTACTTTTTGATCACAGTAGTATGTAACTGCAGAAATGTGCAGGTAAACATAAACTTTAATATTAGGTGTAGTAAAAAGAAATCCATTATTTTTGCATTAAATTGAAGGTTTTATTTAGCATAGATAGAATGATACGATTTAGGTAAAATATGCACCGTTTTGTTCGATAACTTGTTGCCATTTTGGAGGTAATTTCATAATGCCTCTCTCGTAGAAACCCTTGTCCCTATTGTCAAAAAACTGGGACAGTCCATTTTCACAATTTTCTCTTGAGGCAAATTTTTCACCTGCAAAATCATTCGTCATAAACAGGAACAGGTGGTAATCACTTGGTGCCAGGTCTGGACTATAAGGTGGATGCATAAGAACTTCCCAGCCAAGCTCCTGGAGCTTCTGACGAGTCACTATCGATGCAGCCTGGCGTTGTCTTGATGGAACACAATTCCTCTCCTATTAGCCAAAGTTGGCCGCTTCTGGGCGATTGCTTCTTTTAGACGGTCCAATTTTTGATAGTACAGGTCCGAATTAAGAGTTCGGCCGTAGGGGAGCAGCTCATAGTAGATGATTCCCTGCCAGTCCCACCAAACACACAGCCAAACCTTCCTGACTGTCAACCCGGGCTTGGCCATCGTTTGCGCCGGCTCACCGCGATTTGACCACGACTGTTGTCGCTTGACGTTGTCGTAAGTGACCCACTTTTCATCACCAGTAACCATCCGCTTCAGAAATGGATCGATATTGTTGCGATTCAGCAGCGATTCGCAGATGGAAATTCGGTCCATGAGGTTTCTTTGCGATAACTCGTGTGGCACCCATACATCGAACTTCTTTTTGTATCCAGCCTTATTTAAGTGGTTCCAAACGGTTTTTTGTGCAATGTTTAGCTCCTGGGCAATCGAAACAGTGCTTACGTGACGGTCGGACTTGACGATTTCCATTATTTTATCGACATTTTCGACAATTGGCTTTCCAGAGCGTGGTGCATTTTTGACGTCAAAATTACCGGAACGAAATCGACGAAACTAAAATTGCGCATGATTGGCTGTTACAGTATCAGGACCATAAACACTATTCACATTTTTAGCTACCTGGCTTGCGTTTTCGCCTTTATCAAAGAAAAACTGTAAAATATGGCGTATTTTCTCTTTTTGGTGTCCATCTTTGACGCTTGCTAAAAAAATACTGAGTCAAGCAATCACAAAACTGTATTTGAAGCTTTTTTAGTACGAAATCTTATCTTTCTAACGCCATCTAGTGTAACCCGATCGCACTTTTACAACGGGAGATACAGACTACTAAAGCCATCTATTGGCAAAATAATGGATTACTTTTTACTACACCTAATATTAAACTTAAATATTTATTTAAACTACTCTTGTTCAAAATACATATCTTCATTGCAAAACAGATAATTAAAATTATGACTTAAAAATCAAAGTAAAGAGAAAAGGAAGTATCGACTCCAATTTCTCAAATTTTAGGTTACAGTAAATCTGCAGTTGTTATCAATACCATATTAAATTCAATTAAATCCAAATTAAAGATTAAGCTTTTCTATTCTACATTATAAAACCTGAACCTTTAACTTCCTTATTAGCAAATCTTCGCGCGCCAACCCATTATTTTATTATTCATTTTTGTGCAAGTATAATATATTTTTCATAAAAAATAAATTTAACTCATACTATATAATTTTTTATAAACATGGTTTTTAATTTTTCTCATTTGTACTTGATTTGTCAGATATATTTTAATTGAATCCTATGATCTTACTCTGGACAAAGCTACGTAAAGTTGTCCATGATTAAATACATTTCTTCTAAGATCAATAGTTACTTTTTGAAACGTATAACCTTGTGCTTTGTTAATAATCATGACAAAAGCTATTTTAATTGGAAATTGTTTTTTTTTTAATATAAACAGAAATTCACTATACAAAGTAATGCGATTTGAAAAGACAATATTGTTTGCTTTATCACTTGTTAAAATTTTATATTTTAGTAAATGAATAGACAAATCTACAATTTGCAGATTTTGTAGTCTTGTTCCATTACATAATTCTTCATTACTACTTATGTTTCTAATCAACGTAACTATACAATTTTTTCACAAACATAATTGATAGAGTCGTAAGCTTCATAAGTTTAACGTATTTAAATATTCTTGTAAAATGAGATCGTCTAATTTACCATTATTATTAATAGGAGTATTAATGACAGTATAAATGTGTTCGTTAGTGCATTCTAGTAAATTAGTGATTTGTTTGTTAACATCATTAACGTCAACATTTCTAGCCGATAATATAGCACATTTACTTATTTTTTAATTTTTTTTGATTTTGTTTTTGTTTTCATCTTGCATGTTTTTTTTTTCATCTTGATAATGGGTAATATAATAATAATTAATATCATAATCGTCAATTTAATAATTAATTAAAATTAATTAATAATATTATCATGATTAATTTAATTAATAATTAATTTCATAATCGTCAATTTCTTAATGATACTGGGCAAATTTATCTGTAATGTGCTTCCTTCAATTTCGTTTTCACTTTCTGGTTGATTTTGTTCCTTTTTATCAAAAGTATGTCTTCTCTATAAAATTCTGTCATATGTAAAACATTTGATTTGATTTTATTAATAAATACTAATATTAATTAAAGTTGAATTTTCTATATAAAATGACCTCTTTTTATTATTGAAATAATTTTCACTAAATTTATGATCCACTATTTTACACCAGCCTTTTAATTGCTAATATTTAATCAATACTATTAGCTTGCTGCAGATGAAATGGCCGATTTAGTAATAAATTTTTAAATAGCTGTAACTCATTATAAAGACAATTTATTTATTAAAAATAGGTACCAATAGATGCAACACACTTTTCCCAACGAGATACAAGGACATTTATTCCAGTTTTGTAGAAGTCTGAGTTTCTGGTTCGAAGAAACTCCTCGAAGGCATTTTTGACAGCAGCTTCATTATTAAATCGTTTTCCTGTCAAAAAGTAATCCGAATGTTTAAAGAAATGGTAATCTGTTGGTGAGAGGTTTGGTGAATATGGAGGGTGAGGAAGAGTCTCATAGCACAACTTGTTTAATTTTTGGACCGTTGTTTTCGATACATGAGGTCGAGCGTTATCATGAAGCAGTATCACTTCATCCCTGTTGAGAAGCCTAGGTCGTTGGACTATCAATTTCTGATGCATTTCATCCAGTTGAGCACAGTATTTCTCAGCATTGATGGTTTCGCCAGGTTGCAGGAACGAATAGTGGATAACTCCAGCTACAGACCATCAAACAGTTACCATTATTATCTTTGGATGAAGGCTTGGTTTCGGCATGCGTATTGGCGCTTCATTGGCACCTAGCCATTGGGCCGATCGGCGACGATTATCGTATAAAATCCACTTTTCATCGCAGGTCACAATTCGGTGCAAGAACGGTTCCTTTTTGTTGCGAAAGAGAAGAGAACTTAAAATCTTTATTTGACACGTCATGTTTTGCTCGGTAAGATCATGCGGAACCCATTTGTCAAGCTTTTTCACTTTTCCAATTTGTTGCAAGTGGCGGCAAACTGTCGAATTGTGAACGCCTAATTTCTCGGCAAGATCCCTTATGGTTTGGCGGGGGTCAGGCTCTACTAATGCACGTAGCTCGTTGTTATCGATCGATGGTCCTAAGTATCTACGTGGCTCATTTCCAAGGTCCATATCTCCGGATCAAAATTTTTCGAACCACCACCGAGTGGTTCGTTTGCTAACTGTATCAGGCCTAAATGCGCTATTGATATTTCTCGTTGCTTCCGTTGCGTTGTGCTCTAATTTAAATTCGTATAGTAAAAGTAGCCGTTTTTGATTTACTTCCATGTTCACTTTCTCTTTTTGTTTTTACGATCACTATAAAGTGCAAAACAGAAATGACTCCATAAACCAAGGTAACAGTATTTATACTTTAATATGTCATATCATTTGCGCCGCCTTATGCCAACATAATACACTAAAATTGCAGCCAACTTTATGTCATTGCTAAATCGGCCATTTTATCTGCAGCAACCTGATATTTTTAACCCATTAAGGACCAAAAGTACACTTTTTACATATTTTTTTCAGCGACATAACTATGAAATCGTTTGCGAAAAACATTTAAAAATATCATTTACGGTGTAAAATTTCTTGATCTTTCGATTAGCAAAGTCAGAATTTAAAAAAAATGCATATTAAAAAAGTTGGTATTGTTTATTTAACAAAAAACACGAAATTTCGTTAAAAAAAAATGTTTCGTTCTATATTATCGCATCCAAACTGAAAGCCAATATTTTCAAACTGTGCATTTTTTGCGTCCATGGACCCTAACCTTCAAAATCTTTTATAAGGTTTTTTTAAGTTAAACATGGCGGTATCCAATAAAGCGGCTTAAAGATAACATTTTTTTGCTTATTCTAGTATTTTTGAATAAAACAACTTTTTGTGATGGATGTTGGTGAAAATTAGTTTATAGGGTTTTTTTTTGGGTCACTGATCATGAATCTGCTATTAGTTTTCCCAAATTCAAAATGGCGGATCCAATATGACGGCTGAAAATTTTCAAAATTATTCAAATTTCATAAAAATTGGTATATAGGATTTTTTTGGATCGCTGATTATGAATTTGGTAATTATTTTTCCAAATTTAAGAAGGCGGATCCAATAGGGCGATGGTTAATGCTAAAAACCAATATTATTTTGTAAAAATTAGAATGTAGGAGTTTTTACGATCATCAATTCTATGAAAATATCGTCTTTTAGCCGTAAATTCACGTTGATCAGCTCTTACTACATGGAGGTAAACGACCAAACTAAAAGCCTCTTTTTTCTTTTTTTTTTTAGTTTTTATATTTTTTAATTTTTTTTTGTTTTTTTTGTTTTTTTTTTTTGTTCTTTTTATTATTATTTATTTTATAATTTATTGGCGTAAAAATAGAAAACATGAGGAACATACATGAACTTTGCAGTCTTTACACATTTTTGTTGTTCTGGAAGCGTATTTTTTGAAATTGCAATATTATTTCCTTATGCCTTTAAAATTTATAATTTACTTATGGGTCGTGTTAATTTACATAATTCACGTTGCAGTAATTTGATGCCAAGTATAAAAGCAAAGAAATGGACTTGGCCGATATTTATGAGATTCGTTCAATCTTCACTGGCTATTGCAACAGTTCTTCGGAATTACGTATATGAAAAAAAACTTGGTACAAAAGATCTCGCTATGGAGATTGCAAAATATTACCTAGCAAAAGCAAAAATAAGTAAATCACACACATCTATAACGGTTGCTTTGAAAAAAAATTGTCAACATTTCAAAAAATGCTCTCTCAGAACAACAAAAATGTGTGAAGACTGCAAAGTCCATGTATGTTCCTCATGTTTTCTACTTTTACACCAATAAATTATAGCATGAATAATAATAAATAGAACAAAAAAAAAAAAAAACAAAAAACAAAAAAAAATGAAAAAATATAAAAACTAAAAAAAAAAAAGAAAAAAGAGGTTCTTAGTTTTGTCGTTTACCTCCACGTGGTAAGAGCTGGGCAACGTGAATTTACGGCTAAAAGTCGATATTTTCATAGAATTGGTGATAGTAAGAACTCCTACATTCTAATTTATATAAAATAAGAATGGTTTTCAGCATTAACCATCGCCGTATTGGATCTGCGATTCAAAAAACCCCTATATACCAATTTTCATAAAATTTGAATAATTTTGAACATTTTCAGCCGCCATATTAGATCCGCCATTTCTTATTTGGAAAAACTAATAGCAGATTCAGGATTAGCGACCCAAAAAATCCCTATAAACTAATTTTCACTAACATCCATCACAAAAAAGTTGTTTTATTCAAAAATACTAGAATAAACAAAAAAATATTATCTTTAAGCCGCCATATTGGATACCGCCATGTTTAATTTCAAAAAACCTTATGGGGGATTTCGAAGGTTAGGGTCCATGGACGCAAAAAATGCACAGTTTAAACAAATCGGCTTCCAGTTTCGTTGCGAAAATATAGAAAGTAACATTTTTTTTTATCAAATTTTCGTGTTTTTTGTTAAATAAACAATAACAACTTTTTTAATATGCATTTTTTTAAAATTCTGACTTCACTAATTGAAAGATCAGGAAATTTTATATCAGAAATGATATTTTTTGATGTTGTTCACAAACGATTTCATAGTTAAGTTATGCCGCTGAAAAAAATAGGTAAAAAGTGTCCTTTTGGTCCTTAATGGGTTAAAGACACAAATCAAATTTATAAATTTATTGTTAGGTATATTAGGATTTTCAGTATATTTATTTCCCATTTTTTTCTTTCATATAAAAATTTTAACATTTAAATACATCTAATTTAGAATCTAGAATGACTTCTGTTTTGTAAACGATAAATTAAAATCCAGAAAGTTCTCTATGATTAGCTGATTGCATATTTGTGTTCTAACCAATTACACTATTTCTTTCTTATATAATAAATTAACAAGAATGTCGGAAGCATGTCAAAAACTTTCCGTCATCATTTTTTAAAAGTAGAATCACAAAGTTTTAGTTTCAGATAGTTATCAAAACTGCTTTTCATTTGAACTACTTCAACCTATTTAAGAAAAGCAAGTTATTGAAAATTTATCTAAGCCACACGCAATATCGAGAGACTGTAGCTATTATAACAAATAATATGCTAAAGAGAAATCGGAAGTTGAAATGGATACGTAATCGCGAGCAATGAACGTTACGCCACACGCGTGCCTACCTGTGTTGGCGCAGTATTAGATGAGCTTACAGGGTATTATCGAAATTGCCACCCAACGAAACCACGCGAGTACTAACACATCGTTCAATAAGTCCCGAGACTAACAACAAAAACAACATTATTTTTTCAAAAATCATTTTTATTTATCAATATTATCTCCTTTTAGAGTGATACAATCTTTCCAAAGCCTTTCCAACATTTCTATACCATGTTTATAGAAGGATTTATCCTTTGCTTCAAAATAGGCTTCAGTTTCGGCAATGACCTCCTCATTCGAGCCAAATTTTTTTCCCTGGAGCATTTTTTTGAAATCAGCATAGAGCCAGTAGTCGCTGGGGGCTAAATCTGGCAAATACGGGGGGTGGGGAAGCAAATCAAAGCCCAATCTTTCAATTTTGCCATTGTTTTCATGGACTTGTGGCATGGTGCATTGTCTTGGTGAAAAAGGATTTTTTTCTTCTTCATGTGCGGTCGTTTTGCTGCGATCTCCTCCTTCAAACGTACCAACAAGTCAATATAATAATCACTGTTGATCGATTTACCTTTTTCCAGGTAGTCAATGAAAATCACACCATGTGTATCCCAAAAAACAGACGCCATGACTTTGTCATCAGACTGCTGTGTTTTTGGACGCTTTAGGCGGCTTTCGCCAGCCATGCGCCACTCAGATGATTGCCGATTCGACTCCGGAGTGAAATGATGTATCCATGTTTCATTCATGGTTACTTATCGACGCAGGAAATCCTTTTTATTGCGAGTAAATAGCGATAAACAGCTCTCTGAATCGTCGACTCGTTGCTGTTTTTGTTCCACTGAAAGCAATCGCGGCACCCACTTGGAAAAAACCTTTTTTATGCTCAATTTTTCATGAAGGATTGTAAATACGCTTCCAGATGATATCTGTGTCATTTCTGCAATCTCACGGACCTTCACTTTGCGATTTTTCATTACAATTTTTAACACTTCACTCACATTTTCCTGCGTAACGGCTTCCAATGGCCTACCCGAACGTTCCGCATCGTTTGTGTCCGTACGACCACGTTTAAACTCAGCATACCAACGACAAATCGTTGGTTTGGATGAAGAGGAGTCTGGGTAATGTTTTTCAAGTCATTGCTGGGCTTCTTCGGTGCTTTTACCCATTAAAAAACAATGTTTTATCAACACGCGAAACTCGCTTTTTTCCATTTTTCAAACAAATTACAAAGTGACTTTACTCTAACCTCGATAACTCTGCTGTCTGTGATCCGATCGACATGAAATTTTCACACGTTTCATGTAAAGGTTCACACTCTATGGAAACGTGGCCAGTTTGGTACTACTAGCACCATCTCTGGGTTAGTCTCGGGACTTATTGAACGATGTGTTACATCCGCAATCACATGTGTCGCCATTAAGTTGTCGCGCTCTCTAGCGACCGCGAGAACGATTACACGCAACAACAACTTGTGTGCGCGCTCGCACGCACGCACGCACGAGGTTATGCTGGCGAAAAGCGTGCACGAGAGAAATCGATAAAAACCCCTTTTTTTATGACTGTACCATCGATCTGGTAATCAACTTCGCGACGTACAGTCGCGCTCCGTACACAATACATACGCTTGTACATAAATTTATATTTGAATAAAAAAACGTTAAAATTTAATAATTTATTATTTCTAAAAATACTATCAGAAAAAATAAACAAATAAAATTCTTACCTCGAGGAGAAGTTTGATTATCCCATATAATTGGTGTTGGTCTTGTACCACGAGATGATCTAAATGTAGTTCTTGTGGAGCGTCTTGCTGTACCCCCACGTATAGGTGACATAGCATTATTAGCCGCTGCAGCTGCAGCCATAGTTTTTTGTCTAGTGTTGCAAGACGGAGAAGCTTCAGCTTCACAATTTTCTTCCTTAGAATCATTATTAACAGACTCTTCCATTGCTTCCTCAGCAGGTTCTTCATCATCATTTATATCTTCTTCATTACTAGTTAAGTTTGCTGCTCCACTTTCTTCTTGTTGTTTACAATTATCTGAGTTGTTATCTGTATTAAAGAATGCCAATAAATAAATAATAATATATAAAAAAAATTTATATTATCAAAAAATACCGTCTGTAACAGTTGCAATTCCTAAATTAGCTGCAGCTGCTATTTGAACTTCTTGTTCTTCAATTGAAGCTTCGTTTATAGTCGGTATCTTTTTTAAATTTGGATTTTCATCTGTTTGAGATTCTACAGAAGTTGGTACTATAACATCTTGATCATCAAGTGGACCACTAGTGATCTAAAATTATATTAATACTTAAATCAGAAAGATAAATAAATAATATAGATAATAATAAAGATAGATGTAAGTTTCTTTGTAATTAGAAAATATTACATTGATAGTTTACAGGTCAATAGTTATAAGAATACAAAACACAATACAATAAATGATAACAACAAGTGTGAGACTTTATACTAACACAAGTTCAAATTAAAGTAATATTAACAAAACCTACTTAATTTTATTAAACATTACACATCTATCAGTTATACAGGATAACAAATTTTAAACGCCCCACCTGAATATCTCGAAAATTGCACGTCCCAGAAAAAAATATTTCAGACTAAAGTTGTAGGATATCGAAAAAGAATCCAATCGTGACCTTGACCATGACCTTCAAGGTCATTAGAAAGTCAAGTTGATTTTTTTAAATAAGAACCCATATTTTTACACGATAATTGAAAAGAGCCTAAATTTTACATCCAAAGGTTTAAGGTCAAGGATATTTCTATGTCAGATTTTAATTCTTCGAAAACTTTGGATTTAAGTTGGATTTTTTAAATCAAAGTAGTGAGGTTTTGAAGAGTCAATGACTTGATAACGATTTCGATCTCAAGGTTAAGGTCATGTGAAAATCAAATTTTCGAAAGGAAATACATGTATTTTCTTTTAAGAATCAAAAACACTCAAACTTTTTTTTATAAATATATCGGTACCGTGACATTACACTTAAATTCTTTGTGCAAAATATTTCTGCGTTTAATAAATTCTATTGACATTATTATAAGAAAAAGAAATCTACGTAACAATTTTCGATTATTGTTGAACATAGTGTTATTGAGCATACAAATAGTATTGCAGCTCGGGTTCCACATTTATGATACACATTGAGTACACATTGAGTACATTCGGGATAATACCCTAACTCAACGTTACCTTAATTATTTGTTTTGAAATAACTTTGTACAAAGACTTTAAGTTTAACGTCACGGTACCGTTACATTTAAAAAAAATTAAGTGTTTTCGATTCTTAAAAAAAAATACATGTATTTTTAACTTTTAAAAAATTTGACTTTCAAATGATTTTGACATTGGGATTAAAATCTTCACTAGGCAAAGGTTACGTTTAGACTGCGTATTGTCTAATGTTAAAATTATATTCTAACTTTATAAATAGATAATTATTATTTAAATAATTGATTAAGTTTCAGATCCAAAGCAAATCAGAACAAGAAACTAACAAAAAGCGTTATAATAGAATACTTGCATGATTTTTTTCTTAATTATGTTCAAAAAAATTTTACAGCGAAGCAATTTAAAAATAAAAACAGATGATGTTTTTGAACGTAAAAACTTGGTTACGCAACTAGCAATTAAGCAGTTAGAATTAACTCACTTATATTAAAATTAAAAAGGAACATTAATAAAAAGGGAACGCTTTACAGTATTTGAAGATTTAGTATCTGAGTTATTGACAGCAGATGAAAAAGTCCGATAATTTCACTCTATTTTACACATATAATAAAAGTGTAACTGATTGCTGGTTGCATATGGAAGGTGTATGAAAAAAAATATTATTGGAGGTCATTATTAGCGCACTACAACCCAAAATAATAATTGTTAGAATTTTTGTCAGTTTGTCTCTGAGTTTGTGCTCGCTAATTTCAGAAACGGCTTATCCGATTTGGGTATGGTTTTCACTAATGTATTGTGGTGTAACGTTCAACTGTTCGTAGAAGCCTAAAATTATTTTTATCCTTCTCCTTTTTTTTTATTGTTTTCCGTCACAAATTTTTCCTTCAATTTAATTTACTGCATTTTTTTTTACAATCTTTCTAGAACCAAGGCACTTAAAATTTAAACGGTCATTTAGTGCCTTGTATCTAGATTTTGAGATGTATGGAAGAAATGTAAAGAAAGTGCATCCGCTTGCATTCTCTGCATTTTTCCGAGAAAAACAGTAATAAATTGTCTGTGGCTCTACAAATAAAATCGCTCAGCTGCACAACCGATTTTCTTTATACATACATCCAAAAGAGCACTCAAATGATTCCAAACAGAAAGGACGCCTTACGACTTATCGCGCTACGACTAACCTGAACACGCAATCTGGGAAAGTCTATGTAAAAAAAACGGCGCACTTAACGAAATAGACTGCACGCCAAAAAAGTACCGCACCGCACGTGTGTGTGTGTACATGTATTAGGTGCGCTACTAAGTTCCTACGGTTGTTAATAGATGGCTCCAGCAGTAAATGCTTAACGATTTCGACATAATTTCTAAAACAAACTTAGAGTTCAACAAATTACTTTGACACATTAGTAATTTATTTTGGCGTCATTTACATTTGGTTATGCGAAAATGTCTCATTTTGTACCAAATAATCGTCATTTGCGGCACTTGTTTCGTTTCTTCTTTCATTCGAAAAAAACGGTGACTGAAGCATATCAAGAGCTCCAAGACGTTTACGGAGACGATTTTCTAAGTGAAACAACATGCCGTGATTGGTTCCGTCGCTTCAGAGACAGCGATTTCGATATTGTCGACCGTCCGCGTGAAGGAAGGCCAAAAACCTTCGGAGATGCTGAATGTGAGGCATTGATCGACAAGGATCCATGCCAAACGGAAAATAAACTTGCTTCAGTATAAGGAGTTACTCGCCAAGCCATTTCCAAGCGATTGCATGCTTTGGGAAAGATACAAAAGCAGGGAACATGGGTTCCTTACGATTTGAAGCCAAGGGATGTTGAGCGTTGTTTTCACACCTGTGAACAACTGCTCCAGCGGCAAAAAAGGAAGGGTTTTCTTCATAGCATTGTGACAGGTGATAAGTGGACTTATTACAGCAACCTAAAGAGAAGAAAGTCTTGTGGATTGCCCGGTCTAGCTTCTACGTCGTCGGCTCGTCCCAATATTAACGCTGCGAAGGTTATGCTGTGTATTTGGTGGGACTAAGTCGGTGTTATTTATTATGAGCTGTTGAAAAGTAACGAGACTATTACTGGGCAATGGTATTGAATGATGCAATTGAGCCAAGGATTACGCGAAAAACGGCCACAAAACGAGCAGATGCACAAAAAATTATTTTACTGCATGATAACGCTCGGCCTCACGTTGTCGGACCCGTTAAGACCTACTTGTAAACGCTCAAATAGAAAGTCTTACCCTACTTGACATATTCCCCAGATACTGTGCCCGTCCGATTGTCACTTGTTTCCTTCGATGGCACATGGTCTGGCTAATCAGCAATTCCGCTCATGGGAAGATATTAAAAATTGGCTTCATTTATAAATAGCTTCAAAAAACGAACACTTTTATCGAAACGGTATTCGAGCTCTGCCAGAAAGATAAAAAAAAGTTGTAGCTAGCGATGGGCGATACTTTGAATGATACATTTGTAACCATTCTTTTTACAATAAAGATGCATCTTTATCAAGAAAAACAGCGAGAACTTAGGTGCGTATCTAATATACGAGGTCTGGCTATTAAATAACGAGACTGGTTACGAAAAAGGGTTTTATTATAAAAATTATTGTACATTTAAATGCTCCCCTTCAATATACTCCCCTTCCCTCGCCACACACCTTTCCACACGTTTTTTCCCTTGATCGAAGCAATGCTGGAAGTCTTCTTTGGTGAGGGCCTTTAGGAGCTCTGCCGTTTTTTGCTTTACCACTTCCATCGACTCAAATTGGGTCCCTTTCAAAGCAGATTTCATCTTCGGAAACAAAAAAAAGTCGCACATTGCCAAATCTGGCAAGTACGGCGCGTGTTCGAGCACTTGAGTGCGCTTACCGGCCAAATACTGCTTCACAGATAGCGCGTTATGGGCAGGTGCGTTGTCCTGGTGCAAAATCCACGAGTTGTTCTTCCACAACTCGGGCCGTTTCTTACGAAGTCGTTCTCACAGTGTTGCCAAAACTGACAAATAGTAAGTCTGGTTGACAGTCTGACCCTCTGAAACCCATTCAGTCATCACAATACCGTTAATGTTGAAAAAAACTATCAACATTGCCTTGAATTTTGATTTGGACATCCTCGCTTTTTTGATTCTGGGCGATTCAGGCGTCTTCTTTTTTGGCACCAACTTCGCACAGACTTTTGTCATGTGTAATTCCTAGTGTAAAATTTGTCTAACCGTTTCTTTATCGGCGTTTACAGCCTTGGCAATCATCTGGATGCTCATTCGACAATCTGCACGCACAATTTGGTTGATTTTGGTCACTGTTTCCGGAGTTGAAACAGTAACAGGGCGACCTGGGCGTTGGTCATCTTCAGTGCTCACTCGGCCCTCACTGAAGCGCTTACACAACTCAAAAACACGCGCACGAGATAGAGAATTGTCCCCATAGGCCTCTTTCAACAATTTACAGCACTCAGTCGAAGTTTTTTTCAATTTAAGGAGAAATTTGAGATTGATACGTTGCTCCTGTTTCTCGTCACACATGGTTTTCGGCACGAGAAAAAAAACACGTTCGTTTCAAACCGATACTGCACAAATACAATAATAGTGACGAGAACGTGTTTTGGTACGTGCATAGACAAGATATTTAGATACCCAACGCACTACTTGTTTTTTTCCCCACCCCTCTACGGCGCCCTCTAGGTGCGCAGTCTCGTTATTTAATAGCCAGACCTTGTAATTGTAATTTATACTATACACACGTAGTTAATACTTAAAGTTATTAACATATACTGTTACGTGAAGCAACAATAAAAATAATATTTATTAAAAAAAAAATAGAAGTAAATCATCATAAATTATGAAAATTTAAATTAGAATTAATTGAATTAAATTTATGTATTAATCTGTTAGATTTTCGGTGTGTAATAAGTGCACCGTGTTGTATGAAAGTGCAGTGATTTCACTTGTAAAGTGAATTGTGTAGACATATACGAGGTCTGGCTATTAAATAACGAGACTGCGCGCCTAGAGGGCGCCGTAGAGGGGTGGGAAAGAAATTGAGTTGTGCGTTGGGTACCTAGATATCTTGTCTATGCACGTACTAAAACACGTTCTCGTCACTATTATTGTATTTGTGCCGTAGCGGTTTGAAACGAACGTGTTTTTTTCTCGTGTCGAAAACCATGTGTGACGAAAAACAGGAGCAACGTATTAATCTCAAATTTCTCGTTAAATTGAAAAAAACTCCGACTAAGTGCTGTAAATTGTTGCAAGAGGCCTATGGGGACAATTCTCTATCTCGTGCGCGTGTTTTTGAGTGGTGTAAGCGCTTCAGCGAAGGCCAAGTGAACACTAAAGATAACCAACGCCCAGGTCGCCCTGTCGCTGTTTCAACTCCGGAAACCGTGACCAAAATCAACCAAATTGTGCGTGCAGATCGTCGAATGAGCATCCGGATGATTGCCGAGGCTGTAAACGCCGATAAAGAAATGGTCAGATAAATTTTACACGAGGAATTACACACGACAAAAGTCTGTGCGAAGTTGGTGCCAAAAAACCTGACTCCTGACCAAAAGCTCTTGCGTCAACAGATCTGCTCAGATTTCCCTAAAAGGTTAAAAAAAGATTCCGGACTGATGAAAAACATTATTACTTGCGACGAAACGTAGATTTTTCAATACGATGTTGAAACAAAGCGGCAATCGATGCATTGGAAGACGCCTGAATCACCCAGAATCAAAAAAGCAAGGATGTTCAAATTAAAATTCAAGGCAATGTTAATCGTTCTTTGCGACATTAACGGTATCGTGATGACTTAATGGGTTCCAGAGGGTCACACTGTCAACCAGACTTACTATTTGTCAGTTTTGGCAACACTGCGAGAAGAGTTCGTAAGAAATGGCCCAAGTTGTGGAAGAACAACTCGTGGATTTTGCACCAGGACAACGCACCTGCCCATAACGCGCTATCTGTGAAGCAGTATTTGGCCGGTAAGCGCACTCCAGTGCTCGAACACGCGCCGTACTCGCCAGATTTGGCACCATGCGACATTTTTTTGTTTCCGAAGATAAAATCTGCTTTGAAAGGGACCTGATTTGAGTCGATGGAAGCGGTAAAGCAAAAAACGGCAGAGCTCCTAAAAGCCCTCACCAAAGAAGACTTCCAGCACTGCTTCGATCAATGGAAAAAACGTATGGAAAAGTGTGTGGCGAGGGAAGGGGAGTATATTGAAGGGGAGCATTCGAATGTTGAATAATTTTTATAATAAAACCCTTTTTTGTAACCAGTCTCGTTATTTAATAGCCAGACCTCGTATATATACCAGGTATACAAGTATGAAATGCGGATTTTAGACAACAGATGGTGTACCAATGCAGTTCAAGCTGTTATGATTCGACATTTTGTTGTGTCATCAACAAGTTCAGACGCGCATTAGTGATAGACTGAAAAAGTGTGTGCATCGTGTTGTATTGTTGTCTTTAATATGTCAAAATTTATACCAAACAAAGAGCAATCGCGGACAGCATTGATTTTTTGTTTTCATTTGAAGGAAACTGCTGCTGAATCCTTTCGGTTACTACAAGAAGCTTATAGTAAACATGCTCTATCGCAAGATACGTGTGAACGATGGTTTCAGCGTTTCTAAAAATGTGACTTCGACGTTGCAGACAAGGGACATGGAAAACCGCCAAAAAATTCGAAGATATGGGTTTGCAAGCATTGTTGGACGAAGATGATTCGCAAACACAAAAACAACTCGCACAGCAATTAGGAGTTTCCCGACAAACTGTTTCCAATCGCCTACGAGCGATGGGAAAAATTCAGAAGAGCGGTGGACGGGTACCACATGAGTTGAATGACAGGCAACTGGAAAATCGCAAAATCACATGTGAAATTTTGCTCGCTCGGTACAAAAGGAAGTTGTTTTTGCATTGAATAGTAACAGGGGATAAAAAGTGGATTTATTTTAAAAATCCTAAACGCAAGAAATCATGGGTAGACCCAGGAGCACCATCCACATCGACCGCAAGACGAAATCGTTTTGGCAGAAGGACGATGATCTGTGTTTGGTGGGACCAGAGGGGCGTGGTCTATTATGAGCTATTGAAACCTGGAAATAGGTAATACGACACGTTACCAACAACAATTAACCGATTTAAACCGTTTACTACTTGATAAAAGGCCAGAATACCGAAAGAGGCAACACAAAGTTATTTCTCTCCATGACAATGCTCCATCACATACGGCAAAACCGGTTCGCGACACATTGGAAGCACTCAACTGGAAAGTTCTGCCTCATGCGGCTTACTCACTAGATTTGGCTCCTTTTGATTACCACTTGTTTGCCTCGATTGGTCACGCGCTTACTAAGCAGCGCTTTGATTCCTATCAAGATGTCAAAAAATGGCTCGATGAATGGTTCGCGGCAAAAGGAGAAGATTTCTACTGGCGTGGTGTTTACAAATTGCCCAAAAGATGGGAAAAATGTATAAAAAGCGATGAAGCATACTTTGAATAAAGCACTTTTTATTATTCTAACAAATTTAACGTGTTATTTTTTCTTTTAAAATCAGCATTTCATACTTGTACATCTGGTATATATATACATACTTATAAAATTAAAAAAAAAAAAAAAAAACTATACAGAGAAAATATTTATTATTCATTGAGTCGGCCCTATTCCTCAAACTTATCTCTCTTCCACGCGGGAATCCGAAGCGGACTTTGGGGCTTCAGGAACGTTATTGTAGAGGTGTCTGCGGAAATTCCCGTATGTTATGCCTGACAATAAGATTGATTTCAATTTGCGATGCGCGATCGGGTCCGTACGAGATGGATTAGTAGGCCCTGCATTATAATAAAAATTAAAATTTTATTGCGTGCCCCCCGCACGTAACATATACATACCTTATATGTTATTAAAATAATCAATTTAAAATAAATAATATAAATACTTATTATTGCAAAAATTAAGAAACCGATTTAGTTATAGTTATGCATTTACGCATACGCGAAAATATTAATTATAAATTTATTATACAAACAAATAATATTACTATGTACGAGGGCGGTCCGATAAGTATTTACCCTACAAAAGAAAAACGAAAGTTTTTGAAGAATGGCGATTTTTTTTTCAACATAATCTCTTCTTGGCTCGACACATTTGACTTAGCGATGCTACAACTTCTTTAACGCGTCTAAAAAATACGTTTACTAGAGGTCTGCAAAGTAGGCGTCCGTGGCGGCAATGAGCTCCTAATTCAACTCAAATTTCTGCCCGGTGACAGACTTTTTCAAGTTTGGAAACTAAAGAAAGTTGCACGGGGCCAAATCTAGGGAATACGGTAGATAGGGTAGCAGTTCGTAGCCCAATTCAACCAATTTGGCTGTGGTGACGGCGGAGATGTGAGCCGGTGCGTTGTCATGGTGGAAGAGCACTTTTTTCTTCGCCAAATGGGCCTTCTTTTTTGCAATTCGGCGTCGTATCGGCCGAATAATTCGGCATAGTAGAGCCCTGTGACCGTCTTGCCCTTCTCCAAGTAGTCGATGCAGATCACACCTTGTGAATCCCAGAAAACGGTGGCCATCGGCTTTCCGACCGATAGGATAGTCTTCGCCTTCTTCAGAGCACGTTCACTGGGTGAAATCCACTGTTTCGACTGTTCCTTGGTCTCTGGTGTGTATCAGTGGACCCACGTTTCGTCGAGGGTCACGAAACGACGTAGAAACTCTTTCGGATTGCGCTTAAACAGCGCCAAACACTGCTCTGAAGTGGTTTCACGGTTACGCTTGTTGTCCGGAGTGAGCAAACACGGCACCTATCGCGCCACCAGCTTTCTCATGCCCAAAATTGCATGCAGGATATGACCCACGCGGTCTTGTGAAATGCTTACTGTCTCAACTATCTCGCGTACCTCCAATCGGCGGTCTGCCAATACGAGATCGTGGATTTTTGTCACGTTATCCTCCGTAGTAACCGATATCGGAGCACCTAAGCGTGGCTCATTAAAAACCGACGTGCAACCATGTTGAAACTCGTTAAACCAATTTTTTACGGTCACCATCGCAGGAGCAGAGTCACAGTACACAGCATCTAAGCGCTCCTCGACTCCGCTGCGCGATTTTCCTTCCAAAAACAAGAATCGAATCACCAACCGATATTGCTCTTTCTCCATTTTTCTAAAATCCGCGGACACGCCCGCTTCCACACGCAGTCAAAACAAAACTACTAGTCTGATTCGGCTGAAATTTTGACAGAAGCCGTCTACGAGAATGTAATACACGATAGTCAAAGTCAGAGGGAGCTAAATCAGGCGAATAAGGTGGATGCTGCAACAATTCGTACTTTAATACGGTTATTTTAATGATGGTTTTTTGAGCTGTGTGAGCGGGTGCATTGTCTTGATGAAAAATGATTTTTTTCTTGTGCAAACCAGGTCTTTTTCACTAATTTTTTTATCCAATTGGTCCAATAGGGCCTCTGCTAAATCTCTCTCGGGCAATCGACGATTTTCCAAAACCATATCCTGTACTTTTGCTATGAATGCTGGTGTTGATGCACTTTTTGGACGTCCTGAGCGTGGATAGTCTTCAACGCTTTTTCGATCACGTCTAAACTCTAAAACCCATCGATACACAGTTGGAAATAAAGGAGCAGATTCCTTTAACACTTTCACCATTTTTGTATGAATTTGCGTTGCTGATAAACCTTCCAAAACAAAGAATTTTATCACTGCACGATATTTGGTTTTTTCCATTGTAAAAAAAATACACTGACACGTCAACTTCAAATGGCTTGTAAACAAACAATGAATTGACAGAGTGGAATGAAACTTTAGGTATGTTTATATGAAAGATAAAATATCAAAATGGCGTAAAAATGTTGGTTCTTCTACTGCTCTATAGATGTCGCTTTCAAAACTTTTTGAACAACCTATTAGTATCTTTTGAAGCAATACTTATTATAGACTTAAACTTAAATTAATTAAAAAAAAAAAATTACTATTACTTATTTCTTTTGTTTTTAATAATATATTCAACAGGTTAACTTAACATGGCTTCATAATTAAACTGTAAACATATATAAGTTAGGTACTTTCTTTTACTTGGCTTTCTTTTTTAATTTTAAACGTTCTGAGGACGGGAATTTTTAAGTTGAAATCAACCTTTTATTTTACACGTAATTCGTGCATACTAAGTACATACGAGTACATAGTAATATCAATGAATTTTTCACGTAGAGTGCCCGACCAAACTAGTGGTCGATAGTCTAGTCGATATTTCGACTAGACCCGTCTAAAACGTAAATATATCAAATTCGATGTTATAAATTTCATCTAACGACTTAAGGGTGTTTTATTACATAATTTGATGCGTTGAATACGAAAAAATAGTTAAAAGAAGTCCTAGAAGCATCCTTGAGCTCGAAAATTTTGAATTGAATTTGACAAAATTCATTTTTTTGCTAGAATATTTTTCAAATAATGATTTTTTAAGCCTATTTTATCGAAACAAAGACTAAGGCAAATGCGAAAAAATTTGTACCATCACTTTTGTAGCTTTGTTAAATAGAAGCTAACTTGTTGACAGTAACTAACGATAATTTCAATTTTCAACCTTAGATTCACCTTCAAGATGAGTTTTGCAATACAAAATACTCTTTCTTTCGAGCTCAATGCTTTTGAATATATAGATATACCGATTTTCAGACCAAAGCAACAAAAAAAATTTAACCTTAAAAAAGCACTTTTCAAGATAATGTTAACTTCCAGGAATTTTCACACTATTCTGTTTATATTTAGCGCATATTATCTAAAAAAAACCTCAAATATTTTACATCCCATGGACGAGACATATATCGAACAGACACGTCCTTCAAAGATTAAGTTAAAAAAAAAGAAAGTCTTTAAAGATAAGTACTTGTTTACTAAATAGCGTTATGTTAGCAAGTCTTATTTATTGTAAGAATGCCTCGAGTTTTTATCAAAAATTTTTTCTGTTTTTCTTGTTAGGCCGGATACTTCTGAGACCACCCTCGTATAACTGGTAATGCTTGACGAAAATCTCCAGCTAATAGTGAATACAGTGACTTCTCCCCATAAAACTATTATTTCCTCTTATATCTCGTGATGTCCGATTGAGAGCCTGAATTCCAGCTTTAATCGAACTATCAGCTTAACTCTCTCAAAACTCGCGCTATATTAGATCGTTTAGAAATATTACAAATTGAAGTCTTTATTTTATTTAAATTTAAGGATAATTTATAATTAGAGTGAACTGTTTTACTTCTTTTTAGCTATGTAGCAGCAATGCCAGAAGAAGCAACAGCTAAAGCTTTGCATAAATGTTTACGTATTTTTTAACGTAAATGATCAATAAGAAATGTTTTATAGGTACCTCCGGGAGCATTAAGAAAAATCATTTGACCGCTACTTTTACAATGCTTTCTAAAATTTTTCGTAAACGTGGGATTGTTCATTATTCAATCGATTTTCGCCATTAGTTACAATCTGTTTTAAAGCATTTGTGTCGTAACTGATCTCCTGAATATAGTCTCTATTTTGTAAAGACAACCCACTGACCTTCCATTGACAACAAACTATCTTCGAACAAATAAGCATTTACTATAAATTTAATTCAAAATTGAATATATGCTCCCATATTGTGATTGTGCCTTCATTCTACGCCGTATATCTTCTGAAAGTTTATCTTTGTACATTTTCTAAAGACTTGAAGATCAGATAAACAGCAAAATAATAGCATTACTGCAAACAAATCTCGCAATCTAACCGAAGAATCACAAAGAGTTGCTTCTTGCAAAGTTGCATATCAGTGCTTTTTGTTTTCTAGTAAATCTAGAGCGTTACCTTTACACTACCATAAATATGGGTTGTACATTAACAGTCTTCCATTCCAAAAAAGATGCTGGACCTCGAATTTCATGAAGTAAAATTCGAAGATAATAATACTCGGAGTTATTAGGGTGAATGGTTTATACGCTACCTAAAGCAGTATTTTTCTTTACTCCAGGCCAGCCACTGGGATCATTCCCACGTTTTTCTCTCGCAAATTATTTTTTTTTTCCGTATATAATAACAGAAACGTTAATATAAAGAAGCGTTCTTGTGAAACTGTCTATTTGGCATAAGTCAAAGGAAGCTAGGAGTGTAGTTTTTGGTCGATGGCTTATAATATTCTTCAAACGATTAGAATCATTTTGATTGAAATAGACTCGCTGGCTATTTTCCAAAAGAACAGCAAGATGAAAGATAGTTGAAAATCTCTTATGAATGGAGAAATCCAGAATTCCTCGCACCGCCTCGGAGTTACTAATCTATTAACCGCTTTCATAAATTTTAATCGTCTTTTTTACCTTTAATACCGAATACAACCTGATCACTGCCTTTGGTGATATATGAGGTGTGTTCAGAAAATAACGGGAATTTTTAAATTTCGCGGGTTTGGAGAGTCGATTGTCAAAATTTTTTACTATGTTGGTACACATACCCCTGAAGTATGATACAATTTTCGACTGTACTCATTATTTACTTTGTCAGTGGCAGCCGTTAAAATTAGACGTGTTATAAGCTCAGGGATTTTCATTTGTTAAAAAAAATGGATCAAAGAATATGTATCAAATTTTGCGTAAAAAATGAAATAAAGTGTAACAAAGTGTGTGAAATGTTAACAAAGGCCTATAATGACTCTGCTATAAGCAAAACAAGGGTTTACGAGTGGTATAAGCATTTTCAAGATGGCCGTGAAGACGTTAAAGATGACGAACGCCCCGGACGCCCCAGCACATCAACAATCGATGAAAAAGTGGAAAAAGTGAAAGAAATGGTTTCAAACGATCGCCGAATCACAATCAGAGAAGTCGCTGATGATGTTGGGATATCGATTGGCTCATGCCATGAAATTTTTTCGAATGTTTTGGATATGAAACGCGTGGCAGCAAAATTTGTTCCGAAATTGTTGAATTTTGAACAAAAACAGCGGCAAATGAAAGTTGCTCAGGAGTCACTAAATGAAGTCAACAACGATGCAGAATTGCTGAAACGTGTTATAACAGGTGACAAAACATGGGTGTATGAATATATGATGTTGAAGTTTACAACGTTGAACTCCAACGAAATATCAAAATTTTTCATATCCGTTTTTCTCAATAAAATCGATATAAAATAAACAAATATGTATTAAAATTGATAATTAACATTAATTTTAGCAAATTTAACCCCTAAAATACCCCGAGAAAGGGTTGAAAAAAAATCAAGTATTACAACAGTTTTTTATAATTGAAAAAATAATATTAGTATAATAAAAGATGTCACGGCCCCAATAACAGTATATAACGAAAAAAATTCATCAACCCTGTGTATATGATTTCTTGGAACATGTGAAACCTATAAAAAAATTGACGTTGATGAAAGCGCTCCGGACTTACCCTGCAGGGGGATGAACAGACGAAATTCTCGAAAAAAAAATCTGATAACTTTTTAATACCGTTACCACATAAAAAAAAGTGTATATGATTTTTTAGAACATAAGAAACATAAAAAAATTGGCGTTGAAAAAAGCGCTCCAGAACTTACACTTCAGGGGGATGAAAAGATGAAATTCTCGAAAAAGAAATCTGACAACTTTCCTAAGACCGTTGGCCAAAGAATAAAAAGTGTATATGATTTTTTGGAACATAAAAAACTTATAAAAAAATTGGCGTTGAAAAAAGCGCTCCAGAACTTACCCTTCAGAGGGATGAAAAGACAAAATTCTCGAAAAAAAAATCTGACAACTTTTCTAATACCGTTGGAACAAAAATAAAAAGTGTATATAATTCCTTGGAACATATAAAACCTATGAAAAAATTAGCGTTAAAAGAAGCGGTCCGAAACTTATCTTTCAGACGGATAAAAAGTCAAATTTAACGAAAAAAAAATCTGACAACTTTCCTAATACCGTTGGCACAAAAATAAGAGTGTATATGATTTTTTGGAAGATAAGAAAACCATAATAAAATTGGCTTGAAAAAAGCGGTCCGAAATTTACCCTCCAGAACGGTAAAAAGTTAAAATTTACGAAAATAAATTCTATAACTTTCCTAATACCGTTGGCACAAAAATATAAAGTGTATATGATTTTTTGGAACATGAAAAACCTATGAAAAAATTGGCGTTAAAAAAAGCGGTCCGGAATTTACCCTTCAGAGAGATGAAAAGACAAAATTCTCGAAAAAAAAATCTGACAACTTTCCTAATACCGTTAGCACAAAAATAAAAAGTGTATATGATTTCCTGGAACATAAGGAACCTATAAAAAAATTGGCGTTAAAAAAGCGCTCCGGAACTTACCCTCCAGGACGGTAAAAAGTCAAAATTTACAAAAATAAATCCTACAACTTTCTTAATACCGTTGTCAGCAAAGTAAGAAGTGCATACGATTTCTTGATTGATAATAAGCCAGAAGAAAATTGGCGTCGACCGAACGGACCGGATCTCACCCTTTAGGAGAATTAAATAATTAAAAATTTCTTTTTCGTATCCTAATGCTGCCTAGGTATATTATTTTTTATTAAATTATTTTCATTAAAACGTATTTACTAACTTTTTTAAATAACTTTTTTTATTAAATGTTTTTATTAACCATCCTTATTTAAATCTGCTTTAAAATCTAAATACTAAAAGAAAATTCTTGTATTTGTCAATATGTAAAGTAAAATTGAAGTTTGTGAAAAAAAACTGTTGTTATAATAAAAATTTTTGAAAAATGTTTAGCTTGTCTTCAAACTCGTTATAATTTCACTAGTATATAATAGTTTTTAATTTAGAATAAGACAAATCTTTTTTATTGATTTACTTATTATAATACTCATTTAAATTAAGCGTTTCTATTGAATAATATTTTATTTATAATACATGAATATGATGTTATTGCGAAGAAATAATAATTAATTAACGTTTGTATTTTATTAGCACTTTTTCTGGAAATATTTTTATTTCATTTAAAATAAATATTTGAAGTATTTAAAATTTACAAAGCACGCACCACACTTGTATTTGAAACTTCAATAAAATAATAGGACTATTATTATTTGCGAATTATAAAAGATTTTTACAAATTAAAATTATATTTAAAACTTTAATTGGATAAGAGAAATAATTTTTAATAGCATTTGATGTTATACTAATTTCTAAAATATTTAATTATTATTGAATTTTTTTATTAATTCAATAACAATTAGAATTTAAAAAAAATTAAATTAGTTTTATAATAACTTTTTTAACAATGTGATGTTATACTCTTCTACGTGTTGTTTACATACGTGGTTAAGTATATCGAAATGGAGTGAAGAGCAATACACTCAGTCATACGGCCAATACACACACAAACATAGCGTTGTGCGCGTTACCATCTGTACAGACAGCAAAGCGCAGTGGAGAGGGAATCGCGGCCTGCAGGCCAGGCTACGCACATAAGCGCGCGCACGAACATACAGGCACGCGTATACGTACATTCTATAGGCAGCGTCGCGAATTTTTTTCGAGTATCGCCACATTCGAACTTCTATCTTTGAATTTCACTTCCAAGCACCGTGGCGCACTATTAACCATACATGTGCGCAGCGGACAGCTTCGCTCGTTTGAATGCATCGTGCGTGCTATTTTATCGTCAGCGTATTACATGACATCGGAAATACATAAGAACGCGCGTCGAAATGCGTATTCTTTGCCCTTGCGTGTATACATACATACATATATATATATATATATATATATATATATATATATATATATATATATATATATATATATATATATATATATATATATATATATATATATAACACATCAATCAATAAGTCCCGAGACTAACAACGAAAACAAAATTTTTTTTTAAAAATCATTTCTATTCATCAATATAATCTCCTTTTAGAGAGATACAATCTTTCCAACGCCTTTCCAACATTTCTATACCATGTTTATAGAAGGATTTATCCTTTGCTTCAAAATAGGCTTCAGTTTCGGCAATAACCTCCTCATTCGAGCCAAATTTTTTTCCCTGGAGCATTTTTTTGAGATCAGCAAAGATCCAGTAGTCGCTGAGGGCTAAATCTAGCGAATACGGGGGGTGGGGAAAGCAAATTGAAGCCCAGTTAGTTCAATTTTGCCATTGTTTTCATGGACTTGTGGCATGGTACATTGTCTTGGTGAAAAAGGATATTTTTCTTCTTCATGTGCGGTCGTTTTGCTGCGATCTCCTCCTTCAAACGTACCAACAAGTCAATATAATAATCACTGTTGATCGATTTACCTTTTTCTAGGTAGTCAATGAAAATCACGCTATGTGTATCCCAAAAAACAGACGCCATGACTTTGCCAGCAGACTACTGCGTTTTTTGACGCTTTGGGCGGCTTTCGCCAGCCATGCGCCACTCAGATGATTGCCGATTCGACTCCGGAGTGAAATGATGTATCCATGTATCATCCATGGTCACGTATCGACGCAGGAAATCCTTTTTATTGCAAGTAAATAGCGATAAACAGCTCTCCGAATCGTCGACTCGTTGCTGTTTTTGTTCCACTGAAAGCAATCGCGGCACCCACTTGGAAAAAACCTTTTTCATGCTCAATTTTTCATGAAGGATTGTAAATACGCTTCCAGATGATATTTGTGTCATTTTTGCAATCTCACGGACCTTCACTTTGCGATTTTTCATTACAATTTTTAACACTTCACTCACGTTTTCCTGTGTAACGGCTTCCAATGGCCTACCCGAACGTTCTGCATCGTTTGTGTCCGTACGACCACGTTTAAACTCAGCATACCAACGACAAATCGTTGGTTTGGATGAAGAGGAGTCCGGGTAATGTTTTTCAAGTCATTGCTGGGCTTCTACGGTGTTTTTACCCATTAAAAAACAATGTTTTATCAACACGCGAAACTCGCTTTTTTCCATTTTTCAAACAAATTACAAAGTGACTTTACTCTAACTTTGATAACTCTGCTGTCTGTGATCCGATCGACCTGAAATTTTACACGTTTCATGTAAAGGTTCCCACTCTATGGAAACGTGGCCAGTTTGGTACTACTATCACCATCTCTGGGTTAGTCTCGGGACTTATTGAACGATGTGTTATATATATATATTTATATTTATAAAGATACTCACTTGCCATTAGAAGGCAATTTTTTAATGAAACAAAATAAATAAAGTAATGTCTTTATTCTTATTGAAAAATTATTATGTTTATTTATTGTAATAAATAACGTGAAAAATAATAAAATACTATTGCCAAATAATTTTCAATTTTGTTAGAAATTTTTTTTATATGAAGACTCTTAAAATTTTCTATTATTGATCAGATCAGTTTTAGAAATTGTTAATAAAAATTTTAATATAATATTCTATTTCAATTAAAAATATAAACAACTTTTTAAACATTATAAAATATGTCAATTTCATATTTACTGATTTCTCTTTGACATTGAAAATGCATTTGTCGCTTAAATAAAAAATTTTTTTACATACAATTCAATTATCTTTAAAAATTTGAAAATAATAAATTTTTATGTTTGAATATTAAGTAGTGATTTTATTTTAATATGTTTGAAATATATTTCAAGTTGAACTTATTAAAATCTGTTGAAGAGATGGCGCGTTGCGCTTTCTCTGCCCCCCTTTTAGTTAATGTTTGGTCGCGCGAAGCGCTTCAGCGTCAGTCGGTGTTCAAAGTTCTTATTGAGCGAACGTATTCTTTGTTTTTCTATACAAAATCTTTTGTATTGCGGTTTGCACTCTGTGCACGTTTATAAATAAATAAAACCTTAAATAAACTTTAGAGTGTGTGAGAGCAAGTTTTATTTCAAGAATGACAACTTCAACTCTAAATATTGAAAAGGTTATGGGCACAGGAGAAACTCGGAATGAAGAAGAGGTCACTCGTGACAGCAGTAAGGGTAAGAAAGAATATATCTTTCTTGGAGAGGAAGTGTCAAGCTTGAAAGCGACAGTAACTGCAGTGAAGAATCACTATAGAGTAAATAAAAGTAAAAATGAGTGCGACGGTTGTGTGAATTGAAAATTTGTGCATTGTCTATCTCTCAACTTAGGGAAATCGTGAAAGAGATACGATAATCAGGATGGGCTTATAAACGCGATATGCTGTGAAGGGCCGTTAAAGCGTGGGTTGCTGCGAGTATGATAGTGTGTATGTGTGTCGAGGGTGTGAAGAATGTTAAAATTATAATTTCGATTGTTGGTGAATTCGTGGAATTTGATTTTGCCGTTGGCGAGTTCGAACGCGCGCGCTATTCCGAGAAAAAAACGCGAACGGTGCAAGAAAGAGGGAGCTCGAACAGTGCGAGAGAGAGAGGAAACGCGAACAGTGCGAGAGAGAGGGAACGCGAACGGTGCGAGAGAGAGGTAACGCAAACGGTGCGAGAAAGAGGGAACGCGAACGGTGTGAGAGAGAGGGAACGCGAGCGGTGCGAGAGAGAGAGAGAGCACGTAAGTGCGGTGCGAGAGAGAGAGAGCACGTAAGTGCGGTGCGAGAGAGAGAGAGTGCGAGCGCGGTGAGAGAGAAAGGGCACGCGAACGGTGCGAAAGAAAGAAAGAGAGACTGAATACACGGAGACAGGATGAAAGTCTCTACTGTGTATATGACACGCGCATAGAGTATAAAGCCTGTGCGTTGCGAGTACGAGAGAGAAAGAAAGTCAACAAACGCGCGCGATAATGCTAGATGTGTGTACGCGGAGTCTCTGCTACAACACGGTAAATCTAGCCTAACAAAACACGTAAATAATAAAGCGGATAGCTATACGGATTACGAGTGAGATAGCGACAGGAATTATAAAATTATAATCAATAAATGCTTACAATATTAAATTGAATCAAAATAGAATTAAAGTCAATTCAATTCTTAATCGCTCTGAATAGTTTGATTTGCTTGTGTTCAGTAAATCAAATTTGATTAGAAACAAAATGGCTCCACTCAATTTGATTGAAAATAAAATAAAAATGATATATTTCCGGAATAAAAACAAATTAAAATTTTATACATGAAAATAAATAGAAAGACAATAAAGCTTAAAATTTTTAATACTGTCAGTTTGATTTGCTTGTGTTCGGCAAATCAGATTTGATATTATTTAAGAATTATTTATACATTATTTAGAATTGAATTCTCAAAATTTTGCGAACAATAGCGAATGATTTTATTTGCGAACAGTAGCGAATGATTTTATTTACGAACAGTAGCGAATGATATTATTTGCGAACAGTAGCGCGTGATATAATTTGCGAACAGTAGCGAATGATATAATTTGCGAACAGTAGCGAATGATATGATTTGCGGACGGTAGCGAATGTTCAAAATAAGTGCGAATGTGAATGTGTTAATAAAATATAAATAAAATAATGTAGCATTAATGTAAATCAAAATAAATTAACAATTTCTTAAATTTTATTGATGCTGTCTGCGCAGACAAGAAGTCTTTATTGCTCTTTCTAAAGACACAGGAGCTGGCATTTAGGTTCCAGGAAAATCATCCTAAGCAAATTATTACCGTTGGAATACGGAGTAATTGTGTTGTATTTGTGGTCGATGATGGAACTGTTTACCAACTAGGTAAAGTAAAATAAATTAATAAAATTGCCAAATATACATCTGGTTTGCTTGTGTTCGGTAAATCAGGTGTGATTGATATATTTTTGCCTATGCACATGTAAAATTTAATAGCGAAAGACAGCGACAGATTAAATGAACTCTTTTGATTTAAAATAATCCAATAAAATTATCATATATACATCTGGTTTGCTTGTATTCGGTAAATCAGGTGTGACTGATATATTTGACTTATGAAATTAAATGATGGATATTCAAAATAAAATGTCGTTGTTTCAATTAAGTTATATCTCGATCTGATTAGTTTGTGTACGGCATGTCAGATCTGAACTAAATTAAAATAGTTACAATTATTTATAATTATTATATCTTATAGAAAAGGAATTTGTCACTAAAGATGAATTAAATCTAGTAAGAAAGGCAATGCAAAAGGGAGAGCTCCTGATGCCCTATTGCTGACCAATGGCAAAGAGAAAGAGCCACAGAAGTACAGAGACAGAAAGTAGCGAGAGTCAAGCGACGGTTACAATGCTAAGAGGTATACCAAAAATTAAAAATATTGAAAGGAGTAATACTTTGATCAAGAAAATTTTCGTTAATAAAAATAAGTACTTGGATACGTACAAATCGGTACAATATGGTGAAAATGATAACAGTATTAATAAATCTTTTATAGAGATAAAGAAACAGCTGGAAAAGCTAAGCCGAAAGGTTGACAAGCTGCAGGAACGACAGAAAGAAAATGAGCGACAGATGCAGCATCAACTTAACGACTAAAAGAAAACAGTAAGCTCAGAGGTGGAAAGAGCTTCTTCACTGATGAACCGTATGCGTCAGGAAAATATTATAAACTTCCTAGAGTTGGGAGGAGAGGTCAGTTCAAACAAATCTAAAACTGCCGATGAAAATTCGAATGTAAGCGACGGAAAAAGCGACAGAAATATAGACAATGTTCGGTCAGAAATTGGTCATAATTCGACAGTTATTAATAACGGCATAGATAGATTAAAAATCTTTAAACTAATTAAAAATGTACTAAAGAAAATCAATATTAATAACAGTAGATTTGAAAATAGTTTTGGAAATGTATCACGTAAAATTAAAGAAACACTTAAAACAGAATTATCCGGCAAAGTTGCAACAATTAGGCGCGATTATAAATTAACAAAGCAAACAAAATTAGAACATTTTCTGGATCATTTAACTCAGAACTTAGGGAAATTGACTTATTATACATAATAGATGAGTCTATAGAAGTTGATGACTCGCTTGACAACGCGGCTAAAGAAAAACACAAGTTTAAGGTTCGGGAAATAATTATAAATCGAATTGATCCTAATTATTATTCGAAAGTAATAGATATCAAAGATCTGGTAGAATTATTAAATGCAATTAAGAAAATAAAATCAAGTGAAACTAACTTAACTTCTACAACAATTAAAAGAAAACTGTACGAAATTTAATATAATCCCATTAAAGAAAAGGCGACAGAATTTATAGACCGTTTTGAGGAGCTGGTTAGAAGTTATAATAATTTATCATGCAATAATATTTTGTCAGACGAGGAAAAGCGAGATGCGTTTCACAACTCAATATTAACGGAAGTGCCTCAGATCCAAAATATAGATTTTATGATAACAAGCACTACAGATAAAATTCTAAATTATGACCAATTAAAATTATATGTTCTACGGCTTGGAAGCATCAAAGGTCAAATGACATCGACGGAAAAGGCGACAGCAATGGTAGCGAAAAACGCAAAGGAGGCACCACGCTGCTTTAATTGTGACGATTTTGGTCACATGGCATTCGATTGTCTGCACAAGGGCACAAACAAAAAGGTGTGTTTCGAATGCAAGAAGCTAACCAACCACAAGGCAGTGGAGTGTCGCGAGAGGAAGAGAACAAACGAACAGAACAAAATATCAATTACAAATATAGCGGCGGAAATAATTATCGCGGAAATAAAAGCAAATTTATTAATAAACGCGATACTAGCGACAGTAAAAGGCGACGCATTTTCGGTAGAATGAGAATATAGAATATAGAAATAACAGAAAGGGAACAAACAGTTTCAAGAGTAAAACCTTCTATAATAAGAAACTTGAAAATACAATTGAAAGAAAGAGAAAAGAAAATTCTCCTAGAAAAAGTGAGTACATGGATAAATCGTTGATTGAAAAGGAAATAGATTCTAAAATACGTGTTAGCATTTTCAAATCAAATTGTATCGATGAAAGAAAAACGAGATTAGGATTAGCGGAATTTCTGATAGATACGGGAGCGACGGAACATTTAACAAATTCAAAATTAATATTTAAAAGCTTTGATAATAATCCTGGCGAAATTAGATGCGCGAATAAAAGCGACAGTGCGAACTTGAGATCGGAGGGAGTAGGCGCGGTTCAAGTAATACCGGAACAAAACAAAATTCTTAATCTAAATAACGTTATATATTCGAAAGATTTAACAAAAAATCTGGTATCATTGCAAAAGTTTACTGATCAAGGACTGAGCGTTTACTTCGACAATAAGCAAATTGATATTTATGATCCTGAAAATAATGAGTCATTTATCACAGGCATGTATAAAAGGCCGTATTAGATAGCTGAGTTTGAAATTAATAAATCGACAGATAATAAGAGAACAAAAGAAAGGAATATAATAGCATATGCAACAACTCGAAACATGACATAAAGAGGAAAAGCGAATGAAAATGAAGAAAGTTCAATAGCGAATGAAATTGAAAATACAGAAAACAAGACAGAGTTAAGTTCTGACTTTGAAAACACATTATGCGACAGACAAATAAACACTGAAACATGGTTCGTAGAATTTGGAAACGAAATCCCTCAAGATACGCCAAGAACGGAGGGAGTGCCGAAAAGAGGCAGAGGACACCCGAAAAAGAATAAAGCGACAGTTACAGAAGAAAATTTAATGGACGACGAAACAATTCATGCACTCTTAGCAGAAACAAATAGTGATCCAGGTTCTTATCAAGAAGCCATGAAAACGACAGAGAAAGAAAATTGGACAGAGGCAATTAACGAAAAATTGAATTCAATGTATAAAAACAATTTTTGGGAAATAATCGACAGGCCAACCATCAGAAGCGACGGAAAGAAACCAAACATCATTAATTCAAAATGGGTACTAAAGAAAAAGATTGAACCAAACAATAGCGTAAGATATAAAGCAAGATTGGTAATAAGAGGCTTCAAAGATAAGAACATTTACGAATTGCAAGAAACATACGCACCAGTATCACGATTGCCGCTAATTAGATCAGTTCTAGCGATTGCCAATAAGTACGATTTGGAGTTATGTCAAATGGATGTAAGAACTGCCTTCTTGAATGGATTACATTATAGCGAGGTTTTGATGGAAATACCTAATGGGATAGAATGTGATCCAACAATAAAGCGACTGAAAGTTTGTAGATTAAAGAAAGCACTTTACGGCCTAAAGGTGAGTTTAAAGTGCTGGAATGAAAAATTCCGAGCGACAGCAATACGAATGAGATTAACATCGCACGAAGACAAATTATGCTTATTTACTTGAAAGCAAGCAGATAAAATATTGATATTAACTCTTTATGTGGACGGCATTTTACTGGCATGTAATGATAAAATTAAATTAAATGAAATTAAGCGACAGTTAATGAAAGAGTATGAAATGACTGATTTGGGCGAACCAAAGTCGTTTCTTGGACTAGAAATAGAAAGAGACAAAAAAGCGGAAGTATTAATAATAAAACAAGAAAGATATATCAACAGAATTATGCAAAAGTTTGGTTTTAAGGGAATGCACCCCCAGAGGACACGTATGGTCACAAACCAAGTAATGAATAGAGAACGCAAGTTCAGAGAAGAGACAGAAGAAATAAGAAAATTAATTTAAACAGAAAATGGAGAGAATAGACCATATAGAAAAGCTATTGGTACGCTTCTTTACTTGTCAAATGCCAGTCGTCCCGATATAACGTATGCAGTAAATGTATTAAGTAGACATCAGGTCAGTTCGACAGAAAATGAATGGAAGATGATTAAACGAGTGTTTCGTTATCTTAAGGGCACAAAAGGTCTTGGTCTATGTTATCGTAGTTATCGATATGATCTACAAGGCTTTTGAGATGCAAGCCTAGGCGACTGTAAGGAATCTATAACAACAAGTGGATATGTAATCAAGTTATTTGATGATACGATTGCATGGCGAACGAGAAAACAACGATATGTTGCATTATCCACATGTTAAGCTAAATATGTAGTCATGAGTGACTGTAGTCAAGAATTGATTTCAATATACAATTTCTTAAAACAGACAATAAAGACAGAATTTACTCCGATAGCTTTATGACACGATAATAAAGCGGCAGAAGCCAGTGTTAAAACGGGCGAAGGAAATAAATTAGGACATATGGTCAATATCAAAGAACACTATGTGCGAAAGTGTGTTCGAAATAATCTTATAAATGTACAATGGCTTTCGTCGAAAGAACAGATCGCGGACGTATTAACTACACCCTTATCTTTTGAATTGCATGATCGTTTGATCAAGAAAATAATGAATTTTTAAAATATATATAAATCAACTAATCTGTATCTTGGTGTGTTTCAAGCAATAAATAGAGGCTGCAGAGCGAAAGCTAGCGCAAAAGGAAGTGTTGAAGAGATAGCGCGCTGCACTCTCTCTCCCCCCCTTTTAGTTATTAATTTTTGGGTGCGCGAAGCGCTTCAGCGTCAGCCAGTGTTCAAAGTTCTCATTGTAAGAACGTATTCTTTGTTTTTCTATACAAAATCCTTTGTATTACGTTTATAATAGATAAAACCTTAAATAAACTTTAAAGTGTGTGAGAGCAAGTTATATTTCAAGAATGACAACTCCAACTCTAAATATTCACAAAAATCATTTAATCAAAATATTCTTGTACGTTAATAAGTATTATTTTAAAGCCAAAACGAATTTTTCTATTGTTTTACATTTGAAGGTTTTTTATGCAATTATT